>CM046451.1:64745634-65345634 GCA_025506515.1 Flaveria trinervia | reverse complement strand
ATTGAGTCCCCTGAGGATGCCCCTGCAACACAAACGCAGGATATATCCACTAGTCCAAACCCCCTAGTGGATACAATGACTCCTCCAGCCACAGCCGCTCAGGATTCCTCTCCACAGGAGCCTGCAGCAACCCAAGGGGCACCTACTTATCTGGGATCTTACTCACTTGAGGAGATTGCCATTGAAGAGCACCATCCACCCCAGGTGCACACTGCTTCTATCCCCTCACCCCAAACAACCGCCCCTCACAGCCCAACTTTAATAGTTGCATAAGTGCTGACTCAATTGCACTCCTCCCCCTCCCCAGACACCACTTACTACTGGGAATACCTCTACAATTGAGGGGGAGGAACACAGTGCACCTGAGAACCACAGCACAGGGGTTTCCCAATTCTATCTCCTGGTGTAGACAAGGAGCTTAGAATATCTAGTGAGGCTGCCACCTCCTCTGACTCAGCACATGACCAGAGTGAGGCTGGTAACATTGCTAAGACCTCCCTAGAGGCAACAGCTGATGATGGACATTGTCCTGAGGCTGGAAGTCCCCAGTACCAAGCACAAGGGGCACATGCACCAACTGGTCTACACCCAGTGCATGTAAATCCTGCTCTAAGCAGGAGGTCAGGTGATTCAGTATCAACTGATGATGACCTGAGCTTCTTCTATGATGTAGTTGCTCAAAACACCATTCTAGAGGATGAGGTTAGCAGACTCAAAGAGCTGCTGGCCAAGATGTCTCAGGATGTAAGTCCATCTGCCACCATAATACACCCACAGATGGCACCTTCCCTTGAAGGTTTCCCAAACACCGAGCCACCCCAAAATCAACCACCTGCCTCTGCTTCAGGCCCTACTTCTCAGGACCAGAACCTTCCTGAGCACATAGGTGCTGCACTCCAAAATTCTCTTCCTCTCATCAACCCATGATCACTGATATAGTGATCAAAGCCATTGATGAGAGGCTTTCCTCCACATTACAGCCCTGGTTGATGCTGCTGTCCAAAAGACTCTTTCTGCGGTACAAACCCCTTCCTCCAATGCAACCAAAAAGGGGGAGAGTACTGCAGTGAAAGAAAGGAAGAGGAAAAGATCCGAGGAAAAGGATGTGATGCAAGCCCAAGAGGAGGAAAAAGAAAAGCAACTCTGCTCACTTACAAGCGAAAGAGAAGTGCTGATGATCACACTGCTGAAGACAAATCCTTGGAGGAACTGGTCAAAGAAGCTGACACCACACACAGCCGCTCCATGGATAAAATAATTGAACAACTCTTCAGGCAGGGGTTGACACAGCCACACTGGATAGTGAGATCAGAAGGTTAGAAGTACAAGAGATACAAAACCGATGGGCAGGGTATGATGCTCTTGAGAAAGAGAGGTTGGAAATAATGATCCGCTTTATTGCAAAATACTTGGAAGATCATTAATGGAGAACCGCGCATGGACCAGGGACAGCATTCTGGCTATAGCCACCAGAATCTGTCTGTCTGAGCAATTCAACAAAGGGATTATTGTGGAAGCCCTTGATGAGGCTGGGGCTGGTAAAAGGTTAGAGATGGCTAAACTCACAAAGGCGAAGCTAACTACAAGGATGCTAGATCAACCTTCCCTTCCACCCACTCAAACAGATCCTATCCCTCAAATCTCCCAACCAACCTCTAAGCCAAAATCCAAACATCCTCATTCTTCAAAACCAATTCCTTCACCAACCCAACCATCATCCAGTGATGTACCCAGAAGGAGGAGAAGGGTGCTGAGGATGGAAGAAGAAGAAGAAGAGGATGAAGATGATAGTCTGCCACTCTCTGCTGTTCTGAAGCTACCAAAACCCCGAAGTCAACCCATGATCACACCTGACTCTCAAAGGGAAATGGTCAGAGTCAAGATAGAAGAAGAAGAACAGCAGAAACAGCACGATGAGCAACTGTTGAAGATGGTTGACAAGGAATTTCCTCAGTCATCATCTATTCAAGCCATGAAAGGGCATGCTCAAAGGCTGTACACTCTCAGGCACACCTTTCAGTATCAGAAGGAGAGAGTGAGAGTATGGCCAGACCCCAGGGTGAGTTCTAGAATCCATAAAAGAACTATCCCACACAGATACAATGGCCAAGTACGAAAAACAATAGAGTCTACCATCATGTTGGCCGTTGTAGTCTCACCTTGGGAAATCATTGATGAATTCAAGAAAGCTCACCAAGCAAAGAAGACACCTCAAGCCTTACTAGAAAACAAGATGATTAAAAGGGGTTGTTATATAAAAAGCTTGAAGACATCCAATAGAATGAGCTCCAGTTACTCCTTGAAGGCAACCATCCTGATGAATTTGTATATAGGGAGGTAACTACGGTGGAGCTGAAAAATGGCAGGACCATGAAGTACTTATCAGAGTACTATGGTCCAGAGTTCTTCTTCGAAGGAGGAGCAGAAGAACTCTCTCATGAGGAACAAGTTGTTCTCCTTGAGGCCTATGTTCGTGAGTCATACAGACTCATTATGGGGAAGTAAATCTCATGAATGGGATAACAACTCTGTGTCCAGTTCCCCAAAACAGAGTCCCATTCATACTCTGCCAAACAAATATTTGAGATTTCTTCCCAGGCCGGAGCTTACATGGGTCATCTTCTCTACTGATCAAGAAGAAAAAGACCAACATTTTGCCATCAATAAGTGGGAGATAAATAAGTTAGAGGTTTTGGCTGCATTGGTTCAGGGGGAGTTTGTTGGACCAAAAGAACCAATGAGCCAAGATCAGAAAACCTCTAAGTCCCACATGGTATCACAACAACTGCTGAAAGCCTCATCAGTAGTTTGACAAGTGCTGAAGACTACAACAGCTGAAGATCAAGTGCTGAAGACCTTAACAGCTGAAGAAACAAAGTGCTGAAGTACAACAGCTGAAGAACACAAGTACTGAAGCTGAAAGACCAAAGTACTGAAGTACAACAGCTGAAGAGTTCACAAGTACTGAAGATCAACAACTGATGTACAAAGTCTGAAGACAAAGACTGAAGACATCAGCTGATGATATCTACTGAAGTCATCAGCTGATGAAACACCTGAAGGTCAAAGTCTGAAGATCAAGTACTGAAGCCTCAGTAGTTTGTCACAACTGCTGAAGAGTACTTCTTCAGTAGTTGTGATATCAGTAGTTTTATATTTTTATGTTTCAGTAGTTTTGTAAAACGACTGAAGAGCTTGTTCTTCAGTCGTTGTAGTTTCAGTAGTTTTATATTGTGTACTTAACATGCTGATATGTTCTCAGTAGTTGTGAACATTTCAGTAGTTTGTTAAGAATTAGTTATTTTTGTATTGGATCTGCTAGTTGTCACTTTCCGTGATAACAGCAGTGACTGTTGCACTCTATATAAGGAGTGACAACCTATTGTAATCAATTGCATGAATGAGTGAATGAATGGAATGAATGATTGATTTGATTAGAAATATTCTACATCTATAAACATTCCTAGAAATCAGAAATACATATTCTCTCCCTATAACCGTATGCGATCTTAATGCTTACAAGTATCGATTGCTTGCTACAATTTGTCTAATTCTAGTTTGTATTCCGCTGCTTTGTATTCTGATACATCAAACTTGTGATCACTGATCCTGTTAGTGTTCTTATCTGGTTGTAGAGCCTTGAGCTGGAATTTGAAGGCATACCAGATGTATCAGCTGAATTTGTCATTGTTGTGCTGATAGAAACCTCATTTGCAGAAGTCATTCCAACTGGAGCTGAAGATGTATGACTTGAAGGTCTTCCTAGCTCAAAACTTGGGTCAGGATCACCTGTATTAAATTTACTGCAGATCCTGAAACATTCTCACAAGATTTATTAAAATAGTTGGTAACCAAATCAAGATCAAATAGCCAATCTGGACCAGAACCAGCAACACATGGTGTGTGTTCATTGAAGGTCACATTGGCTGACTCCTCAACTATTCTAGTTCTAAGATTTTACACTCTATAAGCCTTAACTTGGAAATCAACAAGCTTTTGAAGGTAAATTATCTTTGGAAGGTTTAATGAAAAAGCTTCTGAAGCTAAAATGACTTCGGAAGAATTTCCTGAGCGTATTTGATTATTTTCCTTCGGATGGAAAAATTAAAAATTGAGTGCTTTGTATAGAGATCAACAAAGCTTCCGAGAGTTAATTACTGCTTCGAAAGAAAAAGGTCCTTGAAAATAAGTAAGTTTCTAAGATAACTATTTAAGCTTCACAAGATAAAATTGAAATTTCATCCGAAGGTAAGTTTCTTAGACAGTTAAATATTTTAAAGGTGTGATTTTCTTCCGAAGTTAAAATGCATAACTTCCGATGTATAAAATCATGAATTAATCTAAGGAAAGTCTTCCAATTCAAGAGAAAAACATGAGCTTATGAAGATGATAGACTAGACAACTTAGAACACACATTTTCTAAGAAATAATAAGAATTAGTTTTAAGAAAAATTTACTCAAAGTTGATCATCCCAATAGCTGATATTAGACATTTAAATCTTTGTTCATCAAAAGACTTTGTAAACAAATCAGCATATTGTTCATCTCTGTGAACCTTCACTAGTTTTATTAATCCCTTTTCATAATTTTCTCTTATTAGATGATACTTGATATTGATGTGCTTTGTCCTTGAATGCTGCACAGGGTTCTCTGTAATTGAGATAGCACTGTTGTTGTCTATGTGGATTGGAGTCTCCTTGAAATTTAACCCATAGTTTAGCATTTGATTCTGAATCCAAAGCACTTGAGCACAACAGCTAGCGGCAGCAATGTATTCAGCTTCAGCAGTTGATGCAGAGACACAGGATTGTTTTTGCATTGCCATGAGACAACCCTTCCACCAAGAAATTGACATCCCCCAGATGTAGACTTTGCAGTCATATTGCAACCACCATAATCACTATCCATATAAGCACACAGATTGAAGTCAAAATTCTTGGGTTACCAAAAACCATGTGTTGATGCACCTTGAGGTATCTTAGAATCCTTTTGACAGTGATAAGATGAGACATCTTAGGGTTGGCTTGATATCTTGCACAGATGCATGTAGCAAACATGATATCAGGCCTACTAGCAGTAAGATACATAAGAGATCCAATCATAGCCCTATATAAGTGTTCATCTACACACTCCCCCTCAAGATCGAGACCAAGGGAGTGGTTTCTGGCTATGGGTGTCTTAGCAATCTTACAGTTAGTCATATTGAACCTTTTGAGTACGTCTTGAACATACTTTGACTGACTTATGAAGATGCCATATTCAACTTGCTTCACTTGAATTCCTAGAAAGAAATTGAGTTCCCCCATGGCACTCATTTCAAATCTGTCTTTCATCAGCTTCTCAAAGTCTTTGCAGAGCTTTGGATTAGTTGACCAAAGATGATGTCATCCACATATACTTGAACTAGCAATATGTCTTTTCCTTATCCTTTGAGGAAGAGAGTTCCATCTATAGTACCTCTCTTGTATCCATGTTTACAGAGATACTCAGACAGTGTCTCATACCACTTCCTGTGTGCCTGATGCAGCCCATAGAGAGCTTTGTCAAGCTTGTAGACATAATCAAGATGATCAGGATCTACAAAACCAGGCGGCTGTTTGACATAAACCTCTTCATCTATCACTCCATATAAGAAGGCATATTTCATATCAAGTTGAAAGACCTTGAAGTTCTTGGATGCAGCAAATGCCAGGAATATCCTAACAGCTTCTAATCTTGCCACTGGAACAAAGACATCAGTGTAGTCAATCCCTTCTTCTTGTGTGTATCCTTGAACAACCAGTCTAGCTTTTTTTTTGATGATAATGCCTCTATCATCCTTCTTGTTCCTAAACACCCATTTGGTTCCTATTGTAGTCTTCCCAGAAGGAAGAGGACAAAGGTTCCAAACTTTCTGTCTTTTGAATTGAAGCAGCTCTTGTTGCATAGCTTCAACCCATCTTCCATCCTTTAGAGCCTCCTTAACTTTCGTTGGCTCTATCTGGGATAGAAAACAAGAGTGAAGACAAACATTTGCTTCATGGGTTTGTCCTGTTGTCTTTACCCCGGAGACAACATCTCCAATGATGTTTGTGGTAGGATGAGACTTGTGGATCCTAAGCTGAGGAATCACAGCAAGTTGTTGAGAAAGATCTAAATAAGAAAAATTTAGATCTGGCATAGATGTTTCTCCCACCACATCAGCACACTTTTCAAGTGAAACTTGATCCAAGCAGTGTGTGACATCATTGATGTTCTCATCTATGGTGTGGTTAGTGGCATCAAGAAATCCTTGGTCACTGTCTCCATCACCATTGTTGCCTTCCACAATTGAGGTGTTCTTATCTGGTTGTAGAGCCTCTGAGCTGGAATTTGAAGGCATACCAGATGTATCAGCTGAATTTGTCATTGTTGTGCTGATAGAAACCTCATTTGCAGAAGTCGTTCCAACTGGAGCTGAAGATGTATGACTTGAAGGTCTTCCTAGCTCAAAACTTGGGTCAGGATCACCTGTATTTAAATTTACTGCAGATCCTGAAACATTCTCACAAGATTTATTAAAATAGTTGGTAACCAAATCAAGATCAAATAGCCAATCTGGACCAGAACCAGCAACACATGGTGTGTGTTCATTGAAGGTCACATTGGCTGACTCCTCAACTATTCTAGTTCTAAGATTGTACACTCTATAAGCCTTAGCTTGGAAATCAACAAGCTTTTGAAGGTAAATTATCTTTGGAAGGTTTAATGAAAATGCTTCTGAAGCTAAAATGACTTCGGAAGAATTTCCTGAGAGTATTTAATGATTTTGCTTGGGAAGGAAAAATTAAGAATTGAGTGCTTTGTATAGAGATCAACAAAGCTTTCGAGAGTTAATTACTGCTTCGAAAGGAAAAGGTCCTTAAAAAAAGTAAGTTTCTAAGATAACTATTTAAGCTTCAGAAGATAAAATTGAAATTTCATCCGAAGGTAAGTTTCTTAGACAGTTAAATATTTTAAAGGTGTGATTTTCTTCCGAAGTTAAAATGCATAACTTCCGAAGTATAAAATCAAGAATTAATCTAAGGAAAGTCTTCCAATTCAAGAGAAAAACATGAGCATATGAAGATGATAGACTAGACAACTTAGAACACACATTTTTTAAGAAATAATAAGAATTAGTTTTAAGAAAAATTTACTCAAAGTTGATCATCCCAATAGCTGATATTAGATATTTAAATCTTTGTTCATCAAAAGACTTTGTAAACAAATCAGCATATTGTTCATCTCTGTGAACCTTGACTAGTTTAATTAATCCCTTTTCATAATTTTCTCTTATTAGATGATACTTGATATTGATGTGCTTTGTCCTTGAATGCTGCACAGGGTTCTCTGTAACTGAGATAGCACTGTTGTTGTCTATGTGGATTGGAGTCTCCTTGAAATTTAACCCATAATTTAGCATTTGATTCTGAATCCAAAGCACTTGAGCACAACAGCTAGCGGCAGCAATGTATTCAGCTTCAGCAGTTGATGCAGAGACACAGTATTGTTTTTTGCATTGCCATGAGACAACCCTTCCACCAAGAAACTAACATCCCCCAGATGTAGACTTTGCAGTCATATTGGAACCACCATAATCACTATCTATATAAGCATACAGATTGAAGTCAAAATTCTTGGGATACCATAAACCAAGTGTTGATGCACCTTTGAGGTATCTTAGAATCCTTTTGACAGTGATAAGATGAGACATCTTAGGGTTGGCTTGATATCTTGCACAGATGCATGTAGCAAACATGATATCAGGCCTACTAGCAGTAAGATACATAAGAGACCCAATCATAGCCCTGTATAAGTGTTCATCTACACACTCCCCCTCAAGATCAGGACCAAGGGAGTGGTTTCTGGCTATGGGTGTCTTAGCAATCTTACAGTCAGTCATATTGAACCTTTTGAGTATGTCTTGAACATACTTTGACTGACTTATGAAGATGACATCTTCAACTTGCTTCCCTTGAATTCCTAGAAAGAAATTGAGTTCCCCATGGCACTCATTTCAAACTTGTCTTTCATCAGCTTCTCAAAGTCTTTGCAGTGCTTTGGATTAGTTGACCCAAAGATGATGTCATCCACATATACTTGAACTTGCAATATGTCTTTTCCTTGTCCTTTGATGAAGAGAGTTCCATCTATAGTACCTCTCCTGCATCCATGTTTACAGAGATACTCAGACAGTGTCTCATACCACTTCCTGGGTGCCTGATGCAGCCCATAGAGAGCTTTGTCAAGCTTGTAGACATAATTAAGATGATCAGGATCTACAAAACCAGGTGGCTGTTTGACATAAACCTCTTCATCTATCACTCCATATAAGAAGGCACATTTCACATCAAGTTGAAAGACCTTGAAGTTCTTGGATGCAGCAAATGCCAGGAATATCCTAACAGCTTCTAATCTTGCCACTGGACCATCAGTGTAGTCAATCCCTTCTTCTTGTGTGTATCCTTGAACAACCAGTCTAGCTTGTTTTTGATGATAATGCCTCTGTCATCCTTCTTGTTCCTAAACACCATTTGGTTCCTATTGTAGTCTTCCCATAAGGAAGAGGACAAAGGTTCCAAACTTTCTGTCTTTTGAATTGAAGCAGCTCTGGTTGCATAGCTTCAACCCAACTTCCATCCTTTAGAGCCTCCTCAACTTTTTTTGGCTCTATCTGGGATAGAAAACAAAAGTGAAGACAAACATTTGCTTCATGGGTTTGTCCCCTTGTCTTTACCCCGGAGACAACATCTCCAATGATGTTTGTGGTAGGATGAAACTTGTGGATCCTAAGCTGAGGAATCACAACAAGTTGTTGAGAAAGATCTAAATTAGAAAAATTTAGATCTGGCATAGATGTTTCTCCCACCACATCAGCACACTTTTCAAGTGAAACTTGATCCAAGCAGTGTGTGACATCATTGATGTTCTCATCTATGGTGTGGTTAGTGGCATCAAGAAATCCTTGGTCATTGTCTCCGTCACCATTATTGCCTTCCACAGTTGAGGTGTTCTTATCTGGTTGTAGAGCCTCTGAGCTGGAATTTGAAAGCATACCAGATGTATCAGCTGAATTTGTCATTGTTGTGCTGATAGAAACGTCATTTGCAGAAGTAGTTCCAACTGGAGCTGAAGATGTATGACTTGAAGGTCTTCCTAGCTCAAAACTTGGGTCAGGATCACCTGTATTTAAATTTACTGCAGATCCTGAAACATTCTCACAAGATTTATTAAAATAGTTGGTAACCAAATCAAGATCAAATAGCCAATCTGGACCAGAACCAGCAACACATGGTGTGTGTTCATTGAAGGTCACATTGGCTGACTCCTCAACTATTCTATTCTAAGATTGTACACTCTATAAGCCTTAGCTTGGAAATCAACAAGCTTTTGAAGGTAAATTATCTTCGGATGTTTTAATGAAAAAGCTTCTGAAGCTAAAATGACTTCGGAAGAATTTCCTGAGAGTATTTGATGATTTTGCTTCGGAAGGAAAAATTAAGAATTGAGTGCTTTGTATAGAGATCAACAAAGCTTCCGAGAGTTAATTACTGCTTCGAAAGGAAAAGGTCCTTGAAAATAAGTAAGTGTCTAAGATAACTATTTAAGCTTCGGAAGATAAAATTGAAATTTCATCCGAAGGTAAGTTTCTTAGACAGTTAAATATTTTGAAGGTGTGATTTTCTTCCGAAGATAAAATGCATAACTTCCGAAGTGTAAAATCATGAATTAATCTAAGGAAAGTCTTCCAATCCAAGAGAAAAACATGAGCTTATGAAGATGATAGACTAGACAACTTAGAACACACATTTTTTAAGTAATAATAAGAATTACTTTTAAGAAAAATTGACTCAAAGTTGATCATCCCAATAGCTGATATTAGATATTTAAATCTTAGTTAATCAAAAGCCTTTGTAAACAAATCAGCATATTGTTCATCTGTGTGAACCTTGACTAGTTTAATTAATCCCTTTTCATAATTATCTCTTATTAGATAATACTTGATATTGATGTGCTTTGTCCTTGAGTGCTACACAGGGTTCTCTGTAATTGAGATAGCACTGTTGTTGTCTATGTGGATTGGACTCTCCTTGAAATTTAACCCATAGTTTAGCATTGATTCTGAATCCAAAGCACTTGAGCACAACAGCTAGCGGCAGCAATGTATTCAGCTTCAGCAGTTGATGCAGAGACACAGGATTGTTTTTTGCATTGCCATGAGACAACCCTTCCACCAAGAAATTGACATCCCCCAGATGTAGACTTTGCAGTCATATTGCAACCACCATAATCACTATCCATATAAGCACACAGATTGAAGTCAAAATTCTTGGGTTACCAAAAACCATGTGTTGATGCACCTTGAGGTATCTTAGAATCCTTTTGACAGTGATAAGATGAGACATCTTAGGGTTGGCTTGATATCTTGCACAGATGCATGTAGCAAACATGATATCAGGCCTACTAGCAGTAAGATACATAAGAGATCCAATCATAGCCCTATATAAGTGTTCATCTACACACTCCCCCTCAAGATCGAGACCAAGGGAGTGGTTTCTGGCTATGGGTGTCTTAGCAATCTTACAGTCAGTCATATTGAACCTTTTGAGTATGTCTTAAACATACTTTTACTGACTTATGAAGATGCCATCTTCAACTTGCTTCACTTGAATTCCCAGAAAGAAATTGAGTTCCCCCATGGCACTCATTTCAAATCTGTCTTTCATCAGCTTCTCAAAGTCTTTGCAGAGCTTTGGATTAGTTGACCCAAAGATGATGTCATCCACATATACTTGAACTAGCAATATGTCTTTTCCTTCTCCTTTCATGAAGAGAGTTCCATCTATAGTACCTCTCCTGTATCCATGTTTACAGAGATACTCAGACAGTGTCTCATACCACTTCCCGGGTGCCTGATGCAGCCCATAGAGAGCTTTGTCAAGCTTGCAAACATAATCAAGATGATCAGGATCTACAAAACCAAGTGGTTGTTTGACATAAACCTCTTCATCTATCACTCCATATAAGAAGGCACATTTCACATCATGTTGAAAGACCTTGAAGTTCTTGGATGCAGCAAATGCCAGGAATATCCTAACAGCTTCTAATCTTGCCACTGGAGCGAAGACATCAGTTTAGTCAATCCCTTCTTCTTGTCCGTATCCTTGAACAACCAGTCTAGCTTTGTTTTTGATGATAATGCCTCTATCTTCCTTCTTGTTCCTAAACACCCATTTGGTTCCTATTGTAGTCTTCCCAGAAGGAAGAAGACAAAGGTTCCAAACTTTCTGTCTTTTGAATTGAAGCAGCTCTTGTTGCATAGCTTCAACCAACTTCCATCCTTTAGAGCCTCCTCAACTTTCTTTGGCTCTAACGGGGATAGAAAACAAAAGTGAAGACACACATTTGCTTCATGGGTTTGTCCCCGTGTCTTTACCCCGGAGACAACATCTCCAATGATGTTTGTGGTAGGATGAGACTTGTGGATCCTAAGCTGAGGAATCACTGCAAGTTGTTGGGAAAGATCTAAATTAGAAAAATTTCGATCTGGAATAGGTGTTTCTCCCACCACATCAGCACACTTTTCAAGTGAAACTTGATCCAAGCAGTGTGTGACATCATTGATGTGCTCATCTACGGTGTGGCTAGTGGCATCATGAAATCCTTGGTCACTGTCACCATCACCGTTGGTGCCTTCCACAGTTGAGGTGTTCTTATCTGGTTGTAGAGCCTCTGAGCTGGAATTTGAAGACATACCAGATGTATCAGCTTAATTTGTCATTGTTGTGCTGATAGAAACCTCATTTGCAGAAGTAGTTCCAACTGGAGCTGAAGATGTATGACTTGAAGGTCTTCCTAGCTCAAAACTTGGGTCAGGATCACCTGTATTTAAAATTTCTGTAGATCCTGAATCATTCTCACAAGATTTATTAAAACAGTTGGTAACCAAATCAAGATCAAATAGCCAGTCTGGACCTGAACTAGCAACACATGGTGTGTGTTCATTGAAGGTCACATTGACTGACTCCTCAACTATTCTAGTTCTAAGATTGTACACTCTATAAGCCTTAGCTTGGAAATCAACAAGCTTTTGAAGGTAAATTATCTTCGGAAGTTTTAATGAAAAAGCTTCTGAAGCTAAAATGACTTCGGAAGAATTTCCTGAGAGTATTGATGATTTTGCTTCAGAAGGAAAAATTAAGAATTGAGGGCTTTGTATAGATATCAACAAAGCTTCCGAGAGTTAATTACTGCTTCGAAAGGAAAAGGTCCTTGAAAATAAGTAAGTGTCTAAGATAACTATTTAAGCTTCGGAAGATAAAATTGAAATTTGATCCGAAGGTAAGTTTCTTAGACAGTTAAATATTTTGAAGGTGTGATTTTCTTCCGAAGTTAAAATGCATAACTTCCGAAGTATAAAATCATGAATTAATCTAAGGAAAGTCTTCCAATCCAAGAGAAAAACATGAGCTTATGAAGATGATAGACTAGACAACTTAGAACACACATTTTTTAAGTAATAATAAGAATTAGTTTTAAGAAAAATTTACTCAAAGTTGATCATCCCAATAGCTGATCTTTGATATTTAAATCTTTGTTCATCAAAAGCCTTTGTAAACAAATCAGCATATTGTTCATCTGTGTGAACCTTGACTAGTTTAATTAATCCTTTTCATAATTATCTCTTATTAGATCATACTTGATATTGATGTGCTTTGTCCTTGAGTGCTGCACAGGGTTCTCTGTAATTGAGATAGCACTGTTGTTGTCTCTGTGGATTGGAGTCTCCTTGAAATTTAACCCATAGTCTAGCATTTGATTCTGAATCCAAAGCACTTGAGCACAACAGCTAGCGGCAGCAATGTATTCAGCTTCAGCAGTTGATGCAGAGACACAGGATTGTTTTTTGCATTGCCATGAGACAACCCTTCCACCAAGAAATTGACATTCCCCAGATGTAGACTTTGCAGTCATATTGCAAGCACCATAATCACTATCTATATAAGCATACAGATTGAAGTCAGAATTCTTGGGATACCATAAACCAATTGTTGATGCACCTTTGAGGTATCTTAGAATCCTTTTGACAGTGATAAGATGAGACATCTTAGGGTTGGCTTGATATCTTGCACAGATGCATGTAGCAAACATGATATCAGGCCTACTAGCAGTAAGATACATAAGAGACCCAATCATAGCCATGTATAAGTGTTCATCTACACACTCCCCCTCAAGATCAGGACCAAGGGAGTGGTTTCTGGCTATGGGTGTCTTAGCAATCTTACAATCAGTCATATTGAACCTTTTGAGTATGTCTTGAACATACTTTGACTGACTTATGAAGATGCCATCTTCAACTTGCTTCACTTGAATTCCCATAAAGAAATTGAGTTCCCCCATGGCACTCATTTCATATCTGACTTTCATCAGCTTCTCAAAGTCTTTGCAAAGCTTTGGATTAGTTGCCCCAAAGATGATGTCATCCACATATACTTGAACTAGCAATATGTCTTTTCCTTGTCCTTTGATGAAAAGAGTTCCATCTAGGTGCCTGATGCAGCCCATAGAGATACTCAGACAGTGTCTCATACCACTTCCTAGGTGCCTGATGCAGCCCATAGAGAGCTTTGTCAAGCTTGCAGACATAATCAAGATGATCAGGATCTACAAAACCAGGTGGCTGTTTGACATAAACCTCTTCATCTATCACTCCATATAAGAAGGCACATTTCACATCAAGTTGAAAGACCTTGAAGTTCTTGGATGCAGCAAATGCCAGGAATATCCTAACAGCTTCTAATCTTGCCACTGGAGCAAAGACATCAGTGTAGTCAATCCCTTCTTCTTGTGTGTATCCTTGAATAACTAGACTAGCTTTGTTTTTGATGATAATGCCTCTATCATCCTTCTTGTTCCTAAACACCCATTTGGTTCCTATTGTAGTCTTCCCAGAAGGAAGAGGACAAAGGTTCCAAACTTTCTGTCTTTTGAATTGAAGCAGCTCTTGTTGCATAGCTTCAACCCAACTTCCATCCTTTAGAGCCTCCTCAACTTTCTTTGGCTCTATCTACGATAGAAAACAAGAGTGAAGACAAACATTTGCTTCATGGGTTTGTCCTCTTGTCTTTACCCCAGAGACAACATCTCCAATGATGTTTGTGGAGGGATGAGACTTGTGGATCCTAAGCTGAGGAATCACAGCAATTTGTTGAGAAAGATCTAAATTAGAAAAATTTAGATCTGGCATAGATGTTTCTCCCACCACATCAGCACACTTTTCAAGTGAAACTTGATCCAAGCAGTGTGTGAAATCATTGATGTTCTCATCTATGGTGTGGTTAGTGGCATCAAGAAATCCTTGGTCACTGTCACCATCACCATTGTTGCCTTCCATAGTTGAGGTGTTCTTATCTGGTTGTAGAGCCTCTGAGCTGGAATTTGAAGGCATACCAGATGTATCAGCTTAATTTGTCATTGTTGTGCTGATAGAAACCTCATTTGCAGAAGTAGTTCCAACTGGAGCTGAAGATGTATGACTTGAAGGTCTTCCTAGCTCAAAACTTGGGTCAGGATCACCTGTATTTAAATTTTCTGTAGATCCTGAATCATTCTCACAAGATTTATTAAAACAGTTGGTAACCAAATCAAGATCAAATAGCCAATCTGGACCAGAACCAGCAACACATGGTGTGTGTTCATTGAAGGTCACATTGGCTGACTCATCAACTATTCTAGTTCTAAGATTGTACACTCTATAAGCCTTAGCTTGGGAAGAGTATCCAATAAAGTGTCCATCATCTGATTTCTCAGCAAACTTGGCAATTTGATCTTTGGTATTCAAGATGGTGCAAGGACATCCAAATGACCTGAGAAAACAATGAAAGGTTTTCTCTTGTGCCAAAGTTCATAAGGAGTCTTCCCGTGAGTCTTAACTACTAAAACTTTGTTCTGCACATAGCAGGCAATGTTGACTGCCTCTGCCTAGAAGGTGATGGGCAGTTTAGAGTTAGACAACATGGTTCTTGTAGCTTTAATCAGTGTCCTGTTTCTCCTCTCAGCAACACCATTTTGCTGAGGAGTCCTAGGAGCACTAAATTGTCTTGCAATACCCTTATCATCACAAAATGTATCAAGGGTTTGATTCTTGAATTCTGTTCCTTGATCACATCTTATGATTTTGACCTTGTGATCAAACTGATTCTCAATCTCTAATATGAAATTCTTCAGAATCTCAGGAGTCTCATCCTTAGTTCTAAGGAAAAGGACCCAAGTGAATCTTGTAAAATCTTCTGTGATCACTAGACAGTATGAGGTCCTTCCTAAACTCATTACACTGGTGGGACCAAAGAGATCCATATGTAACAAGTGTAGTGGTGTAGTGATGGAGTTCATTTCCTTAGGCTTATGAGATACCTTATGTTGCTTCCCTTTCTGGCATGCAACACAGTGATCATCACTTGTAAACTCTTTCTTTGGCATTCCAGTTACCAGATCATGCTTAATCAGTTTATTCATATTCTTAAAGTTTACATGGCACATTCTTTTATGCCATAGGAAAGATTTATCACTATTGGCTTTAGATAGAAAGCATGAAACTTCTCCGAGGGAGAGGTTTCTTGCAAGTCCATCTTGTACATGTTTCCTTTCCCGTGGCCTCTAAGCAGGATATGCTCATGAGGAATGACCACACCAGGCTTAAGAACAATGCACTCATGCTCAGTAAAGAGCATGTTATGACTCTGATCACAAAATTGAGATACACTCAGAAGATTGTATACAAGCTCCTTAACAAAGTTTACCTTTTCAATGCTGAGCTTACCATTTGTGACCTTGCCCCTTCCTGAAATGTAACCACCTTCATCTCCTCCAAAAGCAACAGGTCCTCCATCAATCCTTTCAAAGTTCTGGAGTAGTGACCTACTACCATTCATGTGCCTGGAGCAGCCACTGTCTATGATCCAAACATTTCTGTTTGTCTTCAGCTGTCCCTGTACAAAAGAGAATGATTAGTTACATCTGGAAACCCAATCCTTGCTTGTCTTGGGCTTATTTATAGAAGGTAATTCAACAGTGATAGATCCTATGGTTGTACTAAGAGGATCTTGAGCTATTGTAGATGGAGAAATCTCAGTCACTTCGTCTTTCTTAGACATCCACACCACCTTAGGAGTCTTGGACTTGACCTTCAAAACTTCGGATGTTTGTGGAACTTCGGAAGTTTTGATGACTGATACTTCGGAAGTTTTGATGACTGATACTTTGGAAGATTCTGCAGACACTGCAGCAGATTTCAGTGCTTCAGAAGAATTCCTTTCTTCCGAGACCAATATTTCTTCCGAAGGTAATTTTCCATTTCCCTTCCTTTAGATTTGAGACTTCCGAAGGAAACTGGCTTTCCTTCCGAAGCCTGAATCTTCTTGGAACTCTTTGAAGCCTTTGTTTTGGCCATGTGGACAGTACCTTTAGGATGAAGGGACAATCCTTTGCAATGTGAGTAGTGCTGTCACACATAACACAATTCATCTTCTTCTTCACAAGAGCCTTTTCTTGAGAATAAGACTGTTTTTGGTCACATCCCTTCTCCACCTTCATCTTTACAGATGCTGAGACAGTCCTCTTGGGCTGAGGACTGTGCTTGGAGTTTGATGGTCCAGGCTGTGCAGCAGTGGTACACAGCAAATCAGTCTTCTTCTTGCTACTGAGATGAGTTGAACAAGAACCAGAACTCTTAGCAGAAGAGTTTTGGTTGATGTCTTCAGTCCCTACCACTTTAAACCCTGAAGAAATAAAAACTTGTTTCTACTTAGAGTCAAAAGCAGCCTTGATCTCTTGAGCCTTCCTTGCCTTTCTTTTGCTCTTTCTGATCAAGTTCTTTCTCATGGACTTGGTCATCACAGTCTTCACTTTCTCCTCAGAAGGATAGTGGCCCTTCTTGGAATCCTCCTCTTCACTCTTAGTAGAGGGATTCTTCACTATCTCTTCTTCATCCTCCTCACTCATAGGATCTATGAGAGGAAGCTCATCTTCACAATTTCCACACCTAGGGGGTCTTACAGACAAGTTTGTGTGTGGAGGAGCTATCTCATTTGATCCCAGTCCCTGTCTGTTTTGATAGCACACTTTGTTGTGCAGGGATGAGTATATCATGTTCTTGAAGGTCTCTTCTTCAAGAACATTCTTTTCTGCCCTGGCTTTGCTGATCAAAAGCTCAGCCTGGCACTCAGTTAGCTTGGTTATGAGATCTTGAATTTGAGTTCTAAAATCTATGTGTTCATGTTTTAGAACTGAAATGGTTGTCTTTAAGTCCTCTATTTTCAGCTTATAATCATTTTCAGACTTTCTAAAATCAGATTTTAAAATGTTTAAGGACTCAATATCAGATCTCAAATCTAAGTTATAGGACGTGTACCTATTAACTTTAGCAATGCATTTAGGAGTACAGAGATGTTCCAATACCTTGGCTTCATCATGATCTGCCATCAGTGCCTGGTTTGGAGAAGCATCTTCCACCTGAAAGCTCCAGTCAAAGCCTCCTTCTTCAACATCAACAGCAGCTTGCTACTTTGACTTCTTATTATGAAGAGCTTTGTCAGTGTAGTTTGGTCTGGAGTGTGTTGGCCACCATTGGTTCTAGGTGCCTTACACTCTCTGGCAAAGTGGCCCATCAAGTTACAGTTGTAACACTTGACTTTGCCTTTGTCCAGTCCAAACTTTCCACGGTTGCATTGCTTGGAAACTCCTTCCAGTCCTCTTGTAGAACTTCTTGGCTCTGTGAATGAGAAGAGTCATCTGCTGGACTATTTCCATGTACTCCAGATCTTCTGGATGGATACAGTCCAAGTCTTCAAGATTGAAAAGAGAGTTGCCACTGCTTTCATCAGAAGACACAAATGCTTGAGAAGAGCTTGTCTCTTGGAATGGGCTTCCTTGAGTGTAGTTCTCCCTTGTTGTCTCTGGGAAGGTGATGAAAGGACCCTTGGGTGAGTTGTTAGGGTAGCATATAAGATGATATTTGGCTTCTATGCTATCCCTTTCAACCACATGTAGGGTTGAACCCAATTGATTGTTGGAGTTGCCTGATGAACCCTGCATGTTCATCTCCATCTGGTAGCCACTGAGAATCCCATATAACTTTGTCAGAGTGAGAGTTTTGAGATTTTCAGTTCTCTTGATCACCACAAAGTAGTGTGTCCATTGCCTAGGAAGTGAGGACATGAACTTCCTTACAATGTCTCTATTCTCAAGAGCAACTCCTCCATCCACTAGGGTATCCACAATCTCAACATACCTCAAGTATTGCTAAGTCATGGTCTCAACTATTTTGAAGGTGAAGTTTTCAAACTGCTGCTTCAGGAGATCCTTTTTGTTCTCCTTGGCTTCATAAGAACCCTCATACATCAGTTTCAGTGCATCCCACAGCTGTTAGCTGTTTTGCACTTCTTGAAACCTCTGTATACAGAGTTTGGAAGGGCAGTTTGAAGAGCTGTCATGGCTTTCCTGTCTATCTCTACTCTCTTCCTATCTTCATCAGAGTAGTTAGCCACATCCTTGGGGATCATACCAGCACCAGTAGCAGAGGGTGTGCCCGGTATGAAAGGTCCATTCTCAATAGACTCCCACATTCTTGAATCGAGAGACCTGATGAACCTTCCATTCTTAAACACCAGGTGTCAAATTCATCAAGAGTGATTAGTGGAGACTGGTTCATGGTTCCAGTTTCCATATCGCTTTTGGAAATGGCTGCCATTTGAAAAGTTTGGTATTTGTGTGTGTGAGGGATCTTAAGATGGTGAGATCTTATATCAAGAGCCTCAAAGCTTTGATACCAAATGCAGGATCGTTGAAGGGTGTGAGTTACAACACAACAACACAAAGAGGAGATTAACCAAACTTTAATCAAACTGTAAACTGGATTAACCAAGATAAGACACTAAGAACACAAGTAATGAAAGAGACAGAACACAAAGAACACAAGTATATGGTTTTCAAGAATGCGGTATATTGATTTCTTTATGTTCTATTACAAGTGTTACAAAGCATAAATAAAAAATACAAGAACATGAGATACTTATACTACATCCTATAGCTGGCTATACTTTGAAAGCCAGCTGGATACAATTGACTAGACACAAACAAAATCAATTGTAGAGTCAAAAGGCAGATTGCCTTTTGACTTGTGACTATGACATGCCATAGCTCACATCCTTTTCTATTACAAAAATGAAAAGTACATAAAGTAGAAAGTATACAGACTCAAGACCTCAATGTACACTTACCAAAAGCATGGACCTTTTCACCAAACCATGTTAGTTGGTGACTTGCAGAGTTGTAGCGGAAAGGTGTCCAGCTTTATGGAATAGTACATCAGATAAAGCATATGTTAAAAGTCTTCGAAGAAATCTGTCTTTATGAACTTGAAGCTTCGGAAGACTTTGTCTCTGAGGCTTTGGAAGACTTCATCTTTGGCTTCGGAAGATGTTGGTCTTGGCTTCGGAAGATTTCACACTTAGTGTATTTCTGTTGCACATGTGAAACTTCCGAAGCATTCCACTTCAATGCACTTGTGCAGCATGCAGGGGAGACTAAAGATGTTTAGGTTGCATCAGCCTCTCCATTAATCTTTACAATATCCCCTAGTTTCGTTGGCCGCGAACTAAAGTTTCACCCAGCAGACATTTCAAATCAAGGTGCTCTGAAATGAGTGAATATGCCGGCGAATCTATACATTCGCTCAGCGAAATTGCTAGCGAAACTCAGTTTCGTTAAAAGCATTTTTTTATTTTCTTAGTTAACTAACATAAACTTTTAAGAAAAACTTCATCACACCACAAAATTAACACAAAAACAAACATATAATAATAATTATAATAATAATAATTATAATAATAGCATAGAATAATAATAATAATAATAAATAAATAAATAAATAAAATAAAATAAATAAATAAATAAAATAAAAGGATATAATCACTTTTTTACAAGAAGTTCTCTAGAGAGTCATTGATTGTTGGGATTGTTGATATGTTTGTCGTTTTAAACCCATGTCTTAATCTTTACAACAAGTAATCTACAACTACAATTATCATGTTTAGGATTGATTAAAGAAACTAAAAGTACTCGGTCCCCACAGACATTGGCAAAGAACTTATCTTGTCCTTGTAGTTTATTAAGCAATATGATTAACACTACTTGATTTTCTTTGAGATATCAACTATGATCTTAATTTAGAATCACTCTACCTTTATTTTCGGGAACCGATGGAAAGATCCAGGTCTGTAATTACGTATAACTGAAGTAGTTGATCATCTAAACCAGCTGATAAAAGCTTCAGGTCTATACTCATGTATGACAGAGAAGATCATCATAACGTGCTGATGAAAGCTCTAGGCCTATACTCACGCATAACAGAGGACATCTTGACTCTAGGTAGTGTTCACACATAGCAGAGGAGATAAGCATAAAATATACATCTTAAGATTTAACAATGAGCTTCAATTTAGATACTTTTCTAAAGAGCTAGTGTAGAAACACATATGGTGCTAACTAGAAGCACCATTCAGGACATGGGGAGAAGGAACTTATGAAAATAATGGAAAAATTCAAAGTATAGATTTGAAACTCTCAATCCATTTTCGAAAAAGACTTGTAACTTTATGCAGGCCAAAACATCAAAGGATAATCCTTATCACTAAGTTTCTTAGGTTTTAGTTTAGCTAAACGATCAATGTTTACTTCATTTTCGGGTTGAGTCTACCAAGCAAATCCCAACACAAGGATGTTGACCTGCTTCGAAATGTCAAAAGGATAATTATTATCTTCAGAAGTCATCTATAACAACTAAACAATAAGATTTATTAGCAATGAAGTTAACACAAATAGGACCGAAAAAGAAGATTTCGTGGTTAGATTGCTAAAATTGGAAGAAGATTTGCACATAGCTCAAAGAACAAGTTCATGAGTGTTTATCATTAGATCCACGTATTTCATCATGATGAATCTGATGGATTTGGCATGAAAATGATATTGTTTGACCATTATCTATGATCAAATCCTCGTTTGAAGCAATACATTGAAGATTGGACCAGATTTGAGAAAGAATGATGTTGGATGCAAAAGATCAACAATTAGACACACTAGTGTTCTTGAGCAATTCTTATATTTGAATAAAGGATTTGTATCAACAATGATTTCACTCCATTAGCATGATATTTCAACATCAATTCAACAAGAAAAACTAGGAACAACAACAACCTATGTATCAAATCAAATTTATAGTATGTGGGTTTTTGACGTTTATTATGTTCTTCATTAATTCTCAAATTTAGATGTGAAATTATTATCTAAATTCATGTTCAATTGATTATCTACGACCCTTAAAAACCATCGAACATGATTTTAGCATCATCAACACAAATTTTGGACTGATTCTTGAATCTGCACAAGGGCTGCATGGGGCAGTTTGGTGGGGCCTTTGAGTCTGCTACCGCCCCTTTGGGAAGTTTCTACATGAGTTTGACAACATCAAAATCAACCCAAACGTAGCTGCAAATAAGTAACATTAAAGGGTCGTTTGGTTCACATAATGTTTTGCAAAGGAATTAGAATTGGAATTGAAATCTTTTTAAAATCGATAACGTGTTTGGTTGGTCAATTTTGAGAGAAATTGAAATTTTAGTTTTGAACATTCCATTAAATTGTTAAACATTCCATTAAATTGTTAAACATTTCATGGGTAAGTGGAAGGAATGTGAATTCCAATGAATGAGGGAATATTTTCTAATTCAAATTCCATCCATCGAACAACCAAACATGATTTTGGATAGAAAAATTTCCAATTCCAATTCCAATTCCTTAAAATTCTGTAAACCAACGAGGCCTAAGAGGTACATTTCAACAACATTTTTGCATCAATACACAAACATTTTAGTATCAAAACTTGGGCAGCAAAAACAGCTCACACAACAACAGTTTGAACAGCTCATAAAGAAAATTTGGTGAGCCCCTTTAACAATTTGGGGTGCCCCCTTGTTGTCTTCTGAGTTGGTTCTACAACATATGCACCTTCTATACATCACATGCTTCCCATTACACTTTGTTGTACCCCTTATCACATATGATGCACCTCCTATGAGGCTGCATAGTAGAAACATCAGCAAAACACAGCAGCAAATAAGCAACATAAGAGCTGTGTTTCAGCAGACTTTTAGTACATAAACAACAACGTTTCAACATCATTATGGGCTGCATTCATTCAGCAAAATCAGCAACTTTACAATAGCAAATCAAGCTGCATTCAGCAACAAAACAACAACAAATTAAGCTGCGCTTCAGCAGCTAAGCAGCAGCATAACGGCAGTAGAACAACAATCATGTTGACAGCAAATTGAGTCGCAAATCAGCAACGTAACAGCATAAAATTCGGCCGTGTTTCAGCAGCAATTTAATCTGCAGATCAGCAGCAGAACTACAACAGTTTCAGCATCAAATGGGATGCACTTAATTAGCTCAATCAGCAACTGTTATGCAGCCCATGCAGCTCAAGAAGGCATCAGTTGATGCGCCCCTTGTGACCATTTGAAGCGCGCCTTGTGGGCTGCCTTAGTGAATTTCAAACAGTAGCCAATAACATCAAAGCATCAGCAGTCAAATGATCTTGATCTTCATTAACAACAATTACAAGATCAAAAGCATAAGCAATATCAAGTATTTAATCATGATCATCAATATCACACAATAGTTAATTCAAGCACACTCTTACACAACATCAACAACATCAACACTTGAATCAACTATTTCTTCAGAAAGCACCGTGAAGGCTCATGTTTCAAGCTTCAACCTTTATCATTGAAAATCTACAATTTAAGGGTGGTATTATTGGGTTTTGGCCAACAAGAATAAATTGAAGATTTCCAACGCAACATTCAAGTCTACAAGAAGATGAAGAATTGAAGCTTGAAGTCAACAAGTCAACAAGAGTCAACATTATTAGTCTAGGTTTATTTTGTAATTATTATAAATGCTAGATTAGTATAAATAGCAACACTTATCATCATTTGTAGATGGATGGTTCACCACCAAGTGAGGGAATCATATTTCATTACCAACATCAAATCATCATCCTATATGGATGATGAATTCATCATCAAATCAATAAACAACAAGCATTAAACACATTTGTGATCATTATTATTAAATTTTAGCATCTAATCATTAAATTTTGTTCTTGTTGATTTAGAATCCTAAGTTCCGAGCACAACAATGCCATTCGAATTGGGAACACACACATGTCACATTGGATGTTGATTCATTTGATCCCATATCCAACAGGTACACGTCATTCTTTCTTGGAGCAAACATGAACACTAAATCTTCAGGACTAATAAACTCTGGTTTGAGAAACAAGCATTCATTTGACATAAACATCACTAGAATGTCTTTATCACATATTTGTGACACACTCAATAGATTGAATTTCAGCTTTGTAACATAGTTAACTTTCTCCATAGTTAATGAACCATTTGACACTTCTCCCTAACCAATCATCTGTCCACCCTTCTTGCCTCCGGCAAATGCAACATATCCTTAACTTATGATACCTTAATTTGTAAGGAGGTCCTTCAACCCAGTCATATGCCTTGAACATCAGCTATCAACATGCCAGAAACTATTTGTAACATCCCCCCAATTTCAAATTATAAACCCGAAGTCATTTTGAAACTTTCATAAAATGGTAAAATTCATTATTAAAGTATGCTTTTTCTGTTTAGATGATCAAACGCCACAAATGTTCTATATAATCAATATTATGAGTTGGGCTAATAAGTCTTCATGTAATTTATCGTTAAATCAATTTATGATAATGATTATAATTCATAAAATTTATTATTTTATAAAGTCCAAATGTTAATAATAATTAGAACATCTAATTAATTTACAAGATGTTGTTGAAGAGTTTAGTTTTTTATAAATTGTACAAATAGTATAAAGTATTATAAAATAATCATAAGATTTGTTATTAAATTGGTAAATGAGAGTTTTAATAAGTAAAGGGGGTGATATGCCATTTTTTTAAATTGAATTAAAAGTTTCTAACATAAATTAACAAAATCTAAACAAAGGGACAAAATGTGTAATTAACTAAAACCCAACCCCCACCCACTTTCTCTCTCCCCGATTTTCCAGCCGCCGGCCGACGAAGCTCCGGCACGGCCCTGACAAGGTCCAAAACCCATCAAAAACTTTCGGAATTGAACCGAAACAGTTCCAAACTCTTTCGTATGCATGTTTTGAAAGTGAATGCATGATTAAATTTCATTTAAAACACCGGTTACTACTCGAACCATCGTGTAACCGATGGTTCATGTCGATTGAGCGGTTCAACATTGAAGACGCAATTAATCAAGAATGGACAATATTCTAACTATCCTTAATCTATCTACATTCCCAATTCCACCTGAAGCCCACACAGATTTCATACCTGATTTTCTCTAAACCCACGACCTACAACTTAATCATGATCCATTTTCTAAGCGATATTAATCGCAATTGATAGGGAGCTTTTCTTAATCATCAACAAACGAAGTTGTTGGATCTAGAAAGGCTAGTGCAACCAAAACCAAGTCACTTAGAAGTTTTTGGTACAACAATAAAGGATTTCCGAAGCCAAGCGTGGAACTTCCGAAGGAAAAAGGAGATCTTCCGAGGACAAAGTGTAAAGCTTACTTCTGAAGGAAAAGTTCCAACTTCCAATAGGCACCAAATGGGTTCTCAGAAACAAGAGAGATGATAGAGGCTTGATCATCAAGAATAAGGCAAGACTTGTGGTTCAAGGATACAATCAAGAGGAAGGAATCGATTATACTGATGTCTTCGCACCAGTTGCAAGACTTGAGGTAGTAAGGATCTTCCTTGCTTATGCTGCATCCAAGGACTTCACAGCATACCAACTTGATGTCAAGTGTGGTTTTCTATATGGGGATGTAGACAGGGAAGTCTATGTATGCCAACCTCTAGGAGTTGAAGATCCACAACACCCCAACTATGTGTGCAAATTAGATAAAGCTCTATATGGCTGCACCAATCACCTAGGCTGTGGTATGAGACTCTGTCTCAGTTTCTTCTAAAGAATGGCTATATTAGAGGTACCATTGACAAGACTCTCTTCATCAGAAATCTGGAAAGGACATTTTGCTCATACAAGTCTATGTTTATGACATCATATTTGGTTCCTCAAATGACCAAATGTGCAAGGACTTTGAGAGCATTATGAAGAAGAAGTTTGAGATGAGCTCCATGGGAAAAATGGACTTTTTCCTTGGATTTCACGTAAAGCAACTGAAGGAAGGGTTCTTCATTAATCAATCTAAATATGTCTCTAACATCTTAGAAAGATTTGAAATGAAGGATTGCAAGCCTGTCAAGACACCCATACCCAGAAACCATAATCTTTGTCCTGACCTTGAGGGAGAGGATACTGATCAACATCAGTATAGGGCAACTATTGGTTCTCTGATGTATCTAACAGCAAGTAGACCAGATATCATGTTTGCTACTTGCATTTGTGCAAGATATCAGGCTGCTCCTAAGGTGTCTCGCCTAGCTGTCGTTAAGAGAATCCTCGGATACCTCAAAGGAGCACCTAAACTAGGTCTTTGTTATCCCGGAAACAAGGATTTCAATCTTTATGGATACTCTGACAGTGACTATGGAGGCTGCAATATTGACAAGAAATCAACATCTGGAGGATGTCAATTTCTTGGTGGAAGGATCATCTCATGGCAATGCAAGAAACAATTCTATGTCTTTACATCAACTGCTGAAGCTGAATACATTGCTGCTGCTAGCTGCTATGCTCAACTGCTATGGATTCAAAATCAGATGTTAGACTATAGGTTAAACTTTATGAGTACTCCTATCCATATTGATAACAACAGTGCTATCTCCATTATTGAAAATCTGGTGAAGCACTCCAGGACTAAGCACATTGACATCAGGTATCATTTCATTAGAGACATTCATGAGAAAAATCTAATCAAGTTAATCAAAGTTGATTCAAATGAATAATATGCTGATCTATTTACCAAAGCTTTTGATGAACAAGGTTTAAGTACCTCATAACAGCTATTAGGATGATAAATATTGATTAATCTGATCTCTTTTGAAAACCTTTTTTAATATGTAAAGTCTTGTGTCAATACAATTTAAGCCCTGTTACAAGAAATTCTCTTTGAAATTTTCTAAGTGTAAATTCCTTCCGAAGAGAAATTAACCTTCGGAAGACATTCTCATATCTTCCGAAGCATAATTTCTCAAAGGATAACTTTCTTCTCGGAAGAATTTTTGGTCACGGAAGAAGCGATTGATTGCATATCAGATCTACTTCGGAAACATACAAATTCTCTTTTCGGAAGCAACTCTAACCTTCGGAAGCAAAGCTTTGGCTTTGGAAGTAAGAATTGCCTTCGGAAGACAAGTTACCTTCAGAAATGTTTTACACTCGGAACAAAGATTTCACTGTGTAACGTAAATTTCTTGGGACCCACACTATATAAAGCAAAGATTTTTTTAATGATGTCGGATTATTTACTAATTTTAACCTTACCGACACTGTCATTTCATCCACTAAACCATCACATCACCTTATCCTAACCCCATAACCGCCTCTCCACAATCTTTTAAATAATCTCGACTATTCACTTTCACTCTCTTACTTGCAAATTTTACAGCCCTAGAAATTTCTCCTACTAAACTTTACCCAGCTGAAATCATCCCCATTCAACTTTCCAAATGGCCTTCAACCCTCAGCACAACCAAGTCGCACTTCTTGATTCATCAAGAGATGCTAACTTCTCAGATATCGTCTCCTTTCTAACCCAATCTTCCTACTACACCGTTCTGACTGTAAACCCCACAATTTACTCAACCATATGTCTGAATTTTCGGCAAATGGTCAGATTGAAACCCTAAATGGGGTTTGTGTCATTAGATGGAGCATCTGTGGCTAGGAGTTGGTCATTTCGGAACAGATCATGAGGGAGCATCTAGAGCTTCATGATGTGGGCGCTCGAACGGAATTCCCCAAAGAAGGTTTGGACAATTCTTATCTCCAAATGGGATATGGTGTAGACTTTAGTAGGTCAACTGTCTACAAATTAACTTCTCATACAAATGGAAGTTCTTGCTACACGTGGTCCTTCACTGCTTATCGAATAAATCTGGGGGATGGGATCAAATCCATATGAACTTGGGTGCCTTGTTCATGGGTTGGTAAAATGCCTCCGCTTCAACTATTCAAGATTTGGGCTGACTAACCTCATGGGAAATCATCAAAAGGACACATTCTTCATGTATCCCAGGTTTCTCCAGCATATAATCAACTGCGAGCTGGACCAGAGCAAGCTTGTCTGCGCAACTGTTCTGACTGCTCCTCAAATGTGGCCGACCATCTTCAAGACTTTGAAGAGTGTCCACCAACTTCACACGAAGAGATATTGCACTTCTTCGAGGTATGATTGAGCCAACGGCTCCTGGTGACATCCCTGTTAACCCCACAGGTGATAAACCCACACTAGCAACTACCCGCACAATGCCAACACTACCTTCTCCACCCGTCACCATCACTTATCAGAGATGTCCCAAACAAACTCTTGTTCAATCTACTCTGATTAAACAAGCTCCTCATGTTCTACTCAAAAAGGCTAGAGTGGAAGAAAGGGCTCCCACTCAGCTTGAGGTCCAACATCCTTCACAATTCACCTCAATATGTGTCTTGAGTCTCCTCAGTCTCAGACCCATGAGCCCACAACACAAGCTAAAAGCCCTCAGGGTGAGTCTCTATACTCCCCTAAGCAGCCAAAAAGGGACAGCCCTATCACAGGCTCAATACCATTAGATATTGATCAAAGTCTCGGGTCATTAGGTTTCACTTCCATATCCTTTACTGACCTTTTAATTGGAACTGATGAAGAGATTATGTCTCTTAAAGGCAATGAATTTGATCCACACACCCTCTCAAGGATCAACAGAGCCCAGAGAGACCTCTTGTCTCTAGCCCCCATCAGCAAAGCCTTACTGAGGTGAGTACCACTGATGTGGAGGGGACTCATGTAGATTCAGCTGCCACTACTAGAGGATTCTCAGTGGATCATCAGGACAGTGGTAACATCATTGAGACTGAATCTACGGCAACCATTCCCTTTGATGACTTTGAGAGAGACATCTTTGAGCAAGGGAAACCAGCGTCCCCAGAAACCATAACTGGTGGTGAGGACTCTGTTAGGATCTGGTATTTGACCAAACACCAACTGATTAACATGTTAAACCAAACCAAATAGTGCGGAATCCTATTTGATTGGCGATCCAATCAGTGAGAACACACGTAGACACAATAACAAATTGAATGTAATGTCAAGAATCAATTGAGAATCGATCTATAGTGTTTTATGAACTTGGAGTACGAACATAGAGGCTTCTAGATGGCTAGGGTACCTCTAGAGTCGAAGTGGATTCAATGCTTACATTTTTCCACGAATTAGGTTGTATTTATAGGTTAGGGTTGCTCATTCTTGTGACTGAACCATTAGCATGGTTCATTCGTGCGATTGAGCCATGCGATTGATCCATTCGCACAACTGAGTGTTCAGTCATGCGACTGAGTCAGTCGCATGAAGGTGTTCATGCGTATGAACTATTTAGGCACATGGAAACTCAGTCGCATGGCCATTCAGACGGATGACCACTGTTGGGGCGCATGGTCCAGTCGGGCGCATGAGAATTTCACTTCACCAAGTTTGAATGTATTCATTATTATAACATTATGCATAACACTTCAAACAATCACAAACCTATATAATTAAGTCAATATGCATTAAACAACTCATTAATGAAATATTAAACATTATAGACACAACCAAAACATTTTGTATTTCATTAAGTACCCAATAATTACATAAGTGTAAGACATATTACATTCAGATCAGGATCTAGGTACATATATGTATCAACAAACTCCCCCTTGGACCTAGATCTATCTATTGCCTAACATTTTTCATGATTTCCTCAAACTTTTTGTACTTAGCTTCTTTGGTGACTCCTGTGTTTATCTCAAAAACAAAACAGAGTTTAATCACTTTCTGGAACTGTAAAGCTTGTACAATATCCTGTGGGTTGTAGAACAGTGGTCACTTGTATAAAGTATAAACATCTTCTGCTAACAAGTTGGTGAGCCACATCGGGTCAAACACCCTTATGGTTTCGATTGTGCCATTCCTGTTCAAGACTATTACGACCTCTCCCGTTCTCCGATCGTAGTACCACCATTTGAAATATGGATTGAAGTCCAGTGGCATCTCACGTAGTGGGATCTGACATTGTACGTGGTGGACTCCACTTCAGCACTACTCTAGGTTTACCAGTTATGGCATCAACTTTAGATCTTCTGATGTACCTTGTGGTTGTTGAGGTTTGAAGTTGACCCATCTGGTATGGTACTCCCTCTTTAGAGTAGCTTCAAACCAGCCTGACATCTTACGAGGGTTAGCATATAGCAAGTTTAACTTTGCTAACTAGTTTATGTGGAAATCTGAAGTACTCTATTCCCTTCTCACGTTAACCACGAAACATGAGGTTTGTAAAATGTGCCCACGCTATGATCCTACCAGCCACCTTTTGATGTTTCTTGACCTTATACAGTTTGGTGTAGACAGTTTATGTTATAGCTCTACGTTGGGCTTTGATTTCTTGAAGACATGCTGCCCATTCAGCCATTTGATTTTGACTTCGGTGTCTAAGGCTTGGGCCTTCTCTTTCTCCTTTTCTGACTCTTTCTCCATCCTGTCCAGAGTCTCAAAAGTGTCATTGACAAGAGTGTCTCCCAGATTGGGAATGGCAGTTCCTCCTTGTCAGTGTACTTGAGCCATGACATCTTCTATCTCAATCTCATCGACATCCTGAAGCTCATCGTCACTTTCTGTTTGCACAGTTGGAGCATCCTTCATAATTTCATCAGGATTGAGTCAGAATATTTCAACAAGTTGCTCGTCGGTAAGATCATGAACTATTTCTTCTTCTTCAGGAGTGTAATTCACTAATCTCCTGACAATCCCCTGCAGATCAAGAATCATCGTGAGTTGAGTCTTGATCTGTTGGAGGGGAGCAACATCATATTCATCTCCTTGAAAGTTAGGATCTGCTTGATTTAAAGCATGTAACACATCAATCATTTAGTCAACAAATAGATCAGTAAACATTAATAATAAGCATAACATTAGTTACATTAATTAAATACAATATTCCAATACACAAAGTTTCAATAACATAAACAACTATGCATTACTCTTGTCTTGAATAGCTGGTGTGTCAGTAGGATCAACAGAAGACGATGGGGCTCCTTGGTCTTGATTTTTCTTTGTGCGCCTCTCTTGACCTTGAGCTGATGTAGATGCAGCTTCATCTCCTTTGTCATCATCATCATCATGATATACCTTATCACCTGCATTAGTGTCATCTCCTTGATCATCATAGTCATCATCTTCATCATCATCACTGTCATCATCATCACCATCAACTCCATCTCCTTCTCGGATCTTTAGGGGCTCATCTTTGGATCCCTTCAGTCTCAGCATAAGCTTCTTGTTCTGGGCCTCCAAATCTTGTATCCTCTGTATTGAGGATGTATGCATCTCTCTCAGTTCAGTAATCTCTTGGCTCTGGGCCTCTATCCTTTGGGCTTGGGATGCATTAAGCTCCATCAGCTGGTTAAGCTGAGAGGCTCACTGTTCATCCGTCGCCAGCAGCTTCAGCACTAACCTATTAAGGTTAGCCAACTGCTCCTCCAACCCGACTGATGGGTAAGCGGATCCAAAAACAGGTGGGACCTGTGTGGAGGTCCCCACTCCATGGGATGTGGTGGTGGTAGTGGATGTAGAGAAGATTAGGGTTGGTATTGATGTGAATGGCTGTGGATGACCTGTAGTGGTGGTGGATGGGAAGTGTGTATTTGTGGAGTAGGTGTGGAAGTGGTGTATGAGGTGGTAGTGGTGGTGGGAGGAATGGTGGTAGTGGTGGTGGGAGGAATGGTGGTAGTGGTGGTAGGTGGAGTGGGTGAAGTGGTGGTAGGTGGAGTGGTGGTAGTGGTAGATGTGGTGGTGGGAACTGTAGTGGTTATGAAGGTGAGTCATCTGTTCTTGTCTTCATGCGGTGGGCTGAGCCATTCTCTTCTTCTCGATCCTGTCAAGGAGGATGCTCCCCCTAGAACACGGCTTGGCAGATCGGGAGCATAAGTAGGATCATCAGTAGTCTCTCCCATCCACATGGGCGTTCACCAACCGCCCAGAGCCCTCGTTCTGTTGGAACGACTTTACGTCCCACAGTTCGAGTCAGTGGCTCCTTATCTGACTCCTCCTCTTCCTCACTAGGCATGAAATCCTGGTGGAACCCAGCAGTCTCCGCTCTGTCTCCAGTGCGGGCAGATGCTGGAAATGGAATATCAGTAGTGGGACCCTTTTTTGAGTGGATCCTTCATCTCCAGCATCTTCACTATCATCATCAGAGTCATGCTCTCGGAGCAGTAGCTGCTCGTCGTCGGAGTCGCTATCTATGTGATGCCACTTACGTCTCCCTGGCGCCACATACCTCTCATTGGCCAGATGGCCTATTAGTCTCTTCACTTGGGGCTTTACTTGCTTACCCCTGTAAACTCTCATACGACCTAGGGTCGTATCATCCATGATCTCTAGAACCACAGCATCGTGGCTTTCCTTGGGAGGGATGGAAGCTTCTCATTGAAAATCAACTGTAAGAATCTGGGTACATGCAAAAACCCTCCTTACCCTTTGCCTCCAGATTCTCCACAAGGTAAGAGAAGATCATGCTCTAGAAGCTGAAAGGATATTTAGCACCAGTGCACATAGGCATTCTGGATCTGGTCTGAAAGATCATCAAACCCACCTCTTCTGGAAGCGATGCACTTTAATATGACATGTGCTAAGTACTTGTACTGGGGACACATGTTGCTTTTATTGAGCACACCTGAGTTGATGTCCCTAGCATACTTAATCCTCATAAAGCATTCCCTTACGGTCAGTGGATGTAGCTTGGGGGGATCATCAGTCGTCCCCTAGCTCAAGTACTCTCTGGATATCGGTAGCAGTGATCTCGATAGCCATCCCACATAGAGCTTCGTATGCTATACGGCTCTTGGGATTGATCAACTGAAGCATTCTCCCAAATTCCTGGTGTAAAGACATGTAGGGAGTGCAAGGAGTAGAAATGGCCTTGTGGATCCTTGATCGCCTAAGAAATGCGATGATCTCTGTAAACTCGGTGCCATTCCGAGTAGTATGATCTAGATGATGACATATGTTATGCTTAGGGTTGATTGACCATCTAGCAGCCATCAATCTAAAACACAAGACCTATAATCATTAGGTACTCACATAACACAAAGCAGTTCTAAGTATCTTGTTTGATTCATTCTGATTCATTCATGAGAATGAATCATGCGACTGTGGTCATCGGTTATCCTATCCTGTGACTGGACTCATTGGGTGAATGAGCATGCGACTGAGTTCAATCGGTTGTCTCATCCTGCGAGTGATTCAGTCGGCCGACTGAGCTCATTCACATGTCCAATTCGGCCGATTGAGCTATTCTTCTGGCTCAATCGTGTGATTGGAGTTCATCCATCTGACCAGTCGCATGACTTACGGTTTGGTTGACTTAGGTTCGAGTCTTGACAAAATCATGAAATTAAACATTATGAAACGGTTCGTTAGACTCGCAATCCCTTAACTAATAACCTAATAACCTTATTTTTAACATTTTACATGGTTTCAGTGGGTTATTAAGCCATGGTCTGTTCTTGTTTCAATCGCGAATCACTAATTAGAGCACCAATTTCTTCTGATTTCAGTGTGATTTCATCACATTTTACCTGTAAGAAGGCAGATGCACTTCAGAATATCATGAAGGAGGATTAATTGAAGTCTAAATAAATTGGGTAGAGTAACAGTATGATGTGCGATTTAATGGCGATTGGGAGTGGTGAGAAGAATGCAATCGACTGTGGCCCTTTATATACTGACTCTGCATTCAATCGGCGGCCGATGGACTCATTCGCTCAGTTCGTTCGGGCGAATGAAGCTCAGTCGGGTGATTGACTCAGTCGATCACCTTCAGTCAGTCGGTCGACTGACTTAGTCGCATGCTCCCAATTAGACGAATGGCACATTCTGATAATCCATTCGGTGAATGGGTCATACTCATGTCCATTCGGCCGTTTAATGCATGAGTATGGTCCATTCGCCTCATTGGTCCATACTCATAGTCCAGTCGTGCGAATGGGTCATACTCTTTATATTTTCTAACTTCATGACCATTTGACTTTTAGACCCATTTACACTGTTGGGTTAACATTATGAACACTTGATCATCTCACATATGATCATTTTAACTTGAAAAACTTTTGATCACCTCAGACGTGATCCTTTTAAACAATTTGTCACCTCAGATGTGACCCAATTATTGTTTGAAAGCACTTGTGGTCATCTCAGACATGACCTTTTAGATGATATGGTCCCTTATCAAATTCCATGACTTAGTCCGATACTAACATACTGAATATGACAAACTTTGTACAGAAATAAAAGAAATAATACTGAAAACATAAAAAATTAAGACATGTTTTTGTGTTTTTGTGAGAGTTAATTCCCAAGATGTAGTTCTAGGAATAATTATTCTAAGAGAGCAGCCACAATCATTTAAACCATACATGGATCAATTCAAGTTGGAATCATACAGGATATTTAAATCATTCAAGACGAGTTATTAAAAAAAACTTTGATGCTCTTTCCTTGTTTTTCATCTAGAGTCATTTAGCAAATTTAGGAAATCATACTAGTACGCTTAGGTCTCCACGCTGATTTGAACTTCCAAGAATTCTAGCCACGGTGATTGTCAGTATACTTGTCCTCTTAAATCCATACACAGACTTTCAACACAGTTTGGTGATTGTTTTAAGGTTTGTTTATTTCAACAAGCATTTGTGGTTCCCACACTCATATGATAATCAATATTCCTCGAGATCTGAGCGAATATTCATAGAATTTTCAAATAGAAGCCAATCCTCATGTCAGTGCCATCGCACAGCAGAGAGGCGGCAAACAACAATGAGTTCTAGAATATATAGGTTATGCTTATCCTCAGGTCAGTGCCACCGCACAACAGAGAGGCACATAATCTATCTTCTTGTTTGAGCAATTTTTCTTCTTTTAGCACAAATGTCACCAACAACCTAGGTTATCAGCTTGATTGTAATTTCATTTTTCATGTGCTTTAGCTCATGCTTTGGTCTTACGCACACTTTTGTGGCATTTATTTTGCTCGTCACCCCTTATTGGAATCTTGTTGATTGTGTTAACTAGGGATAAGGTGTTTCTCACAGCTAGTCAAACATTTTAGTTTAATCTTGAGATCACCAAACAGTTTAGTCATCTTTTGTGTTGAATCGACTGACATATCAGCTGTGGTCTAGCAACCTCTAGGTCTACTTTCTTTGTGTTACCTTAGTAATAGCTAGCTTAACTATCATATTTCCTCTTATATTGCTCAGACAACTCAGACTTATACTTGAACTTTGAATCTTTTTCAATTTTGATTTTTAAGTCCTAAATGGTTTGTACCTATGTACTATCATATTCCACACATTAAATCGGTATCACACGTACGTTCTTATTTATTGTCGGCTTGCCTCTCCTTTTTTTTATTATACCTATTCTCCCCCTAAAATACTAAAACCTCTAAGGATTTGCGTTTTAGCATTTTAATGAACAAGAAATGACAACGAACTAACATTAAACAAAACAAAAGAATTAAACTTAAAGAACACTATAATTTAAGAAATTTTAAAAAGACTAATGCGACGCATCGGACTATACATGGTCATCTTAAAGAATGACCTCACTTTTCTTTTTAACACCATTGACCTCTAACACATATAGAAAATGTGATATGTCAAAAGCCTTTGTATAGAGGTCAGCACGTTGAAAAATAGTGTTTCTTTTTATTACATCGATTAAGTTCTTTTCAAAACAGTCACGTATGAAGTGATATTTGATTCCGATGTGTTTGGTCTTAGGATGTTGGACCGGGTTCTTAGTGACTGCAATCGCAGCAGAGTTATCAACAAATATAGGAGTGGAAGTGAAATGCAAACCGTAATCCCGCATTTGCTGTTGAATCCATATGATTTGGGAAGAGCAGCTTGCAGCAGCAACATATTCTGCTTCACAGGTTGACAAGGCAACAGAGGTCTGTTCTTACACTGCCAGGTTACTAATCTTCTCCCAAAGAGCTGACACCCTGCTGATGTAGACTTGTAGTTCATCTTGCAGCTGCCGTAATCCGAGTCACTATACGCTATAAATTCAAAGTCATCATCATGAGGGTACCACAACCCAAGTGTGAGTGTGCCCTTCAGATAACAAAATATCCTTTTGACCCCAATTAGATGATTCACCTTAGGCTTTTCCTGATATCACGAGCATAAACATGTCGCATACATGATATCTGGTGTAGAGGCAGTGAGATACATGAGAGATCCAATCATCCCGCGGTACATAGTGGCATCTACCAGATCACCATTCTCATCGGGTGCTACATCATGGTTTGTAGCTAGTTGAGTGCCAGCTATGGAGGCATTCTCCATGTCAACCGATTGAGTATATCCCCTACATACTTTGTCTGATGTAAGAAGATTCCATTTGGTGTCTGATCCACCTGTAACCCGAGAAAGAACTTCATCTCCCCCATGGCACTCATCTCAAACTCAGCCTTCATTACTGCTTCGAATTCTTTGCATAATTCTTCGTTCTTTGAACCGAAGATTATGTCATCCACATAGATCTGTACTAGCAGTAGATCTCCATCTTTTTCTTTGATAAATAGTGTGCAGTCAATGACTACCCTACAAAAACCATGCTTCACAAGATAAGTTGAAAGTTTCTCATACCAAGCCCTTGGAGCTTGATGAAGCCCGTATAGAGCCTTGTCGAGTTGTAGACTCTATCTCGATGATATGGATTTTCAAATCCCTCGGGTTGACTAACATACACTGTTTCTCTGATTTCCCCATGAAGGAATGCACTCTTCACATCAAGTTGATAAACTTTGATTTTCATATATGATGCATAGGCAAGAAAGATGCGGATGGCTTTCATCCTTGCCACTGGTGCAAATACTTCATTGTAGTCAATACCTTCAACTTATCGAAAACCCTGAACAACAAGCCGAGCCTTGGTTCTGATGATCACTCCCTGATCATCTTTCTTACGTTTCAAGACCCATTTGGTGCCAATGACTTTAGCATCTTTAGGTCTATCCACTAGTGTCCATACACCTAACTTCTAAACTGAAGAAGTTCTTCCTGCATGGCACTAACCCAAGCCTCATCATTTAGCGCTTCACTAACATACTTTGGCTCAAACTGAGACACAAAGTAGTGGTATGCACCATCATGAAGGTATCCTTTCTCCATCACAGAGGCATAATCAGCAGAGTACAGCTGATTTCTAGTCTGAACCCCTGATAAAAAAGAAATAAAAATGGAGAGGCAAGCCGATAATAAATAAGAACGTACGTGTGATACCGATTTAACGTGTGGAATATGATAGTACACAGGTACAAACCATTTGGGAGTTTAAAAATCAAAATTGAAAAAGATACAAAGTTCAAGTATAAGTCTGAGTAGTTTGAGCAATATAAAAGGAAATATGACAGTTAAGCTAGCTACTACTAAGGTAACACAAAGAAAGTAGACCTAGAGGTTGCTAGACCACAGCTGATATGTCGGTCGATTCAACACAATAGATGACTAGACCGATTGGTGATCTCAAGATTAAACTAAAATGTTTGACTAGCTGTGGGAAACACCTTATCCCTGGCTAACACAATCAACAAGATTCCAATAAGGGGTGACGAGCAAAATAAACGCCACAAAAGTGTGCGTAAGACCAAAGTATGAGCCAAAGCACATGAAAAATGAAAATACAATCAAGCTGATAACCTAGGTTATTGGTGAGATTTGTGCTAAAAGAAGAAAAATTGCTCAAACAAAAAGATAGATTATGTGCCTATTTGATGTGCGGTGTCACTGACCTGAGGATATGCATAACCTATATATTCTAGAACTCATTGTTGTTTGCCGCCTCTCTGTTGTGCGATGGCACCGCCCTGAGGATTGGCTTCTCTTTGAAAATTCTGTGAATGGTCGCTTCTTGAACACTACCCTAAGACCGCTCAAAATCTCCTGAGGAATGTTGATTACCATATGAGTGTGGGATCCACAAATGCTTGTTGAAATAAACAAACCTTAAAACGATCACCAAACTGTGTTGCACATCTGTGTATGGATTTAAGAGGACAAGTATACTGACAATCACTATGGCTACAATTCTTGAAAGTTCAAATCAGTGTGGAGACCTAAGAGTACTAGTATGATTCCTAAATATGCTAAATGACTCCAGATGAAAAACAAGGAAAGAACATCAAAGTTTTTTTAATAATTCGTCCTAAAAGATTTGAATATCCTGTATGATTCCAACTTGAATTGATCCATGTATGGTTTAAATGATTGTGGTGCTCTCTCAGAATAATTATTCCTAGAACTACATCTTGGGAATTAACTCTCACAAAAACACAAAAACATGTCTTAATTTCTAAGTTTTCAGTATTATTTCTTTTTTCTATACAAAGTTTGTCATATTTAGTATGTTAGTATCGGACTATGTCATGGAAGTTGATAAGGGACCATATCATCTAGAAGGTCATGGCTGAGATGACCACAAGTGCTTTCAAACAACAATTAGGTCACATCTGAGGCGACAAATTGTTTAAAGGATCACGTCTGAGGTGATCAAAAGCTTTTCAAGTTAAAATGATCATGTCTGAGATGATCAAGTGTTCATAATGTTAACTCAACAGTCTAAATGGGTCTAAAAGTCAAATTGCCATTAAGTTAGAAAAATTTGAAGAGTATGACCCATTCGCACGATTGGAGCATGAGTACGGACCAATCAGGCGAATGGACCATACTCATGCATTATATAGCCGAATGGACATGAGTATGACCCATTCCCTGAATGGATTATCAGAATGTGCCATTCGTCCGATTGGGAGCGTGCGACTGAGTCATTTGACCGACTGAGCCTCAGTCGGCCGACTGAAAGTGATCGACTGAGTCAATCGCCCGACTGAGCTTCATTCGCCCGAATGAACTAAGCGAATGAGTCCAATCGGCCAATTGAACGCAGAGTTAGTATATAAAGTGCCACAGTCGATCACATTCTTCTCACCACTCCCAATCCTTAAATTGCACATCATACCGTTACTCTGCCCAAATTTCTTTAGACTTCAAGTAATCCTCCTTCTTGATATTCTGAAGTGCGTCTGCCTTCTTATAGGTAAAATGTGATGAAATCACACCGAAATCAGAAGAAATTGGTGCCCTAGTTAGTGATTCGCGATTCAAACAAGAACAGACCACTAATGGCTTAATAACCCACTAAAAGCATGTAAAATGTTAAAATAAGGTTATTAGGTTATTAGTTAAGGGATTGCGAGTCTAACGAACCATTTCATAATGTTTAATTTCATGATTTTGTCAAGACTCGAACCTAAGTCAACCAAACCGTAAGTCATGCGACTGCTCAGATGGATGAACTCCAATCGCACGATTGAGCTGGAAGAATAGCTCAATCGGGCGAATTGGACATGTGAATGAGCTCAGTCGGCCGACTGAATCACTCGCAGGATCAGACAACCAATTGAACTCAGTCGCATGCTCATTCACCCAAATGAGTCCAGTCGCAGCATAGGATAATCGATTGACCACAGTCGCATGATTCATTCGCATGAATGAATCAGAATGAATTCAAACAAGATACTTAGAGCTGCTTTGTCTTATGTGAGTACCTAATGATTATGTGTCTTGTGTTTCAGATTGATGGTTGCTAGATGGTCAATCAACCCTAAGCACAACATATGTGCTCATCTAGATCATACTACTCGGAATGGCACCGAGTTTACAGAGATCATTGCATTTCTTTGGCGATCAAGTATCCACAAGGCTATTTCTACTCCTTGCACTCCCTACAGGTCTTTACACCAGGCATCTGGCCAATGAGAGGTATATGGCGCCAGGGAGACGTAAGTGGCGTCACACAGATAGCGATTTCGAGGATGAGTAGCTACTGCTCCCAGAGCATGACTCTGATGATGACAGCGGAGATGCTGGAGATGAAGGATCCACTCAACAAAGGGGTCCCACTACCGATATTCCATTTCCAGCATCTGCCCCCACTGGAGACAGAGCGGAGACTGCTGGGTTCAACCAGGATTTCATGCCTGGTGAGGAAGAGGAGGAGTCAGATGAGGAGCCAATGACTCAGACTGTGGGAAGTAAAGTCATTCCCACAGAACGAGGGCTCCGGGCGGTTAGTGAACGCCCAGGTGGATTGGGAACTGATGATCCTACTTATGCTCCCGATCCGACAAGCCGTGTTCTAGGGGGAGCATCCTCCTCGATAGGATAGAGGAAGAAGAGGATGGCTCAGCCCCACGGCATGAAGAAGAAGAAGAGACGACTCACCTTCATCACCACCACAGTTTCCACCACCACATCTACCACTACCACAACTCCACTACCACCACTACCACCATTCCTCCCACCACCACTACCACCATTCCTCCCACCACCACTACCACCTCATACACCACTTCCACACCTACTACACTAGATACACACTTCCCATCCAGCACCACTACAGCTCATCCATAGTCATTCACATCAATACCAACCCTAATCTTCTCTACATCCACTACCCCCACCATAGCCCATAGAGTAGGGACCTCTTCACAGGTCCCACCTATTTTTGGATCCGCTTACCCATCAGTCGGGTTGGAGGAGCAGTTGGCTAACCTTAATAGGTTAGTGTTGAAGCTGCTGGCGACGGATGAACAGTGAGCCTCTCAGCTTAATCAGTTGATGGAGCTTAATGCATCCCAAGCCCAAAGGATAGAGGCCCAGAGCCAAGAGATTACTGAATGAGAGAGATGCATACATCCTCAATACAAAGGATACAAGTTTTGGAGGCCCAGAACAAGAAGCTTATGCTGAGACTGAAGGGATCCAAAGATGAGGCCCTAAAGATCCGAGAACGAGATGGAGTTGATGGTGATGATAATGACAGTGATGATGATGACAGTGATGATGATGAAGATGATGAATGTGATGATTAAGGAGATGACACTGATGCAGGTGATAAGGTTGATCATGATGATGATGATGACAAAGGAGGTGAAGCTGCATCTACATAAGCTCAAGGTCAAGAGAGGCGCACAAAGAAAAATCAAGACCAAGGAGCCCCATCGTCTTCTGTGATCCTACTGACACACCAGCTATTCAAGACAAGAGTAATGCATAGTTGTTTATGTTTTTGAAACTTGTGTATTGGAATATTGTATCTAATTAATGTATTTAATGTTTATGGTTATTATTAATGTTTACTAATCTGTTTGTTGACTAAGTGATTGATGTGTTACATGTTTTAAATCAAGAAGATCCTAACTTTCAAGGAGATGAATATGATGTTGCTCCCCTCCAACAGATCAAGACTCAACTCACAATGATTCTGGATCTGCAGGGATTGTCAGACGATCAGTGGATTACATCCTGAAGAAGGAGAAATAATTCATGATCTCACCAATGAGAAACTGGCTGAATATTCCGGCTCAATCCTGATGAAATTGTGAAGGATGCTCCAACTATGCAAACAGAGAGTGACTATGAGCTTCACGATGTCGATGAGATTAAGATAGAGATGTCATGGCTCATCACTATCCAGAGTACACTAACAAGGAGGGAACTGCCATTACCAATAGGGAGACACTCTTGTTAGTGACACGTTTGAGACTCTGGACAGGATGGAGAAAGAGTCAGAAAAGGATAAAGAAAAGGCCCAAGCCTCAAACGCCTAAGTCAAAATCAAAAAGGCTGAATGGGCAGCATATTTTGAAGAAATCAAACCCCAACGCAGAGCTACAACATCAACTGTCTACAAAAAAATATATAAGGTCAAGAAACATCAAAAGGTGGCAGGCAGGATCATAGCGTGGGCACATTTTGCAGACCACAACGCTTACGCGGTTAAACGTGAGAAGGGAATAGAGTACGTCAGATTTCCACATGATCTAAAGACTCTTCCAGGTTTTGAGCTCAACCAGTAAGCAAAGTTAAACTTGTTATATGCTGACCCTCGTAAGATGTCAGGCTGGTTTGAAGCTGCTATAAAGAGGGAGTACCATACTAGATGGGTGAACTTCAAACCTCAACAACCAACGAGGTACATCAGAAGATCTAAAGTTGATGCCAAACTGGTAAACCTAGAGTAGTGCTGAGTGGAGTCCACCACGTACAATGTCTAAGATCCTACTACGTGAGATGCCACAAGACTTCACTCCATATTTCAAATGGTGGTACTATGATGTGGTCACCAACTAGTCAGCACAAGATGTTTATACTTTATACAAGTGGCCACTGTTCTACGACCCACAGGATATTGTACAAGCTTACAGTTCCAAAAAGTGATAAGACTCTGTTTTGTTTTTTAATAAACACAAGAGTCACCAAAGAAGCTAAGTACAAAAAGTTTGAGGAAATCATGAAAGATGTTAGACAATAGATAGATCTAGGTCCAAGGGGGAGTTTGTTGACACATATATGTGCCTAGATCCTGATCTGAATGTAATATGTCTTACACTTATGTAATTATTGGGTACTTAGTGAAATACAAATGTTTGTTGTGTCTATAATGTTTAATATTTCATTAGTGAGTTGCTTAACGCATTGATTAATAATATAGGTTTGTGATGTTGAAGTGTTATGCATAATGTTATAATAATGAATACATTCAAACTTGGTGAAGTGAAGTTCTCATGCGTCCGACTGGACCATGCGCCCCAACAGTGGTCACGCGTCCGAATGGCCATGCGACTGGAGTGTCCATGCGCCTAAATAGTTCATACGCCTAAACAACTTCATGTGTCTGACTCAGTCGCACGACTAAACACTCAGTTGTGCGAATGGATCAACCGCATGGCTCAATCGCACGAATGAACCATGCTAATGGTTCAGTCGCACGAATGAGCAACCCTAACCTATAATACCACCTAATTCATGGAAAAATGTAAGCGTTTAATCCACTTCGACTCCAGACGTACCCTAGCCGTCCAGAAGCCTCTAAGTTCGTACTCAAAGTTCATAGAATGATGTAGATCGATTCTTAATCGATTCTTGACGTTAGATTCAATTCGTTATTATGTTCTACGTGCGTTCTCACTGATTGGATCGCCAATCAAAAAGGATTCTGCACTATTTGGTTTGGTTAACACGTTAATCAGTTGGTGTTTGGTCAAATACTAGATGCATACTGAAGCCAAGAAACTTTAGGATGCGTTGGAGAAGAGGTATGATGGGAATGCCTCTCTGAAGGCTATCAAGGCAAAAGCATTGGAGAAGGAGTTTGACAACTTCTCTTTAATGGGAAAGAAGGCCTTGATGATATGATCGATAGATTCTACCACTTGATGAGTGAGATGCACACTCATGGAGTGGTTACTTCGATGGAAGATAAGGTATCCAACTTTGCTGATGGATTACTAGAAAAATGGGTTCGTTTGTTTCAAATCTCAGACATAATGGAATGCTCTCGAAGTTAGACATAAATGACTTCATTCTCAATTGAGAGAAGAAGAGCTTAGGATGAAGTATCGAGCCCAAAAGGCAAACTACAATCAGAATCCTGCACTCTACAATGCTACTCGTTCAGTCAAGACATCAGGAGCACCACTACAAACTGCCTTCATCTCAAGCGTAGGAGTTCTAGCCCAACCCTCAACTTTAGGATCCCAAATGTCAGGGTCGTCAGCAAAACTTAAAACCGACAACCTCGGGAATGTAATTGTGGAGGTGTCCAGAGAACATATGGACCTTTTAGCTGTAATGGTTCAATCCTATGATGGATTAATTGCTGGAAAGATAGGTAACTGCCACCTGGCAGATGAAGATTATGAGTAGGTGGATGAAATGGAGTTGGAACGAATGGGCATAATGTGGGCTTTGGCAAGTGCTGTCCAACGAGCTAAAAAGTTTGTCAAAAAGACCAGACCTGGTTGCAACAAAAGACACAACCTTTGGGTTTGATAAATCAAAGGTTACATGTTTCAACAGCGGTGAGAAGGGACACTTCAAGAGGGAGTGCATAAAACCAAAGAAGACAGGTAATGGAAATCCCTTCTCGTCATTTAACCGTCAAGACAAGTCCACAGCTAGTAATGCTGACTCATCAAGTAAGGATCCAAAAGCCTTAACTGCTAATGAAGATGAAGGACAGGACTGGAACTTTCGGTTCGTCTCACCAGGAGAGTCAAATATAGCTAGTGTGGAGGATATTGATGACGATTCTTCAAGTGACGGAGATATAGCAGTAGAGCTTGCAATGTCAAATTCTGAAGATACTGCAAATGTGGTCAACTACCTGCCTGAAGAAGAAAAATCTGCAAATGCATCATCATCTGAAACACCAGAACCAGAGACAATCGAGCCAGCACTCATGGCTGATTCTTCTTCTACATCCTAGTGTGTTCGCTATAGTTCTGAGACTAACACGTGGATTATTGATAGTGGAGCATCTAGGCACATGACAGGGAACAGAGCTCTCTTATCAAATGTCAGACAAATTAAAGGAGGGCATTTTTCATTTGCTAGAAACAAAGGTGGGTATATCACAGACCAAGGAGAAATGGGAAATGAGAAGGTTAAATTTGATAAGGTAAACCTTGTCCAACAATTACAAAATAACCTGCTTTCTGTCTCTCAAATCTGTGATAAAGGATTCAAGGTAGTATTTGACAACCAAAAGTGCTACGTACTAAAGAAGGAATACATGATCCCGGAGGACCAGATCCTTATGTCAGCTTCTAGATATAATGATCTCTATGTCTTGGATCTATCAAAGGCATCCACAACAAATAATGAAGTCCAATGTTTCTTCTCCAAAGCTACTGAGAAGGACTCCATCTCCTAGCATAGGAGAATAGTCACATAAATCTGAGAAAAACGAATCACTTGATCCAGAATGATCTTATGAGGGGAGTAAATGTCAAAAACATCCAACTCTCAGATTTTTGTGTTGCATGCAAAAAGGGTAAACAGACGAAGAAGTCTCATAAGGAAAAGAAAGCTCATTCTATAGAACTTCCACTTGAGCTCCTTCACATGGATCTGTTTGGTCCAGTAAGTACAAGAAGCATCACAGATGACTTGTATTGCTATGTAGTTACTGATGACTACTCAAGGTTCTCTTGGATTATGTTTCCAAAATCCAAATCAGAAACATTTAAATCCTTCAAGGAATTGGTAACTACACTGGAATCCCTATACAAGCTGAAGGTAAGATAGGTGCACTCAGACAACAGAACCGAGTTCAAGAATTAGAGGATGGAGGACTATTGCAAGGAAAAGGGAATTGTGCATCAATTTTCCTCAGCATATACCCCTTAGATGAACGACATTGCTGAACGGAAGAACCACAACTTGATAGAGACAGCATGGACAATGCTGGCAGACTCAAAACTGCCTATCCAATTTTGGAATGAAGCAGTGGCAAATGCATGTTATACTCTCATCGAGTTCTGGTAGTAAAACGCCATGGAAAAACATGCTACGAGTTATTATAGCGACGTAAACCTAACTTGTAATATCTCGTAAACCTAACTTGGAATATCTCAAGCCATTTGGCGCTCCGTGCACCCTGCTGAAAAAAGACTCAGGAGGGAAAATTCAGTGAAAAGGTTGATGAAGGGATCTTCTTAGGATACAACATACCGAACAAGAGAGTTTACAACAACTCAACGGGTCAAGTAGAGGTGTGGTGCAATGTTGATGTTCAGAGATATATCACACCGCCTGCTGGAAAAGGGCCTGCTTACTTCTTCGACTATGATGGATTCTTCAAGTCCTTCAACATATCTCTTTCTTCTTCAGAAATGAGTTGGCAAAAAAGATGATGTACGATGTCTTGAACCCACCGTCTCAAGATTCAACAAGTCATAATCCTACCAACTCAGGGGGAGCAGTTGATGTGAGTGACTCCACCTCTGATGAAGAAAATGAAGAAAATGATCAGATCAACTAGGATGTACAGGTTCGACTATGACAAGTTCACAATGATGATGCTTTTGCAGATTTTTCTTCTTCAGGCACGTAGTTGACCACATTTGTCGTATCTTCAGAATTTGACATTGCGAGCTCTACTGCCATATCTCCTTCACTAGCAAAATCGTCATCAATATCCTCAACACTAGTAATATTTGACTCTCCTAGTCAGACAAACCAAAAGCTCTAGTCATGTCCTTCATCTTCATTAGCAGTTAAGGCTTTTGGATTCTTACTTGATGAGTCAGCATTACTAGCTGTGGACTTGTCTTGACGGTTAAATAACGAGAAGGGATTTCATTACCTGTCTTCTTTGGTTTTATGCACTCCCTCTTGAAGTGTCCCTTCTCACCGTAGTTGAAACATATAACCTTTGACTTATCAAACCCAAAGGTTGTATCTTTTGTTGCAACCAGGTTCTATCCGGTCTTTTTGACAAACTTTTTAGCTCGTCGGACAGCACTTGCCAAAGCCCACATTATGTCCATTCGTTCCAACTCCATTTCATCCACCTGCTCATAATCTTCACCTGCCAGGTGGTAGTTACCTATCTTTCCAGCAATTAATCCATCGTAGGATTGAACCACTGCAGCTAAAAGGTCCATATGTTCTCTGGCCATGACCATAGTTATATTCCCGAGGTTGTCGGTTTTAAGTTTTGCTGCATTAGCTTCAGGTATCATATATTGGGTGCTAGACGACCCTGACATTTCGGATCCTGAAGTTGAGGGTTGTGCTGGAACTCCTGCGCTTGAGATGAAGGCAGTTTGTAGTGGTGCTCCAGATGTCTTGACTGAAGGTGTAGCATTGTAGAGTGTGGGATTCTTATCGTAGTTTGCCTTTTGGGCTCGATACTTCATCCTAAGCTCTTCTTCTCTCAGTTTTAGAATGAAGTCATTTATGTCTAACTTCGAGAGCATTCCATTCTGTTTGAAATTTGAAACAAACGAACCCCATTTTTCTGGTAATCCATCAGCAAAGTTGGATACCTTATCTTCCATCAAAGTAACCACTCCATGAGTGTGCATCTCACACATCAAGTGGTAGAATCTATCGATCACATCATCAAGGCCTTCTTTTCCCATTGAAGAGAAGTTCTTAAACTCCTTCTTCAATGCTTTTGCCTTGATAGCCTTCAGAGAGGCATTCCCGTCATACCTCTTCTCCAACGCATCCCAAAGTTTCTTGGCTTGAGTATACTCCGAATACTGATGGAAAATATCCTTTGGAATAGACTGAGTAAGCAAGGCGTAGACTTTCTTCTCAGTGTTGTGTTTTACCTTCTGTGCGTCCGACATGCCACTTAGAGTAAGTTTTACTCCGTCAGCTCTAACTGGCATGCTGTACCCCGACTCTATTGCCTCCCACAAATTTGTATCCACTCCATTTAAGTAGATTTTGAAACGTTGCTTCCATTGTGGGTAGTCGTCTAACGTAATAAGTTTTGGGGGTTTATTGTGAATCCCCACTTCGTTCTCCAACAGTAGTAGATTCTGAATACATGTATCTCTACTTGCTGTGTATGCTGAAAATTGATCCTCCATTAAACTTCACTTTACTATTTAACAAGCTGCTGATGGATGCGAATGAAGGTATGCGATTGGGCTTATTCGGGCGATTGAACAAGTGCGGATGGGTTAATCGTGCGACTAAGCAAATGCGGATGAGCCAGTCGTCCGAATAAACTAATGCGGTTGAGCAGTCCGAATGAAGATCTCAGTCGTACGAATGAGGATACGAATGAGTTCAATCGTGCGGTTGAAAGATGCGTATGAACTCAGTCGTGCGATTAAGCCAATCGTGTGACTGAACCTGCTGTAGTTTGATAATTCGTAGGTTAAACTTGTTTTGTCCGTAAAAACTCGAATTTTACCAAAGCCTAATAGCCGTATGCCGGAAAGCTACACTTTTTGATCAGGAAACGTCCAAGACTCCGTTAGACACAAAAAGATTGCGTTTCTTTGATGCAAAAACACAATTTTGTATCAAAACGATTGAATCAACACGTAATCAAGAGCCTATAGCTCTGATACCACTTGTTAGGATCTGGTATTTGACCAAACACCAACTCATTAACATGTTAAACCAAACCAAATAGTGCGGAATCCTATTTGATTGGCGATCCAATCAATGAGAACGCACGTAGACCCAATAACGAATTGAATCTAACGTCAAGAATCGATTGAGAATCGATCTACAGCGTTCTATGAACTTGGAGTACGAATTAGAGGCTTCTGGATGGCTAGGGTACGTATGGTGTCGAAGTGGATTCAATGCTTACATTTTTCCACAAATTAGGTGGTATTTATAGTTTAGGGTTGCTCATTCGTGCGACTGAACCATTAGAATGGTTCATTCGTGCGATTGAGCCATGAGGTTGATCCATTCGCATAACTTAGTGTTCAACCGTGCGACTGAGTAAGACGCATGAAGTTGTTCAGGCGTATGAACTATTTAGGCGCATGGACACTCAGTCGCATGGCCATTCGGACGCTTGACCACTGTTGGGGCGCATGGTCCAGTCGGACACATGAGAACTTCACTTCACCAAGTTTGAATGTACTCATTATTATAACATTATGCATAACATTTCAAACAATCACAAACCTATATAATTAAGTCAATATGCATTAAACAACTCATTAATGAAATATTAAACATTATAGACACAACCAAACATTTTGTATTTCATTAAGTACCCAATAATTACATAAGTGTAAGACATATTACATTCAGATCAGGATATAGGTACATATATGTATCAACAGACTCCCTGTGATTCTTCACAGGAAGATGAGGGAAGATTGCAACTTACCATCCAAGACCTACTTTCTAAAGTCTCAAATCTTGAATCCAAGGTTAAGACTTTAGAGGATAGGTCTGCCACTCAGCAACTTGAGATTGAAACTCTCAAGGCCAAACTAGCTGAGAAACAGATTGAGAGGTCTGTTAGGCATGTACTAATTCAGGTCTCCTTGACCTCTTCCTCTAGCTCATCAAGCTCTCAGGATGATGCTACAAAAAAGGGGGAGAGTGTTCAAAGACAAAGTCAAAGACAAGAGGAAACCCAAAGTCAAGCTCTCACTTCCTTAAGATCAAAATATCTGTGCAACAACGCTTCAATCTTCCTTGAGCCTCCTCCAGTTGTTACTAAAGTGGATCAAGGATGCTCCAAGATCTGAAGAGGTTCTTAATAAGTTCCTATTAGAATCTCTCATAGAACAGACAAGCCCTAATATGTATGTGATCTACTTTGGAGCTCAGAGCTTCGGAATTAATGCACCTTCTACCACTATTGAGGAAGTTGGTCAACCTAAGGTCCAGGATAACTTGGGTTGTGGGCTCATGGGTGGCCTTGAAAGAAGAAAGGGAGAGAAAGGAAAAAGAAGCTGAACTACAACTCAGAAGGGACAGGATAACTTTCCTAACGGAGAAAGAGAGGTTTTGAAGAGAAGAAGAAGAGAAGGAAGAGGTTTGAAGACGAGAAAGAGAGGTTTTGATAACTTGGGTTGTCCACAGGTTTCTCTCAAGAAGAATTATCTCCACATAACAATGATACGATCTTATGGCTCTCCAACAAAGAGCAAGATCAAATGGAGAAAGAGAGAAAGAGAGCTGAAAGGGAAAAGCTTTTGAAGATGAAGAAGAAGGAAGAAGAAGTCGAACTGACCGCTGCAAAGAAAATAGGTGAGAAAGCATGGATGAAAAGCTATCTCAGAGCTCATGGCTTCTCTGGCAGGCAGGTGGGTCCTATGTCAGAAAAGACTCTCCAGCGACATGTCAGTGACATTAAAGCTGATATTCGCACGGGGAAGAGGAGGGAGATGTACAGAAGGGGACAAGGGATAACCTTCAAAGCAACCACTCAACCCAAACTCCAAACCCAACCACAACCTGAAACCATACCCTTCTCACTCCCCATCAAAACCGAACCAACCACTGAACCATACACCCCTGAACTACACCATTACTTCTACCAACTCCTTCACCTCAACCACCTAAACTTCCCCCCTCCAACCAAAACTCTAGCAAGAACCCAAACATCTCAACCTACCCATCAACCCATTAAACCATCCCATCAGCCTTCTAAACATCTCTCCTTAGAAGAATTCAAAGCAGTCAAGACAAAGCTCATAAAATGTACAACTCTAAGCGATATCTCCGTGAGGAGGATTCAGTCCAATTGACCAATGTTGATGGATCCTCAAGTTCCCTCAATAGAGATCAATTTCTGATCTACCCAGAGGAACATTGGACCAAGCTGCAAATCTCCTTGGCCTCAATTCAGACACTTTGAATGAGGAAGAAATGAAGTTAAGGAGAAGGCTGGTGACTCTACTGGATACGAAGAAAATCGACAGGGTGCCAAGACAACCTCTTGCACCTAGAAAGAAGATCATCCGGTGGAGGTTTGAAGACTCTTCTCACAACTTTGTTGTTGAAAGAGAGAATGGAGAGCTCAACAGGTTGAGTGCCTCATCTCTGCTACACTTAAGCAGATTTGATATTGCTGCGTTAGCAGAGAAGACATTCTCAACCCTTCAAAATCTGAGATAGCTGCCCATATCAGAAGTCATCTAGGCAGCCTTCATATGGCCGAGCTAACTGCTAGAAGCAAGGTTGAAGCAGAGTTGAAACTGGGAGAGGAGGAGGAAAGGAAGGGATCAGCAACCCAAGGCAAAGCCTTTTTACAAATGGTTGAAGTCCCTGAATTGGAATCCATAGTTAGATGGGAATATGACTATAACTCCCGTCAACTAACTCTTTCCAGGGGGGCACAACAAAGGGTACATGTCATTCATAGTGATAGACTGGATCTCCTATCCACCAATGACTTGTACAAGCTTCTTAGCACCACTTCAAATATCTTTTATCCCTAGTGTTGAAAGCTTTGAGAAGTAGGAATAAGTGAGGTTTGGTAGCATCAGCTTAGGGAGAGTTGTTGGATCTAGAAAGGTTGGTGCAACCAAAACCAAGTCACTTAGAAGTTTTTGGTACAACAAATAAAGGATTTCCGAAGCCAACCGTGGAACTTCCAAAGGAAAAATGAGATCCTCCAAAGACAAAGTGTAAAGCTTATTTCGAAGGAAAAGTTCCAACTTCCGAAGATAAAGAACCTACTTCCGATGTTCAAGACATAGAAAGAAAGATCTGAAGTCAACTTCCGAAGTACAGAAGTCCTCAAGCCTCGCAAGTATAGAAGCCTCTCCGAAGTATAAGTGGGTTCGGAAGAACTTGCTCTTCCAAAGCCACCTAACCTTCGGATAAACACTGCTATTATCTAGTGGACATAAGTATGGCCTTCTTGAAACTCTGCTGCAAATCTCTGAGATACTGCATGACATTTTCTCAAAATCCATGCAGTTGACCATACTTTAATCCATTGTTCACCTTTTATGTTAGTACAGTTGCCATCTTTAGTTGGTGACAAAAGGTAAGTCATGGACATGTCATGACTACCATATCTTAGATAATACTTTATCTAAGATACTTAACTTTAGCATTGTAGTATATGCTTTAGTCTTAGGTTTCCAGCTAGGATCAAAGTATATCTGACTGTAGGATCTAGTATATATAGTCTCTCATTGTAACTCATATATCATGCTTGTAGAGTCTTGTAATATCTTGAGTTGAGAAGTAATTGTAAAGATTAATGAAGAGGCTAATGCAACTAAACATCTTTAGTCTTTCCTACATGCTGCACAAGTGCATTGAGTGAATGCTTTGGAAGTTTCACATGTGCAACAAAAATACTCTAAGTGTGAAATCTTCCGAAGCCAAGACCAACATCTTCCGAAGCAAAGATGAAGTCTTCCGAAGCCTCAGAGACAAAGTCTTCCGAAGCTTCAAGTTCATGAAGACAGATTCTTCCGAAGACTTTTAGTAACATGATTTATCTGATGTACTGTTTCATAAAGCTGGACACCTTTCCGCTGCAACTCTGCAAGTCACAACTAACATGGTTTGGTGAAAAGGTCCATGCTTTTGGTAACTGTACATTAAGGCTTGAGTCTATAACTTTCTACTTTATGTACTTTATCCTTTTTGTAATAGATAAGGATGTGAGTTATGGCATGTCATAGTCACTAGTCAAAAGGCAATCTGCCTTTTGACTCTACTTGATTTTGTTGTGTCTAGTCATTGTATCCAGCTGGCTTTCAAAGTATAGCCGGCTGTAGGATGTTGTATAAGTATCTCATGTTCTTGTATCTTTCGAATATGCTTTTGTAACACTTGTAATAGAACATAGAGAAGGCAATATACTGCATTCTTGAAAACCAAACACTTGTGTTCTGTCTCATATATTACTTGTGTTTTTAGTGTCACCACTTGGTTAATCCAGTTTACTATTTGATCTAAGTTTAGTTTATCTCCTCTTTTTTGTTGTGTTGTAACTCTACACCCTTCAATGATCCTGCATTTGGTATCATAGCATTCCAGGCTGTTCATATAAATACTAAACTTTTTAAATGGAACCATTTCCAAAACTGATATGGAAACTTGAACCATGAACAAGTCCCCACTGATCACTCTTGATGAGTTTGACACCTGGTGTTTAAGAATGTAAGGTTTCATCAGGTCTCTTGATTCAAGAATATGGGAGTCTATTGAGAATGGACCTTTCATACCTAGCACACCTTCTGTTACTGGTGCTGGTATGATCCCCAAAGATATGGCAAACTACTCTGATGAAGATAGGAAGAGAGTAGAGATAGACAGAAAAGCCATGACAGCTCCTCAAACTGCCCTTCCAAACTTTATGTACAGAGGTTTCAAGAAGTGCAAAACAGCCAAACAGCGTTGGATGCACTAAAACTCATGTATGAGGGTTCTTCTGAAGCCAAGGAGAACAAGAAGGATCTCCTGAAGCAGCAATTTGAAAACTTCACCTTCAAAACAGGTGAAACCATGACTCGCATACTTCAGGTTGTGAGATTGTGGATACCCTAGTGGATGGAGGAGTTTCTCTTGAAAACAGAGACATTGTAAGGAAGTTCATGTCCTCACTTCCTAGGCAGTGAACACACTACTGTCTGGTGATCAAGAGAACTGAAAATCTCAAAACTCTTACTCTGACAGAGTTATATGGATTCTCAGTGGCTACCAGATGGAGATGAAGATGCAAGGTTCATCTGGAAACTCCAACAATCAAATGGGTTCAGCCCTACATGTGGTTGAAAGGGATGCATAGAACCCAAACATCATCTCTTATGCTACCCTGACAACTCACCCAAGGGTCCTTTCATCACCTTCCCAAAAGACACCAAAGGAGAACTACACTCAGGAAGCCCATTCCAAGAGACAAGATCTTCTCAAGCATTTGTGTCTTTTGATGAAAGTTGTGGCAACTCTCTTTTCACCCTTGAAGACCTGGACTGTATTCATCCAGATGATCTGGAATACATGGAAATAGTCCAGCAGATGGCTCTTCTTACTCACAGAGCCAAGAAGTTCTACAAGAGGACTGGAAGGAAGTTTCCAAGCAATGCAACCAGTGTAAAGTTTGGACTGGACAAAGGCAAAGTCAAATGTTACAACTGTAACCTGATGGGCCACTTTGCCAGAGAGTGTAAGGCACCTAGAACAAATGGTGGCCAAACACAATCCAGACCAAACTACACTGACAAAGCTCTCCATAATGAGAAGTCAAAGCAGCAAGCTGTTGTTGCTGTTGAAGAAGGAGGCTTTCACCGGAGCTTTCAGGTGGAAGATGTCCCTCCAACCCAAGCACTGATGGCAGATCATGATGAAGCCAAGGTATTGGAACATCTCTGTACTCGTGAATGCATTGCCAAAGTTAACATGTACAGGTGCTATAACTTGGAACTGAGATCTGATGTTGAGTCCTTAAACATTTTAAAATCTGATTTTAGAAAGTCTAAAAATGGTTATAAGCTGAAAATAGAGGACTAGTGAAAACCATTTTTGTTCTAAAACATGAACACACAGATTTTAGTACTCAAATTAAAGATCTCATAACCAAGTTAACTGAGTGCCAGGCTGAGCTTGTGATCAGCAAAGCCAGGACAAAAAAGTGTGTTCTTGAAGAAGAGACCTTCAAGAACATGATATCCTCATCCCTGTACAACAAAGTGTGCTATCAAAACAGACAGGGACTGGGATCCAATGAGATAGCTCCACCACACACAATCTTGTTAGTAAGATCTCCTAGGTGTGGAACTTGTGAAGATGAGCTTTCTCTCATAGATCCTATGAGTGAGGAGGATGAAGAAGAGATAGTGAAGAATCCCTCTACAAAGAGTGAAGAGGATGATTCCAAGAAGGGCCACTATCCTTCTGAGGAGAAAGTGAAGAATGTAATGACCAAGTCCATGAGAAGAACGTGATCAGAAAGAGCAAAAGAAAGGCAAGGAAGGCTCAAGAGATCAAGGCTACTTTTGACTCTAAGCAGATCAAGTTTTTATTTTTGTAGGGTTTAAAGTGGTAGGGACTGAAGACATCAACAAAACTCTTCTGCTAAGAGTTTGTGTTCTTGTTCAACTCATCTTAGCAGCAAGAAGAAGACTGATCTACTGTGTATCACTGTTGCACATCCTGGACCATAATCTCCAAGCACAGTCCTCAGCCCAAGAGGACTATCTCGTATCTACAAAGACAACGTGGAGAAGGGAAGTGATCAAAGACAGTCTTACTCTCAGACAAGGCTCTTGTGAAGAAGAAAATGTATTGTGTTATGTGTGACAACACCACTCACATTGCAAAGGATTGTCCCTTCAATCCTAAGGTACTGTCCATATGGCCAAAACAAAGGCTTCAAAAGTTCTACGAAGATTCAAGCTTCAGAAGGAAACCAGTTTCCTTCGGAAGTTCCCAATCTAACAAGAAGGGAAGTGGAAAATTCTCTTCGGAAGAATATTTGATCTCGGAAGAAAGGAGTTCTTCCGAAGCACTAAAGTCTGCTGCAGTGTTTGCAGAATCTTCCGAAGGTTCAGTCATCAAAACTTCGGATGCTCTAAAAGCTTCTAAAGTTTTCAAGGTCAAGTCCAAGACTCCAAAGGTGGTGTGGACATCTATGAAAGACCAAGTGACTGAAATTTCTCTATCAAAAACAGCTCAAGATCCTCTTAGTTAACCATAGGATCTATTACTGTTAAATTACCTTCTTCAAATGAGCCCAAGACAAGCAAGGCTTGGGTTTCCAGATGTAACTAATATTTCTCTTTTGTGCAGGGACAGCTGAAGACAGACAGAAATGTCTGGATCATAGACAGTGGCTGCTCCAGGCACATGACTGGCAATAGATTACTACTCCAAACTTTGAAAGGATTGATGGAGGACCTGTTGCTTTTGTAGGAGATGAAGGTGGTTATATTTCTCGAAGGGGAAAGGTCACAAATGGTAAGCTCAGCATAGAAAAGGTAAAATTTGTAAATGAGCTTGGATACAATCTTCTGAGTGTATCTCATTTTGTGATCAGATTCATAACATGCTCTTTACTGAGCATGAGTGCATTGTTCTTAAGCCTGGTGTGGTCATTCCTCATGAGCATATCCTGCTTAGAGCCCCCAGGAAAGGAAAGATGTACAAGTTGGATTTGCAAGAAACCTCTCCCTCAGAGAAGTTTCATGCTTTCTGTCTAAAGCCAATAGTGATGAGTCTTTCCTATGGCATAAAAGAATGTCCATGTAAACTTTAAGAACATGAATAAGTTAATTGAGTATGAATTGGTAACTAGAATGCCAAAGAAAGAGTTTACAAGTGATGACCATTGTGTTGCATGCCTGAAAGGGAAGCAACATAAGGTATCTCACAAGCCTAAGGAAAAGAACTCAATCACTACTCCCCTACACTTGTTACATATGGATCTCGTTGTCCCCACTAGTGTAATGAGTTTTGGAAGGACCTTATACTGTCTAGTGATCACAGATGACTTTACAAGATTCACTTGGGTTTTCTTCCTTAGAACTAAGGATGAGACTCCTGAGATTCTAAAAAATTTCATCATAAAGATTGAGAATCAATCTGATCACAAGGTCAAGATCATAAGATGTTATCAGGAACCGAATTTAAGAACCATATCCTTGATACATTCTGTGATGAAAAGGGTATTACAAGACAATTAGTGCTCCCAGGACTCCTCAGCAAAACGGTGTTGCTGAGAGGAAAAACAGGACATGATTGAAGCTGCAAGAACCATGTTGTCTGACTCTAAACTGCCATCACCTTCTGGGCAGAGGCAGTCAACACTACCTGCTATGTGCAGAACAGAGTTTTAGTAGTTAAGACTCATGGCAAAACTCCTTATGAAACTTGGCACAAGAGGAGACCTTTCATTGGTTTTCTCAGGTCATTTGGATGTCCTTGCACCATCTTGAATACCAAAGATCAAATTGCCAAGTTTGCTGAGAAATCAGATTAAGGACACTTTATTGGATACTCTTCCCAAGCTAAGGCTTGTAGAGTGTACAATCTCAGAACTAGAATTGTTGAGGAGTCAGCCAATGTGATTTTCAATGAACACACACCTTGTGTTATTGGTTCTGGTCCGGATTGGTGTTTGATCTTGATTTGGTTAACAACTGTTTTAACAAATCTCGTGAGAATGTTTCAGGATCTGCAGAAAATTTGAATACAGATAATCATGATCTAAGATTTGATCTAGGAAGATCTTCAAGACATATATCTTCAGCTCTAGTTGGAACCACTTCTGCAAATGAGGTTTCTATCAGTCCAACAATGACAAATTTAGCTGATACATCTGGTATGCCTTCAAATTCTAGCTCAGAGGCTCTACAACCAGATAAGAACACCTCAACTGGGAAGACAACAATGGTGATGGTGACAGTGACCAAGAATTTCTTGATGCCACTAACCACACCACAGATGAGAACATCAATGATGTCACACACTGCTTGGATCAAGTTTCACTTGAAAAGTGTGCGATGTGTGGGGGAAACATCTATGCCAGATCTAAATTTCTCAAATTTAGATCTTTCTAACAACTTGCTGTGATCCCTAGCTTAGGATCCACAAGTCTCACCCTACCACAGACATCATTGGAGATGTTGTCTCAGGGGTAAAGACAAGAGGACAAACCCATGAAGCAAATGTTTGTCTTCACTCTGTTTTCTATGCTAGATAGAGCCAAAGAAAGTTGATGAAGCTCTAAAGGATGGAAGTTGGGTTGAAGCTATGCAACAAGAGCTGCTTTAATTCAAAAGGCAGGAGTTTGGAACCTTTTCCTCTTCCGTTTGGGAAGACTACCATTGGAACCAAATGGGTGTTTAGGAACAAGAAAGATGATCAAGGCATCATCATCAAGAACAAAGCTAGACAGGTTGTTCAAGAATACACACAAGAAGAAGAGATTGACTACACTGATGTCTTTGCTCCAGTGGCAAGATTAGAAGCTGTTAGGATATTTCTGGCATTTGCTGCATCCAAGAACTTCAAGGTTTTTCAACTTGATGTGCAGTGTGCCTTTTTGTATGGAGTGATAGATGAAGAGGTTTATGTCAAACAACCACCTGGTTTTGTAGATCCTGATCATGTCTGCAAGCTTGACAAAGCTCTCTATGGGCTGCAACAGGCACCCAGGATGTTCTGTGAGACACTGTCTGAGTATCTCTGTAAACATGGATATAGGAGGGGTACTATAGATGGAACTCTCTTCATCAAAGGACAAGGAAAGACATATTGCTAGTTCAAGTACATGTGGATGACATCATCTTTGGTTCAACTAATCCAAAGCTCTGCAAAGACTTTGAGAAGATGATGAAAGACAAATTTGAAATGAGTGCCATGGGGGAACTCAATTTCTTTCTGGGAATTCAAGTGAAACAAGTTGAAGATGGCATCTTCATAAGTCAGTCAAAGTATGTTCAGGATATACTCAAGAGGTTTAATATGACTGACTGTAAGATTGCTAAGACACCCATAGCCAGAAACCACTTTTTGGTCCTCATCTTGAAGGGGAGTGTGTAGATGAGCATTTTATAGGGCTATGATGGGTCTCTTATGTATGTTACTGCTAGCAGGCCTGATATCATGTTTGCTACATGTATTTGTGCAAGATATCAAGCCAACCCTAAGATGTCTCACCTTATCACTATCAAGAGGATTCTAAGATACCTCAAGGGTGCATCAACACTTGGCCCATGGTATCCCAATAATTCTGACTTCGATTGTATGCCTATACAGATAGTAATTATGGTGGTTGCAACATGACTACAAAGTCTACATTTGTGGCATATCAATTTCTTGGTGGAAGGGTTGTCTCATGGCAATGCAGGAAACAATCCTGTGTCTCTACATCAACTGCTGAAGCTGAATACATTGCTGCTGCAAGCTGCTGTGCTCAAGTACTTTGGATTCAAAATCAGATGCTGGACTATGGATTAAACTTCAAAGAGACTCCCATTCACATAGACAACAACAGTGCTATCTCAATCACAGAGAACCCTGTGCAGCACTCAAGGACAAAGCACATCAATATCAGGTATCATTTAATAAGAGATAACTATGAAAAGGGATTAATTAAACTTGTCAAGGTTAACACAGATGAACAATATGCTGATCTGTTTACAAAAGCTTTTGATGAACAGAGATTTAAATATCTTATATCAGCTATTGGGATGATCAACCTTGAGTAGATCTTTTTTAAAACTAATTCTTATTATTTCTTTAAAATTCATGTGTGTCCTAAGTTGTCTAGTTCATCACTTTCATAAGCTCATGTTTTCTTTGGATGAAAATTTCTTTTTGAAGATTTTCCTTAGACTTTTTAAAGACTTCAGAAGTTATGTTTTTAACATTGGAAGTAAATCATGCCTTCAAATTAAATAACTGTCTAAGAAGGTTACCTTCGGAAGAGTTTTCAAAATTTAACTTCCGAAGCTTAAATATTTGTCTAAGACATTACTCATTTTTAAGGACCATTTACTTCCGAAGCAAAATTAACTCTCGGAAGCTTTGTATGTTTACACACAAAGCACTCAAGCTTAAATTTTTCTTCCGAAGCAAAATTTTCAAATCTCTCAAGAAATTCTTCCGAAGTCATTTTAGCTTCGGAAGCTTTTTAATTAAAACTTCCGAAGATAATTAACCTTCGGAAGCTTTTTGACTTCCAAGAAAGCTACTTTTTGAGCAAAAAGAAAACTACTTTTTCAGAGGTGGGACCGAGATTCAGATTTCAAAGTTTATCCTCTTTCATTAAACTTTATCTGAAATCCTTCTCACATATAAACCAAATGGTTTCCCCCTCTTTCTATCATCTGTTCTTCCTCCAAACCTAAAAGCCCAAATTTCTCTCTAAAATTTCTTTCTTTCTTCTTCCTTCGTCCTTAAGCTACTTCAAAATGGCCAACCTTGTTCATAGAAATGATCCTAACTTTACCATGCAGCTACACAAACAACACAATCAAGTTGCTCTATTATGCTCTGAGAAAGATCCTCATTTCTCAGAGGTTTGTCGTTTCTTGTCTCTGTCAAACTACTTCACCTCCCTCACTATAGATCCTCCACTCTATGAGGATCAGTTGCTTGAATTCTAGAAGACCTGCCAAAAGGTCATTATGGATGGGGATAAGGCACTGTCTGCCACAGTGCAGGGGAGAAGAACCTTCATCACTCCGGCCATCATCAACAGACATCTTCAGCTGGATGATGAAGAAGGTGAGTGTTCTTCCCAAAGGAATCTGTTAATCATTCCTTTGAGCACATAGGGTATGAGGGAGATTTCTCTGTAAAGACCTTCAGGAAAGGGAAGGTCTCATCCAATGGAGATTCCTGCTCCATGTGGTCATCCACAGCTTATCAAACAAGCATGGTGGATGGACCATATTCCTGAAGATCTCTCTTTCATAGTCCATGGAATGGTTCAAGGGGTCAAATTCAGGTACTCTCAGTTTGTTTATACAAATTTGCTTGATAATTTAGACTCCTTAGAATATTACATGTTTTCTAGATATGTCCACTACATTCTTAACTGTGAACTGGGCTCACAGTTAAGGGAAACAAGTAACATTCTTAAATTGGGACAGATGAACTCCGGCATCTTTAAAATATTGAGAAAGTCCACTGCTGGATTCTCTAGGGTAGAAACAACCCTAGTCCCAAAAATGTTAGAGCTCATTGCTCAAGGTGACAACCTAGCAGCACAAGCTAGTGTTGAACCCATACCTGCTACTTCCCAACCACCCACACAGCCTCAAATCTCCATTACCTACCAAAGAAGATACAAACGAACCCCTGCTCAGAATATTCAGTCTGTGGAGGTCCCCATATACTCACCCATGCAGGAAGAAGTGGACACTGGAGCTCCATTTCTCCTGAGAGTAGACCACTCCCATCTCTTCAAGAATCAGTGCTGAGGTTCCTCATGCTCAGCCTGATGAGCTCATTAGCCCTACTGCCTTAAGCCATCACTGTAAGTCTCAACACTCAAGTGATCAACCTTCAGGGGATAGTTACCATCCCCAGCCTATAGATCTCAAGCAACCCATTCCCAACCTTGACTTCTATACTGATGAAGATATAGGTTTCAGTGAGTATAATGAATCTTTCTTCTTTCCTTCTACTCAAAGACAGATGAGTACTACTGAGTCTCCTACATCTATCCCACATTAGTCACGTACAACTGAGGTGGACATTACTGAACCTGTTCAGGATGTCCATATGGAAGAGGCTCTCACTTCTGAAAGTGATTACATCATTAAGACCTCAACCATGGCAACTCAGCCCACTGACATCTCAAATGAGACTGCCAGTGAGCAGGGGAAATCCAGCAGCCAAGAACTTAGAACTGCTCATGAGAGAAAGGACTCTAGTCCAATCTTCTCCACCCCCAGTGATTCTTCTGATGAAGATAAGAGGGATTGAGACTAAAATACTATCTAAAACATGCACTTACCTAGTCTCAAATTTCAGTCACCTTGAATCTCAAGTGACTACCTTACAACATAGGATCAATGATCAGCAACTTGAGATTTCATATCTTAAGGAAAAACTAGCTGGGAGACCCTTAAGGAGAGCTCAACAGGAACACAAGAACCTGTGGATATGATTGACCTATCCTCTAGCTCACCTATGCAAGTGGGTGATGCTACCAAAAAGGGGGAGAAAGTCATTACAGCCACAGAACCTGGGAGTTCCTCCGAGAGAATGGACATTGAGGACTCACCATCCTCACTTGCAACTGTGCATTCTCAGCAACCTCCTCTAGTTCACATTGATGTGGACTACACAGACTCCTTCATACAGAGTCTGTTTGAGGATGGGATACCAAGGGCTATATCACCTTCATCATCCTTCAATCACATTATTGGGTGGAGGTATGACAATAACAGGAAGGCCCTTATTATCATAAGAGTTCAAGGATTGCAAGAAGTCTTTAATTTTCAGAACTTGGACTACTATGAAGGTCTGGATCTAGTCAACATGCCACTTGTCAACCCGAGCCAATCAAGACAAGCTGACAGACTGGCTAAAAGAATCCAAGACAGGATCATTGCAGAGTTCAGTCTAAGAAGGAGACTAAGGCAATCAGGCAATGTCATCAGTCAACTGGATGTTGAGGCAGACCCTAAGATTAGCTTCATAGGGGAAACCTTGACTGAAGGCCTAGTGACAGAACATGAGAGCCCCGTCTCATCGTCTCCAACAGCTGTAGAGATCTATATTCCGTCCGAGACACCTGCTGGTGAAGGTGCTTCTCAACCTCTCTATGGCCTGAGCTCAGATGCTGCAACGAGCAACGAAGGCCAAAGGTCTCTCCACCCTGAATCACAAAGGTTTGAGAGTGACAAAGGGAAAAGAAAGATGACATCTGTGGAGATTGAGGAGGAGGAGAGAGAGAGAGGAAAAAGAGGCTAAGGGGAGAAAGTTCCTCTACTGTGTCTCCAAGACTCATGAAGTCTGCAATCAGGGCTGCCCCCAGACCAGATACTCAGAATGATGAGTTAAGGGTAGTCGGGATCAACTATCTGCACACTAGGAACTATGACATAGATAATATCATTTCTTCCCCTTGGATGAATTAAATGAGCTGGTTGATCTAGAAAGGTCAAAAGAGAAGAAGGAGGCAGAAGATGCTGAACTCCTAGTACAAGTCAAAGAAGAGAGAAGAAGAAAAAGACTGTACAAAGGTATGCCTACCCTCTCACCAGTTCAAGAAAGTACTGAACAAGAGGATGTGGTTCAATAAGAACCTCAAGTAGATAAGGAAGAAGATAGAATCAAGATGATTAACTACCTGAGTGCCACAGGCCTTTATCAGGCAGATGCACTCCTTCCCTTACCTTATGACTATATTGAGTTTGAGTATTTAAAACAACTTGGGCTTGAGTTAGTCAAGGAAAGAAAGACAACAAAGAAGAAGCTGAGGGAAGAAGCTGCAAAGTCAAGATCCATCATTCAAAAGAGCATGAAGAAGTCTGCTGATAGGCAGAGGATGATGAGCTTCTTGAAGCTGTATGGATTCTCCGGAAGGAGACTTGGACCCATGTCTCTATCCACTATGGATGAGCATATCAGGGTAATCAAGCAGAAGATTAGGAGTGGAGAGCTCACTAACTTACACTCCACTCTAAGTCAGGCCCCACATAAAGTGGAGGTTAAGGTTGAACAAACAGACACAACACAACCTGGACCTCCTACTAATGCTCAGTAAGCTTCATCTTCTGATCCACAGCAGGGTCAACCTCCTTCTCCATCTTAACCTGAGAGAGAGGAAGTCCCAACTGAGAAAGACAGTGAAGATCAATCTGGTGCTGCAGGCCGGTCTTCTCAGTTAAAATTTGGAAATAGAAGGAAAAGGATGGCTTCTAAAACAAAGTCTGAGAAAACTAAGAAGCCTGAATCCCCTTCTAAACCTCAGGATGAATCAGAACAACCTGAGGACATGCAGCCAGAGGAAGCTCAATCAACTCCAACTTCAGTAGCTCCCCTAGTATCAGGAAGACTCATCTTGTCTTGGACATACACCACAAATCCAGAAAGGTGGCATGTTATTAGAGATCAAGGCATTAAAGACATCTATACATGGCAAGATATGTTTCAGTTGCCTCTGCATGACCTCTTTGACATGAGAAGACACTTTGACAGCCTAAAGGATCCTGATCATCTTATGAAGAAAGGAATGGTGATCATCCTAATGAGGACTATTAATATCTAACGTTTTCTAAATGTTTTGGTAGAATTAGCCAAGGGGAGTTTATAGGGATTAATGAAGTGGCTGATGCAACCTAAACATCTTTAGTCTTTCCTACATGCTGCACAAGTGCATTGAAGTGGAATGCCTCGGAAGTTTCACATGTGCAAAAGAAATACTCTAAGTGTGAAATATTCCAAAGCCAAGACCAACATCTTTCGAAGCCAAAGATGAAGTCTTACGAAGCCTCAGATACAAACTCTTCCGAAGCTTCAAGTTCATGAAGACAGATTTCTTCCGAAGACTTTTAGTAACATCCTTTATCTGTTGTACTGTTCCATAAAGTTGGAAACCTTTCCGCTACAACTCGGCAAGTCACCAACTAACATGGTTTAGTGAAAAGGTCCATGGTTTTGGTAACTGTACATTGAGGTCTGGAGTTTGTAACTTTCTACTTTATGTACTTTATCCTTTTTGTAATAGATAAGGATGTGAGCTATGGCATGTCATAGTCACTAGTCAAAAGGCAATCTGCCTTTTGACTCTACAATTGATTTTGTGTGTGTCTAGTCAATTGTATCCAGCTGGATTTCAAAGTATAGCCGATTTTAGGATGTTGTATAACAATCTCATGTTCTTGTATCTTTCGAATATGCTTTTGTAACACTTGTAATAGAACATAGAGAAGGCAATATACTGCATTCTTGAAAACCAAACACTTGTGTTCTGTCTCATATATTACTTTTGTTCTTAGTGTCACCACTTGGTTAATCCAGTTTATTGTTTGATCTAAGTTTAGTTTATCTCCTCTTTGTGTTGTTGTGTTGTAACTCTACACCCTTCAACGATCCTGCAGTAATATATACAAGTGCCTTGAAAATTTATTTCCGTGTGTTCTTTATTACTTATTATATTATTATCAACTCTTGTAAAAGACTTTACTTCATCTGAATTGAGTGTTTCTATAAGTCTAGTACTTTCGAAGACATCAAAGGAAAGAGGAAGATGACTTCGGAAGAGCTTCAGGAGGAAGAAAGGTTGAAGAAACTCAAAGAAAAGGTGGGCTGGCAACTAGAAAACTGTTAGCTGCAAGTACCAAAGCAGCTGCAGCCAACCACGAGGGAGTCAACAACCAAAAAAGGGTAGAGATTATCGATAGACTTGTTAGTCTAGAAGCTGCAACTGAGGATGCACTCCTGCTACCATTACAGAAGTTAATAGAGCTGGAAAAGGCAACCTTGCTCCTAAAACAACAAAAAGAAAAAGCTGCAAGGTTGGCCTTGGAAGAAGAAAGGGAGAGAAAGGAAAAAGATGCTGATCTACAGCTCAGAAGGGACAGGATAACTTTCCTAACCTCCAAAGGTTTCTCTCAAGAAGAATTATCTCCACATAACAATGATACGATCTTATGGCTCTTTAACAAAGAGCAAGATCAAATGGAGAAAAAAAGGTTGAAGAAAGGTTAAGACTTTAGAGGATAGGTCTGCCACTCAGCAACTTGAGATTGAAACTCTCAAGGCCAAACTAGCTGAGAAATAGATTGAGAGGTCTGTTAGGCATGTACCAATTCAGGTCTCCTTGACCTCTTCCTCTAGCTCATCAAGCTCTCAGGATGATGCTACCAAAAAGGATGAGAGTGTTTCTATAAGTGAGTTTGATAGAAATCCAAGTGTTCAAGTCAGAAACCCGATCCTACAGAAGCTTTTCAACCTTTGAATTGGATCATATTATCCCGAATCAATTCAATTCGATTGCACCATGATCGCGATGGTTTTCTTTCTGTTCTAACGATCTGGGCATCTTTCCAGGTAATTAAAATCATGTAAACACTCGAAATCTTATGAACATTAAAATCCCTAACATCAATTTCATTATCATTATCATTTTGATGTTCAATTGGAATCAAATTGTTCTAGGGTTCTTAGTAATTTGGGGATTTGATAATTGATGTTTTTTTTAATCAATTAGGCCGAACTTTTAATCAGATCGGGTTGTAGCCCAACTGGTAACTGGCATGAGTTATGGTTAAGAGGTCACGGGTTCGAACCGGGCCTCCACCATATTTTGTTTTAATTAGTTTTCTTAACATTTTTATAATTTTGAAAATTTGTATTATGTTGTTAAATCGCAATAAAAATTATTTTGTTAACTAAATTATTTCAGAAAATATCAAATCCATTTTTAGAGGTTTTAACACTTATAATTCTTAGATTTAATTATTTTTTTAAAGGACAAAAAGTTATAGAAAAATATTATTTAATCATTTATGTTATAAATATATTATAGTTCAATGATTATTTAAATAATTACTTATTCAATGATTATTTAAATAATTAACTAAACAAATAATTATTTAAATAATTAATTATTCAATGTTTTAATTTACTACGTTATATCATAAATAGTTGATAAATCTACTTCTTAAATTTTAATTAACTTATAAAACAACATATTATACTTTATTCTTATAGTTATGTACTATAAGATCTTTATAATAAATCATTTAAAAAGTTCAAAATCCTAAAAAATGATTTTAAATAATTTTAAAGTCGTTTAATAAGTATTCAATTAATCACCTTTATCATGTTTTAAATAATTTATTATTAAATTAATTATTTCTTTTCACATATTATACTTAATTTCTATTAAATCAATAACTTAAATTGTTTAGACCTTTTTAATCATTCTTGGACTTAATTGATTTATATTATCTTTATTAAACCAAAACATAAATGATTCATTATTTTATTTAATTATTTAGACCCCCAAATCCCAATTGAAACCCTAGTTGATGTTCAATTGATAATCTTATTATTGAACTTAATCTTGGAATATATACGTTTAGGCAACTTGAAAAAGAGATCGTTAGAGCCTCGTTTAATTTCTTATCATCACCTTATTTATATCATGTGAGTATTTCTATACCCCTTCTTCATATTTTCACACTTTGGTGTGAAACATGTTACTTTATAACCTTTGCACTTGTAAACGTTTGATTCTTGTAACTTATGGCAATTTACTTGTGTGTTATGGTTAGTTGAACTTTATAGCTACCATGTACTGTCGAATATATGTACAATGATTAACTATTTGCTAGGTTGGCGACGTCATAGATCTATGGCCTGACAAGCCTGCTTGGTTGATCCAAGTACACTTAGCTAATGGTATATACTTGTAAACATTTGAGACTTGTAAAAATCTATCATGGTTTGATTGTGCATTCTGTCTTACATCCCTAGTTACTTTGTTCTCTAACTTACAACATGAATTGCCATCTTTTATATACTTACGTATTGCAAACTATGGTAATCTCACCAACTTATAAAGTTGACCCTTTATTTTTAACATGTTTCTGGTTTCCTACTTGAAGATCTTCTTGTGCTCATATAGTACTTGGACCTAGACTAATTGAAAGACTTATGTTATTGATTCTATCCTGATTGTTATGCTATTATTTTATTTGTCTTGTAATGTTTAATGAATAATGACATTTAATATTATTTCAACTTAATTAGTCCATGTGCTATGACCAATCGCCTCCCATTCGGTCGGGGAGTGAAACTATTGATAGCATTTCTTGAATGATCCTGGCATATGAATAAGAAATTTTGAGATTTGAAAATTAGGACCCATGTGACGGTAGACTTAGGTCTCGGAACAGAGGACTTTTCAAAGAAAAAAATATTTACAAGATGATTTAATCTACTTTCTAATAAACTATTATGGACATTTCTATTAACAGATTCACGGAAATTTTTAATCACATGATGGTCCGTCCCACATCAAAAACATCAGACTTTAACTTCACTTCACTTGCTTAAATTTCTTTTTGATTCCCTACTTTAGCATGTTCACAAACGGTCAACTTTTCCTTAACAGCTTCATAACAACCGTTCTCTTGACCAAACTCAACAACCTTTTTCTCATGAGCTAGAACCTGTTGCACCTCATCTTCACCAACTTTATCATCTTGAATTTTAAATCTGAACTCCTTGAAAGGATCAAAGTCTTCAACCGATTCCACATCACTTTCCACCACCTTAGCCACATGTTTATGATTAAGTTCATTTACAGTTTCTTTGATCTCAGCACTCCCATCAAAGTTTGATATTAGTGTTGTTTCCTTCTTTGGCTTGGTTTTTTATTTATCGGTGATTTGGATGACTTTTGAAGTTCCAAACGATCTCGATTCAATGATTGGAGATGGAAATTCCCTTTTGAAGTGGCCTAATTTCTTGCAGTTGAAACATCTCAATTTCGATTTATCATATCCAAGTTTTGAGTATTGATTTTGATTGCCAAAGCTTTTCCTGCTTGTTCTTTCCATAAACGTTCTTTCACGCAACGTGTGCATTGTCATCTGGCACTGAATATCAATTTCTTCTAATTCATCAGGGTCTACCTCATACATATCCTTAATGGTGATTCCTTTACCTTTCAACTCCCTAACAACCAAACCTTCATAATTATTTACAAACATTCCAAATAGTGCCATAGTTTCATATGGAACTTTAGTAGTGACTAATGTAGTTCAAATTGAACTAACTCTTGATGATCCACCACCAAACTTGTTTGACATACTATATCCATAAGATCCACCATAAGCTGCATCATATATTGATGAGGTTGCAGCGGATGAAATCAATGCAACATTTTATGGAAGATTGTAGCTGGCATAATGGATTGATTTATTCTCCATTTTTCATAACCAAATCAAATGACTTTTATTTTATTGATTACATCCATGAGTTTATAATCAGCATAATTTTTTTCATGCTTTAACAGTCTGAATTACAAACTCCATTATGGTGGCACGGTATCCATGAGTTTAGTTACTTGTTCATGATTACCAAGTTGTTCATCATACTTCTTTAAGTTGCTAGAAACAAAAAGAAATATGTTGGTGTGGACAATAAGGCTTTCATTTTTGTGTCCAACAAATGAGATACACTCTTTTTCAGCTTATGCTCTCTTTTCGTTCTTCAAGTCTTCATTTCCATCATAAACACAAAGTTAACACTCCAAATTCTTTCTAATCATGGTCGATTAACTTAAGATCTCTTTCTGAGAAGGTTGAGGTATCAGTGTTGGTTGAGGTAGTTTGTCCGACAATGAGGGTAAGAGTGTTTGGACCATCGACGATTGATTCCCACTGGTTGTGATCGGTATAGTAGAAGAAAGATTTTAAAAAACGCTTCCAATACTCAAAATTGTCACCATTGATAAACCTCGGTGGCCTATTGGGTGAAACACTTTCCAAGTCCGAAATGGTGATGTTGGTTGTTTTTATTTTCAAATCATAAGGTATTTTCTCTAGGGATTTCCCTGGTACTTTTGCGGGGTATTTTGATGGTACTTTTGTAGGAAATTTCGGCAGTAGTTTTGCTCATAGATGAGATTGAGAAACACTAGTTTCGCCAGCATATTCGTTGAAACTAGTACAACTTTTGCTCTAAGAAAAATTTCGGTATCACTTTTGCTTGCTTTGACAATCAAGGAGAGTGAACTTTCATTCTAAATGTGATACTTTCGGTGAGTAAAAAAATCAACATCCAAGAACACAAGCTCGATAGTTTCACTGGAAATAGTGGTAGTTTCACCGGATGAAATATTGTTTAGTTGGATGAACCCATTAACTTTTTTAAACCCAAAATCAACTAGAATTCACCCAAATCACAATGAATTTATGATTGGATGATTAGGATAGCATCATATACATATACCAGATGTTTTTTAATCGATTCACATACCAAAAGCACAAAAGAATGATTCAAGTGAATGGAATAGTTTTTTGCCAAAAACCCTTTAAAAAGTGCAAATTATTTATATAATATACATATCCTATTGATCAAACATGAGTAACTAATGACACAATGAACAAGTTTCAAATATATTCAATATTCATCAAACCCAAATATAATAGGGATGAAACAAAAGGCTTAAATATAATTCAAAATAAGCTACCAACCAACAAAAATATTACACTATTAGGGTTTTGCAATACTTGCTTACAATGAGAGAAAGTTTCAATATATAAGCACTAGCGAGTTTTGCTGGACAGCAAAATTGTCTAGCCCATGACCGTGTTTCACCTAGTGATGAAACATAGTTTCATCGGTTAAACTACATCTGCTGATTATTAGCAAAATACAGTTTCAATAATAGTTTTGTTGGGCTCCAAAACATAGAAAATATCAAGTACAAACAAAGTAAACTAACATTATATAAAGTATAATAATAAACAAAACTAAACACTAATAATTATGAATTCAACTAGTCTTGATCATCAAAGTCTTACCTACAATCATAGAACTTGAGAGTTCTTCTTAGAGTATAGATATAGAGAATTCACCACCCTTACTTGCAATTGTCCCTACTTAACAACCTTGTCAGGTCCATATTGATGTGGACTTATTCATACAAAGTCTATTTAAGGATTGTATTCCAAGGGATATGCCTAACCCACTTTATGATGCTCATAATGAAATACTAAGGTGTAGGTATGATGCTAACAGGAGAGCCCTGATACTCCATAGATAATAGGGGAAGTAAAAAGTCTTTAATTTTCAGACTCTGAAGTTCTATGAGAGTCTTCCTCTAGTTCACATGTCACTCACCAACCCAAGCCTAAATAGGCTAGCTGAGAGACTAGCTGAGAGGATCAAACATAGGATTGTTGATGAGTTGATTAAGAAGAAGACAAATGCTAACAGGCAATGTCTTTGGCCAATTGGATATTGAGGTTGACCATAAGATTAGATTTGAAGGGAAAACCTTGACTAAAGACCTAGTGGTAGAACATATGAACCTTAAGACAACAACTACTTCAACATCCTTTACCCTTAGTGAGGCACAAGCTAGTGAAGGTGCTTCATAACCTCTCTCTTTCCAGAGCTTAAGTGTTGAACCAAGTAATGAAGGCCAAAGATCTTTCCACCCTAAGTCTCTAGACATGGATGATCACATAAGGGTGATTAAGGAGAAGATTAAAAAGGGTGACTCCAATAACTTGCATTGTCCACCAAGTCAGGCTACATCTAAAGTTGAGGTCAAGGTTGAACTGCAAGAGACAACACCACCTAGACCTAGTGCTGGACCTTAACCAAGTTCATCTTCTCATCAACAAAAGGTCACCAAGAACTCCACAACAAAATGGAGTTGCTGAAAGACGAAACAAAACTCTCATTGAAGCAGCAAGAACAATGCTAGATTATCATTGGTCCAAATGATCGAGAAATAGTACAATTGATTAATCAAATCGTTCAAAATTCACTAACAAACATCCATGATAATCACACAAAAACGATATAACATCAAAGGTGTTCGATAAATAAAACATAAGCAAAGGCTCAAAATGAATTCTATTAGCTTCCAGCCACAACTACAGACTTGCAATAATAATATTTCGTATTAGGGTTTTTGCAAGATTAGCCTACAAAGATATAATCAAGTCTATATATTGGCTAGCTAGTTTCGCTGACAGTTTTGTTGGACAACAAAACTATCATGCCCATGACTAGATTCCCCTGACGACGAAACATAGTTTCGTGGGGTGAACTTGGTCGCATGAGTATGAGCGAAACTATAGTTTCACTCATAGTTTCACTGGGCAGCAAAATACAAAATACAAACTTAAAACAAAATATTCTAACATAGATCCTATTACATTTAAACATAATATAGACACTAATCTAAGGTGAGTCCAACCTAATCTTTATCCTCACTTATTCACATTTACAAATCACTTTTTGGGCTGAAGCAGTGAACACAACATGTAATGTTCAAAACTGGAGTTTAATAGTCAAAGAACATAATAAGACACCTTATGAGCTTTTGTTTAAAGAAAACCATTTTAGAGGATATCTAAGAGCATGTGGATGTCATGTATCAATCTTAAACAAAAAAGATCAATTAGGAAACTTTTCTAAAAAATCCTATGATGGTTTCTTTGTTGGTTACTCTTCAACATCAAAGTTATATAAAGTTTACATTTCACATCAAAATATTATAGAGGAAACAGCTAATGTATCCTTGATGAATCCTTATTTCCAAAATACGTGAAAGGATCATCATGGCTGTTTGATATAGACGCCTTAACAGATTCATTCAACACTGGTTATCTGAATGTTGCAGGTTCTATGGATACATGTTAACCGTAGGTACATCCAAGTATGAATGAAGTGCCATTAACAGCTGATCCTCCAAGTGTATCAAATTCACACACTTCAAGTATTGCTGATATTGGCTCTTCATCTCCAACAAGCAATGCTAAGCCTAATGAAAATGATAATTCAACTTCCAAAGAAGTAAACAAAGTATCAGCAACAGTTAACTCAGCATCCGAAGAAATTTCTAATCTATCTGAAGAAATTTCTAATCTATCCGGAGAAATGAACACTGCATCAGCAGGTGTTCTTTCTACACCAGTAGATAATCCAACTTTCGGAGACGGTCCGTTACTTTCAAAGGAATACAACACATCAACAAGACAACAAACAACATTCGTAGATGTTCAGGTACCTCCTGCAGAAGTTTTTCATATATCTACTAAAACACATATTCATGAAGATGGTTTTCACTCAGCTTTAGAAGATCAACATGATGTAGATTTTGACTTGTTAGGACTCTAGAAAGATTAACATGTTGTCTTTATGTGTCTTTTTGGTATTTGTAATAGTATAAGGACTATTTTTGTAATTGTTAGTTAGTAGTAGAGTTTTTTGAGAGTGAACGAACTACTGCTTATTACTTTTTAATTGTCTTTGCTTGATATTAATAAAACTATGAATTTTGTTAATATCTTGTTTGAATTCGATTACTTTGTGTTTTCTTTGAGTTGTGTTCATATATCATCATAGATTAGCTTAATTGATCCTATCAATTGGTATCAGAGTTGTTGGTAGCTGTTATTTAAGTGATTTTAAAGTTTGTCGAACTTTGAAACTCAAAAAGCTTACTGAATCTGTGATTGATAGACAATTCAAATGAAAACTTATGGATTTCAGATGTGTTTCATCATCAGAAACATGTTTTGAACCACAATTAGCAGTTGAATTCATCAAATTTGAGATAATTGGCGAATTTGTGTTCGAAAAGTTCATTACTTTTTCGAACTGAAAATTGCAAATTAATTGATTTGTTGTTGATATTGATAGAAATTGATTTCAGAAGAATGATTATCGGCATAAAACTCATATAATTGAAAAGTTTCAATCCAATTCATCAACTTTTGAAGATTTTCAGAACATTTGAGTCTGTTACATTCATATGAACATGATGAATGTGGCGCATTAGGGTTGAAGTTTGCTGAAAAATTGTCTAAGTGTTAGGCGTTTGACAACTGTTTAGCCGCATTAACACTGTATAGACGTTTTCAGTTCAGACGTTTGACCACCGTTGAAGAGAGAGTCCAGACGTATCATCATTGTTTAGACGTTTGAAAACTGTGTAGGCGCATCACAATTGTGTAAGCGCATCACAACTGTTTAGGCGTTTTACAACTGTTCACGTGCATAAGAATTGGGCGTCTTGAAAATTTTTTCTAAGACATTCCCTTAGACAACTCTCAACTTAGGCGCATCAACTGTTGGGGCGTTTGAATATTGTTGGGGCATTTAAACACTATTAAGGCGTATCACCTTTGATACTTAGAATTAAAAAATATATTCAAAAACTTTTTCAATTTTTTCTTAGTTCAAAAAAAATTGTAGAAAAACTGGTAAGTGAGAGGAAAGATAAACAGAAAGAAGGATTAGGCTTCACTCGGAACCTATGCCTGAATCTATCACAAACACTTTACCAGAGAATTTCAATACACATGATCATTCTCCTGAGAACAAAGCTAAACTTAAAGCTTTTCACGTCAAAAACAAGAATTATGAAGAAGAAAAGGAAAATATAAAAGTGTTTGTTGAAAATGATCAAGAAAAGATTAAAAATGGTCATCCAATCAAGATAAAATCATATGAACCTAAACAAACAAAACAAAACACTTCTGATCAAATTAATTCTATTTTAGAAGAAGTGAAAGTTCAAAGCAAAGATAAACAACAGGTAGGAACATCAGATGATTCAAACACTATTAATATAGAACAAGTTCAATCTGAAAAGGAATCTTCTTATGATCATGTTCAATCTAAAAGTAAACCAAGCTCTTCTAAATCAAAGAATCAAAGGAGAAGAAAGAAATCATCAAAAATCAAATCTGAACAAAACAAAAGTTCAGAAAAGTTGATCAAAGCAACAAATCAGACAATTAAACTTAAACCGATAAAATTTGTGTCGGCAGGTAAGTTAAATATGAATTCTTTTCAAAACAACAAGGTGAATTCTATGAACAAATCTCACTCTAATCTGAAATCAAGCTCAGATTTTAAGACTTCCGCTGTAGCAAAAAGATTTTTTCATAAGAAATTCGAGAAGGAAGTTCATGTTAAACAGATGAAAAACAATATGACACAACATCAAAATGTGAAACATGAAAAACAACAGTTTAACTATTTGACACCAAAATATAAAAATGAATCAAACAAAGTGTCAATGTTAAAAGTTAACAAACAGTTGTTTAAAACTCCACAAAAGTACTATGAAACATGTGATATGAAAAATCACAATACTGCTAAGTGCTATTTCAACAAGTACTCTCACATATGTGACATGAGAAATCATTCTATAGCATATTGTTATTTTAACAAATATTGTACTTGTTGTGATGAGAAGACTCATAATACTACAAATTTATGAGAAATCAAACTGATGGATTTGCAAATACTGTACTTTAGAATGAAATCACCTAAAAGAGGATTTGCAAACTCAAACTTGAGCAAAGGTTATGTTAATCCTCAATTTATGAGAAATCAAATTGATGGATTTCAATGATTAACTAATCAACCTTGTTTAGGTTTGAGATCTTTTCAAAAGAACAATTATGTGAGATCTAAAATGTGCAAGAACAATTCATACCCAGATCGGTAAGAATGACTAATAAAAATGTTAGTCATCAATTCATGTTAAAAATTGATGAATCAAATAGTATGAATGCTTTCAAAACTAACTCAAACAAATTCCAAACAAGATTGGTAATTCATCAAGAATAAACTTGATTTGAATAATCTTCATTACAAACAATTTACCATTGTTGATAAATTTGGAAAACCCAAGACCATCTCGGCTTGGGTGGATATATCAACTTTGAATAATAAGAAGTGATAATGGAACGGAATTCAAAAATGCTGACATTGAAATGTTTTGTGCTCAGAAAGGGATAACTCATTAGTTCAGTGCTCCCAGAACTCCTCAACAAAATGGAGTTGCTGAAAGGAAGAACAGGACATTGATTGAAGCTGCTTGTTCGATGTTAGCTAATGCAAAGATTCCTATAACTTTTTGGGATGAAGCTATATCAACTGCATGTTTTGTTCATAACAAAACCTTAATTGTGAAAGATAAAATGAAAACGTCTTATAAGTTAATGTTTGGCAGGAAACCGGACATAAATTTTGTAAAATCATTTGGTTGTCCTGTTATGATTCTTAATTCAAATGATTAGTTTGGAAAATTTGATGCAAAATCTGATAATGGATTTTTCGTTGGATACTCATCTATTTCAAAAGCCTATCGAGTGTACAACTCTAGGACAAATATAATTCTTGAAACATTCAACATTAAATTTCTAGAAAATTCTTTTCCATCTGTTGCAAATGATGCTGCATGGTTATTTGATTTAGATTCATTATCAAACTCTCTTCAATCTAACTTGTTTAATCAATCAAATTGTTGTGATTCTACATGTAAGAAGAACTCTAGAGGAGATCTTGGATCTTTAAGTGAGGACTTAGATTATGACGACCCAGATGATTCTAGCTCAGACTACCCTTTTTATCATTTGTCAAGGATTCATGAATACGATTTAATGACAATGATCATGCTAATTCAGCTTCAAATCATTCAATCTCATTTGATTAGGAAGGATCACAACCTATTCCTAATGATGGTAATGAGTTCGTGCAACCTGAGTCTGGAACATCATCCATCTCTGGTGATGTAGTTGATTTTGGTAACTTTGATTACTTTATTAACTCACCGACTCAAGTTCCAAACTTCAATCCACATTCTTCTAACTTGTTACATAAGATTTCCAACTTAAACCAAACAAATCTGGATGTTAATGTTCAATGTGGTGAGATTCCAACATCTCGTATTCACAAGAATCATCCAATTTCTCAGATTATTGGTCCATTGAATGAGAGAACAACAAGGAGTAAATCAAAACAAGCAAACTTGTGCTTCTACTATTGTTTTCTTTCTCAAATTGTTCCAAAAAATGTTACCGAAGCATTAAAGGACCATAGTTGGATAGAAGCTATGCAAGAAGAATTACTTCAATTTGCAAACAAGAAGTGTGGAATTTAGTGGATTTACCTGAATGAGAAAATGCCATAGGCACAAAATGGTTGTTTAGAAATAAGACTGATGATCGTGGTGTAGTAATAAGAAACAAAGCGAGACTTGTGGCACAAGGATACACACAGGAAGAAGGGATAGATTATGATGAGGTGTTTGCACCAGTTGCAAGACTTGAACCCATTCGAGTTTTCCTAGCTTATGCTTCATTCATAAAATTTAAGGTGTATCAAATGGACGTAAAGGGAGCATTTTTATATCGTCCTATCACTGATGTTGTGTTTGTGAAGCAACCTTCGGGCTTTGAGGATGCAGAATTTCCATATCAAGTGTATAAGCTGATTAAAGCTTTGTATGGACTTCTTCAAGCCCTTAGAATTTGGTATGAGACATTATCACAACACTTAATCCATCATGGATACACAAGATGGAAAACTGATCCAACTTTATTCATAAAGAAGGATAATGATGATCTCTTATGTGTACAAGTGTATGTTGATGATATCATATTTGGTTCTACCAGTTCAAAAATGTGCAATGAATTTGAAGAAATCATGAAATCTCGGTTCCAAATGAGTTCAATGGGAGTGATTAATTTCTTTCTTGGACTTCAAGTCAAGCAAACTGACGATGGAATTTTCACCAATCAAGAGAAGTTTGTTGACAAACTCTTGAAGAAATTTAAGTTGCAAGACTGTCAGTCCATACGAACGCCAGCAGATGTTAACAGCAAGATTGAAGCTGATCCAAAAGGAAAATCTATTGACCAAATGTTATACAGATGAATGATTGGTTCTTTGATGTATCTTACTGCATCTGGACCAGACATTATGTATGCTGTTTGTGTTTGTGCCAGGTATCAATCAGACCCGAAAGAATCACATTTAATTGCTATCAAAAGAATATTCAAGTATCTCAAAGGTAAACCAGCCTTAGGGCTTTGGTAACCTTACGAGGGTAACTTTGAATTACATGGATATACAAATAGTGATTATGGTGGTTGTTGTCAAGAGAGAAAATATACTTTGGGTGGATGTCAATTTCTCTGTCCCAGATTAGTCTCATGGCAATGTAAGAAACAAATAAATGTCTCTGTTTCAACTGAAGAAGCTGAGTACATTGTTGCATCAGTAGGATGTTCTCAAATCCTCTGGTTGCAAAATCAACTACCGGATTATGGGATCAATTTTCTTAAAACACCTATTTACATTGATAACACTACAGCTATGTTCATTACAGCTAATCCAGTTCAACATTCAAAAACAAAACATATCAAAATTCGATATCATTTTCTCAGAGATAACTCTGAAAAAGGGTTGATCATTTTGATTCAAATTGCAACAGAAAAACAGTTGGCATATCTATTTACTAAAGCCTTCCTACCAGGACGGTTTGAGTACTTAGTAGAATCAATTGGTCTTATTAATCATATGTGAACTCCCTAAATCAAAAGACTATCATAAGTGATACTCTTGCAGGATCGTTGAGGGGTTAGTTACAACACAATAACAAAAAGAGGAGATTAACTAAACTTTAATCAAACAGTAAACTGGATTAACCAAGTGTTGAGATACTAAGAACACAAGTAAAGCAAGAGACAAAACACAAAGAACACAAGTGTATGGTTTTCAAAAATGCAGTATATTGCATTCTCTATCTTCTATTACAAGTGTTGCAAAGCATATTTGGAAAAGATACAAGAACATGAGATACTTATACTACATCCTACAGCCGGTTATACTTTGAAAGCCAGCTGGATACAATTGACAAGACACAAACAAAATCAATTGTAGAGTCAAAAGGCAGATTGTCTTTTGACTTGTGATTATGACATGCCATAGCTCGCATCCTTATCTATTACAAAAAGGATAAAGTACATAAAGTAGAAAGTTACAGACTCAAGACCTCCATGTACAGTTACCAAAAGCATGGACCTTTTCACCAACTCATGTAAGTTGGTGACTTGTAGAGGTGCAACGGAAAGGTGTCCAGCTTTATGGAACAATACATCTGATAAAGCATGTTACTAAAAGTCTTCAGAAGAAATTTGTCTTCATGAACTTGAAGCTTCGGAAGACTTTGTCTCTGAGGCTTCGGAAGACTTCATGTTTGGCTTCGAAAGATATTGGTCTTGGCTTTGGAAGACTTCACGCTTAGTGTATTTTCTGTTTCATGTGTGAAACTTCCTAAGCTTCTTCTTTAATGCACTTGTGCAGCATGCAGGAAAGATTTAAGATGTTTAGGTTGCATCAGCCTCTTCATTAATCTCTACAAACTCCCCCTAGGCTGATGCTACCAAAACACTTTGAAAACTTTAGATATTAACAGTCCTCATTAGGATGATCACTATTCCTTTCTTCATAAGATGATCAGGATCCTTCAGGCTGTCAAAGTGTCTTCTCATGTCAAAAAGGTCATGCAGAGGCAACTGAAACATATCTTGCCATGTATAAATGTCTTCAATGCCTAGATCTCTAATAACATGCCATCTTTCTGGATATGTGGTGTGTGTCCAAGACAAGATGGGTCTTCCTATTTCTAGAGGAGCTATTTGAATTGGAGTTGGTGAAGCTTCCTCTGGTTGCACATCCTTAGGCTGTTTTGATTCATCCTGAGGTTTAGAAGGGGATGCAGGATTCTTCTTCTTCTTAGGCTTTGGTCTAGAAGCCATCCTCTTCTTTCTCTTTCCAAATTTTAACTGAGAAGACCGGCCTGCAGCACCAGATTGATCTTCACTTTCTTTCTCAGTTGGGACGTCCACTCTCTCTGGTTCAGATGGAGAGGAAGGTTGACCCTGCTGTGGATCAGAAGATGAAGCTTGAGGAGGTCCGGGTTGTGTTGTCTCTGGTTGTTCAACCTTAACCTCCACTTCAGGTGGAGCCTGACTTGGAGTGGAGTGTAAGTCAGTGAGCTCTCCACTCTTAATCTTTTGCTTGATCACCCTGATATGCTCATCCATAGTGGATAGAGACATGGGTCCAACCTTAACCTCCACTTCAGGTCTTCTTCTTTATCTACCTGAGGTTCTTGTTGAACCACATCCTCTTGTTCAGGACTTTCTTGAACTGGGGAGAGGGTAGGCATACCTTTGTACAGTCTTTTTCTTCTTCTCTCTTTTTTAACTTGTAATAGGAGTTCTGCATCTTCTGCCTCCTTCTTCTCTCATGACCTTTCCAGGTCAACCAGTTCATTCAACTCATCCAGGGAAGAGAAATGACACTATCTATGTCATAGTTCCTAGTCTATAGATAGTTTATCATGACTGCCCTTAACTCATCATTCTGAGTATCTGGTCTGGGGCAACCCTGATTGCAAACTCCATGAGTCTTGGAGACTCAACAGAGGAACTTTCTCCCCTTAGCCTCCTTTTCCTCTCTCTCTTCTCCTCCACAATCTCCTCAAATGTCATCTTTCTTTTCCCTTTGTCACTCACAGACCTTTGTGACTCAGGGTGGAGAGAGCTTTGGCCTTCATCGCTTGTTGCAGCATCTGAGCTCAGGCCCAAGAGAGGTTGAGAAGCACCTTCACTAGTAGGTGTCTTAGAAGGAATATGGATCTCTGCAGCAGTTGGAGATGATGAGAGAAGGGTCTCAGGTTCTGTCACTAGGCCTTTAGTCAAGGTTTCCCCTATGAAGCTAATCTTAGGGTCTGCCTCAACATCCAGTTGACTGATGACGTTGCCTGATTGCCTAAGTCTCCTTCTTAAGCTGAACTTGCAGTGATCCTGTCTTGGATTCTTTTAGCTAGTCTATGAGCTTGTCTTGATTGGCTTGGGTTGACAAGTGGCATGTCGACTAGATCCAGACCTTCATAGTAGTCCAAGGTCTGAAAATTGAAGACTTCTTGTTGTCCTTGAACTCTTATGATGATTACGGCCTTCCTGTTGTTGTCATACCTAGACCTAATGATGTGATTGGAAGATGGTGAAGGTGACATAGCCCTTGGTATCCCATCCTCATATAGACTGTGTATGAAGGAGTCTGTGTAGTCCACATCAATGTGAACTAGAGGAGGTTGCTGAGAATGCACAGTTACAAGTGAGGATGGTGAGTCCTGAATGTCCATTCTCTCTGAAGAACTCCCAGGTTCTGTGGTTGTACTGACTTTCTCCCTCTTTTTGGTAGCATCACCCAGTTGCATAGGTGGGCTGGAAGATAGTTCAATGACATCCATAGGTTCTTGTGTTCCTGGTTGAGCTCTCCGTAAGGCTCTACCAGCTAGTTTTTCCTTAAAAAAGATATGAAATCTCAAGTTGTTGATCATTGATCCTGTTGTGTAAGGTAGTCACCTGAGATTCAAGGTGACTGACCTTTGAGACTAGGTAAGTGCATGTTTTAGACAATTTTTGCACCAGTAGTCTCAGATTCCCCCACATCTTCATCAAAAGATTCATTCGGGGATGAGATGATTGGACCAGAGTCCTCTCTCTCACCACCAGCTTGAGGTTCTTGGCTGCTGGTTTTCCTCAGCTCACTGGCAGTCTCAGTTGAGATGTCAATGGGCTGAGTTGCCATGGTTGAGGTTTTAATGATGTAATCACTTTCAGAAGTGAGAGCCTCTTCCATATGGACATCCTGAACAGGTTCAGGAGTGTCCACCTCAGTTGTAGGTGACTGATATGGGATTGATGTAGGAGACTCAGGAGTACTCATCTCTCTTTGAGTAGGTGGAAATAGAGAGATTTATTATACTCACTGAAACCTTTATCTTCATCAGTATAGAAGTCAAGGTTGGGAATTGGTTGGTTGAGATCTATAGGCTGGGGATGGTAGCTGTCCCCTGAAGGTTGATCACTTGAGTGTTGAGACTCAGAGTGATGGCTTAAGGCAGTTGGGCTATTGAGCTTATCAGGCTGAGCATGAGAACCTCAACAATGACTCTCGAAGAGATGGGAGTGGTCTGCTCCTTAGAAGAAGTGGTAGCTCCAGTGTCCACTTCTTACTGTATGGGTGAGTATATGGGGGCCTCCACAGACTGAATAGCCTGAGCAGGAGTTTGTTTGGATTTTCTTTGGTAAGTGATGGTGATTTGAGGCTTTGAGAGTGGTTGGGAAAAAGCAGGTGTGGGTTCAACACTAGCTTGTGCTGCTAGGTTGTCACCTTGAGCAATAAGCTCTAACATTTTTGGGACCAGGGCTGTTTCTACCCCAGAGAACCCAACATTGGGTCTTCTCAGAATTTTAAAGATGTCAGGCTTCATCTGTCCCAATTTAAGAATGTTACCCGTTTCCCTCAACTGTAAGCCCAGTTCACAGTTAAGAATGTACTGGACATATCTAGGAAACATGTAATATTCTAAGGAGTCTAAATTAGCAAGTAAATTTGTATAAACAAACTGAGAATACCTGAATTTGACCCCTTGAACCATTCCATGGATTATGAAGGAGAGATCATCAGGAATCTGGTCCCATCCACCATGCTTGTTTGATAAGTTGTGGATGACCACATGGAGCAGGAATCTCCATTGGGATGAGACCTTCCCTATCCTAGAGGTCTTTACAGAGAAATCTCCCTCATATCCCATCTGCTCTAAGGAATGATTGGCAGCTTCCTTTGGGAAAAACACCTCACCTTCTTCATCATCCAGCTGAAGATGTTTGTTGATGATGGCCGGAGTGATGAAGATTGTTCTTCCCTGCACTGTGGCAGACATTGCCTTCTCCCCATCCATAATGACCTCTTGGCAGGTCTTCCAGAATTCAAGCAACTGATCCTCATAGAGTTAAGGATCAATGGTTAGGGAGGTGAAGTAGGGTGAAAAAGTTAGGAAACGACAAACCTCTGAGAAATGAGGATCTTTCTCTGAGCTTAACAGAGCAACCTGATTGTGTTGTCGGTGTAGCTGCATGGTAAAGTTGGGATCATTTCTGTGAGTAAGGTTGGCCATTTTGAAGTAGCTTAACGACGAAGAAAGAAGAAAGAAAGAAATTTTATAGATAAATTTGGGGTTTTAGGTTTGGAGGAAGAACAGATGATAGAAAGAGGGGGAAACCGTTGGGTTTATATGTGAGAAGGATTTCAGATAAAGTTTAATGAAAGAGGATAAACTTTGAAATCTGGATGTCAGTCCCACCTCTAAAAAAGTAGTTTACTTTTGCACAAAAAGTAGTATTATTGGAAGTCTAAAAGCTTCCGAAGGTTAATTATCTTCAGAAGTTTTAATTAAAAAGCTTCCAAAGCTAAAATGACTTCGGAAGGATTTGTGATTAGAGAATTTTGCTTTGGAAGAGAAATTAAAACTTGAATGCTTTGTATATAAACCAACAAAGCTTCCGAGAGTTAATTTTGCTTCGGAAGTAAATAGTCCTTGAAAATATGTAAGTGCCTGAGACAAGTATTTAAGCTTCGGAAGATAAATTTGAAAACACTTCCGAAGGTAAATTTCTTAGACAGTTGTTTATTTGGAAGACATGATTTACTTCCGAAGTTAAAAGCATAACTTCCGAAGTATCAGAAATTTTCAAAGGTCTAAGAAAAGTCTTCAAAAAGAAATTTTCATCCAAAGAAAATATGAGCTTATGAAAGTGATGAACTAGACAACTTAGGACACACATAACTTTTAATGAAATAATAAGAATTAGTTTTAAGAAAATATTACTCAAAGTTTATCATCCCAATAGCTGATATTAGATATTTAAATCTCTGCTCGTCAAAGGCCTTTGTAAACTATTCAACATATTGATCATCTTTGTGAACTTTGACTAGTTTAATTAATCCTTTTTCATAGTCATCTCTTATCAAATGATACCTCAAATTCACGTGCTTTGTCCTTGAGTGTTGCATAGGGGTCTCTGTGATTGAGATAGCACTGTTGTTGTCTATGTGAATAGGAGTCTCCTTGAAGTTTAACCCATAGTCCAGCATCTAATTTCGAATCCAAAGTACTTGAGCATAGCAGCTTCCAGCAACAATGTATTCAGCTTCAGCAGTTGATGTACAGACACAGGATTGTTTCTTGCATTGCCATGAGACAACCCTTCCACTAAGAAATTGACATCCCCCAGATGTAGACTTTGCAGTCATGTTGCAACCACCATAATCACTATCTGTATAGGCATATAGATTGAACTCGAAATTCTTAGGATACCATAGCCCAAGTGTTGATGCACTTTTGAGGTATCTTAGAATCCTCTTGACAGTGATAACGTGAGACATCTTAGGGTTGGCTTGATATCTTGCAGAAATACATGTGACAAACATGATATCAGGCCTGTTAGCAGTAAGATACATAAGAGACCCAATCACAGCCCAATATAAGTGCTCATCTACACACTCCCCCTCAAGATCAGGACTAAGAGAGTGGTTTCTAGCTATGGGTGTGTTAGCAATGTTACAGTCAGTCCTATTGAACCTCTTGAGTATGTCCTGAACATACTTTACTGACTTATGAAGATGCCATCTTCAACTTGCTCCACTTGAATTCCCATAAAGAAATTGAGTTCCCCCATGGCACTCATTTCAATTCTGTCTTTCATCAGCTTCTCAAAGTCTTTGCAGAGCTTTGGATTAGTTGAACCAAAGATGATGTCATCCACATATACTTGAACTAGCAATATGTCTTTTCCTTGTTCTTTGATGAAAAGAGTTCCATCTATAGTACCTCTTCTATATCCATGTTTACAAAGATACTTAGATAGTGTCTCATACCATTTCCTGGGTGCCTGATGCAGCCTATAGAGAGCTTTGTCAAGCTTGCAGACATAATCAGGATGATCAGGATCTACAAAACCTGGTGGCTGTTTGACATAAACCTCTTCATCTATCACTCCATACAAAAAGGCACACTTCACATCAAGTTGAAAGACCTTGAAGTTCTTGGATGCAGCACATGCCAGGAATATCCTAACGGCTTCTAATCTTGCCACTGGAGCAAAGACATCAGTGTAGTCAATCCATTCTTCTTGTGTGTATCCTTGAACAACCAGTCTAGCTTTGTTCTTGATGATGATGCCTCTATCATCTTTCTTGTTCCTAAATACCCATTTGGTTCCAATTGTAGTCTTCCCAGAAGGAAGAGGACAAAGGTTCCAAACTTTCTGCCTTTTGAATTGAAGCAGCTCTTGTTGCATAGCTTCAACCCAACTTCCATCCTTTAGAGCTTCATAAATTTTCTTTGGCTCTATCTGGGATAGAAAACAAGAGTGAAGACAAACATTTGCTTCATGAGTTTGTCCTCTTGTCTTTACCCCTGAGACAACATCTCCAATGATGTTTGTGGTAGGTAAGACTTGTGGATCCTAAGCTGAGGGATCATAGCAAGTTGTTGAGAGATATCTAAATTTGAGAGAGATCACCACATGAGCACACTTTTCAAGTGAAACTTGATCCAAGTAGTGTGTGACATCATTGATGTTCTCATCAATGTTGTGATTAGTGGCATCAAGAAATTCTTGGTCACTATCACCACCACCATTGTTATCTTCCATAGTTGAGGTGTTCTTATCTGGTTGTAGAGTCTTTGAGCTGGAATTTGAAGGCATACCAGATGTATCAGCTGAGATTGTTATCGTTGTACTAATAGAAACTTCATTTGCAAAAGTGGTTCCAACTGGAGCTGAACATATATGACTTGAGGATCTTCCTAGCTCAAATCTTGGATTAGGATCATCTGTATATAAATTTGCTGTAGATCCTGAAACATTCTCACAAGATTTGTTAAACAGTTGGTAACCAAATCAAGATCAAACAACCAATCTGGACCAGAACCAACAACATAGGGTGTGTGTTCATTGAAAGTCACATTGGCTGACTCCTCAACAATTCTAGTTCTAAGATTATACAGTCTATAAGCCTTAGCTTGGGAATAGTATCCAATAAAGTGTCCATCATCTGATTTCTCAACAAATTTGGCAATTTGATCTTTGGTATTCAAGATGGTGCAAGGACATCCAAATGACCTGAGAAAACCAATGAAAGGTTTCCTCTTGTGCCAAAGTTCATACAGAGTCTTGCCATGAGTGTTAACTACTAAAACTCTGTTCTGCACAGAGTAGGCAGTGTTGACTCCCTCTGCGCAGAAGGTGATGGGCAGTTTAGAGTCAGACATCATGGTTCTTGCGGCTTCAATCAGTGTCCTGTTTCTCCTCTCAGCAACAACATTTTTCTGAGGAGTCCTGGGAGCACTGAATTGCCTTGTAATACCCTTTTTATCACAAAATGTATCAAGGGTTTGGTTCTTAAATTCAGTTCCTTGATCACATCTTATGACTTTGACCTTGTGATCAGACTAATTCTCAAACTTTAAGATGAAATTCTTCAGAATCTCGGGAGTTTCATCCTTAGTTCTAAGGAAGAAAACCCAAGTGAATCTTGTAAATTCATGTGTGATCACTAGACAGTATGAGGTCCTTCCTAAACTCATTACACTGGTGGGGCCAAAGAGATCCATATGTAACAGTGTAGGGGTGTAGTGATGGAGTTCTTTTCTTTAGGCTTGTGAGATACCTTATGTTGCTTCCCTTTCAGGCATGCAACACAGTGGTCATCACTTGTAAACTCTTTCTTTGGCATTCTAGTTACCAAATCATGCTTAATTAATTTATTCGTGTTCTTAAAGTTTACATGGCACAATCTTTTATGCCATAGGAAAGACTCATCACTGTTGGCTTTAGACAGAAAGCATGAAACTTCTCCAGAGGGAGAGGATTCTTGCAAATCCATCTTGTACATGTTTCCTTTCCTGGGGGCTCTAAGCAGGATATGCTCATGAGGAATGACCACACCAGGCTTAAGAACAATGCAGTCATGCTCAGTAAAGAGCATGTTTTGACTCTGATCACAAAATTAAGATACACTCAAAAGATTGTATCCAAGCTCCTTAACAAAGTTTACCTTTTCTATGCTGAGTTTACCATTTGTGACCTTGCCCCTTCCAGAAATATAGCCACCTTCATCTCCTCCAAAAGCAACTGGTCCTCCATCAATCCTTTCAAAGTTTTGGAGTAGTGACCTATTGCCTGTCATGTGCCTGGAACAGCCACTGTCTATGATCCAGACATTTCTGTCTGTCTTCAGCTGTCCCTGCACAAAGAGAATGATTAGTTACATTTGGAAACCTAAGCCTTGCTTGTCTTGGGCTCATTTACAGAAGGTAATTCAACAGGAATAGATCCTATGGTTGTACAAAGAGGATCTTGAGCTGTTTTTGATGGAGAAATCTCAGTCACTGGGTCTTTCTTAGACATCCACACTACCTTTGGAGTCTTGGAATTGACCTTCAAAACTTCGGAAGCAGTTGGGACTTCGAAAGTTTTGATGACTGATCCTTCGGAAGATTCTGCAGACACTGCAGCAGACTTTAGTGCTTCGAAAGAACTCCTTTGTTCTGAGACTAACTTTTCTTCCGAGGGTAATTTTCCACTTCCCTTCTTCTTAGACATGGAGCTTCCAAAGGAAACAGGTTTTCCTTCCGAAGCTTGAACCTTCTTAGAACTCTTTAAAGCCATTGTTTTGGTCATATGGACAATACCTTTTGGATTGAAGGGACAATCCTTGGCAATGTGAGTGATACTTTCACACATAACACAATTCATCTTCTTCTTCACAAGAGTCTTTTTTTTTGGAATAGGACTGTCTTTGGTCACATCCCTTCTCCACCTTCATCTTTGAAGATGATGAGACAATCCTCTTAGGCTGAGGACTGTGCTTGGAGTTTGATGGTCCAGGCTATGCAGTAATGGTACACAGCACATCAGTCTTCTTCTTGCTGCTAAGATGAGTTGAACAAGAACCAGAACTCTTAGTAGAAGAGTTTTGGTTGATGTCTTCAGTCCCTACCACTTTAAACCCTGTAGAGATAAAAACTTGTTTCTGCTTAGAGTCAAAAGTAGTCTTGATCTCTTGACCCTTCCTTGCCTTTCGTTTGCTCTTTCTGATCAAGTTCTTTCTTATGGACTTGGTCATCACAGTCTTCACTTTCTCCTCAAAAGGATAGTGGCCCTTCTTGGAATCCTCCTCTTCACTCTTTGCAGAGGGATTCTTCACTATCTCTTCTTCATCCTCTTCACTCATGGGATCTATGAGAGGAAGCTCATCTTCACAAGTTCCACACCTAGGAGATCTTACTAACAAGATTGGGTGTGGAGGAGCTATTTCATTTGATCCTAGTCCCTGCCTGTTTTGATAGCACACTTTGTTGTTCAGGGATGAGGATAACATGTTCTTGAAGGTCTCTTCTTTAAGAACACTCTTTTCTGCCCTAGCTTTGCTGATCACATGCTCAGCCTGACACTCAGTTAACTTGGTTATGAGATCTTTAATCTGAGTCCTAAAATCTGTGTGTTCATGTATTAGAACTGAAATGGTTTTCTCTATGTCCTCTATTTTCAGCTTATAATCATTTTCAGACTTTCTAAAATCAGATTTTCAAATATTTAAGCACTCAAGGTCAGATCTCAGTTCCAAGTTGTAGGACCTGTACCTGTTAACTTTAGCAATGCATTCAGGAGTACAGAGATGTTCTAATACCTTGGCATCATCATGATCAGCCATTAGTGCTTGGTTTGGTGAAGCATCTTCCACCTGAAAGCTCTAGTCAAAGCCTCCTTCTTCAACAGCAACAGCAGCTTGCTGCTTTGACTTCTCATTATGGAGAGCTTTGTTAGTGTAGTTTGATCTGGATTGTGTTTGGCCACCATTTGTTCTAGGTGCCTTACACTCTTTGGCAATGTGGCCCATCAAGTTACAGTTGTAACACTTGAATTTGCCTTTATCCAGTCCAAACTTTCCACTGGTTGCATTGCTTGGAAACTTCCTTCAAGTCATCTTGTAGAACTTCTTGGCTCTATAACTGAGAAGCGCCATCTGTTGTACTATTTCCATATACTCCAGATCATCTGGATGAATACAGCCCAAGTCTTCAAGAGTGAAAAGAGAGTTGCCACAACTTTCATCAGAAGACACAAAAGCTTAAGTAGAGCCATCTGCTGTACTATTTCCATATACTCCAGATCATCTGGATAAATACAGTCCAGGTCTTCAAGACTTAAAAGAGAACTGCCATAGCTTTCATCAGAAGACATAAAAGCTTCAGAAGAGCTTGTCTCTTGGAATGGGCTTCCTTGAGTGTAGTTCTCCCTTGGTGTGTCTGGGAAGGTGATGAAAGGACCCTTTGGTGAATTGTCAGGGTACCATAAGAGATGATGTTTGGGTTCTATGCTATCCCTTTCAATCACATGTAGCTGAACCCATTTGATTGTTGGAGTTGCCTGATGAACCCGGCATGTTCATCTCCATCTGGTAGCCACTGAGAATCCCATATAACTCTGTTAGAGTAAGATTTTTGAGATTTTCAGTTCTCTTGATTACCACACAGTAGTGTGTCCATTGCCTAGGAAGTGAGGACATGAACTTCCTTACAATGTCTCTGTTTTCAAGAGAAACTCCTCCATCCACTAGGGTATCCACAATCTTAACATACCTAAGTACTGCTGAGTCATGGTTTCACCTGTTTTGAAGGTGAAGTTTTCAAACTGCTACTTCAAGAGATCCTTCTTGTTCTCCTTGGCTTGAGAAGAACCCTCATACATCAGTTTCAGTTCATCCCACAGCTGCTTGGCTGTTTTGCACTTCTTGAAACCTTTGTATACAGAGTTTGGAAGGGCAGTTTGAAGGGCTGTCATGGCTTTTCTGTCTATCTCTACTCTCTTCCTATCTTCATCAGAGTAGTTAGCCACATCTTTGGGGATCATACCAGCACCAGTAGCAGAAGGGGTGCTAGGTATTGTTAGGACCTGGTATTGAACGAAATACCGTATGATTAACGTGTAGACCAAACCAAATAGTGCGGAATCATATTTGATTGGCGATCCAATCAGTGAGAACACACGTAGAATCAATAAAGTATTGAGTCAAATGTTAAGAATCAATTAGGAATCGATCTACAGCGTTCTATGAACTTGGAGTATCAACTTGGAGGCTTCTGGACGGCTAGGGTACATCTGGATTCGAAATAGAATGAATACCCTAGTTTTTCCACGAATTAGGTTGTATTTATAGGTTGGTATTGTTCATTCGTGCGACTGAACCATTAGTATGGTTCAGTCGTGCGATTGAACCATGCGGTTGATTCATCCGCACGACTGAGTGTTCAGTCGTGCGACTGAGCCAATCTTATGTTATAATCATACGAATGATCCAGTCTCCTGGTTCAGTCCTGTGACTGAGTCATTCGTATGAAGTTATTCATGTGTATGGTCCATTTGCATGGGCCATTCGCATGAGAACTTCATTTTGTTAAGTATGAATGTATTAATTAATATACCATTATGTGTAACAATTCAAACAACCACAAACCTAATTAACCAATTCAACATCGACTCATTAATGAAATATTAAACATTATAAATAACAAACAACCAATATCATTTTATTAATCATTCCAAACATTACATCAGAATCAGACAAACAAGATCTATTACATTCATATCATGATCTAGGGACATACATGTATCAACAAACTCCCCCTTGGTCCTAGATCTCTCTAATGTCTTTTTTTTCATTACCTCCTCATACTTCTTGTACTTATCCTCTTTTGTGACTCCTGCATGAATCCCAAATGCAAAATAGAGTCTTATGACATTCTAGAACTGGAGGGCTTGTACTATATCCTGTGTATCATAGAATAGTGGCCACTTGTATAGAGTGTAGACATCATTAGCTGACAAGTTGGTAAGCCACATTGGGTCAAATAACCTGATAGTATCCATTTGGCCCTATTTGTTTAGGACTATGACCGCTTCTCCTGTCCTCCAATCGTAGTACCACCACTTAAATGTGGAGTGAAGTCCGGTGGCATTTCCCTGAGCGGGATTCTTGACATCGTGCACGGAGGACTCCACTTCAACACTATCTTCGGCTTTCCAGTAATGGCATCAACTTCAGACCTTCTGATGTACCTTGTAGGTTGTTGGGGTCTGAAGTTAACCCACCTGGTGTGGTACTCCTTCCTTAGGGCAGCCTCAAACCAGCCTGACATCTTTCTCCGGTCAGCATACAACAGCTTCAGTTTGGCCAGCTGGTGGAGCTCAAAACCTAGTAGAGTCTTTAGATCGTGTGGAAATCTAAAGTACTCTATGCCCTTCTCCCTCTTAACTGCATAGATGTTAAGGTCCTCAAAATATGCCCATGCTATAATCCTACCTGACACATTATGATGTTTCTTGACTCTGTAGAGTTTGGTGTAGCCGTCCTGTTTAGGTGCAGCGCGTTGGGCTCTAACTTCTTCAAAACAGGCAGCCCACTCAGCTTTTCGGATATCAACATCATCATTTGAGGCTTGTGCCGTTCCCTCTGTCTTCTCTGACTCCTGCTCCATTTTGTCTAACACCTGAAACGTATCACTGACAAGGGATTCACCCAGATTGGCGACCATATCTCCCTCATTGTCGGCATACTGAGGGTAGTGCTCTGCAGTGACATCTTCTATCTCTATTTCATCAACGTCGTTGAGCTCCTTGTCACTTGTCTAGTCGCACGTTGGAGCATCCTTCACAATCTCATCAGGATTTAACTTGAAGATCTCAGCTAATTGCTCGTTAGTAAGATTATGAATGATTTCTCCTTCCTCAGGAGTATACATAACCGATCTCCTGACAATACCCTGCAGATCAAGAATCATGTCAGTTGAGTCTTGATCTGTTGGAGGGGAGCAATATCGTATTCATCTCTTTGGAAATCAGGATCTGCTTGATTTAAAACATTCAACACAACAAACATTAGTTAATAATCAAGATAGAGATACATTAATCTTAATATAAACATCAAATACATAAGTTTAATACATGATTCAAGTACAAAAGCTATCAAATACATGATCATCTAATCATTACTTTTATCTTGAATCACTGGATCAGTAGTAGGTGAGGCAGAAGAGGAAGCTTGTTGGTCTTGATTTCTTTTTGATCTTATATCTTGACCCTGAGCTGAGGCAAATGCAGCTGCATCTCCTCCTTCATCATCATCATCCTCATTCCTCTCCTCTGTCCTCTCGTCCTCAATCCCCTCATCATCCTCAGTCTCATCATCATCATCCTCATCATCATCCTCATCATCTTTGTCTCCCTATTTAATCTTTAGTGTCTCGTCTTTTGATCCCTTAAGCTTGAGCATGATGGTCTTCTTAGCCTCCTCCAACTCCTCAATCTTCTTAGTAGATATGACACTGTGCTCTTGGAGTTGGGCGATCTCTTGGCTCTGAGCAGCCATTTGTTGGGCCTGCTCATCTATCAACCGAGCCTGCTCCGAGATCTGCTGAGACTGCGCTGCAGTAAAATCTGTCAGATGACGGATCTGCGCCGTCTTCTCCTCATCAGCAGCTAATAAATGCATCACCATCCGGTTCAGCGCAGAAAGTTGTTCCTCTACCCCAAATGGAGGTAGAGGAGATCCATATATATGTGCGGGATGGGATGAGGGTCCTGCTTGGTGGCTAGTGGTGGTGGTGGTGGCTGTGGTGAAGATGGGATTGGGTTTGTGAGATAGTGGAGGTGATGTAGGAGTGAAAGATATGGTGGTGGTTGGCATATGTATAGTGGTGGGAGGTGTGGTGGTAGTAGTGGTAGCTGTGGTGGCTGTGGTGGTGGATGGTGTGGCTGTAGAAGTGGTAGTGGTGGTGGTAGATGTAGTGGTTGTGGTGGTGACGAAGGTGAGTCTTCTCTTATTCTTCTTCTGGCCGTGGGGCTAATCCATCCTTTTCTTCCTTGATCCAGTCGAGGTGGATGCTCCCCCTAGAACACGGCTAGCTGACTCAGGGGCATAGCTAGGATCTGCATTAATCTCTCCCGAATCCCTGGGGCGTTCACCAACCGCCCGAAGTCCATACTCTGTGGGAACAACCTTGCTTCCCACAGTCCTCGTCAAGGGCTCCTCATCCGACTCTTCTTCCTCCTCACCTGGTATGAAGTCCTGGTGGAAACCCGCTGACTCAACTACGTCGCCTGTTGGGGCAGATACTGGAGGTATAACATCTGAAGCTGTGCCCCTCGGTGGAATAGGCATATCATCCCCAGCATCCCCACTGTCATCATCGTCTGAATCATGCTCTGGGAGCAATATCCTCTAATCGTCTAAATCGCTGTCATCATGATGCCACTTGCGTATACCTGGCACCACATATCTCTCATTGGCTAGATGGCCGATCAACCTCTTTACCTGGGGCTTAACCTGCTTACCCCGGTAAACTCTCATATGACCCAGGGTCATATCATCCATGATCTCTAATGTCACCGCATCGTGGCGCTCCTTTGGTAAGGATGGCAACTTCTCATTGAAGATCAGCTGCAAGAATTTGGGGTACATACAAAAACCCTCCTTCCCCTTGGCCTCCGGATTCTCCACCAGATATGAGAAGATCATTCTCGAGAAGCTGAAGGGGTGGTTCAGCACCAGTGCCACATAGGCATTCTGAATCTGGTCTGACAGGTCATCAAACCCACCTCTCCGAGAAGCAATACACTTCAGGATCACATGCGCCAAGTACTTATACTGGGGACACAGGTTGCTCTTGTTGAGCACACCTGAGTTGATGTCCCCAGCATACTTAATCCTGAGAAAGCAACCTCTAACTGTAAATGGATGTAGTCTAGTGGGGCGATCAGTATCATCCCCAAAATCAAGTACTCTCTGGATGCCAGCTGCTGTAATCTCAATATCATGACCATGAATGGAGCTCCGTATGCTGTAAGGCTCACGTGAACGATCTACGAAGGCATTTTACCAGAAAGCCTGATGTAACGACCTGTAAGGAGTACACGGTGTAGATATGGCTTTACGTATCCGAGAACGTCGAAGGAACACAATGATCTCTGTAAACTCGGCCCCGTTCTGAGTCGTATGGTCCAAATGAGCACATATATTGTGCTTTGGATTGATGGACCATCTATCAGCCATTGACCTGAAACAAAAAGACACAAAACCATTAGAAAGTCATACATTCAAAATTCAGTTCAAGGTGTATAGTTTAAATTCAATCTGATTTATTCGTGCGGATGAATCATGCGACTGAAGACACTCGGTTGTCCTTTCATGCGACTGAGCTCATTCGGGTGAATGAGACATGCGACTTAGTTCAATCTGTTGGATGAGTCTGCGATTGGTTCAGTCGGCCGACTGAGTTCATTCGCATGATGCATTCGGCTGATTGACCCAATCGCAAGATTCAATCGTGCGATTGGAGTTCATCCGGTCGACCAGTCGCTTGTCCCACTGTTCAGTCGCCTGTGGTTTGAAGCTTGACCAAATCAAGTAATTTAACATGGTTTAATGGTCCATTAGACTCGCCATCTTGTCACTAATAACCTATTAAACTTAATTTTAACATTTTGCTTAGTTTATGTTGGTTATTAGGTCATTTACAGTCCGGTTCTTGTTTCACCCGAATATCACAAATTACGGTTCAATGTCTTTTGATTTCGGTAAGATTTCAATACAATATACCTGTATAACCGTCAACCCACGTCAGAAGATCAATAAAGATGTAAAAACAAGGTCTAGAGGAATTTCGGCAAAGTAACGGTACTTGGTGCGATTTAGGAGCGATTGAGGGTGATGAGTGGAATGCGATCGACTATGGCCCTTTATGTACTGAAGCTGAGTTCAATCGGCTGACTGGCTTCATTTGCTCAGTTCATTCGGGCAACTGAGGCTCAGTCGTGCGAGTGGCCAGTCAGTCGCATTCAGTTGGCCGACTGAGTCTCAGTCGATCGACTGACTCATTCGTGCCCTTTCATTCGCACCTTCAGTTAACCGACTGAGTCTCAATCGGTCGACTGACTCATTCGCACCATTTCATTCGGTCGAATCGATCATTCTGATAAGCCATTCGGGTAAATGGCGCTATCTCTTGTAGAGTCGTGCGAATGGGATCCATTCGCATGGTTGGTCCATACTTATGATCCAGTCGTGCGAATGGGTTACACTTATGAACATTTAGCACTTAAACCCTTTTTACCTGTTGAAATTAACATTATGAGCATTTGATCATCTCAGAGATGATCATTTTAACTTGAAAACCTTTTGATCACCTCAGACGTGATCCTTTTAAACAATTTAGTCACCTCAGAGGTGACCCTTTTAAACTTTGAAAACACAAGTGGCCATCTCAGACATGACCCTTTTAGGTGAGTTAACCCCATACTGATTTTCATGATATAGTTTGACGAACAAACAAACTAAAGTGACTAACTAACTGGAAACTTAAACTAAATACAAAAATAAAACTTGTTTTTGACTTTTTGTGAGAGATAAATCCTAAGATAGACATCTACTGGATTTGGTTCCAGAATAGGCAGCTTCAATTTAGTTTGACCACACCTGGACCAATTTAATTTTGGAATCATAGAGGCAAGTCAAATCATTTCGGACTTGTTATCAAAACCTTTTGATGCTCAATTCTTGGTTTTCATCTAGAGTCGTTAGCAAATTTAGGAAATTACACTAGTACTATTAGATTCCCACATTGATTTGAACTTTCAAGAATTGCAGCCACAATGATTGTCAGTATATTTGTCCTCTTAAATCCATACATAGACTTTAGACACAAACTGGTGATAGTTTCAGGTTTAATTATTTCAACTAACATTTTTGGATCCCACACTATATGGTAATCAACATTCCTCAGGAACTTTTGAGCGGTCTATGGGTATTTTTACTAGAAGAGACTATTCTTAGAGTTTTCAAAGAGAAGCCAATCCTCAGGTCAGTGCCATCGCACAGCAGAGAGGCGGCAAACAACAATGAATTCTAGAATATCTAGGTTATGATTATCCTCAGGTCAGTGCCATCGCACAACAGAGAGGCACACAACCTATCTTCTTGTTAGAGCAGCTAAATTTTCTTTTGCACAGAATGCACCAACAACATATGTCATTTGCTTGATAGCATTTGTCTTTCATTTTTTTCATGCTTTGCTCTATCTATGGTCATCCGCACACATTGGTGGCATTTACATGCTCATTACCCCTTATTGGAATATTGTTGATTGTGTTAACCAGTGATAAGATGGCAGCCCACAGTCAGTTGAACAACTTAGTTTGATCTTGAGATCACCAGTCAGTTCTAATCATCTATTGTGTTGAATCTACCAACATATCATTTGTGGTCTAGCAACCTCTAGGTGTACTTTCTTTGTGTTACCTTAGTAGCTACCATTTTTCTATCATCTTCCCTTTTATATTGCTTAGACTACACAGACTTATACTTTGAATTTTGCATCTTTTCTAAAATAAAATTTTAAATTCCCTTTTGATTTGTTCCTGTGAACTATCATTTTTCAAAAGGTTTGAATCGGTATCACAGATACGATCTACCTTATATCAGCTATCCACTCCTTCTCCCTCGTTTTTTTAATATTACTAGCTGACCTACTCTCCCCCTAGAATTCTAAAATCATACTAGATTTAATTATTTTAGGATTTTAACAGACAGCTAAATAACATGAATTTAATTTAAACAGAATAAAATAATAAGAAAAAATAAAAAAAATATAACTACAATGCATCGAACTACACATGATCATCATCAGGAATAACATCACTTTTCTTTTTAACGTCGTTGACCTCTAACAGATATAGAAAACGTGGTTTATCAAAGGCTTTTGTATAGAGGTCAGCGCATTGAAAGTCAGTATTAATTTTTACCACATCGATTAAGTTCTTTTCAAAACAGTCTCTTATGAAATGGTATTTAATACCGATGTGTTTGGTCTTTGGATGTTGTACCGGATTTTTAGTTACTGCAATTGCAGGAGAGTTATCAACAAAGATAGGAGTAGAAGAAAACTTTAAACCATAATCTCGCATTTGCTGTTGAATCCAGATGATTTGTGAACAGCAACTTGCAGCAGCAACGTATTCGGCTTCACAGGTTGATAATGCAACCGAGGTTTGCTTCTTACACTGCCAGGTAACTAATCTCCTCCCAAAGAATTGACACCTTGCTGATGTAGACTTGTAGTTCATCTTGCAGCCCCCGTAATCCGAGTCACTATACGCCGTGAGCTCAAAGTCATCATCATGAGGATACCACAACCCAACTGTGGGTGTACCCTTCAGATAACGAAATATCCTTTTGACCCCGATCAGATGGTTAACCTTAGGCTTAGCCTGATATCTAGAACATAAACATGTAGCATACATGATATCAGGTCTTGAGGCAGTGAGATACATGAGGGATCCAATCATTCCTCGGTACATTGTGGCATCTACCAGATCTCCATTTTCGTCAGGTGCTATATCATGATTTGTAGCGAGTGGAGTCCCAACAGCAGAAGCATTCTCCATGTCAAACCAACTGAGAATGTCTCCCACATACTTGGTCTGATGTAGAAAGATCCCATTTGGTGTCTGATCCACTTGTAACCCAAGAAAGAATTTCATCTCCCCCATAGCACTCATCTCAAACTCTTTTTTCATAACTGCTTCAAACTCTTTGCATAATTCTTCCTTCTTTGAACCGAAGATTATATCATCGACATAGATTTGTACTAGCAGTAGGCCTCCATCTATTTCTTTGATAAACAGTGTGCAGTCAATGACTCCCCTGCGAAAGTCGTGTTTCACAAGATGAGTTGAGAGTTTCTCATACCAGGCCCTTGGAGCTTGATGATGCCCGTATAAGGCCTCGTAGAGATTGTAAACTCTGTCCCGATGATAAAGATCTTCAAATCCCTAGGGTTGACTGACATACACTGTCTCTTGAATTTCCCCATGAAGGAATGCACTCTTCACATCTAATTGATAGACTTTAATCTTCATATACGATGCATAGGAAAGAAAGATACGGATGGCTTCCATCCTTGCCACGGGTGCAAACACTTCATTGTAGTCAATCCCCTAGACTTGGCGAAAATCCTGAACAACCAGTCGAGCCTTGTTCTTGATAATGACCCCTTGGTCATCCTTCTTGCATTTCATGACCCATTTGGTGCCAATGACCTTAGCGCCTTTAGGTCTATCTACCAGAGTCCATACTCCTAACTTCTTGAACTGAAGAAGTTCTTATTGCATGGCACTCACCCATGCCACATTGTTTAGTACATCACTGACGTATTTTGGCTCAAAGCGCGAGACAAAACACCGATAAGCACCATCATGAATGTATCCCTTTTCCATAACAGAGGCATAATCAGCTGAGTAGAGCTGATTTTGGGCTTGTACTCCTAATCTGACATCCCCAATGACATTGTATAAGGGATAATTGATGTTTATACGTGATCCTGGAGTAGTAGGAACAACTACCTTAGAGCCAAGATTATGAACATTTGGTTCTGCATCTGAGGTATAAGGAGTTTGAGGTTTCGAAGTCGAAGGTGCATCACCGTTAGATGCTTGTGGACATTCAGGAACTGGAACCTATTTCTCCTGACTATTCTGGTCATCTTCTTTAGCTTCATCTTCAAAGGAGGAGTCACTGTCGTCGACTAATCCCCCTGATTGAGTAGATGATTCTCCCTGTGAACTCGATGATGTTGAATCAAGAGATGGAGTATTCAAGATATCATACATCATTCGAGTAGGTAACTCATCATCAGAAGGAGAGATAGGGATGTTGAAGGACTTAAAGAATCCATCATAGTCCAAAAAGTACGTGGGTCCTTTGTAGTAGGTGGTGTGGTATATCTCTGAACATCAACATTACACCACAGTTCTACTAAACCCGTTGACTTGTTGTAAACTCTCTTGTTCGGTATGTTGTATCCTAAGATGATCTTTTCATCAGTCTTCTCGCTAAATTTTCCTTCTTGAGTTTTCTTCAGAAGTGTGCACGGCGCGCCAAATGGTTTGAGATACTCCAGATTCGGTTTACGTTGTTGTAGTAGCTCGTAACATGTCTTTCCGTGGCGCTTGACTATCAGAACTCAGTGTATAACATGCATTAGCCACTGCCTCATTCCAGAATTGGATAGGCAGTTTCGAGTCTGCCAGCATTATCTGTGCTGTCTCTATCAAGCTTCTGTTCTTTCTCTCAGCAACACCATTCATCTTAGGCGTATAGGCAGAAGTGAATTGATGCACAATTCCCTTTTCCTTGCAATAAGCCTCCATCCACTGATTCATGAATTCAGTCCCGTTGTTTGAGCGTACTTGTCTCACCTTCATCTTGTAGAGAGATTCCAGTGTGGTTACTAATTCTTTGAATGACTCAAATGTTTCTGAGTTGGACTTCAAAAACATTACCCAAGAGAATCTTGAGTAGTCATCAGTAACCACATAACAGTATAGGTCACCTGCAATGCTCTTTATACTGACTGGACCAAACAGATCCATGTGAAGTAGTTCAAGAGGAAGCTCGATAGAATGAACTTTCTTTTCCTTATGAGTCTACTTCGACTGTTTGCCTTTCTTGCATGCTACATAGAAATCAGGAAGTTGGAAATTTTTGACGTTAACACCTCGCACTAGATCCTTCTGAATCAAGTGATTCATCTTTCGTTGATTTATGTGGCCCATTCTCCTGTGCCAGGAGATGGAGTCCTTCTCGATAGCTTTTGATAGGAAGCACTGAGCTTCATGATCCATTGTAGAAGCCGTTGAGAGATCCAAAACATAAAGGTCTTTATATCTTGAAGCTGTCATCAGAACTTGATCCTCCGGAATCACATAGTCTTTCTTTAGGACGTAACATTTCTTGTTGTCAAATATGACTTTAAACCCTTTATCACAGATTTGGGAAACAGAAAGTAAGTTGTTTTGAAGTTGTTGAACGTAGTTCACCTTATCAAACTTAACTTTCTGATTTCCAACTTCTCCCTGAGCTGTGATATAGCCTCCCTTGTTTCCAGCAAATGAAACATGCCCTCCTTTTATTTGCTTGACGTTTGATAAAAGAGCCATGTTTCCTGTCATGTGCCTGGATGCTCCGCTATCTACAATCCACGTGTTGGTTTCAGCACTGTAGTGAACACCCTACACATACAATGTAAAACATTAGTTTAGGTTAGGAACCCAAGCCTTTACTGGCTTGGGTTTCCCAGAGGCATCACACATCATGAATTCAACCCATTGACCCTTAAAGGGTGAGGGTAGCTCAGGTTCCTTCTTGTCATCATTATCAGACACAGAGGATGACGTCTCTTTTCATAAGCCAGATTTGTGCAATGCCTGTTTGTGATAAACAGTCGACTGGCTAATGGGTTGAACGTTAGGTTCACTAGTTCTTCTAGGTGGAGTTAAAGAACTCCTCTTAGAATACCTAGGTTTTGAATCCTGAAGTTCAATCTTCTTCCTAGGTGTCTGATAGTAAGGACAAAAGGAAGCAATGTGTCCACACTCTCCACAGTTGTAGCACGACGTGCTATCGACTTTATGATTAAACTTTCTTTGTGGAGATGTGTGTGACACCCTAGTAACATCACTTAGTTTGGGTTTTGACTCTGTTTCTTTTTATGTTTTCTTCTGTTTAACAAAATCAATTGTTTTAACATCTTTTTCCTTTTGGTTAACTGGTTTTTGACATGAAGCTTGTGAAAGATTAACATTAGCAGTCCTTTTAGATTCAGATTTGACTTTGTTTGACTCGGACTTTATATTAACCTTTTCAAATTCTTTTTCCAGATTAACACAAGGCATTTTACCCTTTTCCTTTGAAGTGGCCTCCTTTTGTTTTGTTCCAGATCCAATTGATGAACATGAGGAATCTGGATCACTAACAAGAAGAGCAGACACCACATGATCCTTGATGGGGTTGTTATTTATTGGTCTACTCTTAGTGTTCATCAAGGTCTCAGGGGGTGGTGGAACCACTTTATAACCCAAACCCTCCCCATTGTTACGCTCTCTCACTAAGTGTTGGACAATATGAGATGAACTTGTCCAACTGTGCAGTTTTTGCTTTAAAGAGTTAACTTCTACGTCTAAGACTGCTTTTTGTTTCTTAGTGTCTTCTAGGGAGTTAAGATAGTGCCTAATGTCATTAGCTTGGTTAAATGCTACTACTTCAGTTTCCCTAAGCTGTTATTCAACAGGTCTACCTTTTCTTTGTAACTATGCTCATTTTGTTTTAAAACTCTATTTGCCTCAGTGCACAGTTTCAAATCCTTTACTAGGCTATCATTATGATCTAGCAACCTAGCAAATTTCTCATCTATGCTATCTCTAAAAGTATCACAATCAGAACATGCATGATTTTTAAATTGTTGGTCAGTGGTACTTACCTGGGGAGGTTCAGAAGAGTTAGCCATCAACCCAGCATCAGATGTCTCTGGTTCTGGTGATTCTGTCTTTGTTGTTGAAATCCCTTCTTTAGGCTTGTAGCTGACCTCAGTTGCAGTTGTCTCTTCAATATTTGACATCGCTATCTCAACTGCAATTTCTCCTTCACTTGCGGAATCATCATCTAAGTCATCCACGCTCGCAATATTGGATTCTCCCGAAGATACAAACCTAAAGCTCCAGTCCTGTCCTTCATCATCATGGGAGGTCAAAGCTTTGGATCCTTGCCTGATGATGTAGAACTGCTAGCTTGCTTGTCTTGATGAGTGAAGGATGAGAATGGATTCCCGTTTCCAGTCTTCTTTGGCTTCACACATTCTCTTTTGAAGTGTCCTTTTTCTCCACAGTTGAAGCAGGTCACCTTGCTCTTGTCGAAACCAAAGTAGTGTCCTTAGTAGCAACCAAGTTTTGTCCGGTCTTCTTCACGAAATTCTTTGCTCTCCGGACAGCACTTGCTAAGGCCCACATAATATCCATCCTTTCCAGTTCAGTCTCATCAACCTGTTCGTAGTCCTCATCTGCGAGATGGTAGTTTCCAATTTTTCCAGCAATGAGTCCATCATAGGAATGGACCACTGCTGCCAAGAGATCCATGTGCTCTCGAGCTACTTCTACTGTCACGTTTCCAAGATTCTCAGTCTTCAGTCTCGTAACATTTGCTTCGGATCCGATATATTGGGTACTAGAACACCCTGACGTTTCTGATCCTGAAGGAGAGACTTGTGAAGGACCAGATAAGCTTGACACAAAAGCAGTCTGAAGAGGTGCTCCAGACATCAATGAGCTCTAACATTTTTGGGACAAGGGCTGTTTCTACCCTAGAGAAGCCAACAGTGGGCTTTCTTAGTATTTTAAACATGTTAGGCTTCATCTGTCCCAATTTAAGAGTATTACCTATTCCCCTTAACTGTGAGCCCAATTCATAGTTAAGAATGTATTGAACACATCTAGGGAACATATAGTACTCTAAGGAGTCCAATTTTGCAAGCAGATTAGTATAAACAAACTGAGATTACCTGAACTTGACTCCCTGAACCATCCCATGAACAATGAAGGAAAGATCCTATGGAATCTTGTCCTATCCATAATGCTTGTTTGATAAGCTATGGATAACCACATGGAGCAGGAATTTCCATTGGGAGGAGACCTTCCCTTTCCTGAAGGTCTTGACAGAACAATCTCCCTCATAGCCTATCTGCTCAAAGGACTGGTTAACAGCTTCTTTGAGAAAGAACACCTCACCTTCTTCATCATCCAACTGAAGATGCATGTTGATGATGGCCAGAGTGATGAAGACTGTTCTCCCCTGCACTGTGGAAGACAATGCCTTCTCTCCATCCATGATGACCTCTTGGCAGGTCTTCCAAATTCAAGCATTTGATCCTCATAAAGAGTAGGATCATTAGTAAGGGAGGTGAAGTACTTTGATAGAGCTAAGAGTCGACAAACCTCTAAGAAATGAGGATCTTTCTTAGAGTGTAATAGAGCAACTTGGATATGTTGCCTGTGTAACGGCATGGTAAAGTTCAGATCATTTCTGCGGTTAAGGTTGACCACTTGAGGACGCTTCAGGATGAAGAAAGAAGAAAGAAAGAAATTTCAGAGAGAAATTTGGGTTTTTAGGTCCAGAGGAAGAAGGAGATGATAGAAAGTGGGGGAAACCATTGTGTTTATATGTGAAAAAGGATTTCAGATAATGTTTAATAAAAACGAATAAACTTTGAAATCCGAATGTCTGTCCTACCTCGAAAGAATTAGTTTACTTTTGCTCAAAAAGTAGTTTTCTTAGAAGTCAAAAAGCTTGTGAAGGTAAATTATCCACGGATGTTTTAATGAACAGGCTTCCGAAGCTAAAATGACTTTGGAAGATTTTCCTAGGAGTTATGAAAATTTTGCTTCGAAAGAAAAAACTAAAAATTGAATGTTTTGTTCAAAGGAACAGAGCTTCTGAGAGTTAATGAACATGCCATCTTCAACATGCTTCACTTAAATTCCCAGAAAGAAATTGAGTTCCCCTATGGCACTCATTTCATATTCGTCCTTCATCAACATCTCAAATTCTTTGCAGAGCCTTGGATTAGTTGAACCAAAGATGATGTCAGGTACATTTACTTGAACTTGCTGTATGTCATTTCCATGTCCTTTGATGAAGAGAGTTCCATCTATAGTAGTTTTCCTGTATCCATGTTTACAAAGATACTGAGATAGAGTCTCATGCCACTTCCTAGGTTCCTGATGCAACCCATAAAGAGCTTTGTCAAGCTTACAGACATAATCAGGATGATCAGGATGTACATAACAAGGTGGTTGTTTGACATACACCTCTTCATCAATCACTCCATAAAGAAGAGCACACTTCACATCAAGCTGGTAGACCTTGAAGTTTTTGGATGCACCAAATGCCACGAATATCCTAACAGCTTCTAGTCTTGCTACAAGAGCATAGACATCAGTGTAGTCAATCCCTTTTTCTTATGTGTATCCTAGAACAACTAGTCTAGCTTTATTCTTGATGATAATGCCTCTATCATCCTTCTTGTTCCTAAACACCCATTGGTTCCAATGGTAGTCTTCCCATAACGAAGAGGACAAACATTCCAAACTTTCTGTCTTTTGAATTGAAGCAACTCCTGTTGCATGGCTTCAACCCAACTTCCATCCTTCAGAGCCTCATCAACTTTTCTGGCTCAATCTGGGATAAGAAACAAGTGTGAAGACAAATATTTGCTTCATGGGTTTGTCCTCTTGTTCTTACCCCTGTGTTAACATCTCCAATGATGTTTATGGTGGGGTGAGACTTGTAGATCCTTAGCTGAGGGATCACAACAAGTTACAGAAAGAGATCCAAATTAGAGAAATTTAGATTTGGCATAGATGTTTCTCCCACCACATGAGCACACTTATAAATTCAGATTTGATCCAATGAGTGTCTGACATCATTGATGTTCTCATCAATTGAGTGGTTATCAGCATCAAGAAATTCTTGATCACTATCACCACCTCCATTATTTTCTTCTACATTTGAAGCATCTTTATCTGGTTGTGGAGCCTCTGAGCTGGAATTTGAAGGCATCCAGATGTATCAGTTGAGTTTGTCATTATGGAGCTCATAGAAACTTTATTTGCAGAAGTAGTTCCAAATGGAGCTGAAGATGTTTTGCTTGAAGGTCTTCTTAGCTTAAATCTTGGATGAGGATCATGTGTTGATATGATATCTACAGATCCTGAAACAATCTGTTGGATCAAGAAGGAGGCTAATGAAACCAAAACTATATCACTGAAGTTATTTTGGTGCTGCATGCAAAGGCTTCCGAAGCTTATCATGGAACTTCCGAAGGTTGTAGAGTTGTTCCCAAGACAAAGGGAAAGTCCAACTTCCGAAGACAGAATTCTACTTCCAAAGACAAATGCATACTTCCGAAGTTCAAGACTTAGAAGAATAAAGTGAAGACCACTTCCGAAGTATGATGAAAAGAAGAAGTCTCCAAGTCTTGGAAGAAGGAGCCTCTTCCGAAGTATAAGGTGGCTTCAGAAGCACTTACTCTTCCGAAGCCATTTAACCTTCGGAAGACACTGCTATAACCAGTGGACACAAGTATGGTCTTTGACACTCCACTGCAGACTTCTGATACAACATGGCTTCTTCCCAAAGAGTCATGTTGTTGACCATACTTTATTCCACTGTTTACCTTTTCATAATAGTACATGTTACCAACTTTAGTTGGTGACCAAAGGTAAGTCAGGGACATGTCTTGACTACCAAATCTCAGATAAGACTTTATCCGAGATACCTTAAACTATAGTCTTGTAGTATATGCTTTAGCTAAAGGATCCCAGCTGGTATCAAAGTATATCCGGCTGTAGATAGTATTATATATAGGATCTCGTTGTAACTCATTGTGACACAGATCATCTTCTGCTTGTACGAGTCTTGTATTTTGAGTTGAGAATCAATATATAAAAGTATCTTGAAAATTATCTTTCTGTGTTCATAGTTACTTTCAATATTGTGATTAACTCTTATTGATTCTTATCATACCCGAGTGTGATTTTAGGTGAGTTTGAGAGAAAACATTGTGTTTATGTGACAAATACCGATCCTGCAATTGGTATCAGAGCTACTCAGGCTCTTGATTGTGTGATCTAACCATCCAAATCAACCTGTTTCTCACTCCTCCCTACCACCCAGTCACTAAAATGGCCCTTAAGAAATCTGAGGTAGAGATGGGAACAATGACAAAAGCTCCCATCATTACTCCTAAATACTTCAGGTCTTGGAGTAGAAGAATGGAAGGCTTCATTAGATAACAAGACAGAAAAATGTGGAACTGTATAGTCAATGGACCGTACAAGCCAAAGGTGGCTTCACCTAGTGGAAACGGTGCCATGATAGAGAAAGCTGTCGAAGACTATTCTGATGAAGACAGGAAGAAGTTAGACATCGATAGCAATGCTATGACAATTCTCATGACTGCAATACCGAACTTTATGATGGTGGGGTTCAAGCATTGCAAGACTGCCAAAGAAATGTTTGATGCACTTGCCCAGATGTACTCCAACTCCAACGACTGAAAGAAGGACTCACTGAAGCAGCAGTTCGAGAACTTCACTCATATTGCTGGAGAGACCCTCAGCTAGCAGTACTTCAGGTACATGGATCTTATCTCTTCTCTTTAGTCTGTGAAGATCAATCCTGAACTTAGAGATCTCACCAGAAAGTTCATGAGTGCTCTTCTAAATGAGTAGACATTCTACTTTGTCTCTATCAAGAGAACAGAAAACTTGAACACTCTTTCCATGACTGAGCTCTATAGCATCCTTGATGGATAGCGTCTAGAGATGGAGAATAAGAAGGGCCACCAAACCAGCAGACCCATGAGTCTTCTGCTAGCAACACTTTAATTGTTGCTCAAGGGTCATTAACCCCACAACCTCAGCATTACCTGACATATCAGCAGCCATCATGCTCTTCTGGTCCTTACATCACTTATCCTGAGACTCTAAGGTCTCAACAGGCTCAACACAATCCCTTCCAGGAAAGTGTGCCTTTGTTTCAGGACGTGGACACTCAGGAGATTTTCAATACTGCTTTGATGATCTTAAGTGTTTTAGCCCAGATGATGTAGAGTACGTGAACATTGTCTAGCAGATGGCTCTCTTAACTTACAGAGAAAAGAAGTTCTTTAAGAGAACTGGAAGGCATTTCACTCAAAACCCAACTACTAGCAAGTTCGGGTTTGACAAGACCAAGGTGTGGACCAAAAGAACCAATGAGCCAGATCAGAAAAACCTTAAGTCCCACAGACGTCACAACAAATGTTGAAGTCCACAACAGCAGAAGACAAGTGCTGAAGACAAAGTCTGAAGACAAGTGCTGAAGACAAGTGCTGAAGACAAAGTCTGAAGACAGAAGTGCTGAAGACAAAGTCTGAAGACACAAGTGCTGAAGACAAAGTCTGAAGACACAAGTGCTTAAGACAAAGTCTCAAGACACAAGTGCTGAAGACAAAGTCTGAAGACACAAGTGCTGAAGACAAAGTCTGAAGACACAAGTGCTGAAGACCAAGTATCAGACGTTGTCACAACAGCTGAAGAGGTCTTCTTCAGTAGTTGTGACGGTTTTCTTTCAGTAGTTTTATGTTTTTCTTTTCAGTAGTTTTAACGACTGAAGAGCTTGTTCTTCAGTCGTTGTAGTTTCAGTAGTTCGTATCAGTAGTTTTATGTTTTATACTTAGCACTCAGATATGTTCTCAGTAGTTGTGAACATTTCAGTAGTTTATTAAGTTTTAGTTATTTTTGTAATAAATCTGCCAGATGTCACTATCCCGTGATATCAGCAGTGATTGCACTCTATATAAGGAGTGTCAACCTAATTGTAATTGGTGAATGATTGAGCAGAAACATTTGATATTATTGAAACATTCCTTTTCACAGAAATATATTCTCTCGTTACAACCGTATTTGTTCTTAATGCATACGAATATCAAATTCTTGCTATAATTTGTCTAATTCTTGTTCTTATTCCACTGCGTTACACTCTAATCCATCAAACTTGAGATCACTGATCCTGTCAAATGATATCAGAGCTGGTTAATCATTGATCGATCTAATAATTGATCATTGAAACTGCTATCCAAGATCCAAGTTTGATTGAATTAGCATTTTTGCAAGAAACGGTTATAGAGATTGAATTTTCTGTGTTTTTGGTCATCATCCTGAGATTTATTCTTAGTTTTCATTGAGTCTGTTGTGGTCTGTGTAAAATCTTTTAAAAGCTTGAATTAAATTGTATTTGGACCTAAAATTACTGCTCCTTCCAATGATCCACACAATACTGGTTCCTCAACCAAGCCTCATATGCTGGTTAGGAATGAGTACAACATATGGCAACGACGAATGCTCCATCGCTATCTGTTACAGCTCAGGTTGTTGGACATCAGTGGTACATGGTCCACACAAGCCTATGGTGACTAACCCGGAAACCAATCAAATGGTTCCGAAGAGGAGGGAGCAATACTCAAATGAGGATAAGAAATTGTTTGAGATTGATACAAAAGCCCATGGAATTCTGGCCATGGCACTGCCCAATGAAATCTATTCTGGGCTAATGCATTATGAAACTACCATGACCTCTGGAATGCCTTGAAAGAACAATTTGGAGGAACAGATGAGGTCTTGGAAAATAATAGAGAAATCCTTGCCCAACAATATGAGACATTCTCTCATAGGAAGGGTGAGACACTGACTCAACATTTTGAGCGGTTCTCTTGTTTGATCTCTGAATTAAAAATAATCAAACATGAGTACACAAATAGCCAGATGAATAACAGATTTCTCAGATCACTACCTGAGAGATGGGACACATATACTATTGTCCTACGCTCCAGTGCAAATTTGGACAAACTATCTCTCACCCAACTCCATGGGAAATTGCTCACATTTGAGAGAGAGATAGAACAGAAACGAAAACTGTCATCATCTGGAAAGCTCACTATTGATTTTGTACGAGGAAACACTGCCTTGGTAAGTCATGAGTCAGAGTATGCTGGATCAGAATGCCACTATGATGAGCATATTGATTTCACCTCAAACAATTCTAATCATGCCTTTGTGAGTGTTGATTGTCATTCTGGTAATAATAGTGACAATCTATGCTTTATCATGGATGATTTGAAGGGCATTGCTGACGATGATTTAGAAGAGATGGATATTTTGAGCCAAATGGCCTTGATCAATATGAGATCTTAGAAATTCTACAAGAGAACTGGCAGGAAATTTCCCGGACTCTCTGACAAAACCAAAGTCGGTTTTGACAAGAGCAAGTTGAAGTGTCACAAATGCCACAGGCTTGGACACTTTGCAAGAGAGTGTAGATCTACTGGATCTAACACTTATGCACCCTTTTCGACTTTTCCAATAACAATTCACAATCCAAAGGGCAACATTCTGCTGTTCTAGTCATTCATCACACCCTCAATCTCCTGCATATTTTGTCCTCAGGGTCAAATGCCATATCCTTATCCCTGCTATTATATGCCACAATCAAATCAAGTTCAAGCTCCTATAGTACCACAATCTCATGCACTACCAGAACCTCAACCATCTCCATCTCAATCACAACCTCATGACAGCTTCTTCACACCTGGAGTCGTTGATTGGAGTAGCTTACCTGATAACTTGTCTGGTCACACTGAGCAATACTATGCTGGTGCTAGTCAACATGGTGGTGAACACCCTTTTGGAAATCTTGCTCTCATGGCCTGGAGTCTACTGAGGGTTCCTGTTCAAATGCATTATCTTCACAGGTAACTCAGGTATCTTCAGAGGCTAAAGCCAAGTTATGTTCTGAATCATGCATAGCTGCCTTTGTCTCTATTAGAGAGGCAAATGTGCATTAATAAATCAAAAACTTGAGTTTGAGAAAACCATTTTCAAAAGAAAAGCTGAGTATGAGTCTGCTCTTAACAGTAAAAGTGATGAGATTTATAGCTTAAATGCCAATTAAATGATGAAAATGCCAAGCTAGAGGTTATTCTGGAAGACCACAGGAGTCTCAAAGAAAAACTTGCAGTAACCCAAGTTGAGTGTGAACGCTGGGTCTCATCATGCAAGGGATTTGAAATGCTTCTTAGCAAGCAAACTGCTTCAAATGTGAAGTTTGGCATTGTTACAACCATACTGCTCCACCAACAGACTTTACTCCTAACTCCATAGTTAAGTCTGAAAGTGAGAGCAATCTCCAACCACATTATCGTGTGAGTCATTCTCCAATGATAATCTAAGATCAGAGAATGAAACCAGTGTTAAGATCTTAACAAATAAATCGACTCATGGTCTAACTACTGAGACTCATATGAAGCTGAGTACTTCAGATGTTGTTCCTCAATGTACCCCAAGTACTGAAAGAGACCACCATCTGAAAAGCATTTCAAATCAGTTGGAATACAAGGACTAACAACTGCTGAGGAATCCATCAAACAGTCTATTAGGACGGATGGAAAACAGTTGAATTACCAGTCTTCAGCTGTTACAAATCCTTTAGTACCTAGTACTGATAGGAGGAAGTACTGAAGATCACACCTTCAGTAGTTTCCACTTCAGCAGTAGAGATGTCCAAGACGAAGAATAAACCATGTGAAATTTGTGATAATTCAATCATCTATCTGATGAATGTTGGTACAAAAAGGGTTTAAAACTCGAAAGGGATGAGCTCATTAAACTAGAAATAAATAAAATGAAAACTGAGTTTGAGACCAAGTTTGTACCATAATCATCTCAACCTGATAAACCCAAGGCCTTACCCAAATGCACTAAGAAGGATGCGGTTTATCAGAAGACAGCTGGTATTGTTCCTCATGATAAACATAAGACTAAGTCTGTGAAATCTAAGAAGGAGGAAATGGTGGGTCACAGGAACTCATCAAAAACAAGCTCTGGAGTGTCAAATGAACTGAAAGCTCGAGCTTCAAATCAGACAAAAGTTGTTATGATGGTTCAACATTTGTTGGGGAGAGTTAACCAACTTGAAGCCACTATGGCCAAACCACTGAAAAGGAATTCTAGGTCCAAATCTATTTCAGCACCATCTCCATCTTCATCAGCTGTTAATCATGAGAAACCAGCTATGGTTAAATCTGTTGATAAAGTCAGTCCCAAAACCAAAAAGGTTTGGGTCTCCAAAGCTAACTAGTTTCTTATGATTGTGCAGGGTTCTTCAGCATGCTAAAGAAGCATCTGGTATGTGGACAGTGGAGGATCCATGCACATGACTGGGAGCAGCTCTCTTCTTCATGATTACTCTCAAGGAAAGAAGGGATTTGTCTCATTTGGAAATGATGCTAAAGGTTACATCATTGGAAAGGGATTTGTGTCTAATGGAGATATTAGATTGATGATGTCAATCATGTGGAGAATCTCAAATACAATCTGTTGAGTGTCAGTCAGATGTGTGACAAAGGACATGTTGCTCTTTTCGCAAGCCAGAACTGTAGGATTCTGTCTTCCAAGGTTCTGAGCCTGATTGACAAAGTACTGGATGATAATACTCTCCTGAAGGCCAACAGGATAGGAAGAGTATATGCCTTGGATTTGTCAAAGAAAATTGAGTTAAAAGGCCATCCATGCTTGTTCTCCAAGGCCTCTCTCCAAGAATCTAAACTGTGGCATAGAAGACTGGGTCATGTTAATCTCAAAAACATGATACAGCTGATCCACAAGAGTTTAGTGAGAGGTCTTCCAATAACGGAGTTCAATTGTGATGAAATCTGCACTGCATGCTTGAAAAGGAAACCACATAAAGTTTCATTCCCACCCATAGAAGAATCCAAGTCTAATGCCTGCTTACAACTACTGCACATGGATCTTTTTGGTCCTGTTAAGGTAATGAGTATGGCAATGAAGAAATACTGTCTGGTTATTGTGGATGATTACTCTAGATATGTATGGACTTTCTTCTTGCATTCAAAGGATGAGGCTGCTCAGTCCATTATGAACTTTGTGTTACACGTTGAGAAGTAGTATTCCCTACCAGTTAAGTGTGTGAGGAGTGACAATGGTACTGAATTCAGAAACCACACTCTTGATGAGTTTTACTTGTCAAAGGGAATCAAGAGGCAGTATAGCATCCCAAGGACTCTAGAGCAAAATGGAGTAGTGGAGAGAAAGAACAGGACCCTCATTGAAGCTGCAAGGTCCATGTTAGCTGATTCTGGTCTGCCACTGACTTTTTGGGCTGAAGCTGTCAATACAGCCTGCTATGTACAGAATAGAGTTCTAGTAAATCAGAGGTTGATGAAAACACCTTATGAAGTTTTACATCATTTAGCCCCTTTGATTTCATTCTTTAGAGCATTTTGGTGTCCCTGTTACATTCTTAACACAAAGGATCAACTCCAAAAGTTTGATTCTAAGGTGGATGCAGGGTATTTTGTTGGGTATCATCCACTTACAAGGCTTACAGAGTATTCAACTGTCGGACAAAGATAGTTGAAGAAACCTTGCATGTGAAGTTCAATGAATCCCCTAAGGATACAATTCTACAAAACCCTGTGGAGTTGTTTGATCTGGACATTCTGCAATATGTTCCTTATCAACCGCCTGCTGTTGCAGATCATATGAATCCATCATCTTCTGCAGCTAGTCATCCATCTGGTGTTACTAATGATGATGATATCAGTATCACCTTTTCAAGTTTAGTGATCAACTGCCTGATTCAACTAAACCTGATGTTCCTGTAGCTCCAGTAGCACAATCCACAACAAATGCTGATGAGATCTCTACAACTTCAACTTCCTTGAATTACCATCTACAGATATTATGTTTGCTACATGTGTTGTGCTAGATTTCAGGCTGCACCTAAGGAGTCTCATTTGATTGCAGTCAAGAGGATCTTTAGATATCTGCAAGGCACTCCACTCTAGGTTTATGGTATTCTACTAGACATTCTGGTAAATTAGTTGCTTTTCCTGACAGTGACTATGCAGGGTGTAAGATGACAAGAAAGTCCACTTCCGGAGGATGCCAATTCTTAGGCAACTGCTTGATTTCTTGGCAGAGTAAGAAGCAGACCTCAGTTGCTACATCAACTGCTGAAGCAGAGTACATTGTTGTTGCAAGTTGTACATCTCAGGTACTCTGGCTTCAAAACCAATTATTGGATTATGGCATAACAGAGACTAAGACCCCATTGTTAATGGACAGCTCTTCAGCTCTTTGTATTGTCAAGAATCCTGTCCAGCACTCTAGGACTAAACATATTGAAATCAGACACCCTTTTATTAGAGATTGTTTTGAAAAAGGTCTGATTGAACCAAAATTTGTTCCTAGTGCTGATGAGCTTGCAGACATTTTCATTAAGCCCTTGGATAGCACAACTTTCCAAAACCTAGTGCTAAGGCTTAGTATGCTGCAGCTAGAATAAGTGACAACTACTAATGATCTCAGCTCACAAGTACTGATGATCATTAGTATATTATTGTCATATATATAAGTACTGAAGTTATATCCCTCCGGAAGTTTTCTTTAAACTACTAGAGCTTAACTTCTCAGTACTCAAGTACTTTATTTGATAAAACAATTGATGTAGTTACAACAGCTGATGTAGCTACAACTACTGTTGTCAGAAATACAAATACGTACCGATGTCCTATGAAACATCTGAAAACAAATGAAAACGTCTGATGAGTATGTGTTGAGGACAGTATGAAACAGCTGAAAAGCAATGAATGACAACAACTACTGATGAGCCTTTTTCTCTTCAGTAGTTTCCCAACTGCTGTTTCTTTCTAAACAACTGAAGCAAAACCATGTCTTCAGTAGTTTCACAACTACCGATGACTAACACCAAGTCTTCAGTTGTTTACAGCAGCTGATGGAAAAACTAAAGTCTTCAGTAGTTTCCCAACTACTGATGACTAATACCAAGTCCTCAGTTGTTTCACCACCTGAAGTCAAAACTGTCTTCAGTAGTTTTATAAAAACTGATGACTAAATCTGAGACTTCAGCTGTTTCAACGTCTGACGGTTAAAACCAAGTCTTCAGTTGTTTTATAACAACTGCTGATCACACCAATACGGTCAGTCATTCCAAACCTCTGAAAGTTAATACCACGTCATCAGTAGTTTCAACAACTGATGACTAACACCAAAACCTTCAGTCGTTTTCTAACCCTACCTTTTAAATACCTTATCCCACCTTCAGAGTTTTTCCTTTCTTCTCTTCTCAAACCTAACGTTCAAAAACTCTGTAACCTCTCTTCATCAATGGCGACCATGCAACTAAAACCACGACACAACTGTGTCGCACATCTCACAAAATCGCCATACTGGACCAAGTTTCACAACGCCATTGATTTAATGGTTCAGTCACCTTACACAACGGCTTTTCTATTAAATCCCACCATATATGCCGAATCTCTTAACCAATTTTGGACAAACATCACTCTTGTCTCTGAGGAGAATGACACAAAGTCTCTTCAATCGTTTGTCCATCGTCAAAAAGTGGTCATTACTCCAGACACTCTTCGCCAAACCCTCAATCTGGATGATGCCACTTTCCCAACTGGTTATACAAAGGGCACAATAGATCAATCATTTACCCACCATGGATACCAGGGCAACCTGAGTGCATCTACCATATTGAAGAAACATTTCCAGGATGCCGAACGTCTCCTCTTTCACATGGTAAATGTCTGCCTTGCCCCCAAGACTTCATCATGGGATCAAATGTCCACAAGGTGGCAACAGGTAATGTACTCCATCCTTGAGCAACAACCTTTAAATTTTTCTGAAATACTATTTTTAGAGCTCAAGGATATGGCCCAAAAACAACTTGCTAACCATTGGATATTATATCCTCGGTTCATAATGGCCATAATTGAAAACCAGCTTCAAGCTGAGGGACTTGTTGGCCTGGGAGTCCTTGCTACAGCTGTATTGCCTGAAGTATACCCCCGGCACAACTCTGACCAATCAATAAAAATGGCTGCCAAGCTGCGCAAACCCACGCAGCTGGAACCCACAGCCACCACCTCCAAATCGAAAGTCCCCACCAAACCCACTAAAAAGAAGTCAAAAAAGGCTACTAAGGAAAATGAGTCCCCTGAGGATGCCCCTGCAACACAAACGCAGGCTATATCCCCTGTTATAACCCCCTAGTGGATACAAGGATTTCACCAGCCACAGCCGCTCAGGATTCCTCTCAAAAGGAGCCTGCAGCAACCAAAGAAGGGGTACCCACTAATCTGTGATCTTCCTCATTTGAGGAGATTGCCATTGAAAAGCACCATTCTCCCAAGGTGCATACTGCTTTTACCCCATCTCCCACTGCAACCGCCCCACAAAGTCCTACTCTCATTGTTGCAAACGTGCTGACTCAGCTGCATGCCTCTTCTCCTCCCCAACACACACCAACAAAGGGGAAAACCACAGCAATTAAGGAAGAGGATCAACATGCTTCTGACAGCCCACAGCACCAGGGTTTAACTGTTCTATCTCCTGGTGTGGATATGCATATACGAACATCTGGTGAGGCTGCCACCTCTTCTGAATCAGCACATGATCAGACTGAGGCTGGTAACATAGCTAAGACCTCACCAGAGGCAACAGCTGATGAAGGACTTCGTCCTGAGGTTGGAAGTCCCCAGTTCCAAGAAAAAGGGGCACATGCTAAAACTGCTCTACACCCAGTGCATGTACATCCTGCTACAAGCAGGAGGTCAGGTGATTCAGCATCTGCTGATGATGACCTGGGCTTCTTTTATGAGGTTCTGGCCCAGAACACAATTCTTGAGGAATAAGTCAGTAGACTACAAAGACTACTTGACCAATTCTCTCAAAAAGCAAGTCCATTTGCCACCAACATAAACCCATAGATGGCACCTTCACCTGAAGGTCTCCCACACACTCAGCCACTCAAAACTTCCGAGCCACCAGCTTCTATTTCTGGCACTGCTTCTCAGGGACAGAACCCCTCTGAGCAAACAGCTGCTATCTTTCAGCAATCCCTACCTCTCATCACCCCAATGATCACAAACATTGTGATCAAAACCATGGATGACAGACTTCCCTCAATCATACAACCCATGGTGGAGGACATTGTGAGCACAAGGCTTTATGCTACTCAAATCCTTGCAACCAATGCAACCAAAAGGGGGAGAGTCAGTCAATGAAAGCAAAGAGGAAGAGCATAGAGGGGAAGAAAGAAAAGGAGACTGAGAAGGAAGAGGAGTTGGTGAAGGAGCTGATATTGATCAAGTGGGTGAAAGTCACAAAGACTTTCATGTCACATATAAGAAGAGGAAGGTTGAAGGAAAAGAAAAAGAACTCGAACTCGATGAGATGATCAAAATAGCGGATGCTACACACAGTAAATCAATGGACTCCATTATTGATCAACTGTATAGACAGGGGTTCGATACTGTACAGCTTGACTCAGAGATTAGGAGACTTGAAGTTGAAGAAATTAACTCAAGATGGGCAAGTTATGATGCATTAGAAACAGAAAGACTAGAGATCATGATTAGATTCATTGCAAAGTACCTTGGGAGATCATTGATCGAGATTAAGTCATGGACCAGGGACGGTATCTTGGCAATAACCACCAAGATTTGTTCGTCTGAAGCATACACTAAGGGATTGGTGATTGAAGCACTAAATGAGGCAGGTGCTGGGAACAGAAAGGAACTAGCAAAACACTCAAAAGCCTCACTCACTACAAGAATGCTAGAAGAACCTGCAAAACTCCCACTTCAAAATCACCACTACCACAACCCACTAAACCAATTCCTTTACCCTCAAAACCAACAGCCGATGATGCACCCAAGAAGAAGAAGAGAAGGGTGTTGAGGCTAGAAGAAGAAGAAGAAGAGGATGATGAGGAAGAAGATAGGCTGCCTCTTTCCGCAGTCCTAACTTTGCCTAAAGCAAACCTATTCCCATCACTCCCACCTCACAGATGGAAGCTGTGAGAATAAAGATAGAAGAAGAACAGCAGCAAAAGCTTCATGATGATGAGATGCTGAAAAGCATAGACAAAACTTATGCTGCTTCTTCATCAATAATCAGTATGAAGAAAGAAGCTCTGTGATTGTACACCCTTGCTAACACATTTCAATATCAAAAGGAAAAGGTGAGAATATGGCCTGATCCTAGGGTGGCTCACAGAATTGTGAAGAAAGACATTCCTTCGAGATACAAGGGCCAAGTAAAAAGGATCGTAGATGAAGAGATCACAGTGGTCCTTGTAGTATCACCCTGGGAAATTGTAGAAGATTTCAAGAAGGCCTATGAAACTAAACAGCCACCCTAAAAGATGTTAGAGAACAGAGTAATTAAAAAGGGGTTAGTCTACAAGAGGCTTGAGAACTTCAAACAAAATGAGCTCAGTCTGTTACCTGAAGGTACTCACCCAGATGAGTTTGCATACAGACAGATTACAACAGTTGAGCTCAAAAATGGCAAACAGGCTAAGTACATTTCAAAGCTGTATGGGTGTGAAGGACTGTTTGATGGTGGAGCTGAAAATCTTACCATGGAAGAACAAATTATGTTTCTCAAAGCATACACCAGAGAATCCTACAGGATTATACATGGGAAGTAGATTTCATGGATAGGACCACAGCCCTGTGTCCAGTTCCCCAAAGTCAGGGCTCTTATCCATACTATGCCAACCAAATTTCAGAAATCTATTCAAGGCCAGTGCTTAATTGGGTCATCTTCTTAGCTGATCAAGAAGGAAAAAGACCAATCTTATCGCCAACAATAAGTGGGACCTCAATAAAGTTAAGGTTTGGCTGCATTGGTTCAGGGGGAGTTTGTTAGACCAAAAGAACCAATGAGCCGGATCAGAAAAACCTTAAGTCCCACAGACGTCACAACAACTACTGAAGTCCACAACAGCTGAAGACAAAGTCTAAAGACAAGTGCTGAAGACAAAGTCTGAAGACACAAGTGCTGAAGATAAAGTCTGAAGACACAAGTGCTGAAGACAAAGTCTAAAGACACAAGTGCTGAAGACAAAGTCTCAAGACACAAGTGCTGAAGACAAAGTCTGAAGATACAAGTGCTGAAGACAAAGTCTGAAGACACAAGTGCTAAAGAGCAAGTATCAGACGTTGTCACAACAGCTGAAGAGGTCTTCTTCAATAGTTGTGACGGTTTTCTTTCAGTAGTTTTATGTTTTTCTTTTCAGTAGTTTTGTAAAACGACTGAAGAGCTTGTTCTTTAGTCATTGTAGTTTCAGTAGTTTCGTATCAGTAGTTTTATGTTTTATACTTAGCACTCTGATATGTTCTCAGTAGTTGTGAACATTTTAGTAGTTTGTTAAGTTTTAGTTATTTTGTAATAAATCTGCCAGATGTCACTATCCCGTGATATCAGCAGTGATTGCACTCTATATAAGGAGTGTCATCCTAATTGTAATCGGTGAATGATTTAGCAGAAACATTTGATATTATTGAAACATTCCTTTTCACAGAAATATATTCTCTCGTTACAACCGTATTTGTTCTTAATGCATACGAATATCAAATTCTTGCTATAATTTGTCTAATTCTTGTTCTTATTCCACTGCGTTACACTCTAATCCATCAAACTTGAGATCACTGATCCTGTCACAAGGGAAAGTGTTACAAATGTAACTAACTGGGTCACTTCGCAAGGGAATGCAAGGCTCCCAAGACCAATCCGGGAACCCCACAGGCCTCCACATGTCCCTCAACCTCAAAGCACACTGAGAAGTCAACTAAAACAGCCGCAATGGCTCAAGAAGTTGACTGGAGCTTCATGGTACAAGATTTGACTCCTACTCAAGCTCTCATGGCCGGAACAGATGATGCACATGTATGTGAATATCTCTACACTCCAGCCTATATAGCTAAAGTTAAACTCTATCTGGATTACAATATGGAAATCAGATCTGACATTGAGTCTTTAAATATTCTAAAATCTGATTTTAAAAGAGCTAAATCTGTCTATCAAAAGAAAATTGATGAGTTAGAGAAAAATGTATCTCTTTTGAAACATGAACACACCAACTACAAGACTCAAATCATGGATCTGATATCCAAATTGTCTGAGGCTCAAGCCCAGCTTGTCACTGCTGAGGCTCAGGCCAGGAAGCATGCTATCTCTGAGCATAACTTCCAAGCTATTCTTGCGTCATCCTCTTATTCCAAACCCTGTTATCAGAACAAAAGAGGGTTGGGAACCAATGAAATTGCTCCACCACATTCCTATGAGTCTATTAGATAACCTAGATGTGGTACTGAAGAGCAAGAGGTTCCAACTGCTGACCCTTCCTTTCCAGAGTTGAAGGATGAGGCACCAATAGTGGCCACCATAGGGAAGGAACAGGTAGATGTACCCATCACCTCCTATGAAGATCAAATCCTAAACACTAAAGCCAGAAGAAGCAGAGCTAAAGCTGCTAGGGAAACTACTAAGAAAGTGGCTGAACCAAAACTGAAAATTGACCCCAACCACAAGGTTGTCTTTATCTCAGCCAGATTCCAAGTGTTAGGTACTTCTGATTCAGGAAAGGAATGTAATACTAGCATCCCTATCCTACCAAAGTATCAGAAGTTAAAGGGAAAATTTGCTTACAAAGAAAAGAAAACCAAGAAACAACAACCCTCACTTTCCGAAAAGACTAACATTGCATGCATCATCTGTGGCCTGCAAAATCACATGGCAAAAGATTGTTACTACAATCCTGCAAGCACATATTATGCAAATAATGTTAGAAAAGAAGGAGTCAAGGAAGGTTTCACATTTGGACCCTTCCATACGGTTCATGTGTTGAAGAAGGGAAAGCTAGTTTCCAAAGCCAAGTTGCTTTCGGAAGAAACTCCTTCTGAAGGGAAAATGGCTTCAGAAGCAACATCTACTAAGGTTCGGAAGAACAAGAAAGCTCCCTTGAAACCATCCGAGAAGAAGACTGCTTCAGAAGAAAAGGTGGTGAGGACTAATTCTGAAAAGAAAGAAGCTTTAGAAGAAGACCATGCTGCAAAAGCTTCAACAAGCTCATCCTCCAAGATCAGCCAAAGGGTGGACTGGAAGATCAAGGAAGATGTTGCAGCCCAAACCTCTTCTTCAAAGACCTCTGTTGAACCCCATGCATATCATTTGGTTCACTCATGTCATTATCCTTGGAAGAACCCAAGACTAGCAAGGCTTGGGCTTCCAAACAAAACTGAAATCTCATCTTATGTGCAGGAACATCCATTTGACAAGAACAACAATGTATGGATTGTAGATAGTGGATGCTCCAGGCACATAAGAAGGAGCAAATCTCTACCTCAACAGTTTTAGAACTATGATGGAGGTCCTGTCCAATTTGGAGGTGAGGCCGGAGGATATATTTCTGGCAGAGGGAATATATTCAATGGTAAGTTAAAAGTTGACAAAGTCCATTTTGTCAAATAGCTTGAACATAATCTGTTAAGTGTTTCTCAATTCTATGATCAAAAGCACCAAATGCCATTCACAGAACATGAGTGCATTATCCTCAAACTAGGGATGACAATTCCTCTGGAATTGGTGCTTCTTAGATCTCCCAGGAAAAAGAATATGTACAAGCTTGATATGAACAATGCTTCCCCAATGGGTGAAGTATCATGCTTCTTCCAAAGCTGATAGTGATGAGTCAACACTGTGGCATAAACGTATGTGTCATGTAAATTTTAAGACAATGAATAAATGGCTAAAGATAACTTGGTACATGGTTTGCCTAAAAAGGAGTTTTTCTATAAAGACAACTGTGTTGCATGCCTGAAAGGGAAACAACATAGGACATCTCATAAATCCAAATGTGTTAACTCTATCACTACTCCATTGCACTTATTGCACATGGATCATTTTGGTCCCACAAGTATAATGAGCATTGGAAGGAAATCATATTGCCTTGTGATAGTTGATGATTTTATAAGATTCACATGGGTATTCTTTTTAAGAACTAAAGATGAAACTGCTGAATCATTAAAATCTTTTATTCTTAAAATAGAAAATCAAATTGATCACAAGGTTAAAATAATTAGATGTGATCAAGGGACTGAGTTTAAGAACTTCGTTCTTGACTCAATTTGTAACTCAAAAGGGATTGCCAGACAATATAGTGCTCCCCGAACTCCTCAACAAAATGGTGTTGCTGAGAGAAGGAATAGGACACTTATTGAGGCTTCTCGAACTATGTTAGCTGATTCAAAGCTACCTCTAACATTCTGGGCAGAGGCAGTCAGCACTGCATGCTATATGCAGAATAGAGTTCTTGTAGTTAAGCCATATGGAAAAACATCTTATGAGCTATGGAACAAGAGGCCACCGTTCATTGGCTTTCTAAGGTCCTTTGGTAGCAGGTGTACCATACTTAACACAAAGGACAATTTGGTAAAATTTTCTGAAAAGTCGGATGGGCTATCATTGTTGGATATTCTTCTAGCTCTAAAGCTTACAGAGTATACAACATTAAGAATCAACAATTTGAGGAGTCATCCAATATAGTTGTTAATGAGCACACTCCTGTGTTAGGGGGAATGGACGTGATCACATCTTTGATTTAGAATTGTTTCCAAACTATTCTAACCCCTCTTGTGAGAATGTTTCAGTTGGGATAGGTGCTCAAAATGATGCTGATGCTGCTGCTAATGATCAACTGTTTGAGCTTCCCAGCCCTAGCCCAAATTCTCCAAGTGCTGCAATACAACAAGCTTCCACTATTCATAGATCCGATAGTTTAACTATATCAAGGAATAGTGAAGCCTCAACAAGTGAATCACCTACTGAGCCTCAAAACTCATCAGGTGATCCACCACAACACCAGGGAGATGGAAGTAGTATTTTAAAGGAACAGGCAACTGTTAATGCTACTTCACAGCCAACTATTGATGATGTTCTCATTCACTCAATCAGCCCTCATTGAATGACTTTGAAATAGTAGCTGGATAGAGTGTTCTAGTTCCTGAGCAGAATATGTCTAACTTGGATCAATCTCTGCAACTGGAAGTGATTCCTCGTCTTAGGATTCACAACACTCATCCAACTGAGAACATCATAGGGAATGTCTCTAAGGGTGTGAGAACAAGAGGACAGACTCATCAAGGGAATGTCTACTTGTACTCATGCTTTCTATCTCAGATGGAACCCAAGAATGTAGAAGATGCCTTGAAAGATAGTAGCTGGCTTGAATCGATGCAAGAGGAGCTGCTTCAATTTAAGAGACAGAAGGTATGGAACCTATGTTCGCTACCATCTAGTCAAGTACCTATAAGCACCAAATGGGTTTTTAGAAACGAGAGAGATGATAGAGGCTTGATCATCAAGAATAAAGAAAGACTTATAGTTCAAGGATACACTCAAGAGGAAGGAATCAATTATACTGATGCCTTTGCACCAGTTGCAAGGCTTGACGCAGTTAGCATCTTCCTTCCTTATGCTGCATCCAAGGACTTACAGTATACCAACTTGATGTCAAGTGTGCATTTCTATATGGGGATATAGATAGGGAAGTCTATGTATGCCAACCTCCAGGATTTGAAGATCCACAACACCCCAACTATGTGTGCAAATTGGATAAAGCTCTATATGGGCTGCACCAAGCACCTAGGCTATGGTATGAGACTCTGTCTTAGTTTCTTCTGAAGAATGGCAACACTAGAGCCACCATTGATAAGACTCTCTTCATCAAAAAATCTGGAATGGACATTTTGCTCGTATAAGTATATGTTGATGACATCATATTTGGTTCCTCAAGTGACCAAATCTGTAAGGACTTTGAGAGCATTATGAATAAAAAGTTTTAGATGAGCTCCATGGAAAAAATGGACTTTTTCCTTGGAATTCAGGTAAAGCAACTAGAGGAAGGGTTCTTCATTAATCAATCTAAATATGTCTCTGACATCTTAGAAAGATTTGAGATGAAGGATTGCAAGCCTGCCAAGACACCCATACCTAGAAACCATAATCTTTGTCCTGACCTTGAGGGGGAGGATATATCGATCAACATCAGTATAGGACAATTATTGGTTCTTTGATTTATCTAACAGCCAATAGACCTGACATCATGTTTGCTACTTGCATTTGTGTAAGATATCAGGCTGCTCCAAAGGTGTCTCACCTAGCTGCTGTTAAGAGAATCCTTAGATGCCTCAAAGGAGCACCTAATCTAGGTCTCTGGTATCCCAGAAACAAGGATTTCAATCTTTATGGATACTCTAACAGTGACTATGGAGGCTGCAATGTTGACAAGAAATCAACATCCGGAGGATGTCAATTTCTTTGTGGAAGGATCATCTCATGGCAATGAAAGAAACAATCTTGTGTCTCTACATCAACTACTGAAGCTTAATACATTGCTACTGCTAGCTGTTGTGCTCAACTGCTATGGATTCAAAAATCAGATGTTAGACTATGGATTTAACTTTATGAGTACTCCTATCCATATTGACAACAACATTGCTATCTCCATTACTAAAAATCTGGTGAAGCACTCCAAAACAAAGCATATTGACATCAAGTATCATTTCATTAGAGACATTCATGAGAAAAATCTAATCAAGTTAATCAAAGTTGATTTAAATGAACAATATGCTGATCTGTTTACCAAACCTTTTGATGAACAAAGGTTCAAGTATCTCATAACAGCTATTGGGATGATAAACATTGATTAATTTGATCTCTTTTGAAAACCTTTTTAATATGTAAGTCTTGTGTCAATACAATTTAACCCCTATTACAAGAAATTCTCTCTGAAATTTTCTAAGTGTAAATTCCTTCCAAAGAGAAATTAACCTTCTGAAGACATTCTCCGATCTTCCGAAGCAAAATTTCTCAAAGGATAACTTTCTTCTCGGAATAATTTTTGGCTTCAGAAGAAGCGATTGATTGTATATCAGATCTACTTCCGAAACTTACAAATTCTCTATTCAGAAGAAACTCTAACCTTCGGAAGCAAAGTCTTGGCTTCGGAAGTAAGATTTGCCTTTAGAAGACAAGTTAATTTCAGAAATGTTTTACACTCGGAAGAGAGATTTCACTGTGTAACGTCAATTCTTGGGGCCCACACTGTAAAAAGCAAAGATTTGTTAATGATGTCGGATTATTTAACTGATTTTAACCTTACCGCCACTGTCATTTCATCTACTAAACCATCACATCACCTTATCCTACCCCCATTACTGCCATTCCACAATCTTTTAAACAATCTCGACTACTCAATTTCATTTTCTTACTTGCAAATTTTACTGCCCTAGAAATTTCTCCTCTCCAACTTCACCCCAGCTCAAATCATCCATATTCATCTTTCCAAATGGCACTCAACCCTCAGCACAACCAAGACCATTTCTTGATTCTTCAAGAGATGCTGACTTCTTGAAATCCTCTCCTTTCTCACCCAATCAACCTACTACACTACCATTACCATTAACCCCACTGTTTACTCCAACCAAATGGCAGAATTTTGGGAAAATGGTCAGGTCGAAACCCTAAATGGGATTCGTCTACTGCGGTCCAGCATCTGTGGACAGGAGTTGATCATCACTAAACAACTCATCAGGGAGCACCTTGAGCTTCACGATGAAGGGGCTCCTACTGAATTCCCAAAGGAAGATTTGGCTAGCACTTATATCCTAATGGGATATGGTGGAGACATCAGCAGGTCGACTGTTTACAAGTTCAACTTCTCCTACAAGTGGAAGTTCCTCCTGCATGTTGTTCTTCATTGCTTGTCCAACAAATCCGGAGGATGGGATCAAATCCCTTATGGACTTGGATGCTTAGTTCATGGATTGGTGAGAGGCCTGAGCTTCAACTACTCACGATTTGTGTTCTCAAATCTGATTGTGAATCTGCAAAGGGAAACGTTCTTCATGTATCCCAGATTCCTTCAACACATAATCAACTGCGAGTTTGACCAGAGCATGATTGTCTGTGCAGCTGCTCTACTGTCTCCCAAATGCGGCCTTCCATCCTCAAGACCTTGAATAGATGTCCATCAACTTCACTGGAAGTCACACTGCTCTGCTTCTAGGTATGATTGAGCGCATAGCTCCTAGTGACATCCCTGTTCACCCCACAGGCAATGAACCCCACCAGCAACATCCACCTCAATGCAAATCGTACCTTCTCCACCCATCACCATTACATATCAGAGATGCCCTAAAAAAACCCTTGTTTAATCTACTCTGATTGAACAAGCCCCTCCTGTTCAATCCAAAAAGACTAGAGTGGAAACATGGGCTCCCACTCAGTCAGAGGTCTCTCCATCCTTCTCTTTTAACCTCAATTGGGTTCTGAGTCGCCTCAGTCTCAACCCATGAGCCCGACACCCAAACCAGCAACCCTCAGAATGAGTATTTACACTCTTTTGAGATGCCAACAAGGGACAACCCCACCAAAGGCTCAATGCCTATAGACATTGACCAAAGTCCAGGGTCAGTAGGATTACCCTCCCTATCTTTCACTAACCTTCTGTTTAAAACTGATGGAGAGATAACATCTCTCCATGGTAATGAAGTTGATCTACAACACTTTCTCCAAGATCAACAGATCCCGGAGAAATCCCTATCTCTAGCCCCCATTAGCAACCAACAACTGAGGTGAGTCCCACTGATGTGGAGGGGACTCATGTACATTCAGCTGCCACTACAGAAGGTGCCTCAATGGACCTTGTGGACAGTGGTAACATTTCTCAGACTGAATCTACGACAACCGAGCCCTTTGATGACTCTAAAAGAGACATCATTGAGCATGGGAAACCAGGGTGCCAAGAAACCTCATCTGGTGGTGAGGCTGAACATACTAGGTATGTTACCTTATCTCCCTGTGATTCTTTGAAAGAAGATGAGGGAAGCATGCAACTCCTCATTCAAGATCTTCTTTCTAAAGTTTCAAACCTGGAATCTCTGGTTAGGACTAGAGGCAAGGTCTGCCACTCAGCAACTTGAGATTGACAATCGCAAGGCTCAACTAGCTGAGAAATAGACAGAGAGGTCTGTTAGGCATGTACCTATTCAGGTCTCACTGACTTCCTCCTCTAGCTCATCTAGCTCTCAAGATGATGCTACCAAAAAGGGGGAGAATGTTCAAAGACAAACACATAAGGAACCACAGAGCCGGCCTTCTACTTCAACATCTTCTTCTCCCATCATCTTGATGACTGAACCATCTCAAGTCACTCTTCCAATTGATCTAAGGATGCTCAGTGATCTCTACAGACTCTTCACCAAGTTTTTGTGAAGATCTTCCTTTGGGTAGCCAAGCCATGATGCTACAAAGATCTACTTTAGAGCAGAAGAGCTTCAAAGGTTGACTGCACCTTCTACCACTATGGAAGAAGTTGGTCAACCTAAGGTCCTCATGAACCTAAGATTCAATTCGAAAGGGAAATGGGAACTGATGGCCCAGCAACTGAAACAGTTGGGACGAATCTGCATCTCCTTCAACTTCCGAAGCTGATGTTAAAGCCTCGGAAGAACAAGCTGAATCTTCCGAAGCTGAAATGGAAGCTGCGGAAGGACTGTTGAAAATGTTCGAGGAACTGACCATCACAGATGCTATCCTGGAAATGGCATCTGAGGTGAGCAGTGAGGACCTTCCAACTGCACCTTCATCTCAGACACCATCTCTAACTCTCTCACAGTCAGAAACCTCTCTCCAAGAACCACCACAGTTAGGATCTTCAAAAGACAAAGGAAAATGACTGCGGAAGAGCTTCAGGAAGAGGAGAAGATTGAGAAACTTAAGAAGAAAGGAAGACTTCAGATTGAGAAGTTGCTAGCTGCCAGTACAAAAGCAGCTGCTTCTATTCAGGAGATTGTCATCAATAAAAGAAGAGAGCAGATCATGACCAACTCATTGAAATGGGAGCTGCCAATGAAGAAACACTCCTGCTACCATTAGAGGAGTTGGTGGATCTGGAGAAGGCAACCAGGCTGAGACTTGAAGAAGAAGCTAGGTTGGCCTTAGAGGTAAAGGAAAAGAAACAGAAGGATGCTAAATTGCAGCTGAGGAGAGACAGGATAAACTTCCTACTTTCCAAAGGCTTTGATCTTCAAGAACTCTCTCCAGACAATGATGATATGATCCTCTGGCTCTACAACAAAGAGCAGGATCAAATGGAGAAAGAAAGGAAGAAGGCTGCAAAAGAAAAGGCCAAAGAGAAGAAGAAGAAAGAAGAAGAGACTAGGGTCACTGCCTCTAAGAAGCTCACTGAGAAAGCCTGGATGAAGGACTATCTTCAGGCTCACGGCTTCTCTGGTAGGCAGGTGGGTCCTATGTCTGAAAGTACACTCCAACGGATTGTCATTGAAATTAAGGCTGACATCCGGTTGGGGAAAAGGAAAGAGATGTATAGAAGGGTAAAAGGGATGACCTTCACTGCTTTACCCAACCATAACATGAACCTTTCACCCCTGAACCCACATCACTACCTACTACTACTCCCTCACCTCAACCACTCAAACTTCCCATTATCCAACCCAAAACACTAGCCAGAACCTCTCAACCTAAACCTACCCAATTACCCTCCAAACCATCCCTTCAGCCTTCTCAACATCTCTCCCTTGAGGAGTTTAAGGCAATCAAGATGAAGCTCACTAATTGCACTACTTTGAGCAAAGTTTCCTGTGTAGAAGACTCTGTTAACATCACCTATGTAGACGGATCTTCAAGTTCCCTCACAAAAGACGGATTCCTTGATTTGCCTAGAGGAACTTTTGACCAGGCTGTAAGACTTTTATGCCTCAATTCAGACTCTTTAAATGAGGAAGAAAAGAAGCTCAGAAGGAAACTGGTGACTCTGTTGGATACAAGAAAAGAGGACAAGATTCCTAGTCAGTCTCTTGTGCCTAGAAGGAAGATAATCCATTGGAGGTTCGATGAACCTTCTCAAAACTTTGTTGTGGAAAGAGAGAATGTTGTCTTTAGCACTTGTCTTCAGACTTTGTGTTTAGCACTTGTGTCTTCAGACTTTGTCTTCAGCACTTGTGTCTTCAGACTTTGTCTTCAGCACTTGTGTCTTCAGACTTTGTTTTCAGCACTTGTCTTCAGACTTTGTCTTCAGCACTTGTCTTCAGACTTTGTCTTCAGCACTTGTGTCTTCAGACTTTGTCTTCAGCACTTGTCTTTAGACTATGTCTTCAGCACTTGTCCTCAGACTTTGTCTTCAGCACTTGTCTTCAGACTTTGTCTTCAGCACTTGTCTTCAGACTTTGTAATCAGCTGTTGTCTTCAGCTGTTGTGGTCTTCAGTATTGTTGTGACGTCTGTGGGGCTTAAAGGTTTTTCTGATCCGGCTCATTGGTTCTTTTGGTCCAACAGCGACTGATCTAGTCTCCTGGTTCAGTCGTGCGACTGGTCCATTAGCATGATGTATTCATGTGTATGGTCCATTAGCATGGTCCATTCGCATGAAAACTCATAAGACCAATTTTGAACACATTTCTTAATCATTATTGACTAAGAACTATGCACAACAACCTCAAACCTATATAGTTAGTTCATTATACTTTATCACACAATAAACAATGAAACATTAGACATTATAAGCATCAATCACATATTGTATTTCATTCAACTCATTCATTACATATGTGTAAGACATGACAGACATTTACATTAAGCTCATAAAATAGGTACATATATATCAACAAACTCCCCTTTGGACCTAGTTTCCTTTAACGTCTGACATTCTTCATAAGCTCCTCAAACCCCTTGTACTTTTCCTCTCTTGTAACTCAATCATTTATTTCAAATGTAAAGTAGAGTCGTATAGCATTCTAGAATTGGAGAGCTTGTACAATATCTTGCGCGTCATAGAACAGTGGCCACTTGTACAATGTGTAGACATCTTCTGCAGACAAGTTTGTAAGCCACATTAGGTCGAATACCCAGATAGCTTCCATTTTTCCCTCTCTCTTTAGCACTATGACCGCTTCGCCTATTCTCCAATCATAATACCACCATTTGAAGTGTGGAGTGAAGTCCTGAGGCATTTCCACTTGAACACCACTTTAGGTTTTCTAGATATAGGATCCACTTCAGACCTACGGATGTACCTCTTTGATTGTTGAGGTCTGAAGTTTACCCATCTAGTGTGGTATTCCTTCTTTAGAGCAGACTCAAACCAACCTGACATCTTTCTAGGATCAGCATATAGCAGAGTTAAGCGTGCCAGTTGGTTGAGTTCAAAACTTCAGAGAGTCTTCAGATCATGTGAATATCTAAAGTACTCTATTACCTTCTCCCTTTTGACAGCATAAAAATTTAGATCCTTGAAATACGCCCACACAATCATCTTGCCAGACACCTTCAAATGTTTCTTGACCTTTTAGAGTTTGGTGTAGGCATTTTGCTTTTTGAACTGTGCGTTGGGATGGTATTTCAGCAAAACAAGCTGCCCATTTAGCCTTCTTGATCTCAATATCTACATACGAGGCTTGGGCTTGGCTTGCATTCTTATCAGTTTCTTTCTCCATCTCAATCAGTTTTTCAAATGTAACACTACCGAGAGTTTCACCCAAGTCGGGGATCATATTTCCCTCTCGGTTAGTGTACTCTGGATAGTGCTCAGAGGTGACATCCTCTATCTCTATTTCATCAACATCGTTTGGCTCTTCAACACTCATAACATCAACCTTTGGAGTATCTTTGACGAGCTCGTCGTGATTCAGTCTGAACATCTCTGCAAGTTGCTCATCGGTGAGGTCGTGTATGATTTCTCCTTCTTCGGGAGTGTAGCTCACTAACCTTCTTACAATCCCTTGCAAATCAAGAATGATTGTGAATTGAGACTTGATTTGCTGAAGGAGAGCAATATCATATTCATCTTGCTGGGACGTTTTATTTGCTTCATTTAAACATTTAACACATCAATCATTAGTAGTTAATCAAGACATTTCAGCATAAATAAACATAGATAATCGTATAACTTTACTTTTATCTTGATCGGTCAATTCTTCAACTAGAGGAGCTGAAGATGAGGCTCCTTGCTCTTGAGCTCTCTTGGAACATCTCTGTTGACCCTGAGTAGAGGCTGATGCAGCAGCATCACCTTCTTCATCATTATCATCTCCTCTCTTCTTCCCAGTTAGTCCTTCATCATTACCCTCATCATCTTCACCAGAATTATCATCATCATCAACATAATTATCATCATCATCATCATCATCACTTTCCCTCAACTTTAGAGGCTCATCTTTGGATCCTTTCAGCCTAAGCATGATCTTCTTGTTCTTTCTCTCTAGCTCCTCTATCCTCTGAACAGAATGTGCATTCTGTTCCTCTAGCGGTGTAATCTGTTGAGCTTGAGCAGCATTGAGCTCCATAAGCTAATTTAGCTATGTAGGTCTTTGCTCATCGGCAACTATCAGCTTTAGCACTATCTGGTTTAGGTTGGCTACCTGTTCCTCTACCCTGATAGAGGGTACAGTGGTTCCATGGCTCATTGGGACTTGTGTAGAAATCCCAGCTCGTTGGGTGGTGGTGGTGGTGGTAGGAAGTGTGGTAGTGATGGTGGGAGGTGTGGTTGTGTTGATAGGGGGTATGGTAGTTGTGGTTCTAGTTATGTTGGTTGTGGTGGTAAACAATGTAATCCCCTCCTTTTGCGCTTCATGCCATGGGGCTGAGCCATCCTCTTCTACCTTGATCCCTTAGAAGAGGATGCCCTCCCTGGGCTGATGGGATGGTTAGGGATGTATGATGGATCAGTATCAACAGTAGCAGCATCCCTGGACTCATCCCATCATCCCCCAACCGCCGCAATCCCTCTCTCAGTGGAAACAACCTTCTTGCCCACTATCCTTACCAGCGGCTCCTCATCTGACTCTTCCTCCACATTTGGTAGGAAGTCTTGATGGATCATAGATCTCTCAGTCCCACCATAAGTGGATGGTGGAGATGATATATCAGTGGCAGTGGCCCTAGATGGAGTGGGGCCTGTATCTTCACCATATTCACTATCATCATCAATGTCATCATTAGTGGGTAAGACTATGGGACTTTCTCTGAATTATTGTCATTGTGACGCCACTTCTTGCGAGCGGGCGCTACATAGTCCTCTCGGGCCAGATGCTCAAACAGTCTCCTGACCGGGGAATTTACCTGCTTGCCCTGGTACACCTTCATCCTCCCAAGGGTGGTGTCATCCATAACCTCAAGTGTAACAACATCATCTCTCTCCTTCGGCAGCAAAGGAAGCTTCTGGTCAATAATCATCTGCAGGAAACGATAGTACAGGCAGAAGCCTTCCTTGCCTTTGGCCTCTATATTCTCCACCATGTACGTGAATATCATCCGAGAAAAGCTGAATGGATGATTCAGTACCAGAGCCATGTAAGCGTTCTAGATCTCATCAGATGTCTCATCAAAGCCTCCCTTCCTCTAGGCTACGCACTTCAGAAGCACATGAGCTAAGTACTTGAAAAGGGGGCACAGATTGCTCTTGTTGAGCATACATGCATTTATGTCCCTAGAGTACTTAGTCCGAAGAAAACATCATCGAACCGTCAGTGGATGCAATCTGGTTGGGCAGTCACCATCATCACCCAACTCTAAAACCCTTCTCAGATCATCCTCGTTGCTCTCAATCTCCTGGCCAAAAATAGATCTCCGAATGCGATAAGGCTCAACAGAGCTATCTACTACAGCGCTTTCCCAGAATGCCTGTTGAATCGATCTGTATGGTGTGTGCAGAGTAGAAATAGCCTTGAAGATCGTCGATCTCTGTAAAAATGTAATAATCCTGCGAACTTAGAAGCGTTCCAGGATGTGACATTTAGATGAGTACAGAGATTGTGCTTCGTGCTCATAGTCCATCTACTTATCATGTTTCTGTAAGACAGGATACATAAACCTTAGAAATTGTGTAATAATATGACATTTGAATTTTAATGAACTTGAATCAATTTGTTCAATCGTGCAAATGGACAATGCGACTGTGTCTTAGTCGAGCGATTGAGCTCAGTCGTACGATTGAGCCTACGACTGGGTTTAATCGTATACTGTCCCATGCGGTTAACCCTGTCGTGCGACTGAACTCATACGCATGGTTCATTCGTGCAATTGAGTCAGACGCCCAGCTCAATCGTGCGATTGAAGTTCATCAGCATGAGTCTCTGTTCGACACTGTTAGATCCGTTCTTGGTCTATACTTATTGTTAAACGTTGTGTTAGGCTCATTACACTCGCAAACACTCAAAATAACACCAAAACTTCTTTATATTAACGATTTTGTCCAGTTTGGTGGTTTATTTTGACTCTTAGTCTCGGTTCTTTTTTTGACCAATTTAGGTCATTAGGGCTCGATTAAACTGACCATTTTGTGCTATTTCTGTCACTAAATACCTATAGATGAAGAGAGAACACGTTAGTATCACAATCATAGTGCGAAATCAATGAAATCAATTTTGGCAGAGTGACTTTGCTTTCGTGCGATTTGGGAGCGATTGAAGGGGTGACGAGAATGTGCGACCGACTTCACCCAATTTATACTGGTTTTATCTTCAGTCGTGCGACTGGACCTATTCGCATGCTTCATTTGTGCGACTGGGGTTCTGTCGTGCGACTGACTAGGTCGGTTACCTTCATTCGTGCGATTGGTTCATTCTAGTGATCCAATCGCATGGATTGATCTATGCTTATGGTCCAACCATACGTCTGGTCCATAAGTATGGTTCAATCATGCGATTGGCTCATACTTATGATCTAATCATGCGACTGGTCCATACTTATGGTCCAGTTGTTCGAATGGCTGCGAGTTATGAGTTTGACCTCATGCACTTTCAAACACTTAACTTGTTAATTATAGGTAAGATGTTATGACCATTGATCATCACAGACATGACCTTTTTAATTTTAAAAACTGTTGATCACCTCAGATGTGATCCTATTAACTTAAAACCCTATTGGTCACCTCAGAGTGACCCCTTTTTAGTGAGGGATTCATAGATTAAATTGAGATAGATAGTCCGACTTTTACCTACCAAATGACAAAAAATAGATAAATAAAAACAACTAGAAATTTAAAAACAAAACCAACACATATTTTTCAAATTTTGAATGGAGATGGATTTAAACATGTTAGAAAACTTCTAACTGATTTTACTTCCTGGACAACACAACTTTAATTCTATTTTATCGTTTCGGGTACGATTCAGTATGGAATCATACAGGTATATCAGAATCATTTGGGATATTTTAATAAATTATTTTGATGCTCGATTCTTGTTTTGATCAAGAGTCAATAGCAATTTTACGAAATCATACTAGAGCTACCAGATGCACACAATGATTTTGACTTTCATGAACCGCAGCTCACGATGATTATCAGTATACTTGTTCTCTTAAATTCATACACAGATTTTTGACAAACATTAGTGATGAGTTAAGGTTTAATTATTTCAACAAGGATTTGTGGATCCCACGCTTATATGGTAATCAACGTTCCTCAAAAGATTTTTGAGCGGTCTATGGGTATGTTTAAAGAAGAGGTTATGCTTATCCTTAGGTCAGTGCCACCACAAACCAGAGAGGCACACAACCTATCTTCTTGTTAGAGCATTTATTTTGTTTTTGCACATATCGCACCAACAACATAAGTTATTAGCTTGATTTCATTTTTCATTTTTCCATGTGCTTTGTTCAATTTTTATGGTCGTCCGCGCACATTTGTGGCGTTTATGTTGCTCTTCACCCCTTTTCGGAACTGCGTTGATTGTGTTAACCAGGGATAAGATGGGAACCCACAGCAAGTTGAACAACTAAGTTTGAACTTGAAACCACCAATGAGGTCTACTTATCTGTTGTATTGAATCTACCGACACATCATATAATGAACTAGCAGCCTCTAGGTCTACTTTCTCTATGTTACCTTGGTAGCATAATAGGTTACTATCATTTTTCCTTTTATTTTGCTTAGACTTTTCAAACTTATACTTTAAATTTTGCATCGTAAGCAGTTAAGCTCTTTTGAACTCCCAAACAATCTATTCTCTGTGTTCTATCATTTTCCATAAACGTTGAATCAGTATCACAGATTTGATTACTTTTTTTAGCTAAGCTGTCCTTCTCCCACGTTTTTCTTTTTTTTCTTTTTTAAGTATTTAAATAAAGCAATTAATTTAATACTAATCTAACCTATTCTCCCCCTAAAATTCTAAAACCGAAAATATTTTTGTGTTTTCGGATTTTAATAAACAGGAAAATCAAATAAAATAAAGTAATAAATAAAATTAAAAAAATGTCGGACTAGACATTGTCTTCCTCTGAAATCACATCACTTTTGTTTTTCACGCCATTAACCTCTAATAGATGTAAAAACCTCAGTTTATCCTATACTATGTGTAGAGGTCGGCGCGGTGAAAATTTGTATTTATTTTAACCACATCGATTAATTGCTTTTCAAAACAATCACGTATAAAGTGATACTTACTACCGATGCGTTTAGTTTTAGGATGTTGGACTGAATTTTTTGTTACGGCTATAGCAGCAAAATTATCAACATAGATAGCAATGTTAGAGAATTGCAAACCCCAGTCGCGCATTTGCTGTTGAATCCAGATGATTTGTGAACAGCAACTTGCAGCAACAATATATTTAATTTCACATGTTGACAGAGCAACGGAGGTCGGCTTCTTACATTGCCAGGTGACTAACCGTCTACCAAGAACTGACATCCTGCTGATGTTGACTTGTAATTCATTTTGCAACTGCCATAATCCGAGTCACTATACGCTGTAAGCTCAAAATCATCATCATGAGGATACCACAACCGAGTGTTGGAGTACCCTTCAGGTAATGGAAAATCCGTTAACACTTATGAGATGGTTGACTTTCGGTTTTTCCTGAGAACTGGAGCAGAGACACGTTGCGTACATGATATCAGGTCGGGACGCTGTGAGATACATAAGGGATCTGATCATTCCTCTATACATGGTAGCATCAACCAGATCACCATTTTCGTCTGGTGCCACATCGTGGTTCGTGGCAAGTGGAGTTCCAGCAGCTAAAGCATTCTCCATGTGAAACTAACTGAGGATGTCCCCTACATATTTTGTCGCATGCAAGAAGATTCCTTTTGGTGTATGATCCACCTGTAATCATAGGAAGAACTTCATCTCTCCCATTGCACTCATCTCAAATTCTGCTTTCATGAAAGATTCAAATTCTTTACATAACTCTTCATTTTTGGAACTGAAGATTATGTCATCAACATAAATTTGTACGAGCAGTAAGTTGCCATCCTTTTCTTTGATGAATAGTGTACAGTCAATAACTCCTCTGCGAAAACTGTGTTTCACCAGATGAGTTGAGAGTTTCTCATACCATGTTCTCGGGGCTTGATGGAGCCCATTGAGAGCTTATTAAGCGTGTAAACTCTTTCCCGATGATAAGAATCCTCAAATACTTCGGGTTGACTAACATACATTGTCTCATGGATTTCACCATGAAGTAATGCACTCTTGATATCTACTTGATAAACTTTGATCTTCATGTAAGATGCATAGGCTAGGAAGATACGGATTGCTTCCATTCTAGCCACAGGTGCAAATGCTTTATTGTTATCAATTCCTTTGACTTGTCTAGAACCTTGAACGACAAGTCGAGCCTTGTTTCTGATTATGACCCCTTGGTCATCATTCTTGCACATCAAGACCTATTTGGTGCCAATTACGTTAGCACCTTTTGGTCTATCCACTAGTGTCCATACTCCTAACTTCTTGAAATGAAGGAGTTCTTCTTACATGGCACTAACCCATGCCTCATCATTTAAGGCTTCACTTACAAATTTTGGCTCAAATTGAGAAACAAAACAAAGATAAGCACCGTCGTGAGGATAGACTTTTTCCATGACTGAGGTATAACCAGCTGAGTATAGCTGATTTCTTGTCTGTACTCCCGATTGTACATCACCTATGATGTTTTCCAGAGGATGGTAGACATTTAGTCGAGATCTGGGAGTGGTGGGAACAACTACTTCCTGGTCCAGATTTTGAATTCTTTGTTCAATGGCTGTAGTCGTTGGAGTGTGAGGTTCCGAAGTGTGAAAAACATCAACATCTGATGCTTGAGTACTTTCAATAGTAGGAACTTGTTCCTACTGATCCACCTAATCATTCTCCACTTCTTCCTTGTTAGAGGAGGAGTTGCTTACCTCAACTTGTCCCCCTAAAGAACTAGAAGATTCATATTATGAACACGATGTTGTCTAGTCTAGTGACGGTGTGTTTAAGACATCGTACATCATTTTGGTCGATGACTCGTCATTAGGAAAGGAGAGAGGTATGTTAAAGTACTTAAAGAATCCATCATAGTCGAAGAAGAATGCGGGTCCCTTTCTAGCAGGGGGTGGTGTATCTTTGAATGTCAATGTTGCACCACACTTCTACTTGACCCATTGATTTGTTATAAACTCTCTTGTTTGATATACTGTATCCTTAAAAAATCCCTTCTTCAGCCTTCTCACTCAACTACCCAGACTGAGTTTTCTTAAGCAGCGTACATGGTGTGCCAAATTGTTCGAGGTACTCCAGATTAGGTTTACGTCACTGGAGCAACTCACAACACGTATTACCATGACGTTTGACCACCAAGACTCGATTAAGGGTGTAACGTGCATTGGCAACTTCCTCGTTCCAAAATTGGATGAGCAGTTTCAAGCAGCTAGTATTGTTCTTGCTGTCTCTAACAAGCTCCTGTTCTCCTGTTCAGCAACTCCGTTCATTTGTGGAGTGTAGGCAGATCTGAACTGGTGTACAATTCCTTTCTCTTTGCAGAACACCTCCATCCACTTGTTCTTGAACTTTGTGCCATTCTCTGAGTGAATATGTCTCACTATCAGCTGTAGAGAGATTCCAATGTAGTCACCAGCTGTTTGAATGATTCAAACATCTCTTATTTAGATTTCAGAAACATTACCTAAGAGAATTGTGAGTAATCATCATGACTACATTTCATTACAAATCACCAGGGATGCTCTTGGTGCTCACAAGACCAAACAGATCCATGTGTAGAAGTTCGAGAGGCAATTCAATGGAATTTACTTTCTTTGCTTTGTGAGACTTCTTGGTCAGTTTACCTTTCGTGCAAGCTACATAGAAATCCAAAAGTTGAAAATTATTGACATTTTCCAATCACTAAATCATTCTAGATCAGATGATTCATCTTCCGTGGATTTATGTGTCCCATTCTCCTATGCCAGGAGATCAAGTCGTTCTCTATTGCCTTTGACAAGAAACATTGAACTTGATGATCGGTTGTGGAGGCTTTTGATAGATCCAAGACATATAAGTCATTATATCTTGAAGTTGGCATTAAGATTTGGTCCTCCGGGATAATGTAATCCTTCTTCAATACATAGCACTTCTTGTTGTCAAAAACACTTTGAATACTTTGTCACATATCTGGGATTCGGGAGAACGTGGATTCCTTATTTTGGGGATCTACGGGTGAAGATAATGGATGAGGCTCACAAGACTCGATACTCTATTCATCCTAGTGCCACAAATATGTATCAAGATATGAAGAAAGATTATTGGTGGCCGGGTATGAAGCACGATGTGGTGGGGTATGTGAGTAAGTGCCTTACATGTTGCAAGTGAAGGCCGAGCATCAAAAGCTGTGTGGCAAGATCCAACCTTTGGATATACCGGAATGGAAGTGGGAGCACATCACCATGGATTTTATTACGAAGCTGCCACGTACTCCGAAGGGGTACGATGCCATATGGGTGATTGTGGACCATCTGATGAAGAGTGCTCACTTCCTAACGATTCACGAGACATATTCATCCTAGAGGTTGGCTGGTCTGCTCATCAAAGAGGTTGTAACTCATCATGATGTGCCGATATCTATTGTGTCTGATCGTGACACCCGGTTTACATCTAAATTCTGGAAGAAATTCGATGACGCAATGGGGACGAGTTTACACATTAGCATGACTTATCATCCCCAAACTAATGGTCAGTCAGAGAGGACCATTCAGACGTTAGAGGACATGGTTTGGGCATGTGTGATTGATTTTGGTGGAAGTTGGGATGACCACCTACCGTTAGCCGAATTCTTGTACAACAACATCTATCATGCCGGCATTGGTATGCCACCATATGAGATGCTATACGGTAGGAGATGCAGAACACCTGTTTGTTGGGGTTGAATATGATACTGGGGTGACATGTCTAGTTGGATTTAGTCACTTCTCGTTTGGATGTATCAACTTTATTAACAAAGTTAATTATTTTGGCATTTTAACATCCTTAGCATGCCCTTTGGTTGGTCTTTGACGTGTATCACGGTTTGGTTAACTAGTTTTGTCATTTTGGGTTCAGAAGAAGACATGTGTGAACTTGACTTTACATTAACCATTTCAAATTTTTCATCCAAATTAACAAAGGCATCTTTCCTTTTGATTTCAAAGTAGCCTCCTTTTGTTTAGTGACAGATTCCACCAGTTTACCTGTGGAATCAGGATCACTAACCAAGGAGTGGACACCACATGATCCTTGATTAGGTTGTTATTTAAAGGTCCACATTTTGTATTTAAAAGGTTCTCATGTTGTGGTGGAACTACTTTGTAATCCAACCCTTCCCCATTATTTCGTTCTTGTAAGGCCCCATTCTCGGGACGCTTACAGCTGGTCAACCATTTCACATAAAACATACATTTATTGTTATTTTAAATAAACATTCACAGCAAAAACATTCAAAAATGGCATTTCATTTCATCATAAAAACCTTTTGCAAAATAATGCATCATTTGTCGATTACATAATTTCATTGATGTATTACATCACAAAAGCTTTATATAAATGGTTGCCATCCAAAAGAGCTGAGCAGCTGCCTCCTGCCATCCTCAGCAATGCTCACCTGCCAACTGGAAAATGCAAAAAAGTCAGCGTTGCTGAGTGAGTTCTAGTTTTACAATAAAACATACTTTTCTTTCGTAAAACCATTCTTTGCTTTCTTTCAAAATCATACTATACTTTACATTCGTTCGTGATTATACATCGTAGGTACATACACATAACATATTCATTATCTTCTTTAATCTTTCATGTCTCATTCTTTACTTTTCTAACAACCATAAAACCTTCCCTTCTATTCATGGTATTGGACCTAGGCCTATCATAGACCTTCTAAAACGGTGAATCGCACCTCGTGGTCACAGTACATAGGGTAAGATTTTGGTTTACTATATAATACCTTTCTGTTCATGGTTCTGGACCTAGGCCTCTCATAAACCTTCTATAATGGTGCATCGCACCTTGTGGTCACAGTACCTAAGGTAAAGTTTAGGTTTACTATGCAATACCTTTCTGTTCATGGTTCTGGACCTAGGCCTCTCATAGACCTTCTAGAACGGTGCATCGCACCTCATGGTCATAATGCCTAAGGTATGAATGTACAGGTACTATTGCCATAAGCAATACCTTTCTATTCATGGTTCTGGACTTAGGCCTCTCATAGACCTTCTATAACGGTGCATCGCACCTCGTGGTCACAGTACCTAAGGTATGCATCAATAGTTCTATCCAAATGATCAATCACAAAGAAAGACCTCGATATGCATGCCATGCTTACAAGGCTATCATTACTTTCACTACTTGTTAATCCATGCACTCTTACTTCATGTTCATCTTTCATTATCTTTCACTTTACATTATATAATACTTCGTTCATTCATTATCATAACACGTAAAGTCATAGGAAAGATAAACATACATCATCACAAGGAACAAAAACATATTATTCATACATCATCATGCAAGGCATCATACATACATAACATACATCATGTTTAACAATTCAACATCATCATCATCATCATACATAAGCATCAATCACAATACATTACATGCCCAACATACAATCTACAACCTCAAAAGTCATCTTTCATAACCCCCAAGAATCTCCTAGGTCAAAGCCTACATTACCTCATTTTCCCCAAAAAGACAGAACTTTTCAAAGTGTTCATCCGCATTTGCTATAGTTCATCCGCATTGGATTTACTTCATCCGCATTTTCTATAGTTCATCCGCATTGGATTTACTTCATCCGCATTCGCAATAGTTCATCCGCATTGGATTTACTTCATTCGCATTTGCTATAGTTCATCCGCATTTGTCCTCCGCATTGGACTTACTCATCCGCATTTCCGAGACTTAGTCAAATGCTCATCCCCATTGACTTCATCTGCATTTCTCAGACTTAGTCAAATGCTCATCCGCATTGACTTCTTCCGCATTGACTTACCCATTGGTTAATTTTCATTTGCATTAACCCTTTCCATCCGCATTTACTTCCAAACACTTAGGCAGATTTAAAAACTTAACAAGTGAGTCTAAAACATCAGATTCAATTCCCATGCACCATTCATCACGTTCTAAGCTTAAATCTTACCCATGATGCCTTAGAAACACAATCATACATCATCCAAGCATACGGGTTCCAAACCCAGTTAAATAAAAACATACATTCATGCATTTCCAGCCCTAAAATCAGTTAAAAAAACTAGTAAAAGAGGGGTCCTAGAACTGACCTTTGCAACTCTTGAGTATGGATTCTTCCAAACTCATTTGCAAATTGAATTCAACCTCGTAGAAACCCACTAAAAACATACCCGAACACGTACAAACACACAAAAGCATAAACCCGAGGATAAGACCAGTCAACAACACCATAAAAGCATGAATTCTTACCTTGAATTCGAATTCCTTCAAGTTCTTCCTTCAAAGCTGCGAATTTGTTGCTCTTTCTCTCTCTAAAATCCGAAGATCGGTGGTGTATGTGACATATGGGTGGCCATACCACCTTTTACACCCACTTTTCAAATATTTTGTCCTTTTGGACACTTTTTACCCCTAGACTTGGGTTTTATTTCTTTTTCTTCTTTTCTTTCACTTTATTCATCTTTCTTGTCTTAAAAAAATTGTCGGGTGTTACAAGTCCACCCCCCTTAAATAGGTTTCGTCCTCGAAACCTGTTATTCCTCAAAGAATTGTTGGTAATGCTACCTCATCTCTTTTTCAGTCTCCCACATAGACTCGGATCCCTTCCTGTGCTTCCACTATACACGCACAAGGGGAACCACTTTATTCCTTAGCCTCTTTTCCATTCGATCAATGATTGCCACCGGTCGCTCCACATAATTGAGTTGTTCATCTACTTCAATATCCTCGAATGGAACAATCATACCTTCATCAGCTAAACACTTCCTCAGATGAGATACATGGAATGTCAGGTGAATTCCACTTAACTCATCGGGTAACTCTAATTTATAGGCTACCTCTCCTACCCAAGCAATGATTCGAAAAGAGCTTGTATATCTTGGGCTCAACTTGCCCTGCTTCCTGAATCTGATAATGCCCTTCCAAGGTGAGACCTTCAACTAACCCGGTCACCCACCTGGAACTCAATCGGTCTACGTCGTTTATTGGCATACGATTTATGTCTATCTTTGGCTGCCTTCATGAAGGCCTTGATTTTTTCAAGCTTCTCGGTTGTAGCCTCGATTACCTCGACGCTCCCCCAATTCCTTCCGCCCAATATCACCCCAACAAACAGGTGTTCTGCATCTCCTACCGTATAGCATCTCATATGGTGGCATACCAATGCCGGCATGATAGATGTTGTTGTACAAGAATTCGGCTAACGGTAGGTGGTCATCCCAACTTCCACCAAAATCAATCACACATGCCCAAACCATGTCCTCTAACGTCTGAATGGTCCTCTCTGACTGACCATCAGTTTGGGGATGATAAGTCATGCTAATGTGTAAACTCGTCCCCATTGCGTCATCGAATTTCTTCCAGAATTTAGATGTAAACCGGGTGTCACGATCAGACACAATAGATATCGGCACATCATGATGAGTTACAACCACTTTGATGAGCAGACCAGCCAACCTCTCGGATGAATATGTCTCGCGAATCGTTAGGAAGTGAGCACTCTTCATCAGATGGTCCACAATCACCCATATGGCATCGTACCCCTTCGGAGTACGTGGCAGCTTCGTAATAAAATCCATGGTGATGTGCTCCCACTTCCATTCCGGTATATCCAAAGGTTGGATCTTGCCACACAGCTTTTGATGCTCGGCCTTCACTTGCAACATGTAAGGCACTTACTCACATACCCCACCACATCGTGCTTCATACCCGGCCACCAATAATCTTTCTTCATATCTTGATACATCTTTGTGGCACTAGGATGAATAGAGTATTGAGTCTTGTGAGCCTCATCCATTATCTTCACCCGTAGATCCCCAAAATAAGGAATCCACGTTCTCCCGAATTGAGTTCTAACATAAAACGTGTTTTCACCCAAATTTGCGACGAGACCTCTCATTCTCTCAGAGTTAAGATGGTCTTCTTTCAGTGCCTCATTTTGAAACTCTTTGACCTGCTTCATCACCTCAGAGGTCACGATTAGTTGATATGCTTTCACCCGAATCGGTTCGGGCCTCTCTTTTCGGCTAAGGGAGTCCGCCACCACGTTGGCCTTACCCGGATGGTAATGGATCTCACAATTATAATCCTTTATAAACTCCAACCACCTCCTCTGCCTCATATTCAGATCTTTTTGCTTGAAGATGTACTTCAAGCTCTTGTGGTCATGAAGATAGTGCACTTCGTACCGTAAAGATAGTGCCTCCAAATCTTTAATGCGAAGACCACGGCTGCTAGCTCCAAGTCATGAGTAGGGTAGTTGACCTCATGAACCTTCAACTGTCGGGATGCATAGGCTATGGCCTTCCCTCTTTGCATTAACATGCACCCCAAACCTGAGTAGGAAGCATCCGAATAAACCACCAGATCTTCACTTCCATCGGGTAATGACAGAACAGGAGCTCGAGTCAATCTCGGCTTCAATTCATCGAATGCCTTTCTTGAGCTTGACCCCATACGAACTTCACATCTTTTCGTGTCAACTTGGTTAGTGGAGAATAGATCTTGGAAAAGTCTTGAATGAATCTCCTGTAGTAACCCGCCATACCCAAGAAACTGCAAATCTCGGATGGCCTCTTTGGAGATTTCCATTGCATCACTGCCTCCACCTAAGCCGGGTCCACGATGATCCCCTTGGGATTCACCACATGACCCAAGAACTGAACTTCACACAACCAAAATGCACACTTGAAGAATTTGGCATACAGTTTCTCCCTTCTCAACATCTCCAAAACCTCTCGTATATGACCTGCAAGCTCATCCTCGCTTCTCGAATAAATCAGGATATCATCAATGAAAACAATCACTGATTTATCCAGCATCGGCCGACACACCCGATTCATCAGATCCATAAAGGCAGCTGGCGCGTTGGTCAAACCAAAGGACATGACAAGAAACTCGTAGTGACCATAGCGCCTACGGAAAGATGTTTTAGGAATATCCTGCTCCTTCACCTTTAAATGATGGTAGCCCGATTGAAGATCTATCCTTGAAAACCAACTGGCACCTTGAAGCTAATCAAACAAATCATCTATTCTTGGTAAGGGGTAACAGTCTTTCACCGTCAACTTGTTCAGCTCACGGTAGTCAATAAACATCCTCATACTACCGTCTTTCTTTTTCACAAACAAGACCGGAGCACCCCAAGGAGAGATACTCAGTCTGATGAACCCCTTATCCAGCAGCTCTTGCAACTGCCCCATTAACTCTTTCATCTCCATTGAAGCCAACCGATATGGTGCCTTGGCAACAGGTTGGGCTCCCGGTATCAGATCAATCTGAAATTCAATCTCTCTATCAGGTGGCACTCCTGGTAAGCCTTCTAGGAACACCTCTGGAAAGTCACACACAACTGGTACATCAGACATTTGGGGTGTTAGCTTGTCTAGATCCTTTACATAAGCTAAGTAGGCGCTACATCTACTCCTCATACACTTTCCCACCACCGCCATCCAAATCAATTTCGGAATTATCGTGACCCGATCACCATAAACCGTCACCGAACTCCGTCAGGCGCTGATAGCTGCATCATCTTCTTGCGACACATGATGTTCGCCTTGAAGTCTGCTAACCAATGCATCCTAAGAACCAAATCGAAACTACCAAGGTCATCACGAAGGGTCTAGCCGAATATTTATGACCCTCTAGTTCCACGTCACAACCCTCTATTATCTCAGAGATTCTAGTAGACTTACCTATGGCAGTTCGTACATCAAAGGGCGCATCAACACGTCTACTACTAACATGCAGCTTAGCACAAAAATCAGCAAAAATAAAACTCTTACTAGCACCAGAATCAAATAGTACAGAAGCTAAAGTTTGGTTCACCAGAAATGTACCGGACACAACGTCAGGGTCCGTCCTAGCCTCGTTCTGTGTTATTGTGAATGCTCTGGCACTCGCCTTTGGTCCTTCACCTCTTGTTTTCTTTGCCCCGGAACTCTCATCCCTGGGCTTCTTACAATCCTTGTTCACGTGACCCTCCATGCCACAGTTGAAACACCAGACCGTACAACAGTCCTTGGCTATATGCCCTGACTTCCCACATTTGAAGCATACATTCAGCCCCAGCCTGCATTCCCCTCTATGTTCCCTCCCACACTTATCACACTTCTTTATACCTGCACCCGATGCAACCACACGACGGTCATCCACCAGTGCCTTCTTATTACCCGTTGAAGCATTACCCTGATTAAACCTCTTCCCTTGCCAGTTTCGCTCACCACCACTCTTCTTTCCACCTTCCTTCTTCACCACCGTCCTCTCATCATACAGTCTCCCTGCCAAATCCACTGCCGACCTAATCGTGCCCAGCCGGGCAGCAATCATGTGCCTGCGAATGTCCGCTGGCAATCCCTGAATGTACCTCTTGATTTTTCGAGATAGAGGTGTCACCTGATCCGGCACCAGACATGCCATCTCATTGAATTTCATGGTGTACTGTTGGTGCATCATATTCCCACCTCCAGTTACAGGAACTCCCTCACAACCTTGTCCATTTCCCGATGAGAACAAAACTCCTCGATTACCAACCTTTTCAGCTCAGACCATCTCATCCTCCCGATGGCCCTGCTACCCTCGGCTTGGACAATGTTGTCTTACCAGCACAGAGCTGAATCCACAAAAGAGTGGGTAGCGAACTACACCTTTTGATCTTCATGTCACTCACTGATATTAACAACAGCCTCCATTTCCCTCACCCACCGGTGAGCAGCAGCTGCAGTGCCATTTCCATCGAAAGTTGGGGGCTTGCATCTCATAAATGCCGCATAGTTACAGCCCCATACTGCCTCCGGCGCAGACTCTGCTTCTTCGTCTTCTTCTCTATCATCAGATGGAACCGTCTCAGTCTAGGGCTGTCTCCTCTCGCCCGTAGGTCTACTCCTTTCCCTTTTCTCTCTTCTCTAATTGCCTTTATTACTCCGGTCACCATAGACGGTAGGATCGTCTGCATGACTTGATGCACTTCTTCCACTACCGCCTCCTTCACTAAGGCTCTCAGGTTAGCACTCTCATCTCCGCCCTCCGATGAGGGGTTTCTGGGTCTGCATTAACCACCTCTTTGGCCCTAGGCCTTCCTCTCGTAACCCATGGTTCAACACCACGTCCACCACCAAGTGAGGCTTTAGATGATCTACCACTGGCCATCCTCTAACTCACACCAAAAGATTTAAACACTAACACAGTCGTTCAAGAAACGGTTCAGTTTATGGCAAGTATAGTAAGTCCCTAATTACAGTGACCAGTTGTAATTAGCCACTTACTTTACTCATCATACCCCAAGCATTACATGTCCTGACTACATCAGTATTTAAGTCTACATACAACACATAACCACCTACCATGCGCACATAAAACCAATTATCTTTACGAAAATACCTGATGGCACGTAGTTACTCAGATTGGCATCCTATTCCCTTTCCTTCCCATTCTCAGTTTAAGTTAAGGTTTATTTTGAAAATTTACCCATTTCACTTAAACCTGGCTCTGATACTAACTTCTAAGGCCCCATTCCCGGGAAGCTTACAACTGGTCAACCATTTCACATAAAACATACATTTACAGTTATTTTAAATAAACATTCGCAGCGGAAACATTCAAAAATGGCATTTCATTTCATCATAGAAAGCTTTTGCAAAATATTGCATCATTTGTCGATTACAAAATTTCATTGTTGTATTACATCACAAAAGCTTTATATAAATGGATGCCATCCAAAAGAGCTGAGCAGCTGCCTCGTGCCAGCCTTAGCAATGCTCACCTGCCAACTGGAAAAGGCATAAAAGTCAGCGTTGCTGAGTGAGTTCTAGTTTTACAATTAAACATACTTTTATTTCGTAAAACCATTCTTTGCTTTCTTTCAAAATCATACTATACTTTACATTCGTACGTATATACAGATAATATATTCATTATCTTCTTTAATCTTTCATGCCTGATTCTTTACTTTTCTCACAACCATAAACCTTTCCCTTCTATTCATGGTACTGGACCTAGGCCTATCATGGACCTTCTATAATGGTGCATCATACCTCGTGGTCACAGTACATAGGGTATGATTTAGGTTTACTATGTAATACCTTTCGGTTCATGGTTCTGGACCTAGGCCTCTCATAGACCTTCTATAACGGTGCATCGCACCTCGTGGTCACAATACCTAAGGTAAAGTTTAGGTTTACTATGCAATACCTTTTTGTTCATGGTTCTAGACCTAGGCCTCTCATAGACCTTCTATAACGGTGCATCGCACCTTGTGGTCATAGTACCAAAGGTATGAATGTACATGTACCATTGCCATAAGCAATACCTTTCTGTTCATGGTTCTGGACCTAGGCCTCTCATAGACCTTCTATAACGGTGCATCGCGCCTCATGGTCATAGTACCTAAGGTATGCAGCAATAGTTCTATGCAAATAATCAATCACAAAGAAATACCTCGATGTGCATGCCATGCTTACAAGGCTATAATTACTTTCATTACTTGTTAATCCATGCACTCTTACTTCATGTTCCTCTTTTATTATCTTCACTTTACGTTACATAATACTTCGTTTATTCATTATCATAACACGTAAAGTCTTAGGAAACATAAACATACATCATCACAAGGAACAAAAACATATCATTAATACATAATCATGCACGGCATCATACATACATAACATACGTCATGTTTAACCATGCAACATCATCATCATCATACATAAGCATCAATCATAATACATTACATGCCCAAAATACCATCTATGAACTCAAAAGTCAACTTTCATAACCCCCGAGAATTCCTAGGTCCAAGCCCACATTACCTCTTTTTCCCCAAAAAGTTGGAATTTTTCTAAGTGTTCATCCTCATTTACTATAGTTCATCCGCATTGGATTTACTTCATTCGGATTTGCTATAGTTCAGCCGTATTGGATTTACTTCATCTGCATTTGCTATAGTTCATCCGCATTTGTCCTCTGCATTGGACTTACTCATCCGCATTTCCCAGACTTAGTCAAATGCTCATCCGCACTGAATACATCCGCATTGACTTACCCATTGGTTAATGCTCATCTGGATTAACCCTTTCTATCCACATTTACTTCCAAACACTTAGGCAGATTTACAAACATAACAAGTAGGTCTAAAACATCAGATTCGATGCCCACGCACCATTCATCAGGTTCTAAGCTTAAATCTTACCCTCTAAGCCTTAGAAACACAATCATAGATCGTCAAGCATGAACATAGTCACACATCACATCATAAAATCATCATACACACATCCAAGCATACGGGTCCAAAACCCAGTTAAATAAAAACATACATTCATGCAATTCCAGCCCCAAAATCAGTTAAAAAAACAGTAAAGGAGGGGTCCTAGAACTCACCTTTGCTGCTCTTGACTATGGCTTCTTCCAAACTAATTTCCAAATTGAATTCAACATCCTAGAGACCCACTAAAAAGTTACCCGAACACATACAAACACACATATGCATAAACCCGAGGATAAGACCAGTCAAGAACACCATAAAGCGTGAATTCTTACCTTGAATTCGAATTCCTTCAAGTTCTTCCTTCAAAGCTGAGAATTTGTTGCTCTTTCTCTCTCTAAAATCCGAAGATCAGTGGTGTATGTGACACATGGGCACCACCTTTTACACCCACTTTTCAAACATTTTGTCCTCCTGGACACTTTTTACCCCTAGACTTGGGTTTTATTTTTGTTCCTTCTTTTCTTTCACTGTATTCGTCTTTCTTGTCTTAAAACATAGCCGGGTGTTACAGTTCTTTCACTAAGTGGTGAACTATATGAGAAGAACTAGTCCAGTTATGCAGTTTTTGTTTTAATGAATTGACTTCGACTTCTAAAACTGCTTTTTCTTTTTTGTTTCTTCCAAAGTGCAGGACTGATGAAGGGTGTCAGTTACAACACAACAACACAGAGAGGAGATTAACTAGAACTTAACCAAACAATATGACTGGATTAACCACAATAAGATACTAAGAACACAAGTAATGTATGAGACAAAACACAAGTTTTTAGTTTTCAAGAATCCAGTATATTGCTTTCTCTATGTTCTATTACAAGTGTTACAAAGCATAATGGAAAGATACAAGAACATGAGATACTCATACTACATCCTACAGTCGGCTATACTTTGAAAGCCAGCTGGGTACAATTGAATAGACACAAAACAAAAATAATTGTAGAGTCAAAAGGTAGATTGCCTTTTGACTAGTGACTATGACATGCCATAGCTCACATCCTTATCCATTACAAAAAGGATAAAGTACATGAAGTAGAAAGTTACAAACTCAAGACCTCAATGTACAGTTACCAAAAGCATGGACCTTTTCACCAACTCATGTAAGTTGGTGACCTTACAGAGGTGCAGCGGAAAGGTGTCCAGCTTTATGGAAAAGTACATCAGATAAAGCATGTGTTAAAAGTCATTGGAAGAAATCTATCTTCATGAGTTGAAGCATCGGAAGACTTTGTCTCTCAGGCTTCGGAAAACTTCATATTTGGCTACGGAAGATAATTGGTCTTGGCTTCGGAAAATTTCACACTTAAAAGTATTTTCTATTGCATGTGTGACACTTCCTAAGCATTCATCTTCAATGCACTTGTGCAGCATGCAGGACAGACTTTGGATGTTTGGATTGCATCAGCCTCTTCATTAATCTCTACACAAAGTATTTAAATATAACTTTATATCATTAGCTTGATTAAAAGCAACAACCTTGGTTTCCCTTAGTTGTTTACCTAAAATTTCTATTTTTTCCTTATAACTGCACTCATTTTGTTTCAAAATATGATTAGCTTCTCTGCATAGTTGTAAGACATTTACTAAGCTATAAGTTTGGTCTTTTGTACTTACCTGTGAAGACTCGGTTAAATCAACCATTAATGCAGAGTTTGACTCTTCGGATGTTGGAGATTCTAAACATGTCGTTCTGAGTTCTTCTATAATGAGGTGATTTACCAGATTCACAACTTCATCATTATCTGACGTTACTTGTTCAACTGTGATTTCACCTTCACTTGTTGAGCCATCATCAAATCTGACATAGGGATGTTTGATTCACCCGGAGACACAAAACTGAAGGTCCAATCGTATCCTTCGTCACCTTGAGTAGTCAGGGTCTTTATCTCTTTGCTTGAAGAGGTAGCTCCACTCATGGGTTTGTCTTGTCAATGAAAGGTTGAGAACGGAGTTCCGTTACCTTTTTTCTTAGGCTTCACACATTCACGTTTGAAATGCCCCTTTTCACCACAATTAAAGCAGGTAACTTTGGTTTTGTCAAAACCAAAGGTTGTGTCTTTTGTGGCTACCAAATTCTGTCTTGTCTTTTTCACAAACTTTTTCGCCCTTCTGACAGGACTAGCCAAAGACCACATTATATCCATTCCCTCAAGTTCATTTTCATCCACATTCTTGTAATCTTCATCTGCAAGATGGCAATTTCCGATCTTCCCTGCAACTAGACCATCATAGGAATGGACAACAACTGCTAGGAGATCCATGTGCTCCGTTGCTACTTGCACAATGATATTACCTAGATTTTTGGTCTTCAACTATGTAATGTTGGCTTCAGGCACTTTATATTGGGTAGTGGATGAACCTAATGTTTCTGGTCCTCAAGCAGTAGTTTGGGAAGGAGCTGCTGAATTGAACACAAAGGCAGTTTGAAGTGGTGCTCCTGAACTGGTTGGAGTGGGAGATGAATTATAAAGTGAAGGATTTTAGTTGTAGGATCCTTTTTGTGACCTGTACTTCATCCTCAGTTCCTCCTCTCTCAATGTTAGGATGAAATCATTTATGTCTAACTTTGCAAGTATATTGTTCTGTCTCAAATTAGACATAAACAAGTCCTATTTCTCCATCAAACCATCAGCAAAGCTTGACTCTCTATCTTCCATAGACGTGATTACCCCATGAGTGTGCAGTTCACTCATCAGATGGTAGAATTTGTCAATAATATCATCCAAGCTTTCTTTCCGTGTTGAAAATAAGTTATTAAACTCCTTTTTGAGAGCCTTTGCCTTCAATGCCTTTAATGTTGCATTTCCATTGTATCTTTTCTTCAAAGCCTCCCGTAACTTTTTCGCCTTTTGTTCTCAGAGAACTGATGAAAGATATCTTTTGGTATTGACTGAGTCAACATGACATACACCTTCTTTTCAGCATTGTACTTAGCTTTCTAACTATCAGTCATACCTCCCAAAGATAACTTAACACAATGAGCACCGACTAGCATACTATAACCTGTCTCAATTAATTCCCAAAGATTGGGATCAACTCTATTTAAATAGATCTTGAATCGCTACTTCCAGTGTGGGTAATAATCTAACGTTATAAGTATTAGAAGCAGAAGGTTTGGACTTATATGACTAGACAGGCCCACTCGTGCGAATGACTTATACGTATGGATCACTCATTCAGATGAGGAGTGCAAATAAATTCAATTGGGCAATTGGATTTAGTCGTGCGATTGAAATGGACGAATGGACTCAAACGACTGGAGTAGTTCAGTCGTGTGGATGAAGTATGCGACTGAAGTGTGCGAATGAATTTAATCATGCGATTGGAATCGGTCGTACGTATGGAGGGTGCTATTGGAGACAAATGAATGGGGTTGTTTAGTCATACGAATAAGTGAGCGACTTAGTTAAATCGTGCGACTGAGGTGTGCGATTAAGTTCAGTTGTGCGATTGGGCCAATCTACGACTGAAGGCTGTTGTTTTTGCAAAATTGAAGGTTTTAGACACTTTGACACAACAACACGGTTTTTCAAGAACCCTAATCTGCCGTATGTCAAAAAACGTAAACTTTGAATCAAAAAGATGTCGATAACACTGTTATTCACAAAAAGGTGACTACTTTGAACGAAAAAAGTGATTTTTACACCAAAACTAATCGAATCACATGCAAAATCAAGAGCCAAAGGTCTGATCACTTGTTAGGACCGTGTACGTACGAAGTACTAACTGATAATGCGTGAAAGCAGATCGAATAGTGTGGAATCCTATTTGATTGGCGATCCAATTAGTGAGAACGCAATCCTGATCAATCTAACGATTAAAGAAACGTTAAGAACAAGTAGAACAAGATCATGTGCGAACTATGAACTTGGAACAGGCTTTCCGGACGTTCTAGACTGCTAGGTTATGAGTTTTTTATAAAAGTATTCAAGTCTCTAGAATTCTTATAATTAGGTGGTATTTATAGGTTATGGGCTTTCATTAGTACAACTGAACCATTAGCATGGTTCAGTTGTGCGATTTAGTCAATCTTGTGTCTCAATCGTGGTACTGATCCAGTCTACTAGTTCAAGTGGGACTGATCCAGTGTCCTGGTTCAGTCGTGCAACTAGTCCATTAGCATGATGTATTCATGCTTATGGTGCATTCGCATGGTCCATTCGCATGAAGACTCATAAGACTAAGTTTGAACACATTTTTCAATCATTATTGACTAAAAACTATGGACAACAATCTCAAACGTATATAGTTAGTTTATTATATTTTATCACAAAATAAACAATGAAACATTAAACATTATAAGCATCAACCACATATTGTATTTCATTCAATTCATTCATTACATATGTGTAAAATATGACAGACATTTACATTAAGCTCATAAACTACGTACATATGTATCAACAATAAGTTTATTCATGTTCTTAAAGTTTACATGGCACATTGTTTTATGCCATAGAAAAAGACTCATCACTATTGGCTTTTGACAGAAAGCATGAAACTTCTCCTGAGGTAGATGTTTCTTGCAAGTCCATCTTGTACAGGTTCCCTCTCCTGGGGGCTCTAAGCAGAATATGCTCATGAGGAATGACAACACAGGGCTTGAGAACAATGCACTCATGCTCAGTAAAGAGCATGTTATGACTCTGATCACAAAATTGGGATACACTTAGAAGATTGTAGCCAAGCTCCTTGACAAAGTTTACCTATTCAATGCTAAGCTTACCATTTGTGACCTTGCCCCTTCCTCAAATGTAACCACCTTTATCTCCGCCAAAAGCAACTAGCCCTCCTTCAATCCTTTCAAAGTTCTGGAGTAGTGACCTATTTCTTGTTATGTGCCTTGAACAACCACTGTTAATGATCCAGACATTCTTGTTTGTCTTGAGTTCTCCCTATAGAAAGAATAATGATTAGTTACATTTGGAAACCCAAGCCTTACTTGTCTTGGACTCACTAAGAGTAACAGAAGATAATGCAACTGTAATAGATCCTATAGTAGTGCTTTGAGGATCTTGAGCTATTGTTGATGTAGAACTTCCAGTGACTTGGTATTTCTTTGACTTCTACACCACCTTTGGAAGTTTTCACTTGACCTTCAACATTTCGTAAGCTTTTGAGGCTTCGAAAGATTTGATGAGCGGACATTCGGAAGATTTTGGAGACACTGCAGTAGAATTCAGTGCTTCGGAAGTATTCCTTCCTTCTGAGACCACATTTTCTTCCGAAGGAAATTTTCCACTTGCCTGCCTCATAGTTTTGGAGCTTCCAAAGGAAACTGATTTTCCTTCTGAAGCTTGAGTCTTCTTGGAACTCTTGGAAGTCCTTGCCATGATCATGTGAAGAGTACCTTTAGGATTGTATGGGCAATCCTTATCAAAATGAGTTGTACTTTCACACATAATCAAATCTCATTTCTAAGATGTAGGACCTGTATATGTTAACTTTAGAAACCCAATCAGGGGTACAGAGATGTTCCAATACCTTGGCTTCATCATGATCTGCCATCAGTGCTTGGTTTGGAGAAGCATCTTCCACCTAAAAGCTCCAGTCAAAGCCTCCTTCTTCAACATCAACTGCAGCTTGCTACTTTGGCTTCTCATTCTGGGTAGCCTTGTCAATGTAGTTTGGTGTGGGTTGTGCTTGGCCACCACTTGTTCTTGGTGCCTTACACTCCCTAGCAAAGTGACCCGTCAGGTTATAGCTATAACACTTGACCTTGCTTTTGTCCAGTCCAAACTTTCCACTTGTTGCATTGCTAGCGAACTTCCTTCCAGTCTGTTTGTAGAACTTCTTGGCTCTGTGAGTGAGAAGAGCCATCTGCTGGACTATTTCCATGTACTCCAGATCATCTGGATGGATACAGTCTAGGTCTTCAAAGGTGAAAAGAGAGCTGCCACAACTTCCTTGAGTGTAGTTCTCCCTTGGTGTCTTAGGGAAGGTGATGAAAGGACGTTTCTGTGAGTTGTCAAGGTAGCATATGAGATGATGTTGGGGTTCTATGCTATCCTTTTCAACCACATGAAGGGTTGAACCCATTTGATTGTTGGAGTTTCCAAATGAACCTTGCACGTTCATCTCCATCCAGTAGCCACTGAGAATCCCATACAACTCTGTCAGAGTAAGAGTTTTCAGGTTCTCAGTTCTCTTGATAACCACATAGTAGTGTGTCCATTGCCAAGGAAGTGAGGACCTCAACTTCCTTACAATGTCTCTATTCACAAGGGCAACTCCTCCATCTACTAGGGTATCCATAATCTCAACATACTTGAAATATTGCTAAGTCATGGTTTCACCTGCTTTGAAGGTGAAATTTTGAAACTGCTACTTCAGGAGATCCTTCTTGTTCTCCTTTGCTTCAAAGGAACCCTTATACATCAGTTTCAATGCATCCCACAACTGCTTAGCTATTTTGCATTTCTTGAAACTTCTATATATGGAGTTAGGAAGAGCGGTCTGAAGGGCTGTCATGGCTTTATTAGTTAATCTCTACTATCTTCCTCTCTTCATCAGAGTAGTTTGCCACAACTTTGGGGATCATACCACCACCAGTAGCAGAGGGGGTGCTTGGTATGTAAGGTCCATTCTCAACAGACTCCCGCATTCTTGAATCTAGAGACCTGATGAAACCTTCCATTCTTTGGCACGAGGTGTCAAAGTCATCAAGAGTGATTAGTAGGGAGTTGTTCATGTTCCAGTTTCCATATCAGTCTTGGAAATGGTTGCCATTTGAAAAGTTTAGTATTTGTGTGTGAGGGATCTAAAGATGGTGAGATCTTATATCATGAGCCTGGAATGCTCTGATACCCAATGCAGGACTGGTGAAGGGTGGTCACTTACAAGCCAACAACACCAAGAGGAGATTAACTAGCCTAATCAAACAGTGAGACTGGATTAACGAAAAGAGATGATACATGTTAGAGGACTGTGTACGGACGGAGTACTAACTGATTCTACGCGTATACCAAATCAAATAGTGCGGAATCCTATTTGATTGGCAATCTAATCAGGGAGAACACATTTCAGATCAATCTAACAATTAAAGAAACATTAAGAATGATTAGAACATGATCAACTGTGATCTATGAACTTGGAACATGTTTTCTTGAGTCTCTGGACGGCTAGGGTACGATTATGTGTTTAGGTATTCGAATTGTTTTGTTTTTCCACGAATTAGGTGGTATTTATAGGTTAGGGTCTTCCAATTGTATGACTAAACCATTAGCATGGTTCAGTCGTGCGACTGAATCATGTGATTGATCCATCCGCGCGATTGAACGTTCAGTGTTGCGACTTGTATAAGGGATAGACATCGTCTGCAGACAAGTTGGTCAACCACATAGGGTTGAACACCCAGATAGTTTTGATTTTGCTCTTTTTCTATAAGACTATGACTGCTTCACCTGTTCTCCAATCGTAATACCACCACTTGAAGTGTGGAGTTAAGTCCTGTGGCATTTCCCTTAGAGGGATTTTGGACATTGTACACGGAGGACTCCACTTTAGCATTACATTAGGCTTTCTAGAAATGAAATCCACTTTAGACCTTCTAATGTACCTCTTTGGTTGTTGAAGTCTGAAGTTTAGCCACCTGGTGTGGTATTCTTTTCGTAGTGCAGCCTCAAACCAGCTTGACATTTTTCCTCGAATGAGCATATAACAACTTTAGGCGTGCTAGTTGGTTGAGGTCAAAACCAGGGAGAGTCTTCTAATCATTTAGGAATCTGAAGTACTCAATTCCTTTCTCTCTCTTAACTACATATACATTCAGATCCTCAAATATGCCCAAGCAATGATCTTGCCTGACACCTTTAGGTGTTTCTAGACTTTGTATAGCTTGTGTAGGCATTTGGCTTTTGTGAAGTGCGTAGGGCTTGGATCTCAGCAATACGAGACGCCCATTCAGCCTTCTTGATATCAACATCAGCGTCCAAGGCTTGGGCATGGCTGTCATTCTTCTCTGTCTCTTTCTCCATCTCATCCAGCTTGTCAAATGTAGCACAGCCGAGAGTGTCACCTAAGTTGGGGATCATATTGCCCTCTCGGTTCGTGTACTATGGATAGTGGTCAGCAGTGACATCCTCTATCTCGATTTCATCTACGTCGTTGAGCTCATTATCACTTGTCACATCAAAAGTAGGTGCATCTTTGACAATCTCGTCTGGGTTTAGCCTGAACATGTCAGCAAGTTGCTCGTCATTCAGGTCATGTATGATTTCTACTTCCTTGGGAGTATAGCTCATAGACCTTCTGATAATCCCTTGCAAATCAAGAATTATTGTGAGTTGAGACTTGATTTGTTGAAGGGGAGCAACATCATATTCATCTTGCTGAGATGTTTTATCTGCTTGATTGAAACATGTAACACATCAACCATTAGTAATTGAAGAAGACATTTAAACAATTGATAAATATATATAAACATTAATTTCACAACTGTAATACAAGATTCAAGTACAAAAGTTTTCAAATATAAAAACATCTAATCATTACTTTTGTCTTGAATTTCCAGCTTCTCAACAGGTGGGGCAGAGGATGATGCTCCTTGGCCTTGATTTCTCTTTGTCCTTCTGTCTTGACCATGAGCTAAGGCAGATGCAGCTGCATCTCCTTCTTCATCATTATCATCATCTTTCTTTGCCCTTGGCTTTTCATCTTCACTACTCTCATCATCATCACTATCATCATCACTATCATCATCTTCATCATCATCATCATCAACATCATCATCACCCTCTGTAATCTTCAGAGGCTCCTCTTTAAATCCCTTCAGTTTGAGCATGATTGTCTTGTTTGAGGCCTCCAACTCTTCAATATTCTTCACTGACTGGTCATTTAGCTCCTAAAGTTGAACACTTTGCTAAGCTTCCTAGGAAATCTGTTGTGCTTGAGTAGCGTTTAGCTCCACAAGTTGACTTAGCTAAGCAGCTTTTCCTCGTTAGCAACTAATAGCTTCAGCACCATGTGGTTTAGTGCCACTAGTTGTTCCTCTACCCCAAAGGGGGGTAGAGTGGGTCCTGTAGTGAGGGTGGTATGGGTTGATGGTCCTGCATGGTGGCTGGTGGTGGTAGTGGTGGCTGTGGTGAATATGGGCGGTGGGATAGTGGTGGATAGTGAGTGGATGGCTGCAATATAGGTGGTTGGGAAAGTAGTAGTAGTGGTAGGGGGTGTGTAAGTGGTGGTGGTAGCTATGGTGGATGTGGTGGTTGTTGTGGCAGTAGTGGTGGTCAATGTAAATCTTGGCCTTTTACCCTTTTTGCCATAAGGATGAGCCATCCTCTTCTTCCTAGAGCCGTTTTAAAAACAGAGGCTCCCCCTTGGCTACTGGGAAGGTCTGGGGTATAAGATGGGTCTGTGTCAGCTGTAAAAGCGTCCCCGAACTCCCCTTAGCATCCACCAACCGCCCTGAGCCTTCTCTCCGTGACTATGACACGGCTCCCCATCGTTCGCACCAGAGGCTCTTCGTCAAACTCCTCCTCTTCCTCCATCTAGAAATTAGGGTGAATGGGAGTAGACTCGGGTCCACCTTGACCAGCACCTCATTCACCAGCATCGTGGTCATCATCATCGAAATCATCGGAGGGTAGAGCAATCTGCTTGTTAGGATCAGTGATCTACGTTTGATTGATTAGAGAGTATTGTAGCGGAAATCAAACAATGAATTAGACAATTCACAAGAACACAATTGATATTCAATAAAAAAGTAAACGGTTATAGAGAGAGAATTCTGCAAAAGATATTTCATTCAATATGCACTTTCGTGGTAACAGAATGTCACACGTACAATTAGGTCAACATCTCTTATATAGGAGATGTGACATCTGCTGATGTCACTTGATAGTGACATCTAACAGAATTATTCAAACTACTGATAGTGAACACAACTACTGAAGATGTCAAAACAGCTGACATCTTCTTACAAAAATACTAAGTGTTAACTATCACTACAACTACTGAAAAGAAACTACTGAAACTACAACGACTGAAGAACATGCTCTTCAGTCATTTTACAATTACTGAAATAGAAAAGAAAACTACTAAAAGGAAACCATCACAACAATTGAAGAATGCTTCTTCAGCTGTTGTAACAAACTCTGAAGGCATCAGTACTTGTACTTGAACTTCAGCTGTTCTCATCAGCTGAGGTCTTCAGTTGTTGTCTTCAGTCTTTGTACTTCAGCTGTTGATCTTCAGTACTTTAGTCTTCAGCTGTTGATCTTCAGACTTTGGTCTTCAGCTGTTGAAGTCTTCAATACTTTAGTCTTCAGCTTTTGAAGTCTTCAGTACTTTAGTCTTCAGTTGTTGATCTTCAGACTTTGGTCTTCAGCTGTTGAAGTATTCAGTACTTTGTTCTTCAGCTGTTGCTCTTCAGACTTTGTCAAACAGCTGATCAAGTCTTCAGCAGTTGTTGTGATGTCTGTGGGACTTGGAGGTTTTTCTGATCAGGCTCATTGGTTCTTTTGGTCCAACAAACTCCCCCTGAACCAATGCAGCCAAAACCTCTAAACTTATTGAAGATGTCCCACTTATTATGGCAGAAAGATTGGTCTTTTTGTCTTTTAGATCAGCTCAGAAGTGACCCTTGTAAGCACAGGCCTGGGAAGAAGTCTCAATGATCTGTTTGGCAAAGTATGAATGGGAACTCTGTCTTGGGGAACTGGACACAGAGCTGTTACCCCATCCATGAGATCTACTTCCCAACTATGAGTCTGTATGACTCCCTTGTATAGGCCTCAAGGAAGGTTATTTGTTCCTCCATGGTAAGCACTTTTGCTCCTCCTTCGAAAAATGATTCTAGCCCATAATACTCAGATAGGTATTTGACCTACTTCCCATTTTTTAGTTCCACAGTTGTTATTACTATATAAGCAAATCATCTGGGTGATTACCCTCTAAGAACAACTGGAGCTCATTCTTTCTAACTTCCTCAAGCCTCCTATACACTAACCCCTTTTTCACCATTTTATTCTCCAGCATCTTTTGTGGGGTCAGTTTAGCTTTATAGGCTTTCTTGAAGACATCTAGGATTTCCCAGGGTGATACTACAAAGACCAGTGAGATCACTTCATCTACAATCTTCTTTACTTGGCCAATGTATCTCTGTGGAATGTTTTTCTTTTGAATCCTATGAGACACCCTAGGATCAGGCCAAATCCTCACTCTCTCCTTTTGATATTGAAAGGTATGTTTGAGAGTGTATAACCTGAGAGCATGCTTCTTCATGTTGATGAATGAAGATGTGGCAGCATATGCATTGTCAACTCTTCTCAACAGTTCCTCATCATGTTGTTATTGAAGCTCTTCTTTCTGACTTCACTTTCACAGTTTGCCTTTGAAACTCAGGAGTAACTAGTGAAGGGTGACTTGTGGCCTTGGGCAACTGTATAAAACTGAGAGTGGCAGCCTATCTTCATCATTATCATTATCTTCTTCATCTTCTTCTGCCTCAGTACCCTTCTCTTCCTCTTCTGGGGTACATCATCGGCTATTGGTTTTGAGGGTAAGGGACTTGGTTTGATGGGTTGTGATTGTGGTGGTTTTGGTGTGGGAATTTTGACAGGCTGTTCTAGCATTTTGGATGTGAGTGCGGCTTTAGATTGCTTGACTAGTTCAGTCCTGCTCCCAACACAAGCTTCATTTAAGGCTTCAATAACCAATCCTTTGGTATATACTTCAGACGAACAGATCTTGGTGGTTATTGCCAAGATGCTGTCCCTGGACCATGCCTTGATTTCAATCAATGATCTACCAAGATACTTAGCTATGAACCCGATCATGATTTCCAGCCTTTCCCTTTCCAACACATCATAACTTGCCCATCTAGCTTGGATTTCTTCAATCTCCAATCTTCTGATTTCTAAGTCAAGTTTTTCAGTCTCATGACCTTTCCTAAACAACTGATCAATCATGTAACCATTGATCGGCTGTGTTCGGCAACAGCCTCCTTCACCATTGTCTCCAAGTCAGTCTCCTTTTCATTCTTCCTTTTCTTGTATGTGACATGAAAGTCTTTAGTACTTTCAGTCACTTTCTCCATGTCAGCTTCCTTCTCAGTCTCTTTCCTATCTGCAAACCTCTTTCTTTTTGCTTTCACTGACTGAATCTCCCCCTTTTGGTTGCATTGGTTGCAAGGGTTTGATTGTCAGAAAGCCTTTTGCTCACAACATCCTCTATCAAGGGTTGTATAACTGAGGAAATCCTCTCATCAAGGGTTTTAATCACTATATCAGTGATAATTGGTGTGATGAGAGGTAAGGAATGTTGAAAGATAGCAACTATTTGCTCAGGGGGGTTCTGTCCCTGAGAAATAGTGCCAGAAGCAGAGGCAGGTGGCTGAGTGTTTTGGAATGGCTCTGTGTATGGAGACCATCAAAGGAAGGTGCCATCTGTGGGGTTTGAGGGGTAGATGGTCTTTGATCCTGAGAAATTTTGGCAAGCAGCTCTTTGAGTCTGCTCACCTCATCCTCTAGGATGGTGTTTTGGGCTAAAACATCATAAAAGAAGCCCAGGTCATCATCAGTGTTTACTGAATCACCTGACCTCCTGATAAAATCAGGATGAACATGCTCTGAGTGTAGATCAGTAGTAGCATGTGCACCTTGGTCATGGTACTGGGGACTTCCTTCCTCAGGACCATGTCCTTCATCAGCAGTTGCCTCTGGTGAGGTCTTATGAATGTTACCAACTTCAGCCTGATCATATGCTGAAGCAGGAGAAGTGGCAGCCTCACCAGAAGTTCCAATCTTCTTTTCTACACTTGGAGATGGAACATTGTAACCCCTGTGATGTGGGTTATCAGAAGCACTTTGGTCCTCCCCCTCAATGGTTGAGGTATGCCCAGTTGTAATTGGTTTCTGGGGAGGGGGTTAAGAGTGCAACTAACTCAGCACTTGTGCAACAATAAGTGTAGGACTTCGATGGGCGGTTGCATGTGGATATTGGGTAGAAGCAGATTGCACCCGGGGTGAGTGGTGCGCTTCAATGGTAACCCTCTCAATTGAGATAGGTTCCAGCAATATGGCATCCCCAATATTGGTTGCAACAGGATCCTGTTGAGAGGATACCTATGCGGCTTTGGCAGGTTGAGTCTTTGACATAACTGGGGGGTTAAAACCAGTATGTGTGTCGTGTGTTTGTGGAACAGGAGCATCCTCAGGGGACTCATCTCCCTGAGTAGCCTTTTTGGCTTTTTGGATTTGGGTTTGGTGGGGACTTTGGATTTGGAGGTGGTTGCTGTGGGTTCCAGCTGCGTTGGTTTTCGCAGCTTGGCAGCCTGTTTGAGTGATTGGTTTGAGTTGTGCCTGGAGTATACCTCAGGCAATACAGCCATGGCAGGGACTCCAAGGCCAACAAGTCCCTCAGCTTTCAGCTGGTTCTCTATAATGGCCATGATGAACCGAGGATATAATATCCATCGATTAGCAATAGGTTTAGAGGCCATATCCTTAAGTTCAAGAAATATTATTTCAGAAAAATTTAAGTTTTGTTGCTCAAGGATAGAGAATAATACCTGCTGCCACCTGGTCGACATTTGATCCCAAGAAGAAGTCTTAGGAGCTAGGCATACATTCACCATATGAAAAATAAGGCGTTCTGCATCATGGAAATGCTTCTTCAGGATGGTAGAGGCGCTGAGGTTACCCTGGTATCCATGGTGGGCAAAGGATAGATCAGTGGTGCCCTTTGGATACCCAACGGGGAAAGTGGCATCATCCAGTTGTAGGGTTTGGCAAAGGATTGCCGGAGTGATGACCACCTGTCGGTTGTTGACGAACGACTGGAGAGAGTTGGTGTCATTGTCCCCAGTGATTAGGGTGACGTTCGTCCAGAACTGACGTAAGGATTCGGCATAAATAGTAGGATTTAGAAGGAAAGCCGTTTTGTAGGGAGAGTGGACCATTAGATCAATGGCATTATCAAACTTTGTCCAGAAGGGTGATTTGGTAAGGTAGGCAACACAGTTGTGTCTTGGTTTAAGCTTCATGGTCGCCATTAATGTGAGAGAAGATTTGGAGGTTTTGAACATTAGGTTTTGAGATAATGAAGCTCTGTAAGATGAGGTATTTATAGGGTAAGGGTTAGAAAACAACTGAAGGGTCAGAGGTTGAAACAACTGAAGTCTTGGTTTTAGGCATCAGCAGTTATAAAACTACTGAAAACCATGGTTTTGGCTTCAGATATTTGAAAACAACTGAAGACTTGGTTTTAGTAATCAGTAGTTGTGAAACTACTGAAAACCTTGGTTTTGTCTTCAGGTGTTTGAAAACAACTGAAGACTTGGTTTTAGTCATCAGTAGTTGTGAAACTACTTAAAACCTTGGTTTTTTCTTCAGGTGTTGTAAACAACTAATAACTTGGTTTTAGTCATAGTAGTTGTAAAACTACTGAAGACATGGTTTTGTCATCAGTTGTTGTAAACAGCTGAGGACTTGGTGTTAGTCATCAGTAGTTGTGAAACTACTGAGGACATGGTTTTGTCATCAGCTATTTAGGGTGAAACATAGTTGTAGAAACAACTGAAGAGAAAGTTCTCATCAGTATTTTCGTCAATTGTTAGCTTTTCAGCTATTTCATACTGTCCTCAACACTTACTCATCAGTCTTTTTGCTATTTTTAGTTATTTCATAGGACATCAGTACTTGATCTGTTTTTACTGATATCAGTAGTTATAACTACATCAGTAGTTGTAACTTGATCAGTTGTTTTAACAGAATCAGTACTATATTTGATATGGTTACTAATGATCATCAGTACTTAGTTACTAAAATCATCAGTAGTTATCACTTATTCTAGCTGCAGCATACCAACCCTAAACACTAGGTTTTTGGAAAGTTGAACTATCCAAAGGCTTAGTTAAAATGTATGCAAGCTCATCAGCACTAGGCACAAACTTTGGATCAATCAAACCTTTTTCAAAACAGTCCCTAATAAAATGATGTCTGATACCTATATGTTTGGTCCTAGAGTGCTGGACTGGATTTTTGAAAATGCACAGAGCTGAAGCACTATCCATTAATAATGGAGTCTTAGTCTCTGTAATGCCATAATCCAAAAGTTGGTTCTGAAGCCAGAGTACCTGAGAAGTACAACTTGCAGCTGCAATGTACTCTGTTTCAGCAGTGGATGTAGCAACAGATGTTGTTTCTTACTCTGCCAAGAAATCAAACAGTTGCCTAGGAATTGACATCCACGAGAAGTTGACTTTTGGGTTAACTTACACCCTGCATAGTCACTATCAGAGAAAGCAACTAATTTGCATGAGTGTCCAGTGGAATACCATAAACTAGAGATTGTGTACCTTGCAAATATCAAAAGATACTCTTGACTGCAATCAAATGAGACTCTTTAGGAGCAGCCTGAAATCTAGCACAAACACAAGTTGCAAACATGATATCTGGTCTAGAAGCTGTTAGGTACATCAAGGACCCAATCATACATCTGTAAAGTGTTTCATCAACAGCTTTACCTTTCTGATCCGCATCCAGTTGTGTGGTGTTGCACATGGGAGTAGAACAGGGCTTACAATTTTGTAAATCAAACTTATTCAAAAGATCTTTTGTATATTTACATTGATGAATAAAGGTTCCCTCAGCCTTTTGTTTGATTTGCAAGCCTAGAAAGAACGTAATTCTCCCATTGCACTCATTTCAAACCTTTGTTTCATTAAACATGTAAAATCATCACACAACTGGGAATCAGAGGATGCAAAAATAATATCATCAACATAACTTTGAACAAGTAACTTATGCTGATTCACCATCTTAATAAACAAAGTTTTATCTATGGAGCCTCTAGTGAAATTATTTTTAAGAAGAAAATTGGAAAGTGTTTCATACCAGGCTCCAGGAGCTTGCTTCAACCCAAAAATAGCCTTATCAAGTTTATACACCCAATCAAGATGTTTATTATCCTCAAAACCTGGTGGTTGACACACATAAACCTCTTCTTTTATTTTACCATATAAAAATGCACTTTTGACATCCATTTGAAAAACTCTAAGATTGTGGAATGCAGCATAGGCTAAGAACAATCTAATTGCCTCTAGTCTGGCTACAGGGGCAAAGGTTTCATCATAATCAATACCTTCTTCTTGTGAAAACCCTTGTACAACCAGTTTAGCCTTGTTCTTAACAATAAGCCCATTTTCATCAGTTTTATTCCTAAACACCCATTTAGTGCCTATTGCACACTTACCTGGGGGTAGAGGAACCAGTTCCCACACTTGTTGTTTCTTGAACTGAAGTAGCTCAAGCTGCATGGCTTCAACCCATCCATTGTCTCTCAAAGCAACATGATAGCTCTTTGGCTCTAGCTGACTGATGAAGAGAGCATGGAAACAGAAGTTAGACAATTGACTTCTTGTTGAAACTCCAGCATTGATATCACCAATGATTTGAGACATTGGGTGATTCTTCAACTCTTGATAAACAATGAGATCTGTGCAAGTGTTTGTAGAACCTTCAGCAGCAGCAGATGGTGATGCAGACTTTTGAAACCAAGAATTAGATGGTAAATCAAAAGATGTAGAGGAATCAGATATCTCATCAGCATTTTTTGTGGATGGAACTGCTGAAGCTACAGGAATATCAAGTTTAGCAGACTCAGGCAGTTGATCACTAAACTTGAATAGGTGAGTATTGATATTATCATCATCATCAATACCACTAGCTGGAAGACATGCTGCAGAAGATGATTTATCCACATGATCTGCAATACCTGAAGGTTGATAAGGAACATAATGCAGTATGTCCAGATCAAACAACTCCACAGGGTTTTGTGGAATCTTGTCCTTGGGGATTCATTAAACTTCACACGCAGAGTCTCTTCAACTATCTTTGTTCTGCAGTTGAAGACTCTGTATGCCTTGCAAGTAGATGAATAACCAACAAAATACCCTACATCCACCTTAGGATCAAATTTGTGGAGTTGATCCTTTGTGTTGAGAATGAAACAGGGACACCCAAAGGCTCTGAAAAATGAAATTAGAGGAGCCAAGTGATGTAGAACTGCATATGGAGTCTTCATCAACCTCTGATTTACTAAGACTCTATTCTGCACATAGCAAGTTGTGTTAACAGCTTCAGCCCAAAAGGTCAGTGGCAAACCAGAGTCAGCCAACATAGACCTTGCAGCTTCAATTAGGGTCCTGTTCTTTCTCTCCACTACTCCATTTTATTCTTTAGTTCTTGGGATGCTAAACTGCCTTTTGATTCCCTTTGAAAGATAAAAATCATCAAGTGTGTGGTTTCTGAATTCAGTTCCATTGTCACTCCTTATACACTTGACTGATAGGGAATACTGCTTCCCAACATACAACACAAAGTTTATAATCTTTTGAGCAACCTCATCCTTTGAATGCAGAAAGAAAGTCCATACAAATCTGGAGTAATCATCCACAATTACCAGACAGTATTTCCTCTTTGCCATGCTCATTACTCTCACAGGACCAAATAGATCCATGTGCAGTAACTGCAAGCAAGCAGTGGACTTAGGTTCTTCAATAGGAGGGAATGAGACTTTGTGTTGTTTTCCTTTTAAACAAGCAATGCAGGTTTCATCACAGTGGAACTCCTTTATTGGTAAACCTCTCACTAAACTATTGTGGATCAGCGGACTCATATTTTTGATATTAACATGACCCATCCTTCTATGCCACAGTTTAGATTCCTGAGGAGAGGCTTTGGAAAATAGGCAAGGATGGCCTTTGAGAGCTATTTTCTTGGAAAGATCTAAGGCATACACTCTTCCTGTCCTGTTGGCCCTCAGGAGAGTGTGATCATCCAACACCTTATCAATCAAATTCAGAACTTTGGATGACAGAATCCTATAGTTCTGACTGGTGAAAAGAGCAACATGGCCTTTATCAAACATTTGACTGACACTCAAGAGATTGTATTGAGATTTTCCACATGATTAACATCATCAAACTTTATTTCCCCATTGGAGACAAAGCCTTTGCTAATGATGTAACCCTTAGCATCATTGCCAAAAGAAACAAACCCCTTACTTCCTTGAGAGTAGTCATGAAGAAGAGAGCTGTTCCCTGTCATATGCATAGATACTCAACTTTCTACATACTAGATGCTACTTTGGCATGTTGAAGAACCGTGCGATCATAAACAATTAGTTAGTTTTTGAGACCCAAACCTTTTTGGTTTTGGGTCTATTCACATCAACAGATGGTAAACTAACAGATTTGCTATGAATAACAGCCTGAGGGGATGGAGATGGTGAAGAAGAAGAATCCTTTGGCATGGATTTTCTTCTCTGTGGTTTCAGCACAGGAGCATCTAATTGGTTGACTCTCCCCAATAGATGTTGAACCATCATAACTAGTTGTGTCTGATTCTGTGATAAAGCCTTCAGCTCATCACACACATTAGTGTTTGAGATTGATGGATTCCTGTGTTGTACCATCTCCCTTTGAGCAACCTCAGCTGTTGCCTGATTAACCCCTTGCTTTTTAGATTTCTTTTTGGATTTTGGGGTCACAGGTTGTGATGTTGCTGGTACAAATTTGGTTTCAAACTCAGTTTTCATTTTATCCATTTGCTTTTTAATGTTCTCATTATGTTTGAGTTTGGAGCCCTTTTTATACGAGCAATCATTAGTAAGATGATTGAATAAGCCACATATTTCACATGGCTTTTTCTTCATCTTAAGTTGATCATCTGCTGAAGAAGATGAAACTACTGAAGACTTATTCTTCAGCAGTTTGCTATCAGTACTAGCAGTTTTCTTCCCTTTAGTACATGCTTTCTTGATATCTTCTTCAGTAGTTTTCCCACCCTTTCTTCTTGCAGTTTTCCCTTTAGTAGATGCAGTAGTTTGGGTTTGTTCTCTAGGTGTTATGACATGCTCTTTGGTACTTTCAATACTTTGTGAAATACCACCTGGAGTGATCAACTTTTTGATCATGTGAGTGTCAGCATTTGAACCATCAACATCAGCTGATAGGTTCTGAGAGGAATTAATGTTGACTTCAACCTCTGATGGTGATGTATCAGATAGTAGATCACATGATGAAAAGGATTGGTTATTGCTTTCTCCATCAGATTTTACCTCTGCTCTGGGAGTAAAATCTGTAGGAGGAGCAGTGTGATTATAACCATTGCCAAACTTCACATTAGAAGCAGACTGCTTACTAAGAAGCATTTCAAAACCCTTGCAAGAATGTACCCATTGATCACACTCTACCTGGGTAGTTGCAAGTGTTTCTTTGAGGTCTCTGCACTTCTCTAGAAGTACCTCTTCCCTAGCCTTATCATCAGTGATTTGGCATTTAAGTTTGTAAATCTCATCATTCTTATCATTAAGCACAGACTCAAATTCAGCTTTTCTTTTGGAAATTATTTGTTCTAGCTCAATGTTCTTGTTAATTAAAGCTACATTTGCTTCTCTAATAGATGCAAATGCAGCTATGCATGTTTCAGAACATAGCTTGGCTTTGGCCTCAGAGGATACATGTGATACCTGTGGTGTGGAGGCATAGAGGATGAGGTATCAGCAGACTCCAGAGCCATAAGAGCAAGGTTTCCAAAAGAACTGTCACCACCATGTTGACCAGCACCAGAGAACAATTGTTCATGACCAGACATATCATCTGGTAAACTGCTCCAGTCAACAACTCCTGGGGTGAAAAAGCTGTGTTGTTGAGGTTGAAATTGGGAAGGTTGAGGTTCAGGTAATGCTTGTGGTTGTGCAATAGGAGCTTGAACCGGATTTTGCTAAGGAAAGTAATAGCAGGGATATGGATATGACATTGGACCCTGAGGGACAAAGTATGCAGGAGATATAGGGTGTGAATGATGACCTCTGTTTTGTGGACTAGTGCTTGGAAAGTCACAAAGGGTGCAGAGGAGTTAGATCCAGTTGATCTACACTCTCTTGCAAAGTGTCCAAGCCTTTGGCATTTGTGACACCTCAACTTACTCTTGTCAAAACCAACTTTGGTTTTCCTAGAGAGTCCAGGAAATTTCCTGCTAGTTCTCTTGTAGAACTTTTGAGATCTGATATTAACTAAGGCCATTTGGCTTAGAATATCCATCTCTTCTAAATCATCATCAACAATACCCTTCAGATCATCCATGATGAAGCATAAATTGTCACTATTACAGCTTGATTGACTATCAACACCAACAAATGCATGATCAGAACTGTTTGAAGAGAAATCTATATGCTCATCATAATTGCTTTCAGATGCAGCATATTCTGACTCATGACCAACCAAGGCAGTGTTCCCTGGTACAAAGTCATGAGTGAGCTTTCCTGATGATGCCAGTTTCCTTTTCTGCTCTATCTCTCTCTCGAATGTAAGCAATTTCCCATGAAGTTGGGTGAGAGATAGGCTATCAGATTTGCACTGGAGCGTAGGACAATAGTGTATGTGTCCCATCTCTCAGGCAGTGATCTGAGGAATCTGTTATTCATCTGGCTATTGGTGTATTCCTGTTTGACCATTTTCAACTCAGAGATCAAACAAGAAAAACGCTCAAACTGTTGAGTCAGTGTCTCACCCTTTCTATGAGAGAATGTCTCATATTGTTGGGCAAGGATTTCTCTGTTGTTTGCTAAAACCTCATCTGTTCCACCGAATTGTTCCTTCAGTGCATTCCAGAGGTCATGAGCAGTTTCATGATGCATAAGCCCTGAATAGATTTCATTAGGCAAGGCCATGGCCAGAATACCATGCGCTTTAGCATCAATCTCAAACAGTTTCCGATCCTCATCTGAGTATTGTTCCTTCTTCTTCGAAACCATTTGGTTGGTTTCCGGATTGTTCACCATAGGCTTGTGTGGACCATGTACCACAAATGTCCAACAACCTGAACTGTTAACAGACAAGTGATGAAGCATCCTTCGTTGCCATATGTTATACACAGTCCTAACGAGCATCGAAGGCTTGGTTGAGGAACTGGTATTGTGAGGGTCATTAGAAGGAGTAATCATTCTCAGATTCAACCAAATTCAATTAAGCTTTATCAAATTTAGAACAAAAACACAACAAACCAAATTGAACCAAAAGAGAGCTCAAAGTGAATAAACGAAAGCAGCAGAAATTCAATAATCTATAACCAATTCTTACAAATATGCTAATTCAATCAAACATATATATCAAATAGCAGTTTCAATGATCAATTGTTAGATCGATAAATGATTAACCAGCTCTGATACCATTTGTTAGGATCAGTGATCTACGTTTGATTGATTAGAGAGTATTGCAGCGAAAATCAAACAATGAATTAGACAATTCACAGGAACACAATTGATATTCAATAAAAAAGTAAACGGTTATAGAGAGAGAGAATTCTACGAAACATATTTCATTCAATATGCGCTTTCGTGGTAACAGAATGTCACACGTACAATTAGGTCAACATCTCTTATATAGGAGATGTGACGTCTGCTGATGTCACTTGATAGTGACATCTAACAGAATTATTCAACCTACTGATAGTGAACACAACTACTGAAGATGTCAAAATAGCTGACATCTTCTTACAAAAGTACTAAGTGTTAACTATCACTACAACTAATGAAAGGAAACTACTGAAACTACAACGACTGAAGAACATGCTCTTCAGTCGTTTTACAAGTACTAAAATAGAAAAGAAAACTACTAAAAGGAAACCATCATAACAACTGAAGAATGCTTCTTGATCTGTTGTAACAAACTCTGAAGGCATCAGTACTTGTACTTGAACTTCAGTTGTTGTCATCAGCTGATGTCTTCAGCTGTTGTCTTCAGTCTTTGTACTTCAGCTATTGATCTTCAGTACTTTAGTCTTCAGCTGTTGATCTTCAGACTTTGGTCTTCAGCTATTGAAGTCTTCAGTACTTTAGTCTTCAGCTTTTGAAGTCTTCAGTACTTTAGTCTTCAGCTGTTGATCTTCAGACTTTGGTCTTCAGCTATTTAAGTGTTCAGTACTTTGTTCTTCAGCCGTTGCTCTTCAGACTTTGTCAAATAGCTGGTCAAGTCTTCAGCAGTTGTTGTGATGTCTGTGGGACTTAGAGGTTTTTCTGATCAGGCTCATTGGTTCTTTTGGTCCAACACTGCTCAACATCAGAATCACTATCATCGTGGCGCCACTTCCTCCTTATTGGCACCACACAGTCATCTCGGGCAAGATGCCCAAACAACCTCCTCACCTGGGGCTTTACCTGCTTGCACCGGTAGACCTTCATCCTCCCGATGGTGGTGTGATCAATGACCTCTAGAGCAATGCATCATGACTCTCCTTAGGTATTGAGGGTAGCTTCTAGTCAACGAGCATCTGGAAGAAACGTGGGTACATACAAAATCTCTCCTTACCCATGGCTTCCAGGTTCTCGACCAGATATGAGAAGATCATGCGAGAGAAACTGAACAGATGCTTCAGTACCAGTGCAACGAATGCATTCTGGATTTGGTCGGGGAGGTTGCCAAATCCTCCATGACTGGATGTAATGCACTTGAGGATCACATGTGCCAAATACTTAAATTGAGGGCACATGTTACTCTTGTTCAGTACTCCGGCATTTAAGTCGTCGGCGTACTTGATCCTCATAAAGCATCCCCGGACTGTCAACGGATGTAGCTTTGTTGGGTGGTCACCATCCTCACCCAGACCTAAGACTCGTCTCAACTCCTCCTCAGTGATCACTATCTCTTGGCCCAAGATGGAGCTTCGAATACAATGGGGCTCAACTGATCTGTCAACCCTGGCACTCTCCCAAAATGACTGCTGGATGGACCTGTAAGGTGTGCATGGAGTCGATATAGCCTTGAAGATCCATGATCAGCACAGAAAGGCTATAATCCTTGAGAACTCAATAGCTATTAGGGATGTAGGATCAAGGTGGGCACAGATGTTGTGCTTGGTGTTTATAGTCCACGTTTCTGCCATGTTTCTGTAACATAAAACACAGAAACATCACACTAATCCATAACTTAAATACTTGAAACTTAAACTGTTTAAAATCAGTCTGGTTCAATCATGCAATTGAACCATACGACTGAGTTCAGTCGGTTGATTGAGTATGCGACTGAGTTCACTCGGGCAACTAAGCATGCGGTTGAGTTCAATCAGGTGATTGTGCATGCAGCTAAGTTCAATCAGGCGATTGTGCTCATGCGCCTAGTTCATTTGGCCGATTGAGTCGTTCGCTTATTTCATTCCGCCGATTGAGGTTCATTCGGAGTGACCAGTCGCGTAGCTCTCTGTTTGACACTTTAAACCCCGAATCTAGGTCAAAACTTGAAGTTAGACGTTGTGTTTAGACTCTTTATACTCGTAGGAACCCTAATTGTAACAATATGTCTTTCATTTTAACCATTATTCACATTTATGTGGTCTATTTGTTGGTTGTTACCGATTTCTTGTTTTTTAAACAATTTGGTCTGTTAGGGCTTGAATACACCGCGCATTTGTGCGATTTCAATCACTCATTACCTGCAGATGATTCAAAAACACGTCAATAACACATTCGCAGTGAGAGATGAACTCAATCAAATTTTGGCAGAGTGTCTGTGCTTTCGAGCGATTTTCGGGCGATTGAGGGGTGATAAAGATATACGATTGACTTTAGACCCTATTCATACTGATTTTATCTTTAGTCGAGCGATTGGACCTATTCGCACACTTCATTCGGGCGACTGGATCTCAATCGTGCGATTGGCTTAGTCGGTATCATCCATTCATGCGACTGGGGTTCAGTTGTATGACTGACTCAGTCGGTGACCTCCATTCATGCGATTGGCTTATTCATATGATCCAATCATGCGAATGGTTCAATCTCATGCTCTATTTGGGCGACTGGTCCATACTTACGGTCTAGTCGTGCGAATAACTCTGACTTGTTAATTTGACCTTATGCACTTTCAAACACTTATCCTTTTAACAATAGATATAACATTATCAGCAATGACCATCTCAGACATGACCCTATTAATTTGGAAACTACTGTTGGTCACCTCAAACGTGATCCTTTTACTTAAAACTAATTTGTCACATTAGACGTGAGTCATTTTATTTTGAATGTTTTGGTCACCTCAGACGTGACCCTTTTGAGTGAGCGATTCACAGATTAAGACGAGTTGTTGAGTCCGAATCTTACCATACAATTAATTAAGATTAAACAGAACAACTTTAAATTAAGAACAATAAAAAGATATAATTTTGTAATTTTTATTATAGATGAAATTCAACCTATTAGAATAATTCTAATTGAATTTACTTCCTGGGCAGCACAACTTCAATTTTAGTTAATCATATCTGGTACGATTCATTTTGGAATCATAAAGGAATATCAGAATCACTTGGGACATTTTAATAAACACTTTTGATGCTTGATCCTTGTTTCACAGATAGTCAATGGCAAATTTTAGGAAATCATACTAGAGCTCCAAGATGCACACACTGATTTTGACTTTCAAGAGCTGTAGCTCATGATGATTATGAGTATACTTGTCCTCTTAAATCCATACACAGATTTTGGACACACATTGGTGATGATTTAAGGTTTAATTATTTCAACAAGCATTTGTGGATCCCATGCTTATATGGTAATCAACGTTCCTCAGAAGATTTTTGAGCGGTCTATGGTATGTTTCAAGAAGAGACTATTCTAAGAGCTTTCAAAGAGATGCCTAGCCTCAGGTCAGTGCCATCGTATAGCAGCGAGGCGCAAACAACAATGAATTCAAGAATATTTAGGTTATGCTTATCCTTAGGTCAGTGCCACTGCACAACAGAGAGGCACACAACCTATCTTCTTATTAGAGCAATTATTTTCTTTTTGCACATATCGCACCAACAACATAGGTTATTAGCTTGATTGTTTTTTGCATTTTTCATGTGCTTTGCTCATATTTTACAGCCATCCGCACATATTTGTGGCGTTTATTTTGCTCGTCAGCCTTTATTGGAACTTCGTTGATTGTGTTATGTAAGGCCCCATTCCCGGGACGCTTACAGTTGGATCCTCATCACACATAAAACATATAATTAAATTCGTATTTCATAAACATCGCAGCAGAACATTTGAAATAATCTTCCATTTCAATGTAAATGCTTTTGCAAATTAATATAACATTCATTACAAAATGCAGTTTGTTTGAATTACAATGCAAAAACATTAATCAAAAGAATGCCATCCAAAAAGGAGCTGAGTAGCCGCCCATGCCATCCTCAGCAATCATTACCTGCCAACTGGAAACACATAAAAGTCAGCGTTGCTTAGTGAGTTCTAGTTTTATAATAAAACATACTTTGCTCTTATTGAAACCATTCTTTACTTTCTTTCAAATCATACTGCGCTTTACATTCATTCATAACCATAAAACACACATACACATCGATAATATAATTATTATCTTCTATTACATTCATTAACTTTCGTTCATTGTATACGTTCGTTCTCCCGAGTCTGTTGTGACAACAGGGTCACTCACCACATTGGCAATCTCAACGATTGCATGCAATCCGAGTCTCTTACAACAACAAGGTTGCTCACCTCATTGGCAATCTAAACGATTGCATGCTATCCGAGTCTCTTGCAACAACAGGGATGCTCACCCCATTGGCAATCTCAACGATTGCATGCTATCCGAGTCTCTTGCAACAACAGGGATGCTCACCCCATTGGCAATCTCAACGATTGCATGCTATCCAAGTCTCTTGCAACAACAGGGTTGCTCACCTCATTGGCAATCTCAACGATTCCATGCTATCCGAGTCTCTTGCAACAACAGGTTGCTCACCTCATTGGCAATCTCAACGATTGCATGCTATCCGAGTCTCTTGCAAAAACAGGGTCGCTCACCTCATTGGAAATCTCATCGATTGCATGCTATCCGAGTCTCTTACAACAACAGGGTTGCTCACCTCATATATGTGCTTGCAAGCCTTTCCTTCGTTCATTTATCATTCAATAATGCATGCATTCTTACTTCATGTTCCTCTTTCATTATCTTTCAGTTTACGTTACATAATACTTCATTCATTCATTAACATGACACGTAAAGCCACAAGAAAGATAAACATATGTTATAACAAGGAACATAACCTACACAGTCATCACAACATACAGGGCAACATCATACATACATAACATACATTATGCATAAACATGCAACATCATCATCATCATGCCCAACATGATCTCTAAGGCCTCGATGGTCATCTTACAAGCTCTTACGGAAACCTTTACGTCAAAACTTACATGTGCACTTTCCCCCGAAAGTCAGAAGTCAAACTACACTATCATTCAAGTGCAATAGCCCTATTCGGGTGTATGGACACCCTTCAGTCGCATGGCCTCCATGCGACTGAACATCATGCGAATGAACCAACGCGGATGGACACTCATGCGAATGAACACCCATCGTGTGAATAGACTAATGCGGATGAGCACTTATGCGACTGGAATCTCAATCGCATGACCTCCATGCGACTGGCCCCAATCGTGTGAATGGACCCTAAATTGTGCGAATGACCCCAATCGCACCCCCTTCGGCCGTATGGCCTCTAATCGCACTCCAGTCGGTCGTCTGGCCATAGCTAGTGCATAATGCAGTTCTAGCCGAACGCAAACTGCCCTTTTCGACCTCCAAACTCATCTAAGCCCCTTCTAAGCCCCTTCTAAGCCCAAATCGACCATCCTAAACCTTAGGGGTGCATACCCCAACACCATTCAAGCACACACAAGCCCAGAAACAAACTCTATACGCATCACAAGCAACACACCCAAATATACACATACAAAAACATGTTTTCTATGCTTTCCAGCCCTAAAATCATTTGAAAACAAGTAAAAGTGGGGTCCTAGAACTCACACAAACTTCACTGAGAAGTAGAGATTCGGTTTGGCTTGCTACACAACGATTTTGCCCGCTTGAATCTACCTGAACCAACCTTTTCTCCATTATTTTCTTCTTTCTCTCTTCCCCTCTTCGATGGCTGAAAATGTAGGTATGGGGAGAGGGTAAGGGCTGCCCTCTCCCTTTATATACCCCCACTCGCCCGTCTTTCTTTCGTTGGCAAGTTTGGTCCCTCGACTTAGGACTTTATTTCTTTCTTCTTTCGTTAGCTTCGAAATACATAAATAACCGGGTGTTACAAGTCTACCCCCCTTAAATAGGTTTCATCCCTCCTCAAACAAACGTGGATAATGGCTCTCTCATTTCTTCCTCAGTCTCGCGCGTTGACTCGGATCCCTTCCTGTGCTTCCACTATACACGCACAAGAGGAACCACTTTATTTCTCAGCCTCTTTTCTTTTCGATCAATGATGGCCACTAGTTGCTCCACATAATTGAGCCATTCGTCTACTTCGATATCCTCAAGTGGAACGATCATATCTTCATCTGCCAAGCATTTCCTCAGATGTGATACGTGGAATGTCGGGTGAATTCCACTTAACTCATCTGGTAACTCCAATCTATAGGCCACCTCTCCTACTTGAGCGATGATTCGGAAAGGGCCTATGTACCTCGAGCTCAACTTGCCCCACTTTCAGAAATGAATAATACCTTCCAAGGTGAGACCTTCAACATAACCCGGTCACCCACCTGGAACTCAATCGGTCTCTGTTGTTTATCAGCATACGACTTCTGTCTATCTTTGGCTGCCTTCATGAAGGCTTTGATCTTCTCAAGCTTCTCAGTCGTAGCCTCGGTTACGTCAATACTCCCCAACTCCTTCTGACCAATATCACCCCAACAAACAGGTGTTCTACATCTCCTACCGTATAGCTTCTCGTAGGGTGGCATACCAATGTTGGCATGATAACTGCTGTTGTATGAGAATTCGGCTACCGGTAGGTGGTCATCCCAACTTCCCCCAAAATCAATCACACATGCCCGAAGCATGTATTACAATGTCTGAATGGTCCGTTCTGACTGACCATCAGTTTGGGATGATAAGGCGTGCTAATATGTAACCTCGTCCCCATAGCGTCATGGAATTTCTTCCAAAAAGTGGAGGTAAACCGGGTGTCGCGATCCGACACAATAGACACCAGCACACTATGATGAGTTACAATTTCCTTGATGAACAGATCTGCCAACCTCTCAGATGAATATGTCTCTCGGATCAGTAGGAAGTGAGCACTCTTCGTCAGATGGTCCACAATCACCCATATGGCATCATACCCTTTCAGAGTATGCGGCAACTTCGTAATGAAATCCATGGTGATGTGTTCCTACTTCCATTCCGGTATATCCAAAGGTTGAATCTTCCCATATGGCTTTTGATGCTCGGCATTCACCTATAAGCAAGTAAGGCACTTACTCACATACTCCACTACGTCACGCTTCATACCCGGCCACCAATAATCCTTCTTCATGTCGTGGTACATTTTCATAGCACCGGGATGAATAGAGTATCGAGTCTTATGAGCCTCGTCCATGATCTTCATTCGTAGATCCCCAAAATGAGGAATCCACACACGACCGAATCGGGTTCTAACACCGAGTGTGTTTTCTCCCAATTCCGCGACTAGACCTCTCATTCTTTCAGAGTTAAGATGATCTTCTTACAATGCCTCATCTGGAAACTCCTTGACTTGCTTCATCACATCTGAATTCATGATCAACTGGTATGCTTTCACCCGAATCGGCTCGGGTCTCTCCTTTCGGCTAAGGGCATCCGCCACCACGTTAGCCTTGCCAGGATGGTAATGGATTTCGCAATCATAGTCCTTTATGAGCTCCAACCATCGTCTCTGCCTCATGTTCAGATCCTTCTGCTCAAAGAAGTACTTTAAGCTCTTGTGGTCGGTGAAGATGGTGCACTTCGTTCCGTATAGATAATGCCTCCAAATCTTTAACGCAGAGACCACGGCTTCTAGCTCCAAGTCATGAGTAGGATAATTGACCTCATGAACCTTCAACTATCGGGATGCATAAGCTATAACCTTCCCTCTCTGCATTAACACACACCCCAACCCCGAATAAGAAGCATCAAAATAAACCACCAGATCTATACTTCCATCGGGTAATGATAGAACAGGAGCTTGAGTCAAACTCTCCTTCAATTCTTCGAATGCCTTCTCTTGAGCTTGACCGCATACAAACTTCACATCTTTTTGGGCCAACTTAGTCAGTGGAGAAGCAATCTTAGAGAAGTCTTAGATAAACCTTTTATAGTAGGCCACCAAACCAAGAAGCTACGAATCTCGGATGGCGTCTTTGGTGACTTCGATGGCATAACCGCCTCCACTTTTCTCGGGTCCACCATGATCCCCTCAGGATTCACCCATGACCCAAGAACTAAATTTCACGCAACCAAAATGCACACTTGGAGAACTTGCCATACGACTTCTTCTTTCTCAACGTCTGCACAACCTCCCGAATGTGACCGGCGTGCTCAATCTAGCTCTTCGAATAAATCAGGATATCATCAATAAACACAATCATTGATTTATCCAACATTGGCCGACACACCCGATTCATCAGATCGATAAAAGCAGCTGACGCATTGGTCAAACCAAAAGACAAAACAAGAAACTTGTAGTGACCATAGTGTGTGCGGAAAGTTGTTTTAGGGATATCCTCCTCCTTCACCTTCGACTGATGGTAACCAGATTGAAGATATATTCTTGAGAACCAACTGGCACCTTGAAGTTGATCAAACAAATCATCTATCCTCGGTAAGGGGTAGTAGTTCTTCACCGTCAACTTGTTCAGCTCACTATAGTCAATACACATTCTCATGTTACCGTCTTTCTTCTTCACAAACAAGATACTCGGTCTAATGAACCCCTTATCAAGCAGCTCTTGCAACTGCTCCATGAACTCTTTCATCTCCGTCGGAGCCAACCGATACAGTGCCTTGGCAACAGGTTGGGCACCTGGTATCAGATCAATCTAAAACTCGATCTCACGATCAGGTGGCACTCCTGATAAGTCTTCTCGGAATACGTTTAGAAAGTCACGCATAACTGGAACATTGGATAGTTGTGGTGTTCGAGTATCCACATCCATTACCTAGGCCAAGTAGGCACTACATCCACGCCTCATACACTTTCCCACCACCGCCATTAAGATTACCTTTGGGATCGTAGTAACTAGATCCCCATAAACAGTTACTGAACTACCGTCAAACGTTGTCAAACGAATCATCTTCTTGCGACACAGAATGTTTGCCTCGGAGTTCGCCAACCAATCCATCCCAAGGACCAAATCGAAACCATCTAAGGTCATCACAAACGGTCTAACAGGAAACTTATGCGAATGAACCAATGCGGATGGACACTCATGCGAATGAACACCCAATCGTGTGAATGGACTAATGCGAATGAGCACTTATGCGACTGGACCCTCAGTCGCATGACCTCCATGCGACTGGCCCCAATCGTGTGAATGGACCCTCAATCGTGCGAATGAACCCCAATCGCACCCCCTTCGGCCGTATGGCCTCCAATCGCACTCCAGTCGGTCGTCTAGCCATAGCTGGTGCAGAATGCAGTTCTAGCCGAACGCAAACTGCCCTTTTTGACCTCCAACCTCATCTAAGCCCCTTCTAAGCCCAAATTGACCATCCTAAACCTTAGTGGTGGATACCAAAACACCATTCAAGCATACTAAAGCCTGGAAACAAACTCTAAACGCATCACAAGCAGCACACCCAAATGGGTCAAACACATACACATACAAAAATGGGTTTTCTATGCTTTCCAGCCCCAAAATCATTTAAAAATAAGTAAAAGTGGGGTCCTAGAACTCACACAAATGACATCGAGAAGTAGAGCTTCGGTTTTGCTTGCTACACGATGATTTTGCCCGCTTGAATCTACCTGAACCAACATTTTCTTTTATTTTTTCTTCTTTCTCTCTTCCCCTCTTTTATGGCTGAAAATGTGGGTGTGGCAAGAGGGTAAGGGCTGCCCTCTCCCTTTATATACCCCCACTCGCCGTCTTTCTTTCGTTAGCAGGTGTTACATGTTAACTAGGGATAAGATGGGAACCCACAGCTTGTTGAACAACTTAGTTTGAGCTTGAAATCACCAATGGGTCTACTTATCTATTGTGTTGAATCTACCGACACATCATATAATAAGCTAACAACCTCTAGGTCTACTTTCTCTATGTTACCATCATGGCGTATTACTTTAACTATCATCTTTCCTTTTATTTTACTTTGACTTTTCAGACTTAAACTTTGATTTTTGCATCTTAATCTGTTAAACCTTTTGAAGTCCCAAGTAATCTGTTCCCTGTGTACTATCATTTTCCAAATACGTTGAGTCAATAACACAGATTTGATTACTTTCCTTTTAGCTAAGCTTTCCTCCTCCCTCGTTTTTTATGTAATTAAATAACATGGCTAACATAATACTCATCTAACCTATTCTCCCCCAAAAATTCTAAAACCGAAAATGTTTTTGCGTTTTGAATTTTAATAGGCGAAGAAATAAAATTAAATAAAATAAAAGAGAATAAAATAAAAAATAAAAAATAACTCTCCTCTTTGGACTATGTACTGTCATCTTCTGGAATCACTTCACATTTCTTTTTCATGCCATTGACCTCTAACACATATAAAAATCATGGTTTATCAAAAGCCTTGGTGTAGAGGTCAAGACATTGAAAGTCCGTATTAGTTTTAACGACATCGATTAAATTCTTTTCAAAACAATCACGTATAAAGTGATATTTAATTCCGATGTGTTTAGGTTTTGGATGTTGGACAGGATTTCTAGTTACGGCTATAGCAGCAAAATTATCAACAAATATAGGAGTGTTAGAGAATCTCAAACCGGAGTCGCGCATTTGTTGTTGAATCCAGATGATTTGTGAACATCAACTTACAGCAGCAATGTATTCAGCTTCACAAGTTGACAGAGCAACTGATGTCTGCTTCTTACACTGCCAGGTGACTAATATTCTCCCAAAGAATGACATCCTGCAGATGTTGATTCGTAGTTCATTTTGCAGCCGCCATAACCCGAATCGCTATACGCTGTAAGCTCAAAGTCATCGTCATGAGGATACCACAACCCAAGTGTTGGAGTACCCTTCGGATAACAAAATATCCTTTTTACTCTTATGAGATGGTTGACTTTCGGTTTCGCCTAATATCTAGAGCAGAGACACGTTGCGTACATGATATCAGGTCGTGAGGCTGTGAGGTACAAGAGGGGTCCGATCTTTCCTCGATACATGGTGCTATCCACCAGATCACCATTTTTGTCGGGTGCCACATCATGGTTTGTAGCTAGTGGAGTCCCAACTGCCGAAGCATTCTCCATATCGAACTGACTTTGGATATCGCCTACATACTTGGTCTGATGTAGAAATATTCCCTTAGGTGTCTGGTCCACCTGTAACCCGAGAAAGAACTTCATCTATCCCATGGCACTCATCTGAAATTCAGCTTTCATTACTCGTTCAAATTCTTGTGTAATGCTTCGTTTTGGAACTGAAGATTATGTCATCAACATAGATCTGAACTAGTAGTAAGTCACCATCCTTTTCTTGGATGAACAATGTACAGTCAATCACTCCTCTGTGAAAGCCATGTTTCATAACATGAATCGAGAGTTTTTCATACCATGCTGTTCGGGCTTGGTGGGTCGTAGAGAGCCTTATCCAGCTTGTACACTCTGTCCCGATGATACGGATCCTCAAATTCTTCGGGTTGACTGACGTACACTGCCTCCCAGATTTCACCATGGAGGAATGAACTCTTTACATCTAGTTGATAAACTTTAATCTTCATATAAGATGCATAGGTTAGGAAGATACGGATTGCTTCCATTCTTGCCATAGGTACAAACACTTCACTGTAGTCAATACCCTTGACTTGTCGAAATCCTTGAACTACAAGTCAAGCCTTGTTTTTCATTATGACCCCTTGGTCATCTTTCTTGCATTTCAAGACCCATTTAGTGCTAATGACCTTAGCACCTTTTGGTCTATCCACCAGTTTCCATACTCCTAACTTCTTGAATTGAAGAAGTTCCCCTTGCATGGCACTAACCCATGCCTCATCGTTTAGGGCTTCACTTACATATTTTGGATCAAATTAAAACACAAAACATTGATACGTACCATCGTGAAGATATCCCTTTTCCATTACCGAGGCATAATCAGCAGAGTATAGCTGATTTCTAGTCTGTACTCCTAAGTGAACATCTCCAAAGACATTGTCCAAAGGATGATAAACATTTAGTCGTGATCCAGGAGTGGTGGGAATAACTACCTTATTATCCAGATTGTGAACACCAGGTTCAGTATCTAAGGTAGTGGGAGTGTGAGGTTCGAAAGTGTCAAAGGAATCAACATCATATGCTTGTGTACTTGTAGTGGTAGGAACCTTTTCCTCCTGATCCACCTGATCAGTTGCCATGTCTTCATCATTAGAGGAGGAGTCACTAACCTCAAGTGCTCCCCGCGAAGAACTTGAAGACACATCTTGTGAAGCTGAGGTTGTCGAGTCCAATGATAGTGTGTTTAACACATCGTACATCACTCTAGTCGATAACTCATCTTCAGGAGGGGAGAGCACGATGTTGAAGGACTTAAAGAATCCATCATAGTCGAAAAAGAATAAGGGGCCTTTTCCAGCAACGGGGATGGTGTATCTCTGTACATCAACGTTGCACCTCACTTCTACTTGACCTGTCGAGTTGTTATAAACTCTCTTATTCGGTATCTTGTATCCTAAGAAAATTCCTTCTTCGGCCTTCTCGTTGAACTACCCTGACTGTGTTTTGTTTAGCAGCATACATGGTGCACCAAATGGTTCGATGTACTCCAGATTCGATTTACGTCGCTAGAGCAACTCATAGCACGTTTTACCATGCCGTTTGACCATGAGGACTTGATTGAGGGTGTAACATGCGTTAGCTACTACCTCGTTCCAAAATTCGATAGGCAGTTTCGAGTCTGCTAGCATCATTTGGGCTGTCTCTATCAAGCTTTGATTCTTTCTCTCAGCAAATCCGTTCATTTGAGGAGTGTAGGCAGATATGAACTGGTGCACAATTCCTTTTTCTTTTCAGAATGCCTCCATCCACTGGTTCTTGAACTCGGTACCGTTGTCTAAGCGAACTTTCCTTACCTTCATCTTGTAGAGTGACTCCAATGTAGTTACCAGCTCTTTGAATGATGCAAATGTCTCTTATTAGGATTTCAGAAACATCATCCAAGAAAGTCTTCAGTAATTATCCGTAACTACATAGCAGTACAAATCGGCGACAATGCTCTTTGTACTAACTAGGCCAAACAAATCTATGTGAAGAAGCTCAAGAGGTAGGTCAATTGAGTAAACTTTCTTTGCCTTATCAGACTTCTTTGTCCATTTCCCTTTCTTACATGTGACACAAAAATCCGGTAATGGAAGTTTTTAACATTTACTCCACACACTAGATCATTCTGGATCAAGTGATTCATCTTTCGTGTATTAATGTGTCCCATTCTCCTATTCCAGGAGATGGAGTCTTTCTCTGTTGCCTTTGACAAGAAGCATTGTCCATTATGATCGATTGTGGCGGCCTTTGATAGGTCCAAGATATATAAATTGTTATATCTTGAAGCTGACATTAAGACTTGGTCCTCCAGGATAACATAGTCCTTTATGAGAACATAGCACTTTTTGTTGTCAAATACAACCTTAAATTCTTTGTCACATATCTGGGAGATAGAAAGTTAGTTACTTTGAAGTTGTAGAACATAGTTTACCTTATCAAACATAACTTTTTGGTTTCCCACATCGCCTTGTGTAGTGATATATCCTCCTTTATTTCCAGCAAATGAAACGTGTCCTCCTTTTATTTGTTTGACATTAGACAGGAAAGACAGGTTCCCAGTCATGTGCCTTGATGCCCTGCTATTATGAATCCAAGTATTTGTAGTAGCACTATAGGGGACACCCTGCACATTCAAAGGAAAGGATTAGTTTAGGTTTGGGACCCAAGCCTTAACTAGCTTGGGTGACCCGGTGGAATCACACATCATAAACTCAACCCACTGTCTATTTGAGGGTGAGGGAAAATCATTTTTCTTTTTGTTCTCATTATCAGACACTGGACCTGATTTTTTTCCATAAGCGAGTTTTGTGTAAGGCCTGTTTGTGATAAATACACGATTGCCTTACGGTTTGAACTTTATGTTCACTAATTCTTTTTGCTGGAGTGATAGAACTCCTTTTCGAAGAACATGGTTTAGTATCATGAAGTTCAATTTTCTTTCTTGGTGTTTGATAATAAGGACAATTAAAAGCAATTTGTCCATACTTTCCATAATTGTAGCACGATCTACTTTCTATATGCTGGTGGAACTGTTTCTATAGGGAAGTGTATGACACAGGTGTGATTTTAGTCTGTTTGGGTTTGGACACTTCTTGTCTAGATGTTTTTGCTTCTTTAACAAAATTCATTGTTTGAACAGTTTTAACATCTTTACCCTTTTTGTTTATTTGGACTTTGACATGGAGCACGTGGTTGGTTAACTTGTTTGGTCTTTCTGTGTTCAGAAATAGACATGTTTGAAGGTGACTTTACATTAACCTTTTCAAATTGTTCGTTCAAATTACCAATAGGTATCTTACCTTTGGATTTCATAGTGGCCTCCTTCTGTTTAGCGATAGATTCCACCGATTTACTCATGGAATCTGGATCACTAACTAGAGGAGTGGACCCGCATGATCCTTTATGGGATTGTTATTTATTGGTCTACATTTAACATTCAACAAGATCTCATGTGGTGGAGGTACCACTTTATAACCCAAACCCTACCCGTTGTTACATTCTTTCACTAAGTGTTCAACTATGTGAGAAGAACTAGTCCAACTATGCAGTTTTTGTTTTAAAGAGTTGACTTCGACTTGCAAAACCGCTTTTTCATTCTTAGTTTCTTCCAGGGAGTTTAAATAGAACTTTATGTCATTGGCTTGATTAAAAGCAACAACTTTGGTTTCCCTTAGTTATTTATTTAAAATTTCTATTTTCTCTTTATAACTGTGCTCATTTTGTTTTAAAATCCGATTAGCTTCTATGCACAGTTGTAAGTCATTTACTAAGCTATCATTGTGGTCTAATAACCTAGCAAATTTTGAATCTATGCTTTCTCTAAATTTATTACATTCATTACAAGCATGACTTTCAAAAATTTGGTCTTTTGTACTTGTGGGTTTGTCTTGACGATTGAAGGTTGAGAATGGATTACCATTACCTGTCTTCTTGGGCTTAACACATTCACGTTTGAAATGCCCCTTCTCTCCACAATTAAAGCACGTAACTTTGGTTTTATCGCAACCAAAGGTAGTGTCTTTTGTGGCTATCAAGTTCTGTCCGGTCTTTTTCACAAACTTCTTTGCCCTCCGGACAACACTAGCCAACGCCCACATGATATCCATTCTTCGAGTTCAGTTTCACCCACCTGCTCGTAATCTTCATCTACGAGATGGAAGTTTCCAATCTTCCCCGCAACTAGGCCATCATAGGAGTGAACTACCACTGCAAGGAGATCCATATGATCCTGTGCCACCTCCACAGTAATATTATCGAGATTCTCCGTCTTCAACTTCGTAGAATTTGCTTCAGGTACTATATATTGGGTGCAAGATGACCTTGAAAATTTTCATCCTAAAGTAGTGACTTGGGAAGGAGCTACTGAACTAGACACAAATGCTGTTTGAAGTGGTGCTCCTAAACTTGTTGGAGTGGGAGATGAGTTATAAAGTGACGGGTTCAGTTCATATGATCCTTTCTAAGACCTGTACTCCATCCTCAATTCTTCCTCTCTCAACTTCATAATGAAATCATTAATATCCAACTTCGCAAGCATATCATTCTATCTCAGATTTGACACAAACGAAACCCACTTCTCTCGCAAGCCATCTGCAAAACTTGACACCTTGTCTTCCATGGATGTGGTTACCCCATGAGTGTGCAGCTCACTCATTAAGTGATAGAATTGGTCGATTATGTCATCTAGACTCTCTTTCCCTATTGAAGAGAAGTTGTCAAACTCCTTATTTAGAGCCTTTGCCTTTAAGGCTTTCAATGGTGCATTCCCGTCATACCATTTTTCCAGAGCCTCCCATAACTTCTTTGCTTGCTTGTTCTCAGAAAACTGATGGAATATGTCTTTGGGAATTGACTGAGTCAATAAAGCATACACCTTTTTTGCATTGTATTTCACCTTCTAGCTATCAGTCATGCTGCCCAAAGTAAGTTTAACCCCATCAGCACCAACCGGCATGCTATAACGTGTCTCGATTGATTCCCACAGATTGGGATCAACTCCATTTAGATATATCTCAAACCTTTGCTTCCATTGTGGGTAATCATCTAACGTTATGAGTTTAGGGGGCTTATTGTGATTCCTAATTTCATTTTCCAGAAGTAAAAGGTTCTGGATCCATCAGTCCCTTCTGGTAGAAAACGCTGAGTACTGATCTTCCATCTCTATGAACTGAGACCTTCAAACTGAAACTTATTCACTCGTGCGAATGGAGAGGTACGAATGGGTCAATCATGCGATTGAACAAATGCGGATGAATCAATCGTGCAACTAGACAAGTGCGAATGAATAGCCGTGCGATTGGACAAATGCGGATGCACAATGTAAATGAGATTGTTCAGTCATACGAATGGATGGGCGACTGAGTTCAATCGTGCGTATGGGAGGTGCGATTGAGTTCAGTCATGCGATGAGTCAATCGCGCGACTGAAGGCTGGTGCTTTTGAAAATTCGAATGTTTTTGGTACTTTGAACAAAAATACGATTCTTCACGAACCCTAATTTGCCGTCTGCTGAAAAACGTGAACTTTAAGATCTAGAGACGTTGAAAACACTGTTTTACTCAAAAAGATGGTGTTTTTGAATGAAAAACATTATTTTTACACCAAAACCGATCGAATCACATGCAAAATGAAGAGCTAAAGCTCTGATACCACTTGTTAGAGGACCATGTACGAACGGAGTACTAACTGATTCTGTGCGTATACCATATCAAATCGTGCGGAGTCCTACTTGATTGGCGATCCAATCAGGGAGAACACAGTTCAGATCAATCTAACGATTAAAGAAACAATAAGAACGATTAGAACACGATCAACTGTGATCTATGAACTTGGAACATGTTTTCTTGAGTCTCTGGACGGCTAGGGTACAATTATGTGTGTAGGTATTCAAATTCTTCCGTTTTTCCACGAATTAGGTGGTATTTATAGTTTATGGTCTTCCAATCATACGACTGAACCATTAGCATGGTTCAGTCGTGCGACTGAATCATGCGATTGATCCATCTGCACGACTCAAATTTCAGTCGTGCGACTGAGTCAATCTTATGTCTCAATCGTGCGACTGATCCAGCGTCCTGGTTCAGTCATGCGACTGGTCCATTAGCATGAAGTATTCATGCGTATGGTCCATTAGCATGGTCCTTTTGCTTGAGGACTTCATATGATTAATTTGAACATGTTTCTCAATCATTATTGAATAATAATTATGTACAATAACCACAAACCTGTATAGTTACTTCACTAGAAATTATCACACAATAAACAACGAAATATTAAACATTAAAGCATCAACCACATATTGTATTTTATTCATACCCTTTCATTACATATATGTAAGAGATGATAGACATTTTACATTAATCTTCTAAACTAGGTAGATATGTATCAACAATACAAAGAACACAAGTAAATAAGAGATAGAACAAGATAGCAAAATATAAAAGGAAATGGTTTTCAAGATTGCAGTATATTGCCTTCTCAAGTTCTTTTACAAGTGTCGCAAAGCATAAAGAAAAGCTACAAGTACTTGAGATACATATACTACATCCTACAGCCAGCCATACGTTGAAGGCCAACTAGATACAATTGACTAGACACAACACAAAATCAATTGTAGAGTCAAAAGGCAGATTGCCTTTTGACTTGTGAATATGACATGCCATAGCTCACATCCTAATATATTACAAAAAGGATAAAGTACATGAAGTGGAAAGTTACAGACTTAAGACCTTAATGTATAGTTACTTAAAGCATGGACCTTTTCACCAACTCATGGAAGTTGGTGACTTTACAAAGTTGCAATGGAAAGGGGTCCAACTTTATGTAAAGTACATCAGATAAAGCATGTATACTGAAAGTCTTCGGAAGAAATCTATCTTCAAGTGTTGGCTTCGGAAGACTTTATCTCTAAAGCTTCAGAAGACTTATCTTTGGCTTCAAAAGATATTGGTCTTGTCTTTGGAAGATATTGGTCTTGGCTTCGGAAGATTTCACACTTAGAATATTTCAGTTGCATGTGTGAAACTTCCGAAGCATTCTTCTTCAATGTACTTATATAGCATGCAGGAGACTTGAAGTGTTTGGAGTTGCATCAGCCTTAACATGTATTTCTTATAAGAATGTATTGAAATAATTTGAGATAGCAAGGTTCATGCTTCTTGTATGCAACTATGAAACCTTCACCCAATTCCAAGCTATTAAGAAGATTAAACAAGATCTAGGTCACTATGATACAACTAAGCTCACCACGTACAACATGACATTTTTGGTTATAAAGCCATAATTACAAACTACATAAATTAATGGAAAGATCTTGGGCTAAACTCAGGAAAATGATGGATTCTGTCATGATAGTGGAGTTAGGAATGGGAGTCATATTCAGAACATAAGCACCAAACCCTGCATATGCTCATCAAGCTAAGTCTAATCCTGCTAAGCTACTTATAGTAAAGAGTAATGATAGGTATAAGGGAAAAGACAAATTGATCAAAGAGCCATGGGATATGATCCAGGAAAAGTGTGGCCACTGGTACAACAGTAAGGGAAATCACATATGAAAATAGGATAATAGGATATTGCCTTGAAATATGATCCAGACTAGGATTATGTAGTAATTAAAAGAGCTTCTGGGATGATACAGTATTTCCCTTTGATTGAAACAATCATATCACTCCCAGATGCTGATATCTATGACCTACAAAGCTTACTTATCACCAATTATCCAATCAATACAAGAGAAATAGATTTCTCTATGATTGTTGGTAAGTTGAAGATAAAATTTAAAGATGATGTGATAAAGGAAGCTAGAATGGAAGACACTGAACATAAAAGAAGAAAACAAATGCAAAGGAGGTCACAATCCAACTATTCTACTCTTGTAGATGAAGATTTCTAAGAAGAGTTGGATATGCAAACAGAAGCTTTATAACAATCAAGACTATTAATGGAAATCAATAAACATATCCCATCACTAAATGGGGATATGTAGGACGTACCAAAGAGCTTGTGCTACTCAGTAATGATCCAAAGAAGAAAGCTTCGAGCATAAGATTGTTTGACCCAATGGAGATCAAACTGCTTGAACCAAGTTACACTGCTTATCTCCATGACAAATATTTCCCAAAGCTCAATGATGACCATGCTCAAAGTGAGAAATATTTATATGTGCACATTATTCAAGTGATAGAAAAATTGCATGCTAAGTCCTACAAACGATGAATTTGAGGTTGGTCTACTACTAGGAGCAGATATCCCCTCTGTCACTGAATTGAGAATTATGGAAGACGATGAGTTGGAGATTGTCTACAACAACAATGTGATGGCCACACTCACAACAGAAGAAGATTTGCTTGGTCTCAGTTTGGACACCATAAAGAAAATCCGTAAAATTGAGATCACGTACAAATATGATAATAAAAAAGAAGTAGTCTCATACTTCAACAAGAAGATTGTGTCACGAGTAAAGGAGCTATCAAGCCTAAAGAATTGATTACAAGTTGCTTAGCCTAAGGGGGAATATTGTTAGATCAAATGTACAGGCTTAGAACTTAAGTCATCTTTATGTATTAAACTCTTATCCATATTGTTTTCTTGTATGCAATATATGTACAGGATAACCCTATAACTATGTTGATTTATATGTATGATTTATATGTACAGGCTTAGAACTTAAGAAGTCATCTTTGTGTATTAAGAACTATATACGGATGAATATTTTGTACTTTCACAGATGTTCGGTTGTAACAATAAGGAATTATGCTTGAGATGATCTTCTATGGAAGAAAAGCTTGTTACAGATGAAGTCCTAAGTGACAGACTCCTACGGAAGACCAAAGTCCTTCGGAAGGCTAAATTTTTACTGAAGAACAAAGTGTTACGGAAGACTCAAGTCCTACAGAAGATTAAAACACTTGCATGTACTTCACCGAGTATATCAAGTAAACAAGTCAAACAATAAAGTAATGATCATAGAGTCAACTTCTATGGACGACTTTACTTTAGTCAGAGAACATCCATCAAGACATTCTTTGAGTAACTTTCTTACCACGATAAGAACATTATTGTTACCCTAACAGTAAAAACCTAACACTATAAATATGAGGCAGAGGTGCACATAATAGACAATGAATTGAAAAGGATTGCTACCATCATAACCTAACAACAAACCTTAGCAACCCCAACAGCCACCATAACAATACACACCAAAGCATCATTATAACCCTAGCAACCAACAATAGCAATAATTCAGTCATTATTTGTTCAATTGTAATCATTAATTAGTATTACTAGGAATCTATGAATCAATCGTGTTTTTTCATTTATTACATTCATGTGTTTTACATTTATATGAATTGTTCTTCATTGATTCACATTACAATTATTTTTTCATTATCAATCAATTAAACAACGAGTAGTGATAATTCTGTGATCACTATTCGTACAATCTAAACTGATAATCCCTATTTCAATCCTTAGATTCACACAAGTTCTGGTTATGAATTAAAAGAAATATTTAAAAGCTTCATTTCATAAAATTCTCCAATCCTAATGAACCCTAGAATTGAATTGGTCCAAATTCATCATGACATTGAAATTGATAATTAAATCAAGTTTAGGGCTTTTGATCAGCAATGGATTTTGAGTATATTAATAGATTCAATTTATCTAGTTAAAATCAAATTGATGATAAACAACAGGAGGACAGTTGCAGTAGATTGTTGATTCGAATTATGATGAACGAGTGAAGTTAATCCAATTCCTCAAGTTTGAAGTTTCTTTATACAATTATGAATAGAAAACGTTGATCAATTCTATTTAGATAACTCAGAAGGAAGAGATTGATAGAGTTGTTGGTCCGAATGATGGAGGTCAATTTTGTTAAGTACGTGTTTTATAAATCAAAATTAGAGGTACTGAGGGTTTGAAGGGATACTCTAGGATGTTTCCTCTCGATTATATAGGTTTACATTGATTGGTTTCAACTTGCACAACTTTAAAATTGATGCGGGGATTTCGAATTATGATTCAAGAGTAACCACTTGTTATTGAAGGTAATTACACACGAATTTGAATCATAAGGATTGTATAAGCGTTTCTAGTAGTTTGATTTGAATAATTTCTTGATCATTGAGTACAAACAACTGGAATTGTTGAATGTCATTCGGTTTCGAGTTTACCTATGTAGAAATAGGCGTTCAATCAAATTGATGGGGTACCATGAGTTTGAAACATGTATGTGATGGTCATGGAACAGTTTATGTGAGTGGGATTCATATAATATAGGAGATTGGGTGGTCACCTAAGGACCACCAGAGATTGGACGACGAATAGGGGGTGGGGGTTAGGGTTGGGTTGATTTAAAACAATTTACTTTTTAAGCCATGTTTTACAAATTAAAGTTTAGTCCCTGGGTTTATGTTTTTTATTATTTCATGGAATAAAACATTTTAACGTATGTTTTGAAAGCATAGCCTCAAACTTTCTAAAACTTTAATATATCATTTACTAGTTTACAGAACCTTTATAAACTTAATATATTTGTTAAAAAAATCTTTTTAGGTTTATTATTAGTTTTAATTATTAGTTAAAACTCATAAATGACAATGAAACTTTACAAAAAAAATATTATAAACATTAAAATTATTATAAATTGATGTTATTTAACAAAAAAGATTAATAAGACAATTCATTGTATTAATAAATAATACTTTTGTTGCATTTGAATCATAAAAATAAATAAATTTATTTAGTAACCATTTTTTCGTTGTAAGAAAGATTCAAAAAAATGGGGTGGGGTTTGGGTTTACATTACCAAATAGGTCATATGTTACAAGAAGCACTTCTAGCTTTAGCATTTCTTTGATAGTGCACACCCCAGTGTGCGCTATCAATAATTGCATCTAACCTTCCACAAATTGAAATCATTTCTACCATGATTTCTCCAATTCAAACTTTATCAAAACCACACATTTTAACTCTATCAATGTTTATTATAATTAAATTATAACCATACAAATTGAGTTTACATCATTTAAGCTTGATCCAACTGAGTTGAGCTCCTATCAGGTGACCTATATGTTCTCCCACCTAAAACACACCCTCTAAACTCACATTCACCTAACAAACTGCAAACACACATAATAAATTACAAAGAAAAACCACTATTTATACTAGATTATATATATGCAAAAATATTACACCTAGTTTTTGCAATATGTATAGTTTTAGCATGCTTCAAATCTTGCTTCTTCAAAGTTCTTGCTTGCCCTTGAAGTTCCTGCAAAATCTTGGTATTTTCATTTTCATACATTTTTTCTATTCATTGAATACTATAATCCACCCAAGTTAGGGCCTACAATTTCCCCCTTGAATTATGTTTTTTTTGTTAGTTTGACTTTAGTCACACGTCTTCATCAATACTAGATTCATGAACATCTTTCAATTTAGTATTTCCCTTTCATTAAAGTCTCTCCTAAAAGTCTTAGGCATTAAGGTTTTTCTTCATCCGCTTCATCCTGGATGTGTAGGAATTTTCTTGCATATGAAAAAGGATCCAACTTCCACTAATCAAATCCTGTATAATCAGGTTATTCAATCTGATTACAAAATTTTATGAGATTACGTTAGACTATTTGAATATATTTCCCCCCGACTAAAGATACGACGAGCCAACATTTTTAAAGTAAAAATCCGTAAATGATCTTGATTATCCAGATATTCTTCCTCCTATTTAAGATACATAAGCCCATAGTTTAGTGTATGAGTACTAATTAACCTTTATTTTTTATTTAATTCAATATGTTCACTTGTTGTCCCCATGTGAAAATAAGATAAGCCGACATTGCCCGGTTTCAATTCATGAAGACCCGAATCAACTATTGTGAAATTAGAATTTGAACTTGATCAAGCATTGCCAAACCCCCATTTAAGCTCCAACCCATAGAAGAAAAAACTTTAAAAGTTTTACTTTTTGGTGAATTTTCACTTCTATTAATAGTTCTCGCAAAAACTCTATGCAAAAACTTGGTAACCCATTGTTCTATGTATATTGATAAAACTTATCATAGTTCTCACATATCCATGTAAAAACTCAATAGTTTCACAAATGATGAATTTTGGCATTCTATAGAGACGTGAATAGGTCAGGTTTTTGCATTCAGATGTAGTATGTGAAAATTTATGTTGTTTGACTGATTGATTCTGATTCATTGTTGCGGTCTCAGTTCTTTGATTTCCATCATCTAAGTATGAACAATTTGATGCATATGTTGTATAAAAGGGTTGATCATAAATTGAACAACTAATAAAGCCAATTACTTTTCACTCTTGGTTTTGACTTTTATTCTTCGAAACCCCCAATTCGACCAAACCTTCTAGTCTTCAATCTTCTCTTGATCAACATCATAAATCGGATGATTGCATAATATAAAAGATCAATACCTTGCTCTAATACCAATTGTAAGGTTCAATCAGTCATTGAATTCCTGGTAGTTTTAATAAACATAAGATGGATGTGTCGGTATGTGTTTGACAACAAGGAATAACTCAATCTGATGTTTATTATAACTAAATAATTGCAACACTAATGTAAAGGAATAACTCAATCTGATGTTATTATAACTAAATAATTGCAACACTAATGTAATTTACTTTGTTTAAGCTCGATTCGCCCAAAGTGAGTAAGCTCGGTTGCCTTAATATTGTTCTTACATATAACACAATCTCAGAACACACACTTACATAACCACCTGCACACACGTCATTAATACAATGCAAAAACTCCTATTTATAGAAGTTGGGGTTTATGCAAAAACTTCTTGAAGTTTTGCATAATGAAAGATTTTACAAATGTCCTAAAGTTATTTTTATGTTCTAGCTTAGTCCAACTTCCCACAAAACTTGGAGTTCTCGCATTTCAGGGGTTGATTAAATTCTCGATTATCATGTGATATTTTAATTCATACAAGTTAGGGTCTTACACCTTTATTTTTAGTCAAGCTTTAACTAGCCTCTATTGCCACTTATTATCAAATTAACACTAAAAACATGAAATTAGATCAATCAAAGTGTTTTATCCTTATTACGAATTGATACTCAAATGATTTATGAACGGAATTAGAAAGCAAATGACAGAATTTGAAACTAATAAATCTTACAACTAAATTCCACCTTCTAAACTAGCTACGAATAATGTTAGCAATCATTAACCCCCAACTTTTCTATTCAAGACAACCAATCCCAATACTTTATTATTGACACATCTACCTAAACCTTTCTGTTAACCATGGTCACATGCTGGTTCATTACTAATAATTGGTTAAACCTTGCACGATGTAGCAAGGAACACAACATCTATATCGGTTTAGATCAATTCTAAGATAAAACCATCAGGAACATAGAACATGATCAAAAGTTTTATCTTTTTAAAAGTATCTAATATACATAAGGGAGGGATCAATAATTAACCCTCTATTATCCTACTAACCTTTAAACCATTCTAGTGTATAGTAGTGTCACATGTGTCATCGCTATTAGAATAATATACTGGGTATATTATAAATCATTAACAAAATTTCTAAATCAATAAACTATTGCAATCATATCACCCTATTTTTTTAAAACAATTCCCCTTCCATATTTAAAACCTTTATAACTTTTATATACAATAATGTCTTTTATAAAAGTTAAAAGCTTATGTATCTAAAGATGTTATACACGTCATCAAACAAATCATGTTATTTAATTTCTTGAAGAAAAGTTATGATTGTTAGAGAATGTATAATTACTAACAACCAGTACTATAAAAATGGGTTTGTTCTTTTATCCATTTCTTTATTTAACAGTTATCCATGTACATACATGTAACTGTAAGTTTATACTTAAAGGTTGATGCAACCAAATCAACCAAAGAACTCTCATCATCCATGCATGAAGTGCAGAGAAAAATAACTTTAGAAGTTGTTGATACATGTATGTCCCTAGATCATGATATGAAATGTAATAGATCTTGTTTATCTGATTTGGATGTAATTTGATATAATTAATGAAATGATATTGATTGTTTGTGATTTGTAATGTCTAATATTTCATTAGTGAGTCGATATTGAATTGGTTAATTAGGTTAGTGATTGTTTGAATGGTTACACATAATGTTTATTAATTAATACATTCAAACTTAACATAATGAAGTTCTCATGCGAATGGCCCATGCGAATGAACCACACGCATGAATAACTTCATACGATTGACTCAGTCGCACGACTGAACCAGGAGACTGGATCAGTCGTATGATTGTAACATAAGATTTGCTCAGTGGCACGACTGAACACTCAGTCGTGCGGATGGATCAACCGCACGGTTCAATCGCACGACTGAACCATACTACTGGTTCAGTCGCACGAATGAACAATACTAACCTATAAATACAACCCAATTCGTGGAAAAACGAGAGAATTCATTCTATTACGACTCCAGACGTACCCTAGCCGTCCAGAAGCCTCTCAATTCGTTCTCCAAGTTCATAGAACACATTAGATAGATTCCCAATCGATTTCTAACGTTAGTTTCAATTCTTTATTGATTCTTTGTGTGTTCTCACTGATTGGATCACCAATCAAATAGGATTCCGTACTATTTGATGTGGTTTACACGCTAATCACTAGGTATTTCATTCAAATACCTGGTCCTAACAATTGGTATCAGAGCTTTGGCTCTTGATTACGTGTGATTCAATCAAGATTGATAAACAGTTTGTGTTTTTGCACTAAAAACGCAATCTTTTGTGTCAAAAGTGATCTTGGACGTTCCCTGCTCATCAAAGTTTGGTTTCTACGGACATAGGCGATTAGACCTTGCGAAATTTCGAATTTTTATGGCTAAAACACGTTTAACCTAGAAATTTTCGCTAAACAGCAGCTTTAGTCGCACGAGTGAGCCATTCGCATGACTGGACCTCATTCGCATTGCTCAGACGCACGATTGGACCTAGTCGCATCTCCATTCGTACGATTGAACCATTCGTACGCAGTGTTCATACGCATCAACTTCATTCACACGACTGAACCGATCGCTTAGGTCAGCCGCACGATTGAACCATTCGCATAGTTCATTCGCATGGATAGCCCAATCGCATCCTTCAGTCACACCAGTTGACAGTTTGTTCTAGTAGACTTAAAGTTATTCGCCATGGAAGATCAAATGTCAGCATTTACTGCTGGGAAGGACTCTAGGATCCAGAACCTGCTGTTACTTGAGAGTGAGGTGGGTAATCATAATAAACCACCAAAGCTCTTAACGTTAGATGAGTTTCCCACTGGAAACAACATTTTGAGATCTATCTCAATGGAGTGGATCCGAATCTGTGGGAAGCTATCGAGATTGGTATAGTACGCCGGTGGGAGTCGATGGAGTAAAGCTAACCTTAGGAGGGATGACAGACGCGCAGAAAGTTAAATATAATGCAGAGAAGAGGGTTTATGCATTGATTACACAGTCTATCCCTAAAGACATATTCCACCAGTACTCAGAGAATAAGCAGTCCAAGAAACTATGGGATGAGCTGGAAAAGAGGTACAACGGGAATGCTTCATTGAAGGCAATCAAGGCTAAGGAGTTAAAGAAGGAATTCGATAACTTCTCATCGATGGGCAAACGAGAGTTTGGACGATGTTATAGATAGATTCTACTATCTGATGAGTGAACTGCATACACATGGGGTGGCTACTACCATGGAAGAGAAAGTTACAAACTTTGCAGACGGATTGCCGGAAAAATAGGCTTCATTCGTGTCTAACCTGAGACATAATGGAATGCTGGCAAAGCTGGATATAAATGACTTCATTCTAAAGCTGCGAGAAGAAGCTCTTAGGATGAATTACAGAGCTCAGAAGTCTTCGTATCCTCAGAATCCAGCTTTGTACAATGCCACGCCTCAAGCTAAGACATCTGGAGCACCTCTCCAGACTGCATTTGTGTCTAGCTCATCAAGTCCTTCACATGCTTCTCCTTCAGGATCAGACACGTCGGGGTCTTCTTATACCCATCATATTGGATCTGAAACAAATGCTACTAGACTGAAGATCGAGAACCTCGGTAATGTGACTGTAGAAGTAGCTCGAGAACACATGGATCTTTTGGCTGCAGTGGTTCATTCTTATGATGGACTTGTTGCTGGGAAGATTGGAAACTGCCATCTGGCAGACGAGGACTACGAGCAGGTGGACGAAATGGAGCTTGAGAGAATGGACATAATGTGGGCCTTAGCTAGTGCTGTCCGGAGGGCGAAGAAGTTTGTGAAAAAGACCGGACAGAACTTGGTAGCTACTAAGGATACCACATTTGGCTTTGACAAGAGCAAAGTGACTTGCTTTAACTGTGGAGAGAAGGGGCACTTCAAGAGAGAATGTGTTAAGCCAAAGAAGACGGGTAACGGGAACCCATTCTCGTCCTTCACTCGTCAAGACAAGCAAGCTACTAGTTCTACTTCATCAAGCAAGGATCCAAAAGCCTTGACTGCTCATGATGATGAAGGACAGGACTGGAGCTTTAGGTTTGTCTCTCCAGGGGAATCAAACACTGCAAGTGTAGAAGACATTGACAATGATTCTACGAGTGAAGGAGATCTAGCAGTTGAGATAGCGATGTCAAATATTGAAGAGACAACTGCAACTGAGGTCAGCTACAAGCCTAAGAAGGAGACTACCACAACAAAGACAGAACATACAGAATCACAAGAACCAGAGACATCTGATGCTGCGTTGATGGGTAACTCTTCTGAACCAACTCAGGTAAGTACCACTGACCAAATGTTTGATAATCATGCTTGTTCTGATTGTAATACGTTTAGAAATAGCATAGATGAGAAATTTGCTAGGTTATTAGATCATAATGATAACTTAGTAAAAGAGTTGCAACTGTGCACTGAGGCTAATAGAGTATTAAAACAAAATGAGCATAGTTACAAGGAAAAGATAGATCTTTTGACTAAACAACTTAGGGAAACCAAAGTAGTTGCATTTAACCAAGCAAATGACATTAGGTACTATCTAAACTCCCTAGAATACACTAAGAACCAAAAGGCAGTTCTAGAAGTAGAAGTAAACTCATTAAAACAGAAACTGCACAATTGGACAAGTTCATCACACATAGTCCAACACTTAGTGAGAGAAAGAAACAATGGGGAGGGTTTGGGTTACAAAGTCGTTCCACCACCACGTGAGACCTTGATGAACACTAAGAGTAGACCAGAAAATAATAACCCCATCAAGGATCATGTGGTGTCTACTCCTCTTGTTAGAGATCCAGATTCCTCATGTTCATCTATTGAATCTAGAAACAAACAAAAGGAGGCCACTTCAAAGGCAAAGGGTAAATTGCCTTGTGTTAATCTGGAAAAAGAATTTGAAAAGGTTAACTTAAAGTCAGGGTCAAACAGAGTCAAATCAGAACCTAAAAAGACTTCTAATGTTAATCTTTCACATGTTTTAAGTCAAAAACCAGTTAACCAAAAGGAAAAAGATGTTAAACATGTTAAAACAGTTAACTTTGTTAAACAAGAGAAAACATCAAAAGAACCAGAGTCAAAACCTAAAGTGAGTGATGTTACTAGAGTGTCACACACGTCTCCACAAAGAATGTTTAATCATAAAGTTCATAGCAGGTCGTGCTACAACTGTGGAGAGTGTGGACACATTGATTCCTTTTGTCCTTACTATCAGACACCTAGAAAGAAGATTGAATTTCAGAATTCAAAACCTAGGTCTTATAAGAGGAGCTCTTTAACTCCACCTAGAAGAACTAATGAACCTAATGTTCAATCCATCAGCCAGTCAAATGTTTATCACAAACAAGCATTGCACAAATCTGGATTATGGAAAGAAAAAACATCCTTTGTGTCTGGTAATGATGACAAGAAGGAACCTGAGCCACCCTCACTCTCTAAGGGTCAATGGGCGGAATTCATGATGTGTGATGCCTCTGGGAAACCCAAGCCAGTAAAGGCTTGGGTTCGTAACCTAAACTAATCATTTACATTGTATGTGCAGGGTGTTCGCTATAGTGCTGAAACTAACACGTGGATTGTAGACAGCGGAGCATCCAGGCACATGACAGGAAACAGGGCTCTTTTATCAAACGTAAGGCAAATAAAAGGAGGGCATGTTTCGTTTGCTGGAAACAAGGGAGGCTATATCACAGCTCAGGGAGAAGTTGGAAATCAGACGTTAAGTTTGATAGGGTGAACTACGTCCAGCAACTTCAAAACAACATACTTTCTGTTTCCTAAATCTGTGATAAAGTTTTTAAAGTCATATTCGACAACAAGAAGTGTTACGTCCTAAAGAAAGATTACGTGATTCTGGAGGACCAAGTGCTGATGACAGCTTCAAGATATAAAGACCTTTATGTTTTGGATCTCTCAACAGCTTCTACAACGGATCATGAAGTTCAGTGTTTTCTATCTAAAGCTACTGAGAAGGATTCCATCTCCTGGCATAGGAGAATGGGACATATTAGTCAAAGGAAGATGAATCACTTGATTCAGAAGGATCTTGTGAGAGGAGTTAACGTCAAGAATTTCCAACTTCCTGATTTTTGCGTAGCTTGCAAGAAAGGCAAACAGACGAAGAAGTCTCATAAGGAAAAGAAAGTTCATTCAATAGAACTTCCTCTTGACCTTCTTCACATGGATCTGTTTGGCCCAGTCAGTAAAAAGAGCATTGCAGGCGACTTGTACTGTTTTGTGGTTACTGATGACTACTCAAGATTCTCTTGGGTAATGTTTCTAAAGTCCAAATCAGAAACATTTGAGTCATTCAAGGAGTTAGTGACCACACTCGAATCTCTCTATAAGCTAAAGGTGAGACAAGTACGCTCAGACAACGGAACTGAATTCAAGAATCAGTTGATGGCGGATTACTGCAAGGAAAAGGGAATTGTGCATCAATTCACTTCTACATACACGCCTCAGATGAATGGTGTTGCTGAGAGAAAGAACAGAAGCTTGATAGAGACTACACAGACTATGCTGGCAGACTCGAAACTGCCTATCCAATTTTGGAATGAGGCAGTAGCTAATGCATGTTATACACTGAATCGAGTTCTGATTGTCAAGCGCCACAGAAAGACATGTTACGAGCTACTACAAAGACGCAAACTGAATTTGGAGTATCTCGAACCATTTGGCGCGCCGTGCACACTTCTGAAGAAAACACTAGAAGGTAAATTTAGCGAGAAGGCGGATGAAGGAATCTTTTAGGATACAACATACCGAACAAGAGGGTTTAAAACAACTCAACGGGTCTAGTAGAAGTGTGGTGTAATGTTGACGTTCAGAGATATACCACACCACCTACTTGCAAAGGACCCGCCTACTTTTTTGACTATGATGGATTCTTCAAGTCCTTCAACATCCCTCTCTCTCCTCGGATGATGAGTTAGCTACACGGATGATGGATGATATCTTGAATACACCTACATATAGCTCACAGGGAGAATCATCTACTCAGTCAGGGGGAGTAGTCGACGACAGTGACTCCTCCTCTGAAGATGAAGCTGATGAAGATGACTAGAACAGTCAGGAGGAACAGGTTCCAGTTCCTAAAAGTCCATAAGCATCTACCAGTGATGCATGTTCGACTTTGGAGCCTCAAACTCCAACTACCTCAGATGCAGAACCAAATGTTCATAATCTTGGCTCTGCAGGTAGCTGTTCCTACTACTCTAGGATCACGTCTAAACATCTATCATCCCTTGGACAATGTCATTGGGGATGTCAGATCAGGAGTACAAACCCGAAATCAGCTGTACTCAGCTGATTATACCTCTGTTATGGAAAAGGGCTACACTCATGGTGGTGCTTATCAGTGTTTTGTCTCGCAGTTTGAGCCAAAATACGTAAGTGATACATTAAACGATGAGGCATAGGTGAGTGCCATGCAAGAAGAACTTCTTCAATTCAAGAAGTTAGGAGTATGGACTCTGGTAGATAGACCTAAAGGTGCTAAAGTCATTGGCACCAAATGGGTCTTGAAATGGAAGAAGGATGACTAAGGGGTCATTATCAGGATCAAGGCTCGACTGGTTGTTCAGGGATTTCACCAAGTCGAGGGGATTGACTACAATGAAGTGTTTGCACCAGTGGCAAGGATGGAAGCCATCCATATCTTCCTTTCCTATGCATCGTATATGAAGATTAAGGTCTATCAATTAGATGTGAGGAGTGCATTCGTTCATGGGGTAATTCGAGAGACAGTGTATGTTAGTCAACCTGAGGGATTTGAAGATCCTTATCATCGGGACAGAGTTTACAAACTCGACAAGGCCTCATACGGGCTTCATCAAGCTCCTAGGGCCTGGTATGAGAAACTATCGATTCATCTTGTGAAACACGGCTTTCGCAGGGGAGTTATTGACTGCACACTGTTCATCAAAGAAAAAGATGGCGACCTACTGCTAGTACAAATCTATGTTGATGACATAATCTTCGGTTCAAAGAACAAAGAATTATGCAAAGAGTTTGAAGCAGTTATGAAGAAAGAATTTGAGATGAGTGCTATAGGGGAGATAAAGTTCTTTCTCGGGTTACAGGTGGACCAGGCTCCAAATGGGATACTTCTACATCAGACCAAGTATGTAGGAGACATTCTCAGTCGTTTTGACATGGAGAATGCTTCTGCTGCTGGGACTCCACTTGCTACGAATCACGATATAGCACCTGATGACAATGAAGATTTTGTAGATGCCGCAATGTACTGAGGAATGATTGGATCCCTCATGTATCTCACTACCTCAAGACCTGATATCATGTATGCTACATGTTTATGTTCTAGATATCAGGCTAAGCCTAAGGTCAACCATGTGATCGGGGTCAAGAGGATATTTCGTTATCTAAAGGGTACACCCACACTTGGGTTGTGGTATCCTCATGATGATGACTTTGAGCTCACGGCGTATAGTGACTCAGATTACGGGGGCTGCTAGATGAATTACAAGTCTACATCAGCATGGTGTCAATTCTTTGGGAGAAGATTAGTTACCTGGCAGTGTAAGAAGCAGACATCGGTTGCATTGTTAACCTGTGAAGCCGAATACGTTGCTGCTGCAAGTTGCTGTTCACAAATGATCTGGATTCAACAACAAATGCGGGATTACGGTTTAAAGTTTTCTTCTACTCCTATTTTTGTTGATAACTCTACTGCAATTGCAGTAACTAAAAATCCGGTACAACATCCAAAGACAAAACACATCGGTATTAAATACCATTTCATAAGAGACTGTTATGAAAAGAATTTAATAGATGTGGTAAAAATTAATACAGATTTTCAATGCGCTGACCTCTATACTAAAGCCTTTGATAAACCATGTTTTCAATATTTGCTAGAGGTCAACGGCGTTAAAAAGAAAAGTGATGTTATTCCTGATGATGATCATGTGTAGTCCGATGTAGTTTAGTTAATTTTTCTTTTTTATTTTATTTTATTTGTTTATTTTAGTCTGTTTAAATTAAACTCATGTTATTTTGCTGTTTATTAAAATCCTAAAATAATTAAACCAGTTTGATTTTAGTATTTTAGGGGAGAATAAGTCAGCAAGTAACATTAAAAAAACGAGGGAGAAGGAGTGGAAAGCTGATATAAGGTAGATCGTATCTGTGATACCGATTCAAACCCTTTGGAATATGATAGTACACAGGAACAAATCAAGAGGGACTTTAAAAAAAATTTAATTTACAAAAAATGCAAAAATTCAAAGTATAAGTCTGTGTAGTCTAAGCAATATAAAAGGGAAGATGATAGAAAAACTGGTAACTCCTAAGGTAACACAACGAGAGTAGACCTAGAGGTTGCTAGACCACAATTGATATGTTGGTAGATTCAACACAATAGATGATTAGACCTCACTGGTGATCTCAAGATCAAAGTAAGTTGTTCAACTGACTGTGGGCTTCCATTTTATCACTAGTTAACACAATCAACAATATTCCAATAAGGGGTAATGAGCATGTAAACGCCACAAATGTGTACGGATGACCATAAATAAAGCAAAGCACGGAAAAAAAATGAAAGAAAAATGCTATCAAGCTAATGACTTATGTTGTTGGTGCATTTTGTGCAAAATAAAATTAAGCTGCTCTAACAAGGAGATAGGTTGTGTGCCTCTCTGCTGTGCGATGGTACTGACCTAAGGATAAACATAACCTAGATATTCTAGAATTCATTGTTGTTTGCCGCCTCTCTACTGTGCGATGGCACTGACCTGAGGATTGGCTTCTCTTTGAAAGCTCTAAGAATAGTCTCTTCTTGTAAAAATACCCCTAGACCGCTCAAAAGCTCCTGAGGAATGTTGATTACCATATAAGTGTGGGATCCACAAATGTTAGTTGAAATAATTAAACCTAAATCTATCACCAGTCTGTGTCAAAAGTCTGTGTATGGATTTAAGAGGACAAACATATTGACAATCATTGTGGCTGCAATTGTTGAAAGTTCAAATCAATGTGGTAATCTAATAGTTCCAGTATGATTTCCTAAAAGTTGCTAACGACTCTGGATGAAAACCAAGAATTGAGCATCAAAAGGTTTTGATAACAAGTCCCAACTGATTTGACTTGCATGTATGATTCCAAATTTGAATTGGTCCAGGTGTGGTCAAACTAAATTAAAGCTGCCTATTCTGGAACCAAATCCAGTAGAAGTCTCTCACAAAAAGTCAAAAACAAGTTTTATTTTTGTATTTAGTTCAAATTTCTAGTTAGTTAGCCATTTTACTTTATTTGTTCGTCGGACTATATCATGAAAATCAGTAAGGGATCAACTCACTAAAAGGGTCATGTCTGAGATGACCACATGTGTTTTCAAAGTTTAACAGGGTCACGTTTGTTGGACCAAAACAACCAATGAGCCAGATCAGGAAAACCTTTAACTCCACAAGACATCACAACAACTTCTGAAGACTTGATTAGTTGTTTGACAAAGTCTGAAGATCAACAGCTAAAGACTAAAGTACTGAAGACTTCAACAGCTGAAGACCAAAGTCTGAAGATCAACAGCTGAAGACTAAAGTACTAAAGACTTCAACAGTTGAAGACCAAAGTCTGAAGATCAACAACTGAAGACTAAAGTACTGAAGATCAACAGCTGAAGTACAAAGTCTGAAGATCAATAGCTGAAGAGTAAAGTACTGAAGACTTCAACAGCTGAAGACGAAAGTCTGAAGATCAACAGCTGAAGACTAAAGTACTGAAGATCAACAGCTGAAGTACAAAGACTGAAGACAACATCTGAAGACATCAGCTGATGACAACAACTGAAGTTCAAGAAGTCCAAGTACTGAAGCCTTTAGAGTTTGTCACAACAGCTGAAGAAGCATTCTTCAATTGTTGTGATGGTTTCCTTTCAGCAGTTTTCTTTTCTATTTCAGTACTTGAAAAACGACTGAAGAGCATGTTCTTCAGTCGTTGTTTCAGTAGTTTCTTTTCAGTAGTTGTAGTGATAGTTAACACTTGGTATTCTTGTAAGAAGATGTCAGTTGTTGACATCATCAGTAGTTGTGTTAACTTTCAGTAGTTAAATAACAGTTAGATGTCACTGTCAAGTGACATCAGCTGACGTCAGCTTCCCTTATAAAAGGAAAGATGACCTAATTGTAACGATGCGCGTGAAGCCAGCCAAAGCGTGTATTGAATGAATATATTCCTTTTGGCAGAAATTCTCTCTCTATAACAAACACTGTTTCATTGATAAATTTCGTTTGTTCTTGTCTAAATTTGTTAATTCGTGAGCTCATTCCGCTGCAAATCCAATCTAATTGATCAAACTAGATGCTGAGATCCTAACAAATGGTATCAGAGCAGGTTAATCATTGATTGATTTAACAATTGATCATTGAAACTGTTCTTTTGCTATCTACGTTTGATCGAATTAGCAAATTTGCAAGAATCGGTTATAGAGATTGAGTTTCTGTTGCTTCTGGCCATTTTGTTTGAGGTTCTAAGTGGTTTTGAGCTAGATTTACTTGTTTACCTTGAATTGTCTGAATTTTGAATATGACTACTCCTTCTAATGACCCTCACAATACTGGTTCCTCAACCAAGCCTCCGATGCTGGTTAGGACTGAGTATAACATATGGCAACGAAGAATGCTCCATCACCTGTGTGTTAACAGTTCAGGTTGTTGGACATTTGTGATACATGGTCTACATAAGCCTATGGTGAACAATCCGGAAACCAACCAAATGGTTCCGAAGAAGAAGGAACAATACTCTGATGAGGATCGAAAACTATTTGAGATTGATGCTACAACTCATCGAATTTTGGACATGGCACTGCCTAATGAAATCTATTCTGGGCTTATGCATCATGAAACTACTCATGAGCTCTGGAAGGCACTGAAAGAACAATTTGATGGTAGTGATGAAGTCTTAGCAAACAATAGGGAAATACTTGCCCAACAATATGAGACATTTGCTCATAGGAAGGGTGACACTCTGACTCAACAGTTTGAGTGTTTTTCATGTTTGATCTCTGAGCTGAAAATGGTCAAACATGAATACACGAATAGCCAGATGAACCACAAATTCCTCAGATCACTGCCTGAGAGATGGGACACATATACAATTGTCCTACGCTCTAATGCAAATCTGGATAGCCTATCTCTCACCCAACTTCATGGGAAACTGCTTACATTTGAAAGAGAGATAGAGCAGAAAAGGAAACTGGCATCATCAGGAAAGCTCACTGAAGACTTTGTACCAGGGAACACTACCTTGGTCGGTCATGAGTCAGAATATGCTGCATTAGAAAATAATTATGATGTGCATATAGATTTCTCTTCAAACAGTTCAGATCCTGCATTTGTGAGTGTTGATAGTCAGTCAATCTGTAATAGTGACAATTTGTGCTTCATTATGGATGATTTGAAAGGTATAGCTGATGATGACTTAGAAGAGATGGAAATTCTGAGCCAAATGGCCTTGATTAATATCAGATCTCAGAAGTTCTACAAGAGAACTGGTAGGAAATTCCCTGGACTCTCTGGCAAAACCAAAGTTGGTTTTGACAAGAGTAAGTTGAGGTGTCACAAATGCCACAGGCTTGGGCACTTTGCAAGAGAGTGTAGATCATCTGGATCTAACTCCTCTGCACCCTTTGTGACTTTTCCAAGTAATATTCAACAAAACAAAGGGCAACATCCTGCTAGTTCTGGTCATCAATCACAATCTCTATCTCCTGCATATTTTGTCCCTCAGGGGCCAATGCCATATCCATATCCCTGCTATTACATGCCACAAACCAGTCAAGTTCAAGTACCCATTGCTCAACAACCACCTGCTCTTCCTAAGCCTCAACCTTCCTAATCTCATCAACAATCTCAACCTCAACAACACAGCTTTTTCACCCCAGGAGTTGTTGACTGGAGCAGTTTACCAGATGATATGTCTGGTCATGAACAACTGTTTTCTAGTGCTGGTCAACATGGTGGTGACAATCCTTTTGGAAACCTTGCTCTTATGGCCTGGAGTCTGCTGATACCTCATCCTCTAATGCCTCCACACCACAGGTATCACAGGTATCCTCTGAGGCCAAACCCAAGCTATGTTCTGAAACATGCGTAGCCGCATTTGCATCTATTAGAGAAGCAAATGTAGCTTTAATTAACAAGAAGATTGAGCTAGAACAAATAATATCCAAAAGAAAAGCTGAATTTGATTCTGTGCTTAATGATAAGAATGATGAGATTTACAAACTTAAATGCCAAATCACTGATGATAAGGCTAGGGAAGAGCTACTTCTAGAGAAGTACACAGACCTCAAAGAAACACTTGCAGCTACCCAGGTAGAGTGTGATCGATGGGTACATTCCTGCAAGGGCTTTGAAATGCTTCTCAGTAAGCAGTCTGCTTCCAATGTGAAGTTTGGCATTGGTTATAATCACACTGCTCCTCCTACAGATTTTACTGCCAGAGCATAGGTAGAATCTGATAGAGAAAGCAATAACCAATCCTTTTCATCATGTGATCTACTATCTGATACAGCACCATCAGAGGTTGGTGTCAGCATTAATTCCTCCCAACACCTATCAGCTGATGTTGATGGTTCAAATGCTGACACTCACATGATCAAAAGGTTGATCACTCCAGGTGGTATTTCACAAAGTACTGAAAGTACTAAAGAGCAACTCATAACACCTGGAGAACAAACCCAAACTACTGCATGTACTAAAGGAAAGAAAACTGCCAGTAGAAAGGGTGGGAAAACTACTGAAGAAGATATCAAGAAAGCATGTACTGCAAGGAAGAAAACTGCTAGTACTGGTCGCAAACTGCTGAAGAATAAGTCTTCAGTAGTTTCATCTTCTTCAGCAGATGATCAACTTAAGATGAAGAAAAAGTCATGTGAAATATGTGGCTTATTCAATCATCTTACTGGTGATTGCTCGTATAAAAAGGGCTCCAAACTCAAACACAATGAGAACATTAAAAAGAAAATGGATAAAATGAAAACTGAGTTTGAAACCAAGTTTGTACCAGCAACATCAAAACCTATAACCCCAAAATCCATAAAGAAATCCAAAAAGGAAGGGGTTAATCAGGCAACAGCTAAGGTTGCTCAAAGGGAGATGGTACAACACAGGAATCCATCAATCTCAAGCACTAATGTGTTTGATAAGCTGAAGGCTTTATCAGAGAATCAGACACAACTTGTTATGATGGTTCAACATCTATTGGGGAGAGTCAACCAATTAGATGCTCCTATGCTCAAACCACAGAGAAGAAAATCCATGCCAAAGGATTCTTCTTCTTCACCATCTCCATCCCCTCAGGTTGTTCTTCATAGCAAATCTGTTAGTTTACCATGTGTTGATGTGAACAGACCCAAAACCAAAAAGGTTTGGGTCTCAAAAACTAACTAATTTATTATGATTACGGGGTTCTTCAGCATGCCACAATAGCATCTGGTATGTAGACAGTGGAGGATTTATGCATATGACAGGGAACAGCTCTATTCTTCATGATTACTCTCAAGGAAAGAAGGGGTTTGTTTCTTTAGGCAATGATGCTAAGGGTTACATCATTGGCAAAGGCTTTGTCTCCAATGGGGAAATATGGTTTGATGATGTTAACCATGTGGAGAATCTCAAGTACAATCTCTTGAGTGTCAGTCAAATCTGTGATAAAGGCCATGTTGCTCTTTTCACCAGTCAGAACTGCAGGATTATGTCATCCAAAGTTCTGAGTTTGATTGATAAGGTGTTGGATGATCACACTCTCCTGAGGGCCAACAGACAGGAAGAGTGTATGCCTTAGATCTTTCCAAGAAAATAGATCTCAAAGGCCATCCTTGCCTATTTTCCAATGCTTCTCCTCAAGAATCTATTCTATGGCATAGAAGGCTGGGTCATGTGAATCTTAAAAACTTGAATCAGCTGATATATCATGGTTTAGTAAGGGGATTGCCTATGAAGGAGTTTAGATGTGAAGACAACTGCACTGCTTGTTTGAAAGGAAAACAACACAAAGTCTCATTCCCTCCTATTGAAGAACCTAAGTCCATTGCCTGCTTGCAATTACTACACATGGATATCTTTGGTCCTGTGAGAGTAATGAGTATGGCAAAGAAGAAATACTGTCTGGTAATTGTGGATGATTACTCCAGATTTGTATGGACTTTCTTCTTGCATTCAAAGGATGAGGCTGCTCAGACGATTATAAACTTTGTGTTGTATGTTGAGAAGCAGTATTCCCTATCTGTCAAGTGTATGAGAAGTGATAATGGAACAGAATTCATAAACCATACACTTGATGATTTTTATCTCTCAAAGGGAATCAAGAGGCAGTTTAGCATCCCAAGGACTCCAGAACATAATGTAGTAGTAGAGAGAAAGAACAGGAACCTTATTGAAGCTGCAAGGTCCATGTTAGCTAACTCTGGTTTGCCACTGACCTTTTGGGCTGAAGCTGTTAACACAGCTTGCTTTGTGCAGAATAGAGCCTTAGTAAATCAGAGGTTGATGAAGACTCCATATGAAGTTCTACATCATTTGGCTCATCTAATTTCATTTTTCAGAGCCTTTGGGTGTCCTTGTTTCATTCTCAACACAAAGGAGAACTCCACAAATTTGATCCTAAGGTGGATGCAAGGTATTTTGTTAGTTATTCGTCTACTTGCAAGGCATACAGAGTCTTCAACTGCAGAACAAAGATAGTTGAAGAGACTCTGCATGTGAAGTTTAATGAATCTCCAAAGGACAAGATTCCACAAAACATTGTGGAGTTATTTGATTTAGACATACTGCAATATGTTCCTTATCAGGCTTCAGCTGTTGCTCCTGTCAACAGTTCTCCACCTCGTGGTATTGATGATGATGATAATATCAATACTCACCTATTCTAGTTTAGTGATCAACTGTCTGAGTCCACTAAACTTGATGTTCCTGTAGCTTCAGTAGTTCCATCCACAACAAATGCTAATGAGATCTTTGATTCCTCTACATCTTTTGATTTGCCATCTCATTCTTGGTTTCAAGAGTCTGCATCACGATCTGCTGCTGCTGAAGGTCCTACAAACACTTGCACAGATCTCATTGTTTATCAAGAGTTGAAGAATCACCCAATGTCTCAAATCATTGGTGATATCAATGCTGGAGTTTCAACAAGAAGTCAATTGTCCAAATTCTGCTTCTATGCTCTCTTCATTAGTTAGTAAGAGCCAAAGAACTATCACATTGCTTTAAGGGACAATGGATGGGTTGAAGCCATGCAGCTTGAGCTACTTCAGTTCAACAAGCAGCAAGTGTGGGAACTAGTTCCTCTACCCCTAGGTAAGTGTGCAATAGGCACTAAATGGGTGTTTAGGAATAAAACATATGGAAATGGGCTTATTGTTAAGAACAAGGCCAGAATGGTTGTTCAGGGGTTGCACAGGAAGAAGGTATTGATTAGGATGAAACCTTGCTCCTGTAGCCAGATTGGAGGCAATTAGATTGTTCTTAGCCTATACTGTATTCCACAATCTTAAAGTTTTTCAAATGGATGTTAAAAGTGCATTTTTATATGGTAAAATAAAAGAAGAGGTTTATGTGTGTCAGCCACCAGGTTTTGAGGATAATAAACATCCAGATTGTGTATACAAGCTTGATAAGGCTCTTTATGGGTTGAAACAAGCTCCTAGAGCCTGGTATGAGACATTATCAAATATTATTCTTCAAAATAATTTCACTAGAGGCTCCATAGATAAAACTTTGTTCATTAAGAAGGTGGATCAGCATAAGCTACTTGTTCAAATTTATGTTGATGATATTATTTTTGCATCCTCCGATCTTTAGATATTTGCAAGGTACACAATCTCTAGGTTTATGGTATTCCACTGGACACTCTTGCAAATTAGTTGCTTTTCCTGATAGTGACTATGCAGGGTGTAAGTTAACCAGAAAGTCAACTTCTGGTGGATGTCAATTCCTAGGCAACTGTTTGATTCTTGGCAGAGTAAGAAACAAACATCTGTTGCTACATCCACTGCTGAAGCAGAGTACATTGCTGCTGCAAGTTGTACATCTCAGGTACTCTGGCTTCAGAACCAACTTTTGGATTATGGCATTACAGAGACTAAGACTCCATTATTAATGGATAGTGCTTCAGCTCTTTGCATTGTCAAGAATCATGTCCAACATTCTAGGACCAAACATATAGAGATTAGACACCCTTTTATTAGAGACTGTTTTGAAAAAGGTCTGATTGATCCAAAGTTTGTGCCTAGTGCTGATAAGCTTGCAAACATTTTTACTAAGCCTTTGGATAGTTCAACTTTCGAAAACCTAGTGTTAAGGCTTGGTATGCTGCAGCTAGAATAAGTGACAACTACTGATGATCTCAGTAAACAAGTACTGATGATCATTAGTAAACATGTCACAAATAAGTACTGATTCTGTTACAAACTACTGATGTAGTTATAACTACTGATGTTAGTAAAAACAGATAAGTACTGATGTCCTATGAAACAACTGAAAACAGCCAAAAAGACTGATGAGTAAGTGTTGAGGACAGTATGAAATAGCTGAAAAGCTAAGAATTGACGAAAACTACTGATGGGAATTTTCTCTTCAGTCCTTTTACAACTGCTATTTCATCTTAAACAACTAAAGCAAAACCAATGTCTTCAGTAGTTTCACAACTACTGATGACTAACACCAAGTCTTCAGTCGTTTACAACAACTGATGACAAAACCAATGTCTTCAGTAGTTTCACAACTACTAATGACTAACACCAAGTCTTCAGTCGTTTACCACAACTGATGACAAAACCATGTCTTCAGTAGTTTCACAACTACTGATGACTAACACCAAGTCTTCAGTCGTTTACAACAACTGATGACAAAACCATGTCTTCAGTAGTTTCACAACTACTGATGACTAACACCAAGTCCTCAGTTGTTTCCAACATGTGAAGCCAAAACCATGGTTTTCAGTAGTTTTATAACTGCTGATGCCTAAAACCAAGACTTCAGTTGTTTCAACCTCTGAAGGTTAATACCATGTCATCAGTCGTTTAAAACTACTGATGATTAAAACCAAACCTTCAGTTGTTTTATAACCCATTCCCTATAAATACCTAATCCTACAGAGCTTCATTATCTCAAACCTAACGTTCAAAAACTCCGAACCTTCTCTCACATTAATGGCGACCATGCAGCTTAAACCAAGACACAACTGTGTTGCCTACCTTACCAAATCACCCTTCTGGACAAAGTTTGATAATGCCATTGATCTAATGGTCCACTCTCCCTACAAAACGGCTTTCCTTCTAAATCCTACTATTTATGCCGAATCCTTACGTCAGTTCTGGACGAACGTCACCCTAATCACTGGGGACAATGACACCAACTCTCTCCAGTCGTTCGTCAACAACCGACAGGTGGTCATCACTCCGGCAATCCTTTGCCAAACCCTACAACTGGATGATGCCACTTTCCCCGTTGGGTATCCAAAGGGCACCACTGATCTATCCTTTGCCCACCATGGATACCAGGGTAACCTCAGCGCCTCTACCATCCTGAAGAAGCATTTCCATGATGCAGAACGCCTTATTTTTCATATGGTGAATGTATGCCTAGCTCCTAAGACTTCTTCTTGGGATCAAATGTCAACCAGATGGCAACAGGTATTCTTCTCTATCCTTGAGCAACAAAACTTAAATTTTTCTGCAATAATATTTCTTGAACTCAAGGATATGCCTCAAAACCTATTGCTAACCGATGGATATTATATCCACGGTTCATAATGGCCATTATAGAGAACCAGATGAAAGCTGAGGGACTTGTTGGCCTTGGAGTCCATACTATGGCTGTATTTCCTGAGGTATACTCCAGGCACAACTCAGACCAGTCACTCAAACAGGCTGCCAAGCTGCGAAAACCCACGCAGCTGGAACCCACAGCCACCACCTCCAAATCAAAAGTCCCCACCAAACCCAAACACAAGAATCCCAAAACGGCTACTCAGGGAAATGAGTCCCCTGAGGATGTCCCTGCAACACAAACGTAGGATATATCTACTGGCCATAATCCCCAAGTAGATACAAGTACTCACCCAACCTCAACTGCTCAGGCTTCCTCTCAACAGGAGCCTGCAACAACCACATTCGGGGCACCTATACATCTGGAACCTTCCTCATTTGAGGAGGTTGCCATTGAAACTCACCACTCTCCCCCGGTGCAAACTACTTCTACACCATCTCCCACTGCAACCGCCCCCCAAAGTCCTACCATAATAGTTGCAAAAGTGTTGAGTCAGTTGCATTCCTCACCCCCCTCCCCAGATACCAATCAAAACTGGGATATAGTCAACCATTGAGGGCGAGGATCAAAATGCTTCTGATAACCCACATCACAGGGGTTACACTATTCCATCTCCAAGTGTAGAAACGGAGATTAGAACATCTGGTGAGGCTGCCACTTCTCCTGCTTCAGCATATGATCAGGATGTAGTTGGTAACATCCATAAGAACTCACCAGAGGATGCCAATGAAGGACATAGTCCTGAGGCAGGAAGTCCCCAGTACCAAGAACGAGAGGCACATGCTGATACTGATCTACACTCAGAGCATGTACATCCTGATTCTTTCAGGAGGTCAGGTGATTCAGCAAACACTGATGATGACCTGGGCTTCTTCTATGATGTTTTAGCCCAAAATACCATCCTAAAGAATGAGGTAAGCAGACTCAACGAGCTGATTGCCAAAATGTCTTAGGATCTAAGTCCATCTACCCCAATACACCACCAGATGGCACCTTCCTCTGAAGGTCTCTTATACACTGAGCCACTCCAAAACACTCAGCCACCTGCCTCTACTTCTGGCACTATCTCTCAGGGACAAAACCCCCCTGAGCAAATAGCTGCTATCTTTCAAAATTCCTTACCTCTCATCACACGATTTATCACTGATATAGTGACTAAAACCCTTGATGAGAGGCTTCCCTCGGTAATCCAACCCTTGATAGAGGAAGTTGTGAGCAAAAGGCTTTCTGACAATCAAACCCTTGCAACCAATGCAACCAAAAAGGGGGAGATTCAGTAAGTGAAAGCAAAACGAAAGAGGATTCAAGATGGGAAGGAGAAAGAAAAAGAGATAGAGGTGGAAAATGAGAAGGAGTTGGGTGTAGAGACTGAGAAGGAGAAGGAGAAGAAAGCTGAAATGGAGAAAGTGACTGAAAGTACTAAAGACTTTCATGTCACATACAAGAAAAGGAAGAGTGGAAAGAAGGAGAAGGAGTTGGAGAAAATGGTGAAGGAGGCTGATGCCCAACACAACCGATCAGTGGATAACATCATTGATCAGCTGTTTAGGCAAGGTCATGACACTGAAAAACTTGACTCAGAAATTAGAAGATTGGAGATTGAAGAAATCAAGCAAGATGGGCAAGTTACAGTGTGTTCGAAAGGGAAAGGCTGGAAATCATGATCAGGTTCATAGCTAAGTATCTTGGAAGATCATTGATTGAAATCAAGTCATGGTCCAGGCACAGCATCTTGGCAATTACCACTAAGATCTGTTCGTCTGAAGTATATACCAAAGGGCTGGTCATTGAAGGCTTGAATGAAGCTGGTGCTGGGAGCAGGACTGAACTGGTCAAACAATCTAAAGCCTCACTTACATCCAAAATGCTAGAACAGCCTGTCAAAATTCCCACACCAAAACCACCACAAGCACAACCCACTAAACCAATTCCCTTACCCATAAAACCAATAGCCGATGATGTACCCCAAAAGAGGAAGAGAAGGGTACTGAGGCTAGAAGAGGAAGAAGAAGATAATGATGAAGATGAAGATAGGCTACCAATCTCAGCTGTTATACAGTTGCCTAAGGCCATAAGTCACCCTCCAACAATTAATCCTGAATCTCAAAGGCAAATTGTGAAAGTGAAGTTAGAAGAAGAAGAGCTTCACAAACAACATGATGAGGAACTGTTAAGAAGAGTCGACAAAGCATACGCTGTCATATCTTCAATCATAAATATGAAGAAACATGCTCGGAGATTATACACTTTCAGACATACCTTTCAATATCAAAAAGAGAGAGTGAGGATTTGGCCTGATCCTAGGGTGTCTCATAGGATTCAAAAGAAAAATATTCCACAGATATACATTGGCCAAGTAAAGAAGATTGTAGATGAAGTGATCTCACTGACCTTTGTAGTATCACCTTGGGAGATCCTATATGACTTCAAGAAAGCCTATAAAGCTAAACTAACCCCACAAAAGATGCTGGAGAATAAAGTGGTGAAAAAGGGGTTAGTGTATAGGAGGCTTGAGGAAGTTAGAAAGAATGAGCTCCAGTTGTTCTTAGAGGGTATTCACCCAGATGAATTCGCATATAGAGTCATAACAACCGTGGAACTAAAAAATGGGAAGCAGGTCAAATACCTCTCTGAGTATTATGGGCCAGAGTCACTCTTTGAAAGAGAAGCAGAAGAGCTTACCATGGAGGAACAAGTAATCTTCATTGAGGCCTATACAAGGGAGCCTTACAGACTCATAGTTGGGAAGTAGATCTCATGGATGGGGTAACAGCTCTGTGTCCAGTTCCCCAAGACAGACTTCCCGTCCATCCTTTGTCAAAAAGATCATTGAGACTTCTTCCCAGGCCTGTGCTTACAAGGGTCACTTCTGAGCTGATCTAGAAGACAAAAAGACCAATCTTTCTGCCATAATAAGTGGGACATCTTCAAAAAGCTTAAAGGTTTTGGCTGCATTGGTTCAGGGGGAGTTTGTTGGACCAAAAGAACCAATGAGCCAGATCAAAAAAACCTTTAAGTCCCACAAGACATCACAACAACTGCTGAAGACTTGATTAGCTGTTTGACAAAGTCTGAAGATCAACAGCTGAAGACTAAAGTACTGAAGACTTTAACAGCTGAAGACCAAAGTCTAAAGATCATCAGCTGAAGACTAAAGTACTGAAGACTTCAATAGCTGAAGACCAAAGTCTGAAGAACAACAACTGAAGACTAAAGTACTAAAGATCAACAGCTGAAGTACAAAGTCTGAAGATCAACAGCTGAAGACTAAAGTACTGAAGACTTCAAGAGCTGAAGACCAAAGTCTGAAGATGAACAGCTGAATACTAAAGTACTAAAGATCAACAGCTGAAGTACAAAGACTGAAGACAACATCTAAAGACATCAGCTGATGACAACAGCTGAAGTTCAAGAAGTCCAAGTACTGAAGCCTTCAGAGTTTGTCACAACAACTGAAGAAGCATTCTTCAGTTGTTGTGATGGTTTCCTTTCAGTAGTTTTCTTTTCAATTTCAGTACTTATAAAACGACTGAAGAGCATGTTCTTCAGTCGTTGTTTCAGTAGTTTTCTTTTCAGTAGTTGTAGTGATAGTTAACACTTGGTATTTTTGTAAGAAGATGTCAGCTGTTTGACATCTTCAGTAGTTGTGTTAACTTTTAGTAGTTAAATAACACTTAGATGTCACTGTCAAGTGACATCAGCTGACGTCAGCTTCCCTTATAAAAGGAAAGATGACCTAATTGTAATGATGCGCGTGAAGCCAGCCAAAGCGTGTATTGAATGAATATATTCCTTTTGGCAGAAATTCTCTCTCTATAACAAACACTGTTTCATTGATAAATTCCGTGTGTTCTTGTTTAAATTTGTTAATTCATGAGCTCATTCCACTGCAAATCCAATCTAATTGATCAAGGTAGACGCTGAGATCCTAACACGTCTGAGGTGACTAAATTGTGTAAAAGGATCACGTTTGAGGTGATCAAAAGTTTTTCAAGTTAAAATGATCATGTCTGAGATGATCAAATGCTCATAATGTTAATTTCAACAGGTAAAAAGGGTTAAGTGCTAAATGTTCATAAGTGTAACCCATTCGCACGACTGGATCATAAGTATGGACCAACCATGCGAATGGATCCCATTCACACGACTAGACTTGAGATTGAGACATTCACTCGAATGGCTTATCAGAATGATCCATTCGACCGAATGAAAGGGTGCGAATGAGTAAGTCGACCAACTGAGACTCAGTCGGTTAACTGAGGGTGCGAATGAAAGGGAACGAATGAGTCAGTCGACCGACTGAGACTCAGTCGGCCAACTAAATGCGACTGACTGGGCCAATCGCACGACTGAGCCTCAGTCGCCCGAGTGAACTGAGCGAATGAGGCCAGCCGGCCAATTGAACTCAGCTTTAGTCTTTAAAGGGCCAGTCGATCGCATTTTACTCTTCATACCCAATCGCTCCCAAATCGTATTTCTTCTCGTTACTCTGCCAAAATTTCTCTAGACCTTCTTTTCACATTGCTGTTGATCTTCTGACGTTTGTTGACTTATAAACAGGTAGATGGCATTGATATCGCACCGAAAACAGAAGGAATGGAACTCCAATTTGGTGATATTTGAATGAAAACAAGAAATGGACTATACATGACCAAATAACCAACCTGAACTATGCAAAATGTTAAAATTAAGTTTAATAGGTTATTAGTGTCTAAATGGCAAGTCTATTGAACTGGTAACCCACGTTAAATCATTTGTTTTGGTCAAGATTCAAACAGCAGGCGATTGAACAGTAGGACAGGCGACTGGTCATCCGGATGAACTCTAATCGCACGATTGAAACTTGCGATTGGATCAATCGGCCGAATGAACCATGCGAATGAGCTCAGTCGGCCGACTAAACCAATCGCAGACTTAGTCAGCACATTGAACTCAATCGCATGTCTCATTCACCCGAACGAGCTCAGTCACATGAAAGAACAACCGACTGACTTCAGTCGCATGATTCATTCGCGCGAATGAAACAGAATGAATTTAAACATTACACTTAGAACTGAATTTTGATGTATTATGTACTAATGGTTACGTGTCTTATGTTTTAGGAAAATGGCTGATAGATGGTCCATTAATCCAAAGCACAACATATGTGCTCACTTGGATCATACTACTCGGAACGGGGCTGAGTTCACAGAGATTATAGCTTTCCTTAGACGTTCCCGGATACATAAGGCTATATGTACACCTTGCATGCCCTACAGGTCACTACACCAGGCATTCTGGGAGAATGCCTCAGTTGATCGCTCTCGTAAGCCGTACAGTATATGGAGCTCAATTCTGGGTCATGATATCGAGTATACTGCTTCTGATATCCAGAGAGTTCTTGAGTTTGGGGACGATACGAATCACCCCACCAGATTACATCCACTGACTGTGAGAGGTTGCTTCCTCAGGATCAAGTATGCTGGGGACATAAACTCGGTGTGCTCAACAAGAGCAACCTGTGCCCCCAGTACAAGTACTTGGCGCATGTGATCCTAAAGTGCATTGCTTCGAGGAGGGGTGGGTTCGATGATCTATCAGACCAGATTCAGAATGCCTATGTGGCACTGGTGTTGAACCACCCTTTCAGCTTTTCGAGTATGATCTTCTCTTATTTGGTGGAGAACCTGGAGGCAAAGAGGATGGAAGGATTTTGTATGTACCCCAGGTTTCTACAGCTGATCTTCAATGAGAAGCTGCCACTTCTTCCCAAGGAGAGTCATGATGCAGTTGCTTTGGAGATTATGGATGACACGACCTTGGGTCGGATGAGGGTGTATAGGGGCAAGCAAGTGAAGCCCAGGTGAAGAGGTTGATTGGCCATTTAGCCAACGAGAGATATGTGGCGTCGGGGAGACGCAAATGGCGTAATGATGACAGTGATTCTCATGATGAGAGGCTACTGCTCCCAGAGCATGACTCTGATAATGACGACAGTGGGGACGCTGGAGATGATATGCCTACTCCACCGAGAGGCTCAGTTTCTAATGTTATACCTCTAGTGTCCGCCCCAGTTGGAGACATAGCCGAGTCTGCTGGTTTCCATCAGGATTTTGTTCCTGGTGAGGAGGAAGAGGAGTCGGAAAAGGAGCCCTTGACACGTGCTGTGGGAAGCAAGGTTGTTCCCACAGAACATGGACTAAGGGCAGTTGGTGAACGGCCAAGAGACTCAGGAGAGACAGCCACTGATCCGAGTTATGCACCGGAGTCAGCTAGCAGGGTTGTAGGGGGAGCATCCACCTCAACGGGAACGAGGAGGAAAAGGATGGCTCAGCCCCATGGTCAGAAGAAGAAGAAAAGACGACTCACCTTCGTTACCACCACAGCCACCACACCATCCACAACCACAGCCACCACAACTACTACTACCACCACCACACCTCCCACCATTGTACAGATTCCATCTACCACCATATCTTTCACTCCCACATCACCTCCATTATTTCACAGACCCATCTTCACTATAGCCACCACCACCACCACTACCCACCAAGCTGGATCCTCAGCCCATCCATCTCATACTTATGGATCACCTCTACCTCCAATTGGGGTAGAGGAATAGCTGTATGCGCTAAACAGGATGGTGATGCGCCTATTAGCCGCAGATGAGGAGAAGGCGGCTCAGATCAGCCAGCTTGCTGATCTTACTGCTGGTCAATCTCACCAGATAGAAGAGCAGGCTCGAGTGATAGAGGAGCAGGCCCAACAGATGGCTGCTCAGAACCATGAGATAGCCCAACTCCAAGCATATAGTGTCACATCAAACAAGAAGATAGAGGAGTTGGAGGAGGCGAAGAAGACGATCATGTTAAAGCTAAAGGGATCTAAGGAGGAGCCCTTGAAGATCAAAGAGGGAGACGAAGATGATAAAGATGATGATGAGGATGATGAGGATAAGACAGAGGAGGATGAGGGGACAGAAGAAGAAAGGACAGAGGAGAAGGATGATGATGATAATACAGCAGGAAGAGATGCAGCTACATCGGCCTCTGCTTCAGGTCAAGAAAGGAGGTCTAAGAAGAATCAAGAGCAACCAGCTTCTTCTTCTGCTCCACCAAGTGACGAGATGATGATACATGACAAATGTAAAGATTAGATGTTTATGTATTTAATTACTTTTGTATTTGAATCATGTATTGAAACCTATGTATTAAATGTTTAAATTAAGTTTAATGCATTTTTGATTTGATTAATTACTAATGGTTGATATGTTAAATGTGTAAATCAAACAGATCCAATTTACCAAAGGGATGAGTTTGATGTTGCTCCCCTTCAGCAGGTCAAGACTCAGCTAACAATGATTCTTGATCTGCAAGGGATAGTAAGGAGGTCGGTGAGTTATACCCCTGAAGAAGGGGAAATAATTCACCACCTATCAAACGAGCAACTCGCAGAGATCTTCAAGCTCAATCCAGATGAGATAGTCAAGGATGCTCCGACATGCGACTCGACCAGTGACGAAGAGCTCAACGATGTTAATGAAATCGAGATTGAAGATGTCACTGCCGAGCACTACCCTCAGTATGCTGACAATGAGGGAAATGTGGTCCCCCAATCTGGGTGAATCCCTCGTCAGTGATATTTTTGAGGTGTTAGACAAGATGGAGCAAGAGTCGGAGAAAGTAGAGGAAACGACCCAACCCTCAAATGATGATGTCGATATCCGAAAGCCTGAGTGGGCTGGAAGTTTTGAAGAAGTTAGAGCCCAACGCGCTGCACCGAAACAGGATGCCTACACCAAACTCTACAAAGTCAAGAAACATCATAAGGTGACTGGCAGGATCATAGCGTGGGAGTATTTTGAGGATCTTAACGTATATTCAGTGAAGACTCTACCAGGTTTTGAGCTCAACCAGCTGGCCAAACTAAAGCTTTTGTATGCTGACCCAAGGAAGATGTCAGTATTGGATCTTATATGCCCAAGACACATATAAGATTGATGTGGTTAGAACGTTATGATCCAAGTCAGGTCATACCCAATAACAAGTTATACAAACACCATCAAATATTTGTTTAATGATAGGATCATGCAACAAATATAGACACCTAATTTAGAAAATTGGTTTTCTAAATATTGCTTTTGTGTTAGAACAAAATTATATGGATGATTTTGTTCAAGAGAGATTTATTTGTTTCATTATTTAAAATGGTTAGATAATGACTTATAAAAGAGTGTTGTGTTATAAAATTACAACTAAGTTTTAATTTTATAACATGAATTAATAAAAGAGTGCAATTACTACAAAATAAAAGTGTGGGAAAACCCATTTTGAATGGGATGTTGCGGCCGCCCAAGGGGCATTGGGAGACCCCCTTTTTGTCTTGGTTCTTGTATGACTTAACTTATACCACACTAAACAATCAACTCTCCTAACACTCTCTCTCACACACACAAGAAACTCTCTCAACTTGGCTGCATATTTTCGAGCTTGGAGCAGAAATATTGGGGTTGAAATATCGAGTTCTAGTGAAGCAAAAGAAGAGGTTCTTTTGGGTGTAGCAACCTAACAAGCAAGGTGTTTGAAGGGCTTGGGGTATCACGGATTTGAGGCCTTCTCTTTTGAAGATTAGTCACTCAAAAGCATCATCATCTTCATCTATTTCGACCTTGTTTTGCTGCTGTAAGGTAGTTTATGGCAGCTTCTTTATGGCTGTCCATAATGCACGTTTTATGTTTTCATAGCTTGTCTATTCACATAAAATGATCCTTGTAAAATGGGTTTGTTTTATACACTAATATGGTCACCTAAAGAACATATTTTCAGCTTATAAACAAGTTTATAAAGCTATATATATATCCGCTGCGTTTTCAGAAAGTTTAAATGGTTAAACCTCATTTTTGTGTTCTAACAAATCCTTCAATGGCATCAAGAGCCGGTTATGTGGATAGCTTGCTTGTTCATGTCCTTTATAATTGTTTTATGTGACTTATTAACCCTTTTAAGGGCTGCTATATTTCTGTTTTGTTGAATCCCCAACTTTCAATGTTATATTATACATGCAAATGATTAAACCTTGAAAGATATATATATATATGTTGATATGTTTGGACAACATCTAAACCGAAATTTTCAGTTTATGTTGGCTTAAAATTCATGGGTTTTGAGGGGATTCATATTATATTTTGGATGATATGATGGATGTTTATTTTAGTGCATAACCTAGCCATTGACCTTGTGTTGTTTGGATTTTTGTAATGGTTGTATTCATTCATTCAATTGGGTTGTATTATCTATTGTTTGTGTTTTGTTTCAAGTGTAATTTATTTATCATTGGTTGCAATAAATAGATTAGGTGTATTTTTCATTTTACTAGATATCATGTATTAGGACCTTATATCTTGTAATATGAAGACATATGCCTTGGAAGCACAAAGGAAGACACAAAAGAAACATGGAGCATTTTGGATGCGGTTTCAAGTGGGAGGCTTTTGGAAGCTTTCTATGTGTTCTCTTGTTGTAACCTTAGAAAAGACCAAATGAAAACACTTGTGATGGCACACATGTGTTGTCAACATAAGGGCTATGATTATGCACATATGATTGTTAATGTTTATGCTTGTTTAAATGTTTGTTGTTTGTTTGAATGGTTGATGTTTTGACATGCATAACAACTCACTAACAACTTAACAAGCTGAAAATTGATGGTTCTAAAAGTTATATAAAGTTATTAAAATGGTTTAATGATTTTAAAGATTAAAATTGGTTTTAATCAAAGGACCATAGGGTATCTTGTATTTGAATGCATGCAAATACAAGTTCATAGAGTTTTTTCTAACTTGGATTATGGAAACTTTAACTACTTTTGACAAACAAGTTTAACACCATCCTTTTGCACAACACTTGAGTCATTGAAAACTCTTAATGGGATAAAGGTCACCTAACCATCAAAAGGGAACTTGTGACTTGAGGTGGGGATACCACAAAGGTTGGATAAAGGTCACCTAACCACTTATGTTGGTAAACTCACACGTGTTTGCAAGTAGGGTAACTTGATTTGCAAACCATGTTAAATGGATCGCCTAAATATGGTTTCCAAATGGTGTTGATGGGATTAACATGCCGACTTTACATATGATGTTCCAAGTCGATCCCATATTTCTAGAAGTTGCAAATGGTTGCAATCGTCAAACGTTGACCACCTTATTAATTTAAAACGTGGGATAAAGGTCACCTAACCACAATTTAAATGTAATGTTGGGTTCTAGATTTTAATATGAAATGACCTTAAAAGGCATTTATTATTAAAATTACAATATCGCAAATACTAAAATAAAACTTTGTTAAATTTTGTAGATGGCCTCAAATAATGATAATTCCGATAACTCATCCGCGTCCAGCCAATCATTACGAGCGATCCTCCAAAAGGAACGTCTAAATCATAACAACTTTATTGATTGGTATCGAAACTTGAGAATCGTTCTCAAGCAAGAGAGAAGATCATATATCTTAGACGACCCTATCCCCGATCAACCTATTGAGGATGATGAGGAGGCCTACAACAATTGGCTGAAGTACACTGAGGACTCCGTCCAAGTGTCTTGTCTCATGCTAGCGAGCATGACTCCGGATCTCCAAAAGGAGTATGAACATCACGGAGCTTAGGACATGATAACCCAGCTAAAAGAAACGTTCCAAACGCAAGCAAGGGTTTAGCGCTTCGAAACGGTTCGAGCATTCCATGCATGTTGTATGGACGACAACCAATCTGTTTCATCTTATGTACTTAAGATGAAAAGTCATATTGACCGCCTCGAGAGGCTTAATTGTCCTGTCTTGAAGGAATTGGCCACGGATTTGATCCTTAATGGCCTTACCAAGAAGTTCGAGACATTCGTGTTGAACTACAACATGAATGCTTGGGACAAAAGCATTGGTGAGCTTCACTCAATGCTCAAAACAACCGAGGTGGCCATGGGTAAAAGGTTTTACCCGTTCTCACCATCAATGAAGGTGGGAACAAGAAAAGGCCTCATCCTGCACCCAAGGCAAAGGTTGCTAAGGGGAAGGGACCCGTATGGGGAAAGGGGAAAGGGGTGGCAAGGGTGCCACCCAAACCACAAGAGAAAAAGCAAAAGGTTGCTACTAACGACCCATGCTTCAAGTGTGGGGAGATTGGACATTGGGCAAGGAATTGTCCTGTCCATCTCCAAGAGTTGAAAGCAAAGAGGGATGCGGGGCAGACCTCAGGTACAATATACATGATCCATATTGATTTAAACATGATATCCTCTAACACATGGGTATTAGATACCGGATGTGGAACTGACATTTGCAATTTGTTGCAGGGGTTCAAAAGAAGTAGTGACATCAAGAAAGGGGATGTAAGCCTCTATATGGGCAATGGGGCTAAAGTTCAAGTTGAAGCCCGTGGTGACTACATCTTGAAACTTCCAAATGGTTTGGAAGTGATTTTGAACAATGTTTTGTATGCTCCTAGTTTGACTAGGAATATTATCTCTGTAGCCCTGTTAAAACAATTTGGATATGTATTATCATTTGTTGAAAAAGATTCATGTTTCTTTTAATGGTATGTTCTATTTTAAAGCTATTCCCATTAATGGTATTTATGAATTGGTTCATGAAAATACTTTAAATAGCTCATTGTACCAAACTAACACTAAGAAACTCAAGTTGGACTTGAGTGATACCTATCTTTGGCATTGTCGTCTTGGCCATATAAACAAGAAACGTTTACAAACACTTCAAAGGAATGGTCTTTTAAAAACAAATGAATGTGATTCATTTGATATGTGTGAATCTTGTTTACAAGGTAAAATGACTAAGTCACCCTTTAGTTGAACTAACAAAAGGGCAAAAGATTTATTAGGAATCATACATTCGGATGTATGTGGTCCTTTTAAGCCAATGACTAGGAATGGTGAAAGATACTTCATTACCTTTACCGACGATTATAGTCGCTATGGGTATGTGTACTTATTAAGGCACAAAGATGAAGCTTTTGAAATGTTCAAAATCTTCAAGAATGAGGTGGAAAATCAACTCAACAAGTCAAATAAAGTTCTCCGTACCGATAGAGGAGGTGAATACCTAAATGATGCTTTCTAAGATCATCTTAGGAGTTATGGGATTGTCTCACAACTCACTCCACCTGGAACACCACAACACAATGGTGTGTCTGCGAGGAGGAATCAAACCTTATTGGATATGGTCCGATCTATGATGGCTAGAAGCACATTACCTCTATCATTTTGGGGTTTCGCTTTGCTCTCCGCGACCCGTATTCTAAATATGGCCCCAACCAAAAAGGTGGAAAGGACACCTTTTGAGATATGGCATGGAAGAGTTCCATCCCTATCATACTTAAGGGTCTGGGGTTGTGAGGCTTATGTTAACACTCCCACCCCAAACAAGTTAGAAGTCCGATCCACCAAGTGTATCTTTGTTGGATATCCTAGAGATTCTATGGGATATTATTTCTATGATCCACTGGAACAAAAGGTGTTTGTTGCCAGAAAGGGTGAGTTCTTAGAAGAAAAGTTCCTTATGGAAGGAACTAGCAGTAGAACAGTGGATCTTGAAGAGGGTCAAAAACCACAACCCGATGCACGTTTGGTTGAAACTAGCACTCAACATGAGGATGTTGAAGATGATCAAATGGTTGATCAATACGCACAAAACGTTCGTAGAAGTGGTAGAACTAGTAACCCACTTGAAAGATACGGATTTTTCATGGATGGATGCTATGTGGTAGATTCAAATGAACCAACCACATACCATGATGCAGTGTCCAATTCGGATTGTGACAAATGGCTCGAGGCCATGAACGTAGAGATGCAATCCATGTATGACAATCAAGTTTGGGAACTTGTTGTACCACCTCTTAATTCCAAAGTAGTTGGAAGCAAGTGGGTTTTTAAGAAGAAAACCGATATGCATGGAAACTTGGATACTTATAAAGCTAGACTTGTAGCAAAGGGTTTCACTCAAACTCAAAGGGTTGACTATGATGAAACTTTCTCACCTGTTGCGATGCTAAAGTCTATAAGGATATTGTTTGCCATAGCTGCTCATTATGATTATGACATTTGGCAAATGGATGTCAAAACCGCTTTCCTAAATGGATATGTTGATGAAGATGTCTATATGGTTCAGCCTGAAGGTTTTGTCGATCCAAAACATCCTAATAAAGTATGCAAGTTAAAGAGATCAATCTATGGATTGAAGAAAGCGTCGAGAAGCGGGAATCATCGTTTTGATGAGGAGGTAAAGAAATTTGGCTTCATCAAAAACGCTGATGAGGCTTGTGTGTATAAGAAGGCTAGTGGGAGCATAGTAACTTTCCTAGTATTGTATGTTGATGACATACTACTATTTGGAAATGACATTCCAACCTTGGAAGGTGTAAAAACCTGGCTTGGAAGTTGTTTTTCCATTAAGGATCTTGGTGAAGCCGCCTACATTCTGGGAATAAAGATCAATAGGGATAGATCAAGGTGGTTGATTGGTTTGAATCAAAGTGCATACATTGATAAGATCTTGAAAAGGTTCAAGATGGAAAACTCTAAGAAAGGTACCGTACCTATTCAAAGAGGAACGATATTGAGTACAACTCAATGTCCGAGCTCAAATGATGAGCAAGATAAAATGAAGGCAATCCCATATGCATCTGCTATTGGATCCATCATGTATGCAATGATATGCACTCGACCGGACGTGTCATGCGCCTTGAGCATGACAAGCCGTTACCAGCAAAATCCTGGAAACAGTCATTGGATGGCTGTTAAGAACATACTTAAGTACCTAAGGAGGACAAGAGATATGTTCCTGATTTATGGATCTGGTGACGAGGAGCTCGTTGTAAAAGGTTACACGGATGCGAGTTTCCAAACCGATCGTGACGATTCACGGTCACAATCAGGATACATTTTCATTCTGAATGGAGGAGTTGTCTCTTGGAAGAGCTCCAAGCAGGATATGGTGGCTCTATCAACTACAGAATCAGAATACGTCACCGCCTCATTGGCAGCTCAAGAAGCTGCATGGTTGAAAAAATTCAATGCCCATCTAGGGGTTGTCCCTTCCATTCAGGAACCCCTAGAGATCTTTTGTGATGACGAGGGTGCGATTGCTCAAATCAAGGAACCTCGTGCTCATCAAAAGACTAGGCACATTGAGCGTAGATTCAACTACATACGAGATGAAATAGAAAAGGGAAAGATATGTATTCGCAAAGTTCACACAGATCAAAACATTGCGGATCCTCTCACGAAGCTCCTTGAAAAGGCAAAGCATGAAGGTCATACTTGTGCCATGGGACTTCAATATTCTAGTGATTGGATTTGATCTGTAAATTTTGTATTTGGATATGTGGAACTCTTTATTTGAATAAAAATACTTGGTTATAAGTTTTCAATGAATGTTCCAATTTAGCATGTTTAATCCATGAGTAAAATGTTTACTCTAAATGTCCGTAGTCGTTCAAACTTGTGGGAACAAGTATGAGGGTAAGACTATTATGAACTTGGATTGGTTGATATACATAAGGATGAATATAGAGCAATGGGTTGCTAACAAGGTTCATGGATATTTGTGGGATGCAAATATTGGAGAGACCTGCATCTCAAATATTACTACATGGAATCTTCCTGATTGATCATAAGTAATTTTGAGTAAAGGCGAACATCATTTGGTATCCTCTGACCTGAGATGCATATTGGGTCTTGATATTTACAAAATATTATACTTTGGTTCAGTTCTTCACTGTTCTGAAATATGGCAGTACAAAAGTCTGAATTCAGGCATAATATAAGGTAATTGTGAGAGAGGTATGTAGTCAAGATGGGATTTTTCCCTCATATTCGTTGAGAGTAAGATGTCTAAGGCCTGATAAAGTTAAATCAATGAGAATGATCACTCCGTGTCTCTAGAATTTAACATGACATCTGTGACAAAAGGATAGATGATTAATTCACCTAAAAACATTTCAAGTATGGTACTTGAAGAGGATGATGTTATTTAATGGCACTTAGTCATACGTATTAAGGGTAGTAAACCGTTGTTAGGCGGTATTTACTACTTACATCAATCTTCTATGAATCTTGTGCAAGTGGGAGATTATTGGATCTTATATGCCCAAGACACATATAAGATTGATGTGGTTAGTATGTTATGATCCAAGTCAGGTCATACCCAATAAGAAGTTATACAAACACCATCAAATATTTGTTTAATGATAGGATCATGCAACAAATATAGACACCTAATTTAGAAAATTGGTTTTCTAAATATTGCTTTTGTGTTAGAACAAAATTATATGGATGATTTTGTTCAAGAGAGAATTATTTGTTTCATTATTTAAAATGGTTAGATAATGACTTATAAAAGAGTGTTGTGTTATAAAATTACAACTAAGTTTTAATTTTATAACATGAATTAATAAAAGAGTGCAACTACTACAAAATAAAAGTATGGGAAAACCCATTTTGAATGGGATGTTGCGGCCGCCCAAGGGGCATTGGGAGACCCCCTTTTGTCTTGGTTCTTGTATGACTTAACTTATACAACACTAAACAATCAACTCTCCTAACACTCTCTCTCTCACACACAAGAAACTCTCTCAACTTGGCTGCATATTTTCGAGCTTGGAGCAGAAATATTGGGGTTGAAATTTCGAGTTCTAGTGAAGCAAAAGAAGAGGTTCTTTTGGGTGTAACAACCTAACAAGCAAGGTGTTTGAAGGGCTTGGGGTATCACGGATTTGAGGCCTTCTCTTTTGAAGATTAGTCACTCACAAGCATCATCATCTTCATCTATTTCGACCTTGTTTTGCTGCTGTAAGGTAGTTTATGGCAGCTTCTTTATGGCTGTACATAATGCACGTTTTATGTTTTCATAGCTTGTCTATTCACATAAAATGATCCTTGTAAAATGGGTTTGTTTTATACACTAATATGGTCACCTAAAGAACATATTTTCAGCTTATAAACAAGTTTATAAATCTATATATATATCCGCTGCGTTTTCAGAAAGTTAAAATGGTTATACCTCGTTTTTGTGTTCTAACAAATCCTTCAGTCAGGCTGGTTCAAGGCTGCCCCAAAGAAGGAGTACCAAACCAGATGGGTTAACTTTAGACCCCAACAGCCTACAAGGTATATCAGAAGGTCAGAGGTTGATGCCATTACTGGAAAGCCAAAGATAGTGTTGAAGTGGAGTCCTCCGCGCACAATGTCAAGAATCCTACTCAGGGAAATGCCACAGGACTTCACTCCACACTTTAAGTGGTGGTACTACAATTGGAGAACAGCTGAAGCAGTCATAGTCCTAAACAAAGAGAGCCAAATGGATACGATCAGGGTATTCGACCCAACATGGCTTACCAACTTGTCAGCAAATGATGTCTACACGCTATACAAGTGGCCACTGTTCTATGATATGCAAGATATTGTACAAGCCCTCCAGTTCCAAAATGTCATAAGACTCTGCTTCGCATTTGAGATTCATGCGGGAGTCACAAAAGAGGACAAGTACAAGAAATATGAGAAGGTGATGCAGAAAACAAGACATTAGAGAGATCTAGGTCCAAGGGGGAGTTTGTTGATACATGTATGTCCCTAGATCATGATATGAAATGTAATAGATCTTGTTTATCTGATTCAGATGTAATTTGATATGATTAATGAAATGATATTGATTGTTTGCGATTTGTAATGTCTAATATTTCATTAATGAGTCAATATTGAATTGGTTAATTAGGTTAGTGATTGTTTGAATGGTTACACATAATGTTTATTAATTAATACATTCAAACTTAACATAATGAAGTTCTCATGCGAATGGCCCATGCAAATGAACCACACGCATGAATAACTTCATACGATTGACTCAGTCGCATGACTAAACTAGGAGACTGGATCAGTCGTATGATTGTAACATAAGATTGGCTCAGTCGCACGACTGAACACTCAGTCGTGCGGATGGATCAACCGCATGGTTCAATCGCACGACTGAACCATACTAATGGTTCAGTCGCACGAATGAACAATACTAACCTATAAATACAACCCAATTCGTGGAAAAACGAGAGAATTCATTCTATTACGACTCCAGATGTACCCTAGCCGTCCAGAAGCCTCTCAATTCAATCTCCAAGTTCATAGAACACATTAGATCGATTCCCAATCGATTTCTAATGTTAGTTTCAATTCTTTATTGATTCTTTGTGTGTTCTCACTGATTGGATCGCCAATCAAATAGGATTCCGCACTATTTGATCTGGTTTACACACTAATCACTAGGTATTTCGTTCAAATACTAGGTCCTAACAGAAGTTTTATACAACTCAGAGAAAATATTCGAGTGAGTAAAATCTTTCGAAGCCAAAGACGAAATCTTCTCAAGCCAAAGATGAAGTCTTCCGAAGCTTAAGAGACAAAGTCTTCCGAAGCCAAAGATTGATTTCTTCCAAAGACATATAAGACATGCTTTCTCTAGTCAGCTTTTGATAAAAAGTTGTTCAACTTTCTGCTGCCACTCTAAAGACTCACCACCTTTGAAAAATGTAGAAAAGGTCCATGCTTTTATCAACTGTAGATTATGGTCATTGGTTTGTAACTTTCTACTATATACATTTTGTCCTTTTTGTAATATATTTGGATGTGATCTATGATATGTCATAGTCATAAGTCAAAAAGCAATCTATCTTTTGTTTGTACACCGATCTTATTGTCTAGATCAGTGTTTCCAGCTGGCTTTCAAAGTATAGCTAGCTGTAGGATGTAGTATAAAGTATCTCAGGTTCTTTTATTAATTTATGATTTATAAAACTTGTAATGCAACTTTCTTGAAAACCATACTTATCTTTAACTTTGTTCTATCTGATACTTACTTGTGTTCTTAGTGTCTTTAACTTAAACCTGATTCTCAATTTGATCTATTAAGTGTTCTAACTCTCTCATCATTGTGAAATTGATTATATTGATCACCCTCAAACCATCCTTCAATTGGTATCAGCTCATTTTAGGCTCTTGACTGTAAGATCTCACCATCTTAAATTTCTTTAGTTTCACAAATCGCTTAACAATTCAAATGGCAGCTCTCACAATGGTTGATATCGAAACCGATAGTATGAAAAAGTCTCCATTGATCACCCCTAATGACTTTGATACTTGGTTCCAAAGAATGGAAGGCTTCATCAAGCCTCAAGATAGTAGAATATGGGGATCTGTTGTCGCAGAATTTATCTATCATGCACCTCTTCATTGCTAGTGGTGGCATGATACCAAAGGAAGTGGCTGACTACTCAAAAGAGGACTAGAAAAGATTGGTGTAGATCAGAAAGCCATGACCACCCTGGAAACTGTTCTTCCAAACACTATCTATAGAGGCTTCAACAAGTGCATAACTGCTAAGCAACTTAGGATGCACTAAAGCTCATGTATGAGGTGTCTAATGAAGCTAAAGAGAATAAGAAAGACCTTTTCAAGCAGTAGTTTGAGAACTTCACCTTTTAGAAAGGGGAAACCATGACTCAACAATACTTTTGGTATGTTGAGATTATGGATACTCTATTGGATGTTGGAGTAACTATTGAGAATAGGGATATTGTGAGGAAGTTCATATCCTCTCTTCCTAGACAATGAACACACTATTGTGTGGTCATTAAGAGGACTAGAAACCGCAAGACCCTTACTCTCACTGAGTTGTATGGTATCCTTAGTGGATACAAGATGGAGATGAAAATGTATAATCCATCTAGAAACTCCGACAATTAGCAAACTTCAGCCCTTCATGTGGTTGAAAGGGATTGTAGAGAACCACAGCATTATCTCATTTGCTACGCTAAAAACTCACAAAAGGGTCCTTTAATCCCCTTCCCGGAGACACCAAGGGAGAGATGCATCCAAGGAAGCCCATTCCAATAGACATGCTTTTCTAAAGCCTTGGTGTCTAGTAACAAAAGTAGTGGTAGCTTTCTTTTCACCACTGAAAACCTAGAGTGCATACATCCAGATAATCTAGAGTACATCAAGATAGTCCAACATATGGCTCTTCTTACTCATAGAGCTAAGAAGTTCTACAAGAGGACAAGGACAAAGTTTCCCAGCAATGTTACTAGTGGAAAGTTTGGGTTCGACAAAAGCAAGGTGAAGTGTTACAATTGTAACCAAATAAGGCATTTTTCTAGGCAGTGGAAGGCACCAAGAACAAATGGTGGCCAAGCAAAACCCAAACCAAAATTGCACTGATGAAGGTCAGCACATTAAGAAGCCCGGACAACAAGCTGCATTTGTTGTAGAATAACGAGGCGTTGATTATAGTTTCCACGTTGAATATGCATCTCCAAACCCAGCACTGATTGTTGATCATGAAGAAACCAAGGTATTGGAACATCTTTGTACTCCTAAATGTATTGCAAAAGTTAACAGATATAGTTCCTATAACTTCGAGACGAGATCTGACCTTGACGCCTTATACATCATAAAAATTATTATAAACATAAGATATAAGATCTAGAGAAAACCATTTCAACTCTTAAGAATGAAGAAACTAACTAAAGGACTCAAATCAAAGATCTCATCACTAAGCTAATTGAATGCCAAGCTGAGGTTGTGATCAACAATGCCAGGGCAGGAAAATATGTTTTTGAACATAATATCCTTATCCTTGCATGCAAAAGTTTGTTACCAGATTAAGCAGGAACTAGGATTTACTGAGATAGCTCCTCCATATGACTGGGTTGAGTAAGATTGAGATTCTTACTGTGAATCGAATACGGTAATCAAGTCAGTGATTAAAAGGCGGAAACAAATTATCAAAGAACATTCAATGCAAGAAAATTACTTATAAATGCTTTTGTATTGTATATATGAAAGTTGATGAATTACGGAGAATAATTACAACAAAAATTCTCTATGTCTATCTGACGTCACCTCAGGTACGAGGTTACCTATTCTATTTATAGGCAGACAAGATGCCTGTTACAAAATGACAAAACTATCCCTGACCTATTACGTCAGAACTAGTCTAAGTCTTGATCCACATCTTTGCTTGTTCATCCGCATTGACAAATGCGGATGAGTTAACTTGATTAGCATTTCTTCACTTGATCATCCGCATTTGTATGTTGGTCATCCGCATTGGTTAATGCGGATAAACAAATACATATGCGCATTTGTTCGGTCAACCGCATTTGGCAAATGCGGATGAGCAAAGTCTTGTCCGCATTACCTTTTTGTCTTCCACATTTGTCAATACGGAAGAACAAATACTTGTCCGTATTTGCTTTATGTCTTCCGTATTGACAAATGCGGAAGACAACCTTTGTTCTTTTTCTTAGTAGAATCATCATCCATATTTCTTCTTGGACTTAAAGGGATTCCAGCAAAGCAATCATCAAATCACCCATTGAGTTGGCATGTATGATCCTTTTAGGGTGCAACAATACTCCCCTTAAGGATTATACAGCCTAGTTTTCTTCAATGTTTGGGAGGTAATTGATGGTGTGAGGATTCTACTGGGTCTTCTGGAGGTAATAAGAATGCAGCTTTAGTTGAATCCAGGATAGCTTTGATCATTTTCACAAAATCTATTGCTTGTGACATCCTGTCTCTACATTGCACATGTATCTTCATTTTGCTCATGTTGTAGATGGCTTCCATTGGTAACTTCTTTAGTGAAATAGGCTCCCAAATGGAAATTGTAGAAAGACCATCTCTATGAATTAGTAAGCTCCCCTCTTGAATGTTGGAAATCATGCCATTGAAGACATAGGCAGACATGTTGAATGGCATGTTTAAGCAGAGAGCACAGATTGCTGAGGATATGGTGACTGGAATATGATTCCATCCTGTCTTTCTCTTGGATAGGCAGTGCTGAAACATGTGAATTAGGAATCTCCAAGGTAGATCAACTAATCCTTTAACAATTTGTTTAACTTCATATCCTCCTTCATAACCAATCTTAGCAAAGAATGTGGTTATTTCATCATCATCCAGCTCTATTGGTGCATTGGCATCATCACCAAAATGTAAGCATCTTCTAACTGAATCTTCAGTGATACTCAGAGTGTGTTCAATACAGTCAAGGTTCTAACACCATTTTCTTCAATTACTTCAGCTGAGTTCCAGAAAGACCTTATGAGGTTCTCATAGATAGTGGGTCTAACTGTGATGGCATAAGCTACCCTTGTTATAGAGATGAAGCTAATAATATCTCATAGTCCCTTAGATTGTGGCACATGAGTGTATAAATAACCGCTGACATTATGGAGCTTGCTCCATGAAAGATTTGCCATGTAATCTGCACAAGAGACATGTGTGTCATTTATCAGTTTGACTGCTAATGGTCAAAGATGAACTTTTAACATTACTGTATCATTGTTGTCACAACAAATTGTGAGTTTTTTGTTCAACAATCATAGTTTCTATGTTTGAACCATTCATTAGATGATGTTACATTGATTTGTTACACATTTTCATTTTTCATTGTGCTCTGTTCTCACAGTAAACATGACTCTAAAGGTTTTCATGACGTATTGAATTCCTATTAGTTTGTATATTTATTGAAGTCGAAAATGTAGATTATATCACATCAATAAGTCAGATTTTAGTGTTCTTCATTATCATTTGGTTCATTGTTTGATTTAGGTTTAACAATTTGAAAGATAGGTCTTGATGAAATTTTGGAAATTTTACCTTGTATTGTTGTAACTGTAGTTTCCAAATCGATAACAAGAATAGATTGAGTAGAATCACCCAAGACTTTGTGGTTGTTTATGAAGAAGATGATCGAAGATGGTGTACTGTGTATTTGCGCTTGTCTCACTATAAAGTCTCTCAAATTTGGAAAGTATTAAATGACCCGTTTAAAATCCTTTAAATAGTCAAATAATGGCTTTCACAAGATTTTACAAGTTTTAGAGCAAATGCAGTCACCACTGTAGCAAATGCGGAAGTCTAAATTTTCAACCTTTAGGTGACCCACATTTGTGTACTGTTGCAAATGCAGAAGTCGAAAATTGAAAATATTGACTATCTGCACTTGTGTACTGTTGTAAATGCAGAAGTTAAAATTTGAAAACATTGACTATCTACATTTGTGTACTGTAGTAAATGCGGAAGAATAACTTGTGATTTTGTTCATCAGCATTAGCACACTATAGCAAATGTGGTAGTGTTGTTACTTGTTTCATTCTATCCGCATTTTGTACACTGTGGCAAATGCTATAGAACAAAGTGAATCAACATTTGTGCGACTGCACCAAATGCAATTGACAACACTTGGTCAGTATTGCACTGTAGAAAATGCAAGAGAGAGATGTTCATCAACATTTGTCTACTGTAGCAAATACGGTAGAGTAAAATTCACATTTACTTAACACACTAATGCAGTATAGTACAATCTTTGTCCACACTAGTTTCTCTTTGGAATAAAAAGATACTTGTATTGGTTAAATTCATGGGTTACCTTCACCCACATTAACCAATGCACTTACCTGCATTAACTTTGAACTTAATCAAAAGTTAATGTGTCTGACTTGATGTTTCATGTTATGAAGAAAAGTCTTTGAGTGACTTTTCTTATGAAGTTGTTAACTGTTGAGATTGTCAATTCTTTCCTGGATTGACTTGTATGTGATAAGTGATACAAGTTTCCCAGTTTTGACTGATCTTGGACTTTTAATGCTTCCAAGAGTCTGCATAGACTGAGATACTATGGTATAACTTTTGCAAGAAAACCATTATTTTCTTTTTGTTTTGTTTTGAATATATTAAGAAAATACGTTAAGCAAGAAAAGAAAATTTGTACAGACATACTCAAAAATTTTAAATTACTCCCCCTAAAGTTTGTATCCACATGTGGATAGAAACTTTAAAGATTTAAAAACTTTTGAATATTATTTTGATTTTAAATAATGAAGATAAGAATATCTTTTGTTGGGATCATATCAATCATGCATTACACATGTGCGTCCTTTATGATTAAATGGACATGTTTATGAACTTGAAGATTGAAGGTATGTTTGTCCTCTTAAACTCATACCAGATTGATATTTTGATTCAAATGATTTTTATCATGTTTTGGTTGATTTAATTATTCAATGTGTACCTCACACATAAGCATGGAATGATCAACCATCCTTGTATAATGTATCTTAGAACTTTTTCACAGCTTTTCTTACCAGGTCACTTCAGTTTTGAAATCTCATTTTCACTGATCCTCATTAGGATTCTTTTACTTTGATCCTTTTTCATGATGATCCACATTGGGATTCTTTTCACTTCACCTTGGAAGGTGATCCATGATAGGATTCTTTTGTTCATTCACTTGAAATGTATTACTTTTGTTGATTCATCCAATTTTGGATGTGTTCCACATTGGGAATCTTTTGGATCATAACATCTGCACTATGTGCAAGTTTCATCAGGTCTTTGCTTAGCAAAACAAAGATAGAACATGATATGGTGAAAGAGATTCATAAAGTATCATTACCTAGTGTGTTTAGGTTACTACACACACATGCATTTAAATAAACCAATACATACCTGTAGTTTGTGATGACTGTTTCACAATTGAACAAGTCTTTAATTCATCACTGCATGTATCTTTTCTTCCAAGTTGAGCCTACCAACATATATGGTAAGTCAGTTCAGTCTTTCACATTTTGAAATTAAGCGCAGTGAATGATATAACGACTGTAATTATACCATTTCCCACAGAATTCTTTTCTTCATCAAGCTTGATTTCTTTTTGTGGTTTTCTAATGTGTTTAATTGATTTTGATATTTTTCATGGTTTTTACCCAAGGTTAATCATGCCAATTGACTAAACCAGGAATTCAAACCTACTAGGTTCGAATGCCTTAGTATACAAATCAACTAATTGATTTTTAGTTGGTACTTGAATCAATTTGATTAAACCTTTTTCAGGACAGTCTCTCAAAAAGTGATATCTAACTCAATATGTTTTGTTTTTGAGTGCTGAACTGGATTATTAGTTATAAAAATAGCTGTTGTGTTGTCAATAAAAATTGGCGTGTGCAAGAAGTTAAAACCATAATCAAGTAACTGGTTTTGAATCCAGAGTACTTGAGAGCAACATGCTGATGCAACAATATTTTCAGCTTCTGCAGTGCACACAGATACATTTGTCTCCTTCTTGCATTGCCAAGATACCAGTTGGGACCAAGAAATTGACCACCGCCAGAGGTGGATTTTCTATTGAAGTTGCATCCTCCACAATCACTGTCTGTGTAGGCAAAGAGATTAAATTCTCCTTCCTTTGGATACCATAACCCAAGAGCTGGTTTGCCCTTCAGATATCTAAATACCCTCTTGACTGCATTCATATGTGTTTCTTTTCGATCAACTTGATATCTAGCACACACACAAACACCAACATTATGTCAAGCCTACTGGCTGTTAGATACATAAGCGAACCAATCATTGATCGATACTGAGTTTCATTAACTAGTTTGCCTTCAGGATCAGGTCCAATCTTTAGTTTAGTATCCACAGGAGTTCTGATGGACTGACAATCACCAAAGTGAAATTTCTTCAACATGTTTTCTACATATTTTGATTGATTGATGAAGATTCCATCTGCTGTCTGTTGAACTTGCACCCCTTGAAAGAAGGTGAGTTCCCCCATAGCACTCATTTGGAACCTTAAGTGCATAAGGTCTTCAAATTCATTGCAGAGTTGCTTATTTGTCGAGCCAAATATAATGTCATCCACATTGATCTGGACTAACAACATATCTTTTCCTCTTGTTCTTCTGAAGAGAGTTTGATTAATCTTTCCTCTTTCATATCCATGTTCAAGAAGAAAAGATGATAGAGTCTCATACCACCTTCTTAGGGCTTGATGAAGACCATACAAAGCTTTGTCAAGCTTGTAAACTCTGTGAGGGAAATCTGGATCTTCAAAGTCGGGTGGTTGACTCACATAAACCTCCTCAGCAATCTTTCCATACAGAAAGGTACACTTTACATCCATTTGATAGACAATAAATTTCATTTATGTAGAATATGCTAGAAAGATTCTGATTGCTTCTAGTCTAGCAACAGGTGCAAACACTTCATCATAGTCAATTCCTTCTTCTTGAGTGTATCCCTGTGCCACTAATCTTGCTTTATTTCTGATGACGATCCCTCTATCATCAGTCTTGTTCCTGTATAGCTATCTGGTACCGATAGGGTATTGTCCTTCGGGAAGATCTACCAGTTTCCATCCTTCTTGCTTCTTGAATCGGAGCAATTCTTCCTGCATTGCTTCAATCCTGCTATTGTCTTGAAGTGCCTCTTTGATGTTTTTGGGTACTGTTTGACATAGAAAGCATGAGAACAAATAGATGTTTGCAATACTTGACTTGCTTTTAGTCACCCTCTCATTAAGTTCACCAATAATAGTTTCAACTGGATGATTCTTGTGTATTCTGATGGTTGGGATTGAGTCACCAACAATGGTTACATCAAGATTGGAGACATTCAGTTTATTATGGTCAGAGGGATGCTCATCTAGTACTGTTGTTGAATTATGAAGATTGTCATACCCTGTTTTAGTTCCTGCTTCAACTGTAGCAGCACTGTGATTGCTTACGTCATTTGATGTCCTTTGTGTTTCAACTGGAGGAGAGACCTGTTTTTGATTCCTCACTTCAGTTGACAGATCATCTGAGTGGGAAGGTACCTGGCTTGGACCTCCTTCAGTACAAACAGTAAGGTTTCGTGACGGTTGTCTGATGGGATCAGCTTGAAGAGGAACATCTTTATTCGTGTGTTCATCAAATGTAGGAGGAATCAAGGGAAAATCATGTCTTCTTTCTATAGCTAACGAAGTATCATTTGAATGTAGATTTCCTGCATCAAACAAGTGAAATTGATCAAATGACTTTGTAAATGTGTCAATATAAAACAACCAGTCGGGACCATTTGTAGATTTGGGAAACCAATGTTCCTTGAATTGAATATTTGTTGATTCATCATTAATGTTCAATCTAGGATTTAACACTCTATAAGCTTTTGAAACACAACAATAACCTACAAAGAATCCTTCATCAGACTTGGATGAAAATTTCCCCAAATAGTCTCGGGTGTTTAATATTGAGATAGGACTACCAAATGATTTGAGGAATCCAATAAATGGTTTTCTATAAAAGAGCAGTTCATAAGGTGTCATGTTACTTTCTTTAACAATCAGAGTTTGATTTTGTACAAAGCACAATGTGTTAACTGCTTCTGCCTAGAAGGTGATTAGCAGTTTAGCATTTGCTAGCATCATTCTTGCTGCTTCAATCAGTGTTCTATTTCGCCTTTCAGCTACCCCATTTTGTTGAGGAGTTCTAGCTACACTGAATTGATGAGAAATGCCTTTGGTTGTACAAAAGGAACTCATACTTTCATTTTTGAACTTAGTACCCTTATCACTTCTTATTATTTTGACCTTAAGATCAAGTTGATTTTCAATTTTAGTGATAAATTCTTGTATGATTTGGGTTGCCTCATTTTTATGAAGTAGGAGAACACCCATGTGAATCGTGAAAAGTCATCAATGATCACTAAACAATACTGTTTCTTTCCCATACTCATTACATGAGTTGGTACAATACTGTTTCTTTCCCATACTCATTACATGAGTTGGTCTAAATAGATCCATGTGAAGTAGCTTCAATGGAGTATTGTTAGTGTTCATAAGCTTGGTTTTGTGAGACGATTTGTGTTGTTTTCCTTTGATGCACGCTGAACATTGATCAATAAAATTAAATTCTTTTTGAGGAGGACCAATGACATGGTTTCCTTTGACCAACTTATTCATATTTTTAAAGTTTGTGAGCCCCAAACGTCAATGCCAAAGCTGTGACTCGTCAAACGATGCTTTAGACAAAAGACATGTTTCTTCTTTAGGTGATGTAGAACACAAGTTTAAGACATATTTATTATTCTTCCTCGGTGTCTTTAAGACAACCATTCTTCAAAGATCTGAATCTACACCAAATGCCATAATGGTTCCTTGTATATGCTTGAAGTCATGAAGGAAGGAACGATCTTCAGTCATGTGTCGGGAGCATCCATTGTCTACGTACCATAGGTTATTAGACATGTGTGGATGAACTTGCAAACAAAAAGAACTAATTAGAATAAGGAACCCAAGACATGATGGTCTTGGGGTGTCCCGTTCCTATTCATGATGGTGACTTCTTGGTATATTCCTCTAAATTGTGGTTTAGTTGGAGGTGTCCTCGGAGAATTTTGGTAATGAATTAGGTGAGTCATGTCATCAACATCCACTAAAGATTCAGATGAGTAATGAAATCGTTGGTCTCTGTTCCTATGTAGAAATTTATCTCATTTTTCATTATCAAAAGTTGGTTTTTGTTTTGGAAGGTTAGTTTTGTGTTTCATTGTAAGATGTTTTCTTTGACCCTTCCATAATTTCTTCAAAGTGTTTCTATCATTTGTTGATCTAGAAGTCCAAGATTGATCATTGTAAAAATGAGGTCTGAAAGAATGTGTGATAGTGGATGTTTTTGAGATGGGCTTGCGTTGGGGAATTCTCAAACCCTTTTGATTGAAGTAACAATCAGATGCATTATGATTGTTCATATCATAGACTGAACAATACTTATTGAAATAGTAGTTTTTGGTGGAGTGATTACTCATGTCACAGATAGAACAATATTGATTAAAAAACATTCATCTTTTTGTGATTGAACATTTCACAAATGTCACAATACATTTGTTTGTTTCTTGAATCAGATTTTTCCTTGTGTGACTCAACTGATATTTTCTTTTGATGAGTCACCTTCTTTTCTTTAGGGGATGAATCAGAATCAACCATTTTTGTAGTTTGTTTCACAACACTACCTTTGTTTGATTTTCTGGGCTGTTTTTGTTTCTTCAACCCATTTCTCACCTCTTTTTCAAACTGGTTAACATGTTCGTTGTTACAGATATCAAACCCAACTCCCTGCCTTAATCTTGAAGACTGAGGATCTGATAATGTTTTAGGTGTTGAACTCAGTAATCTTGTTTGTTTCTTTTGTAGTGAAACCTTTTCTGATTTGGTTAAATTGTTTGAAGATATGATCTCATTATCAGAACTGTTGTCAGCAGTGGGTTTCACTAACTTCACGTATTTCTTTTTACCTTGTAACACAAAGGGTATGAATTTTATAAAAGGGACAATTGCTTTTACAAGGCTTGATGGTTTCATGACACTCACTGTCTTGTCTCAACACTCTTTGATTTTGATTGGGTGACCAAACTTGATTTTATCCTCATTTGTTTCAATATAAACATGAGGTTTGTTTTGAGGATTGGTCACCTGTTTTACTACAGATTTAGGTTCTATAGTTTTAGTTTCAATTGCTTCAGTGAGTGAGACAGATTCAGGCATGACAATGTAGTTGTCATTGGATGGTGGAGGACATGAATTATACCCAATCCCTGACATGTCCTTTGGATCCTTTTGGGAATCAAGAATCTCTTGCAGCTTGACTGAAGACATTTGAATCTTTTCAAGTTCCACTTCAGTCATAGATTGTTGAGCCTTAGATTGAGCTAACTTTTCAGTAAGTAGCTCATTCTCAGTTGCAAAAGTGTACTTCTCACCATGCAGTTTTTCTATGTCAGAGATGAGAGATTTAGTTTTGATTTCAAAGCTTTTATTTCTCTATTCATCATCTCTGACTTTATCTTTTCTTCTTTGATTTTATGAGCCAGTTTATGGTTATGCTTCATATAACCTTGCAATTCATTAATGCATTTTTCACTACAAAGGTTAGATTTTACCTCAGTAGGCATTGGAGATGGTCCATCGTTGATGTGAGCCATGAGAGCATGATTTTGAAATTGGGGCTTGACTTCCTCTACATACACACTCTAGTCACATACCCCATCTTGCTTTATCACTAGGGCACTGGCAGAAGGCTGAGTGCTTCCATGAGCTTGATTTGTTAGCTGGGGTTGATTCTGATAAGTGTGTTGATGATGGGAATGATGATACTATTGTGGTTGGTTGTTGAAGTGATAGCTTGAGTTAGGTTGTGATGATGATTGGCCTGGAGAGTTCCTTTGATAGTTGTTTCTCTTGGGGGCATTGCACTCTCTTGAGATGTGGCCAACCATGCCACAGTTGAAGCATTTCACCTTGGATTTATCATATCCAACTTTTGTATTTTCATTTAGGCTCAGCTTTCTTCGTTTTTTGAATAATTTCTTTGCTCTCATGGCAATCATGGCCATTTGCCATTGTAGATCCATTTCCTCCATATCATCAGGAGTGGTTGGAGGAGCAGCAGAGACTTTAGGTGTTTGAGATGAGATTGATGGATGATTGATTGGTGGAGTTGTAATGAACCCAGTGTTGTTCATTTGATCTCTTGATAAGATAAAATCATCTTCCTCGGTGATGAAGGCATTTTCCACATATTGAGATTCTCATGGAAGTTTGTAAGCCTCAATCACTCTTGGTCCACCAAGATTTCTGCTTCTTTCATCAAGTTCTAAAGCTTCAATTTTGGCTATCATGATGTCTAAAATAGTACTCTCAAGATCAAGATTAATTTTCAGCATGGTTACATTCTATTTCCAGCTTTCAGGGAGACTGTGAAGAATTTTCTTGTTTAATTCTTTAATCTTCTAAGTGACTCCCATGATTTCCAAGTCATTTACTAACTGTACAAATCTGTGTAGTTGTTTAGATATTGATTCTCCCTTGGTGTGGTGGAACGTTTCATACTGATTAACAAGCTTATCCTTGTTGATTTCAACCACCTCATTGCTTCCTTCACACATGATTTTTAGTGCATCCCACCCAGCTTTTGCAGTTCCATACTTCTCCAATCTTTTCAGCACATCCATCTTGAGTGCTTGAGTGAAAATTGAATAAGCTTTGAGGTCAAACTTGATTTTCTTATAGTCTTCTTCATCAAGAGTTAAATCTTCAATGAGTATTCTAGCAATTTTGTATATTGCAGCTTGATCTACATACTGAGTAATATGGAAGTGTGGACCCTTGCATATTGATATCCAGAAATCAGGATCTACACCTGTGATATAATTTCTAAACCTTATTCGCCATTGTTCAAACTCAGATTTGTGTTTAAGCATGGGAGGTTTAGGTGTATGATCAAGTTCTAAGTAACTGTTAGAATCCATTTTAACTTGTGTAAATATAGATTTAGTTTATTTTATGATTGATTAGACCAACTTGTTCAAGCAGTTCGTTCGGAGTTCAGAATTAAATCTGGATTTATAATGATTTTCTTGCGGTTGACAGGAGTATTTTTGTTGTTTACTAAGTAGAGATAATGATATATACTACTAGGAACTCGATTACCTGATCAATCGAATTCTATTCAGTTCTTGCAAAGATCTAAAAGAGAATCGAGAGCCAAAGCACTAATACCAAATGACTGGGTTGAGTAAGATTGAAATTCTTACTGTGAATCGAATATGGTAATCAAGTTAGTGACTGAATGGCGGAAAGAAACAATCAAAGAACATTCAATGCAAGAAAATTACTCATAAATGCTTTTGTATTGTATATATGAAAGTTGATGAATTACAAAGAATAATTACAACAAAAATTCTCTATGTCTATCTGTCGTCACCTCAGGTACGAGGTTATCTATTCCATTTATAGGTAAACAAGATGCATGTTACAAAATGACTAAACTATCCCTCACCTATTACATCAGAACTACTCTAAGTATTGATCCGCATCTTTGCTTGTTCATCAGCATTGACAAATGCGGATGAGTTAACTTGATTAGCATTTCTTCACTTAATCATCCGCATTAGTATGTTAGTCATCCACTTGGTTAATGCGGATGAACAAATACTTATGCATATTTGTTCGGTCATCCGCATTTGACGAATGCGGATGGTCAAAGTCTTGTCCGCATTAACTTTTACTCTTCCGCATTTGTCAATGCGGAAGAACAAATACTTGTTAGTATTTGTTTTATGTCTTCCGCATTGACAAATACGGAAGACAACCTTTGTTCTTTTTCTTTGCAGAATCTTCATCCGCATTTCTTCTTGGACTTAAAGGGATTCCAGCAAAGCAATCATCAAATCACCCATTGAGTTGGCATGTATGATCCTTTCAGGGTGCAACACCATACACTCCGCTATTTGTAAGATCTCCAAGGTGTGGTACTAGTCAAGATGAGATTGCCCTCATAGACCCTACTCACGAAAAGTATGAAGAGGAGATAGTGAAGGATAGATTTGAGATGAGTGAAGAAGAACATCCTAAGAACGGTTACTATTGGAGAGGAAAGAACTAGGGATGACAAAGTCCAAGATGAAGAACTTCATTTGATCAGCTAAGAGAAGATCAAAGAAGGCTCAAGAGATCAAGGCCACTTTCAAACTCCAAGCAGAAACAAGTCTTTATCTCTGCAGGATTTATAGTGATGAAAGGTAAAGGTTCAACTATGAACTCCTATACCAAGAGTTCTATTTCATGTCTAACTTATACCAGTGAAGAAAGGAAGGCTGAATAGTTATGTACCACTGCTATATGTGATAGTACTTCTCATCTTGCCAGGATACTTCTACAATCCTAAAAGCACTATCCACATTACCAAGAAGAAGAAGGAGAATAAGAAGAAGAAGAAGAAGAAGAAGAAGAGGGAGAATAGAAGAAGAAGAGGGAGAATAAGAAGAAGAAGAAGATAGCTTCAAAAGGAAAATCTCTTCCCTTCAGAAGGTCCAAAGTAGAAAAGAAGACAAGTGAAAACTTTCATTCAGAGGAAAATTTGGTCTCAGAAGAAAGGAATGCTTCTGAAGAACTAAAGCTTCCTATAGTGAAGGCAAGTCTTCTAAAGGTCTAGTCTCCAACACATCTGAAGTTGTCAAAATTTCTGAAGTGTTAAAGGTCAAGTCTAAACTTCCAAAGATGTTATGAAAGATAATGGAAGAAGATGTGACTGAAAGTTCTTCATCAACAATAAGAGATGATCCTCAAAATCTGAACATAGGATCAATCATTGTTGCATTGTCTTCAGTTCACTTTGACAAGCCCAAGAACAATGATGCCTGGGTTTCCAAATGTAATTATCCATCTCTCTTTAATGTAGGCACAACTAAAGACTAGGAGGAATGTATGGATCATTGATAGTGGTTGTTCTAGACACATGACAGGCAATGGCTCTTTGCTCTAAAACTCTACGAAAATTGATAGAGGGCTCGTTGCTTTAGGAGATGCAAGTGGCTACATTACTGTACGGGGTAAGGTTATAAATGGTAAGCTCGACATTGAAAAGGCAAACTTTGTCAATGAGCTTGCATACAAATTACTCAGTGTATCCTAGTATTGTGATCAAAGACATAACATGCTCTTCACTGAGCATGAGTGCATTGTTCTCAAGCCCGGGTGGTCATTTCTCAAGAGCATATCCTACTTAAAGCCACCATGAAAGGGAACATGTACATGATTGATTTGCAGAAAAATCCCCTTTAGGATAGGTTACTTGCTTTCGATCTAAGGCAAATAGGGATGATTCTTTTATTTGGCATAAAAGAATGTGCCATGTAAACTTTAAGAACATGAATACATTTATTAAGAATGATTTGGTTGCTGGAATGCCAAAGAAAGATTTTACAAGTAATGATCAGTGTGTTACATGCCTGAAAGGGAAGAAACCCAAGGTGTCTCACAAACCAAAAGAAATTAACTCCATCATTACTCCCCAACACTTATTACACATGGATCTCTTTGGTCAAACCTGGGTAATGAGTCTAGGAAGGACCACATATTGTTTAGTGACCATCGATGGTTTCATAAGATTCACTTGGGTCTTCTTCCTTAGAACAAAGGATGAGACTCCTAAGATCTTGAAAAAAATTCATTCTGACATTTGAGAATCAATGTGATCACAAGTTCAAGACCATAAGATATGATCAAGGAACTAAATTCAAAAACCACATCCTTGACACGTTTTATGATGAAAAGTGTTAGGACCTGGTATTTGAACGAAATACCTGGAGATTAGCGTGTAAACCGGATCAAATAGTGCGGAATCCTATTTGATTGGCGATCCAATCAGTGAGAACACACAAAGAATCAATAAAGAATTGAAACTAACGTTAGAAATCGATTGGAAATAGATCTAATGTGCTTTATGAACTTCGAGAACGAATTGGGAGGTTTCTGGACGGCTAGGGTACGTCTGGAATCGTAATTGATTGAGAGTCTTATTTTTCACGAATTGAGTTGAATTTATAGGTTGGTATTATTCAATCGTGCGACTGAACCATTAGTATGGTTTAGTCGTGCGATTGAACCATGCTGTTGATTCATTCGCACGACTGAGTGTTCAGTCGTGCGACTGAGCCAATCTTATGTTACAATCATACGACTGATCCAGTCTCATGTTTAGTCGTGCGACTGAGTCATTCATATGAAGGTGTTCATGCTTATGGTCCATTCGCATGGGCCATTCGCATGATAACTTCATTATTTTAAATTTGAATGTATTAATTAGTAAACATTATATGTAAACATTCAACCAATCACTAACCTAATTAATTAATTTAATATCAACTTATTAATGAAATATTAATCATTACAAATCACAAACACCCAATATCATTTCATTAGTCATATCAAATTACACCAGAATCAGGCAAACAAGATCTATTACATTTCATATTATGATCTAGGGACATACATGTATCAACAAACTCCCCCTTGGACCTAGATCTCTCTAATCTCTTGTTTTCTGCATAACCTCCTCGTATTTCTTGTACTTCTCCTCTGTTGTGACTCCCGTGTGAATCTCAAACGTGAAGCAGAGTCTTATAACGTTCTAGAACTGAAGAGCTTGTACAATATCTTGCGTATCATAGAACAGTGGCCACTTGTATAGCATATATACATCACTTTCTGACAAGTTTGTAAGCCACATCGGGTCGAATACCCTGATAGTATTCATTTGTCCTTCTTTGCTTAAGACTATGACCGCTTTAGCTGTTCTCCAATCATAGTACCACCACTTAAGTGTGGAGTAAAATCCTGTGGCATTTCCCTGAGTGGGATTCTCGACATTGTGCGCGGAGGATTCCACTTCAACACTATCTTCGGCTTGCCAGTAATGGCATCAACCTCAGACCTTCTGATATACCTAGTAGGCTGTTGAGGTCTGAAGTTAACCTGTCTAGTGTGGTACTCCTTCTTTCGGGCAGCTTCAAACCAGCTTGATATCTTCCTCGAGCCAGCATACAAAAGCTTTAGTTTGGCCAGCTGGTTGAGCTCAAAACCTGGTAGAGTCTTTAGATCATGTGGAAACCTAAAATACTCTATGCCCTTCTCCTTCTTAACTGCATAGACTTTAAGGTCATCAAAATATGCCCATGCTATAATCCCACCTGACACCTTATGATGTTTCTTGACTCTGTAGAGTTTGGTGTAGGAATCCTTCTTTGGTGTAGTACGTTGGGCTCTAACTTCTTCAAAACATGCAGCCCACTCAGCCTTTCGAATGTCAACATCATCATTTGAGGCTTGGGCTGTGTCTTCTGCTTTCTCTGTTTCTTGCTCCATATTGTTTAACACCTCAATAGTATCGTTGACAAGGGATTCACCCAGATTGGGGACCATATTACCCTTATTGTCAGCGTACTAAGGGTACTCCTCGGCAGTGACATCTTCGATCTCTACCTCATCAACATCGTTGAACTCTTCGTCACTAGTCGAATCGCATGTCGGAGCATTTTTTACTATTTCATCTGGATTTAGCTCGAAAAGCTCTGCGAGTTGCTCATTTGATAAGTCATGAATTATTTCCCCTTCTTCAGGGGTATAATTAACTGAACTTCTGACTATCCCTTGCAGATCAAGAATCATTGTTAGCTGAGACTTGACCTGCTGAAGGGGAGCAATGTCAAACTCATATCTTTGGTAATTTTGATCTGTTTGATTTAAAACATTTCACACATAAATCATTAGTAATTCATCAAACAGAAAGGCATTAAAATAATATAAACATTAAGTACATTGTGTTCAATTACATGATTCAAATACAAAAGAAGATAAATACATAATCATCTAATCTTTACTTTTTTCTTGTATCAAGGTTTCATCACTTGTAGGGGCAGAGGTAAAGGCTGATTAATCTTGTCTGTTCTTAGTCCTGTTCTCTTGACCTGTAGCAGTGGCCGATGCAGGTGCATCCCCTCCTTCTGCTTCTTCATCATCGTCACCCTCTTCATTTCATCCAGATCATCATCATCACTCTCATCACCATCTCCCTCTTTAATCTTCAAAGGCTCATCTTTAGATCCTTTAAGTTTGAGCATGATGGTCTTCTTAGCATTCTCCAACTCTTCAATTTTCTTAGCAGAAGTGACTCTATGCTCTTGGAGTTGGGCGATCTCGAGGCTCTGAGCAGCTATTTGCTGGGCCTGCTCCTTGATTAGCCGATCCTGCTCCAAGATCTGATGTGAGTGCACAGAGTGAGATCTGCAAGCTGTCGGATCTGTGCAGTCTTCTCTTCATCAGCAGCTAACAGTCGCATCACCATACGGTTTAGTGCTGACAGCTGGTCCTCTACCCCAAATTGAGGTAGATGTGATCCATATATACGTGCAGGATTAGATGAGGGTCCTGATTGGTGGCTAGTGGTGGTGGTGGTTGTGGTAAAGATAGGGTTGGGTCTGTGAGATATTGGAGGTGATGTAGGAGTGAAAGATATGGTGGTGGTTGGCATATTTACAGTGGTGGGAGGTGTGGTAGTGGTAGTGGTAGCTGTGGTGGCTGTGGTGGTGGATGGTGTGGCTGTAGAAGTGGTAGGGATGGTGGTAGATGTAGTGGTTGTGTTGGGTACGAAGGTGAGTCTCCTTCTCTTCTTCTTCTGGCCGTGGGGCTGAGCCATCCGTTTCTTCCTCGATCCAGTCGAGGTGGATGCTCCCCCTAGAACACGGCTTGTAGACTCAAGAGCATAGCTGGGATCCACAGTCGTCTCTCCCGAATCCTTGGGCGTTCACCAACCGCCTGGAGTCCATACTCGGTGGGAACAACCTTGCTTCCCACGGTCCTCGTCAAGGGCTCCTCATCTGACTCTTCTTCCTCCTCACCAGGTATGAAGTCCTGGTGGAAGCCTACAGACTCAGCTATGTCGCCTGTTGGGGCAGACACTGGGGGTATAACATCTGAAGCTGTGCGCCTCGTTGGAGCAGGCATATCATCCCCACTATCATCATCGTCTGAATCATGCTCTGGGAGCAACAACCTCTCATCATCTGAATCACTGTCATCATGACGCCATTTGCGTCTACCTGGTGCCACATATCGTTCATTTTCCAGATGGCCGATCAACCTTTTTACCTGGGGCTTTACCTGCTTGCCCCGATACACTCTCATGCGACCCAAAGTCGTGTCACCCATAACCTCGAGGGCAACCACATCATGTTTCTCCTTGGGAAGTAATGGTAGCTTCACGTTAAAGATCAGCTGTAGAAATCTGGATACATACAAAAACCCTCCTTCCCCTTGGCCTCCAGATTCTCCACCAGATACGAGAAGATCATGCTTGAGAAGTTGAAGGGGTGGTTCAGCACCAGCGCCACATAGGCATTCTGAATCTGGTCTGACAGGTCATCAAACCCACCCCTTCGAGAAGCAATACACTTCAGGATCACATGCGCCAAGTATTTATACTGGGGACACAGGTTGCTCTTGTTGAGCACACCTGAGTTGATGTCCCTAGCATATTTAATCCTGAGGAAGCAACCTCTAACTGTAAGTGGATGTAGTTTGGTGGGTTGATCAGTATCATGCCCAATATCAAGTACTCTCTGGATGTCAGCTGCTGTAATTTCAATGTCATGACCATGAATGGAGCTCCGTATGCTGTAAGGCTCATGTGAACGATCTACGGAGGCATTTTCCCAAAAAGCCTGATGTAACGACCTGTAAGGAGTACACTGTGTGGATATGGCTTTATGTATCCGAGAGCATCAAAGGAATGCAATAATATCTGTAAACTCGGCTCCATTCCGAGTCGTATGGTCCAAATGAGCACATATATTGTGCTTTGGATTTATGGACCATCTATCAGCCATTGACCTGAAACACAAGACACAGAACCATTTGTAAGTCATACATTCAAAATTCAGTTCAAGGTGTATAGTTTAAATTCAATCCGATACATTCGTGCGAATGAATCATGCGACTGGAGTCAGTGGTTTGTTCTTTCGTGCGACTGAGCTCGTTCGGGTGAATGAGACATGCGACTGAGTTCAATTTGCTGACTGAGTCTGCGATTGGTTCAGTCGGCCGACTGTACTCATTCGCATGGTTCATTCTGCCGATTGATCCAATCGCAAGATTCAATCGTGCGATTGGAGCTCATCCGAACGACCAATCGCATTACCTACTGTTCAATCGACTGAGATTCGAATCTTGACCTAATTCAAGTAATTTAACATGGTTTAATGGTCCATTAGACTCGCCATCTTGTCACTAATGACCTATTAAGCTTAATTTTAACATTTTGCTTAGTTTATATAGGTTATTAGGGCATTTTTCAATCCGGTTAATGTTTCATTCGAATAACACAAATTTGACTCAAGATCTTCTGATTTCAATAAGATTTAACTGCAATGTACCTGTATACTTGTCAATCGAATGTCAGAAGATCAATAGTAATGCGAAAACACTGTCTGTAGAAATTTTTGGCAGAGTAACGGAAAGAAAGCGATTTGGGTGCGATTGGGAGTGATGAGTGAAATGCGATCGACTGAGGCCCTTTAAATACTGACCCTAATTTCAATCGGCCGACTAGCCTCATTCGCTCAGTTCATTCGGCGACTGAGGTTCAGCCGTGCGATTGGCCCAGTCGGTTGCTTTCAGTTGGCCGACTGAGTCTCAGTCGGTCGACTGACTCATTCGCACCCTATCATTCGGTCGAAAGGATCATTCTTAAACGCCATTCGGTGAATGACTAATTTCATATCCAGTCGTGCGAATGGGATCCATTCGCATGGTTGGTCCATATTCATGGTCCAATCGTGCGAATAGGTCACACTTAGTAGATTTTCTACCATTTTGAACATTTTAACCTTTTGAAATAGACATTGTGAGTTTTGATCATCTCAGACATTATCATTTTTAACCAATTTAGTCACCTCAGACGTGACTGCTTTAAACTTGAAAATTCATGTGATCATCTCAGACATGACCCATTCAATGAGTTGATCCCTTATCGATTTTCATGATGTAGTCCGGCAAACAAATTAACTAAAATGACTCGCTAAATTAGAAACTTAAACTAAAAACTAAAAATTAAGACTTAGTTTTGGCTTTTTGTGAGAGATAGAACCTAAGGTGGAAATCTACTGGATTTGGTTCCGGAATAGAAAGCTTCAACTTAGATTGACCACACCTGGACCAATTCAATTTTGGAATCATACCGGCACATCAAATCATTTGGGACTTGTTATCAAAATCTTTTGATGCTCAATTCTGGTGTTCATCCAGAGTCATTAGCAACTTTAGGAAATCATACTGGAACTCTTAGATTACCACATTGATTTGAACTTTAAAATTGCAGCCACAATGATTGTCAATATGTTTGTCCACTTAAATCCATACACAGACTATTGACACAAACTGGTGATTGTTTTTGGTTTAATTATTTCAACGAACATTTGTGGATCCCACACTTATATGGTAATCAACATTCCTCAGGAGCTTTTGAGCGGTCTACGGTTATTTTTACAAGAAGAGACTATTCTTAGAGCTTTCAAGGAGAAGCCAATCCTCAGGTCAGTGCCATCGCACAGCAGAGAGGCGCACAACCTATCTCCTTGTTAGAGCAACTTAATATTATTTTGCACCAAATGCACTAACAACATAAGTCATTAAATTGATAGCATTTTATTTCATTTTTTCTGGTGCTTTGCTCTATTTATGGTCATCCGCACACATTTGTGGCTTTTACATGCTCATTACCCCTTATTGGAATATTGTTGATTGTGTTAACCAGTGATAAGATGGGATCCCACAGTCAGTTGAACCACTTAGTTTGATCTTGAGATCACCAGTCAGTCTAATCATCTATTGTGTTGAATCTACCGACATATCAATTGTGGTCTAGCAACCTCTAGGTCTACTCTCCTTGTGTTACCTTAAGAGTTACCAGTTTTTCTATCATCTTCCCTTTTATATTGCTTAGACTACACGGACTTATACTTTGAATGTTTTTGCACCTTTTCTAAATTAAAATTTCAAAGTCCCTCTTGATTTGTTCCTGTGTACTATCATATTCCAAAGGGTTTGAATTGGTATCACAGATACGATCCACCTTATATCAGCTTTCCACTCCTTCTCCCTCGGTTTTTTTAATGTTGCGTGCTGACTTATTCTCCTCCTAAAATACTAAAATCATAACTGTTTTCATTATTTTAGGATTTTAATAAACAGCAGAATAACATAAGTTTAATTTTAAATAGACTAATTTAACCAAATAAGCTCAAATAAAATGAAGAATTAACTAAGCAACATCGGATTACACATGATCATCAGTAGGAATAACCTCACATCTCTTTTTAACGCCGTTGACCTCTAGCAGATATTGAAAACGTGGTTTATCAAATGCTTTAGTATAGAGGTCAGCGCGTTGAAAATCAGTATTAATTTTTACCATATCAATTAAGTTCTTTTCAAAACAATCTCGTATGAAGTGATATTTAATACCGATATGTTTGGTCTTAGGATGTTGGACCGGATTTTTAGTTACTGCAATTGCAGCAGAGTTATCTACAAAAATAGGAGTAGAATAACGTTAAACCGTAATCCCGCATTTGCTGTTGAATCCAGATGATTTGTGAACAGCAACTTGCAGCAGCAACATATTCGGCTTCACAGGTTGACAATGCAACCGATGTCTGCTTCTTACACTGCCAGGTAATTAATCTTCTCCCAAAGAATTGACACCCTGCTGATGTAGACTTGTAGTTCATCTTGCAACCTCCGTAATCCGAGTCACTATATGCCGTGAGCTCAAAATCATCATCATGAGGATACCACAACCCAAGTGTGGGTGTACCCTTTAAATAGCGAAAAATCCTTTTGACCCCGATCAGATGATTGACCTTAGGTTTAGCCTGATATCTAGAGCATAAACATGTCGCATACATGATATCAGGTCTAGAGGCAGTGAGATACATGAGGGATCCAATCATTCCTCGGTACATCGTGGCATCCACAAGATCTCCATTTTCATCAGGTGCTATGTGTGATTCGTAGCAAGTGGAGTACCAGCAGCAAAGCATTCGCCATGTCAAAATGACTGAGAATGTCTCCTACGTACTTGGTCTGATGTAGGAAGATCCCATTTGGTGTTTGATCCACCTGTACCCGAGAAAGAACTTCATCTCCCCCATAGCACTCATCTCAAACTCTTTCTTCATAACTGCTTCAAACTCTTTGCATAACTCTTCGTTCTTTGAACCGAAAATTATGTCATCAACATAGATTTGTACGAGCAGTAGGTCGCCATCTTTTTCTTTAATGAACAGCGTGCAGTCAATGACTCCCCTGCGAAAGCCGTGTTTCACAATTGAGTCGAGAGTTTCTCATACCAAGCTCTTGGAGCTTGATGAAGCCCGTATAAAGCCTTGTCGAGCTTGTAGACTCTATCCCATGATAAGGATCTTCAAATCCCTCGGGTTGACTGACATAGACTGTTTCTTTGATTTCCCCATGAATAAATGCACTCTTCACACTAATTGATAGACTTTAATCTTCATGTACGATGCATAGGCAAGGAAGATACAAATGGCTTCCATCCTTGCCAGGGTGCAAACACCTCATTGTAATCAATTCCCTCGACTTGGCAAAATCCCTGAACAACCAGTCGAGCCTTGTTCCTGATATAGAACCCTTGGTCATCTTTCTTGCATTTTAAAACCCATTTGGTGCCAATGACCTTAGCACCTTTAGGTCTATCAACCAGAGACCATACACCTAACTTCTTGAACTGAAGAAGTTCTTCTTGCATTGCACTCACCCATGCCTCATCATTTAGTGCTTCACTTACATACTTTGGCTCAACCTGTGAGACAAAACACCGATAGCACCATCATGAATATATCCCTTTTCCATAACAGAGGCATAATCAGCTGAGTAGAGCTGATTTTGGGTTTGTACTCCTAATCGGACATCCCCAATGACATTGTCTAAGGGATGATAAACGTTTAGACGTGATCCTGGAGTAGTAGGAACAGCTACCTCAGAGCCAAGATGATGAACATTTGGTTCTGCATCTGAGGTAGTTGGAGTTTGAGGCTCTGAAGTCGAAGGTGCATCACTGGTAGAGGCTTGTGGACTTTCAGGAACTGGAACCTGTTCCTCCTGACTATTCGTCGACTACTCCCCCTGACTGAGTAGATGATTCTCCCTGTGAGCTAGATGGTGGTGGATTCAAGCTATCATACATCATCGTGTAGCTAATTCGTCATCCGAGGGAGAGAGAGGATGTTGAAGGACTGGAAGAATCCATCATATTCAAAGAAGTAGACGGGTCCTTTGCTAGTAGGTGGTGTGGTGAATCGCTGAACGTCAACATTACACCACACTTCTAGTAGACCCGTTGAGTTGTTGTAAACTCGCTTGTTCGGTATGTTGTATCCTAGAAAGATGCCTTCATCTGCCTTCTCGCTGAATTTACCCTCTTGTGTCTTCTTCAGAAGTGTGCACGGTGCCCCAAATGGTTCGAGATACTCCAAGTTCGGTTTGCATCTTTGTAGTAGCTCGTAACATGTTTTACCGTGGTGCTTGACTATCATGACTCGATTCAGTGTATAACAAGTATTTGCCACTGCCTCATTCCAGAATTGGATAGGCAGTTTTGAGTTTGCCAGCATAGTCCTGTGCTGTCTCTATCAAGCTTCTGTTCTTTCTCTCAGCAACGCCATTCATCTGAGGTGTGTAGGCAGAAGTGAATTGATGCACAATTCCCTTTTCCTTGCAGTATGCCTCCATCCACTAGTTCTTGAATTCCGTTCCGTTGTCTGAGCGTACTTGTCTAAATTTCAGCTTGTATAGAGATTCCAGTGTGGTCACCAACTCCTTGAATGATTCAAATGTTTCTGATTTGGATTGCAAAAACATTACCCAAGTGAACCTTGAGTAGTCATCGGTGCACAAAACAGTACAAGTCGCCTGCAATGCTCTTTGTACTGATTGGACCAAACAGATCCATGTGAAGAAGTTCAAGAGGAAGTTCTATTGAATTAACTTTCTTTTCCATATGAGACTTCTTTGTCTGCTTGCCTTTCTTGCAAGCTACACAAAAATCAGGAAGCTGAAAGTTCTTAACATTAACTCCTCTCACCAGATCCTTCTGAATCAAGTGATTCATCTTCCTTTGACTAATGTGTCCCATTCTCTATGCCAAGAGATGGAATCCTTTTCAGTAGCTTTAGATAGAAAACACTGAACCTCATGATCCATTGTAGAAGCTGTTGACAGATCCAAGACATAAAGATCTTTATATCTTGAAGCAGTCATCAAAACTTGGTCCTCTGGGATCACGTAGTCTTTCTTCAGTACGTAACACTTCTTGTTGTCGAAGATGACTTTAAATTCCTTATCACATATTTGAGAAACAGAGAGTAAGTTGTTTTGAAGTTGCTGGACGTAGTTCACCCTATCAAACTTAACTTTCTGATTTCCAACTTCTCCCTGAGCTATGATATAGCCTCCCTTGTTTCCAGCAAACGAAACATGCTCCTTTTATTTGCTTGACGTTTGATAAAAGAGCTCTGTTTCCTGTCATGTGCCTGGATGCTCCGCTGTCTGCTATCCACGTGTTAGTTTCAGCACTGTATTGAACAACCTGCACATACAAGGTAAAGGATTAGTTTAGGTTAGGAACCCAAGCCTTTACTGGCTTGGGTTTCCCAGAGGCATCATACATAAGAAATTCAACCCATTGACCCTTAGAAGGTGAGGGTAGCTCAGGTTCCTTCTTGTCATCATTATCAAACATAGAGATTGACTTCTCTTTCCATAAGCCAGATTTGTGCAATGCCTGTTTGTGATAAACAGTCGACTGGCTAACGGGTTGAACCTTCTGTTCACTAGTTCTTCTAGGTGGAGTTAAAGAGCTCCTTTTAAAAGACTTAGGTTTTGAATCCTGAAGTTCAATCTTCTTCCTAGGTGTCTGATAATAAGAACAATAGGAAGCAATGTGTCCACATTCTCCACAGTTGTAGCACGCCCTGCTATCAACTTTATGATTAAACTTTCTTTGTGGAGACGTGTGTGACACTCTAGTAACATCACTCACTTTAGGTTTTGACTCTGGTTCTTTTGATGTTTTACTGTTTAACAAATTAACTGATTTAACCTGTTTGACATCCTTTTCTTTTGGTTAATTGGTCTTTGACTTGAAGTATGTGAAAATTATCCTTAAAAGCCCTTTTAGGTTCTGATTTGACTCTGTTTGACCCTGACTTAAGTTAAACTTTTCAAATTCCTTTTCCAGATTAACACAAGGCAATTTACCCTTTGCCTTTGAAGTGGCTCTTTTTGTTTGTTTCCAGAGTTAATAGATGAACATAAGGAATCTGGATCACTAACAAGAGGAGTAGATACTACATGATCCTTGATGGGATTACTATTTACTGGTCTAGTCTTAGTGTTCATTAAAGTCTCAGATGGTGGTGGAACCACTTTATAACCCAATCCCTCCCCGTTGTTCCTGTCTCTCACTAAGTGTTGGACTATGTGTGAAGAACTAGTTCAACTATGCAGTTTCTGTTTTAATGAATTTACTTCTACTTCTAGAACTGCCTTTTGCTTCTTAATGTCTTCTAAGGAGTTTAGATAGTACCTAATGTCATTAGCTTGGTTAAATGCAACTACTTCGGTTCCCTAAGCTGTTTAGTCAAAAGGTCTATCTTTTCTTTATAACTACTCATTTGTTTTAGTACCCTATTAGCCTCAGTGCATAGTTGTAAATCTTTTACTAAGTTATCATTATGATCTAATAACCTTGTAAAATTTTCATCTATGCTGTTTCTAAAAGTATCACAATCAGAACAGCATGATTATTAAACATTTGGTCAGTAGTACTTACCTGAGTTGATTCAGAAGAGTAGCCATCAACGCAGCATCAGATGTCTCTGGTTCTGGTGATTTTGTCTTTTCTGTCTCTGACGTGGTAGTATCCTCTTTAGGCTGGTAACTGACCTCGGTTGCAGTTGCTTCTTCACTATGTGACATCGCTATCTCAACTGCTAGATCTCCTTCACTAGCGGAATCACTGTCAATATCTTCTACACTTGCAATGTTTGATTCCCCTGGTGAGACAAACCTAAAGCTCCAATCCTATCCTTCATCATCATGAGCAGTCAAGGCTTTTGGATCCTTGTTTGATGAAGTAGAACTGGTAGCCTGCTTGTCTTGACGAGTGAAGGACGAGAATGGGTTCCCGTTACCCGTCTTCTTTGGCTTAACACATTCTCTCTTGAGGTGCCCCTTCTCTCCACAGTTAAAGCAGGTCACTTTGCTCTTGTCAAAGCCAAATGTGGTATCCTTAGTAGCTACCAAGTTCTGTCCGGTCTTTTTCACAAACTTCTTCGCCCTCCGGACAGCACTAGCTAAGGCCCACATTATGTCCATTCTCCCAAGCTCCATTTCGTCCACCTGCTCGTAGTCCTCGTCTGCCAGATGGCAGTTTCCAATCTTCCCAGCAACCAGTTCATCATAAGAATGAACCACTGCTGCTAAAAGATCCATGTGCTCTCGAGCTACTTCCACAGTCACATTACCAGGTTCTCGGTCTTCAGTCTAGTAGCATTCGCTTCAGATCCAATGTATTGGGTACAAGAAGACCCTGACGTTTCTGAACCTGAAGGAGGTGCATGTGTAGGACTCGATGAGCTAGACACAAATGCAGTCTGGAGAGGTGCTCCAGATGTCTTAGCTTGAGGCGTGGCATTGTATAAAGCTGGATTTTGATTGTACGTAGACTTCTGAGCTCTGTACTTCATTCTAAGTGATTCTTCTCGCAACTTAAGAATGAAGTCATTAATATCCAGTTTTCACAGCATTCCAATCTGTGTAAGATTAGACACGAATGAAACCCATTTTTCAGGCAATCCGTCTGCAAAATTAGTAACTTTCTCTTCCATGGTAGTAGCCACTCCATGTGTATGCAGTTCACTCATCAGATGGTAGAATCTATCTATAACATCATCCAAACTCTCGTTTCCCATTGATGAGAAGTTGTCGAATTCCTTCTTTAACTCCTTAGCCTTGATTGCCTTCAATGAGGCATTCCCGTCGTACCTCTTCTCTAGCTCATCCCATAGTTTCTTGGACTGCTTATTCTCTGAGTACTAGTGGAATATCTCTTTAGGGATAGACTGTGTAATCAATGCATAGACCCTCTTCTCTGCATTATATTTGACTTTCTGCACGTCTATCATCCCTCCTAAGGTTAACTTTACTCCATCGGCTCCCACCGGTGTACTATATCCAATCTCGATGGCCTCCCACGGATTCGGATCCACTCAATTGAGGTAGATCTCAAAACGTTGTTTCCAGTGGGGAAACTCATCTAACGTTAAAAGCTTTGGTGGTTTATTATGATTACCCACCTCACTCTCAAGTAACAGCAGGTTCTGGATCCTAGAGTCCTTCCCAGCAGTAAAGGCTGACATTTGATCTTCCATTGTGAATAACTTTAAATCTAATAAGCAATTGTCACCGGGGTGACTGAAGGGTGCGAATGGACTAGTCGTGCGTACGAACTCTACGACTGGTTCAATCGTGCGGCTTCACTAAGTGATTAGCTCAGTCGTGCGAATGAATCTGATGCGTATGAACAGTGCGACCGAATGGTTCAATCGTACGAATGGAGATACGACTATGTCCAATCGTGCATCTGAGCAATGCGAATGAGGTCCAGTCGTGCGAATGGCTCAATCGTGCGACTGAAGCTGCTGTTATGCGAAAATTTCTAGGTTAAACGTGTTTTAGCCGTAAAAATTTGAACTTTCGCAAGGTTGAATTGCCTAAGTCCGTAGAAACAAAACTTTGATGAGCAGGGAACGTCCAAGATCACTTTTGACACAAACGATTGCGTTTTTAGTGCAAAAACACAAACTTTTTATCAATCTTGATTGAATCACACGTAATCAAGAGCCAAAGCTCTGATACCACTTGTTAGGACATGGTATTTGAACGAAATACCTGGAGATTAGCGTGTAAACCAGATCAAATAGTGCGGAATCCTATTTGATTGGCGATCCAATCAGTGAGAACACACGAAGAATCAATAAGGAATTGAAACTAACGTTAGAAATCGATTGGAAATCGCTCTAATGTGTTCTATGAACTTGGAGAACGAATTGGGAGGTTTCTGGATGGCTAGGGTACGTCTGGAATCGTAATTTATCGAGAGTCTTATTTTTCATGAATTGAGTTGTATTTATAGGTTGGTATTATTCAATCATGCGACTTAACCATTAGTATGGTTCAGTCGTGTGATTGAACCATGCGGTTGATTCATTCGCACGACTGAGTGTTCAGTCGTGCGACTCAGCCAATCTTATGTTACAATCATACGACTGATCCAGTCTCCTGGTTCAGTCGTACGACTGAGTCATTCGTATGAAGGTGTTCATGCTTATGGTCTATTCGTATGGGCCATTCGCATGATAACTTCATTATTTTAAATTTGAATGTATTAATTAGTAAACATTATATGTAAACATTCAACCAATCACTAACCTAATTAATTAATTTAATATCAACTTATTAATGAAATATTAATCACTACAAATCACAAACATCCAATATCATTTCATTAGTCATATCAAATTACACCAGAATCAGACAAACAAGATCTATTACATTTCATATCATGATCTAAGGACATACATGTATGAACAAAAAGGGTATTACAAGACAATATAGTGCTCCTAGGACTCATGAGCATATGGTGTTGCTAAGAGGAGAAACAAAACACTTATTGAAGCTACAAGAACCATGTTGTCTGACCCTAAACTACCCATCAATTTCTGGGCAGAGGTAGTTAACACTGCCTACTATGTGCACAATAGAGTTTTCGTAGTTAAGACTCATGGTTAGAGTCTACGAGCTATGGCATAAAAAGAGACCTTTTATTGGTTTTCTTAGATCATTTGGATGTCCTTGCACCATCTTGAATACCAAATATCAAGTAGCCAAGTTTGCAGAGAAATCAGATGAAGGACACTTCATTGGATACTCTTCTCAAGCTAAGGCATATAAAGTATACAATCTCATAACTAGAGTAGTTAAGGAGTCAACTAATATGACCTTCAAGGAGTGCACTCCTTATATGAAAGGTTCTGGTCCTCATTGGTTGTTTGATCTTAATTTAGTAACCAAGTATTTTATAAAATCTTATGAGAATGTTTCAAGATCTATAGGTAACTTATCAACAAGAGATCCTAACCCATGATTAGAGCAGAGAAGTCCAAGCAAGAACACTACTTCAGCTCCAATGGTAATTAACCTTGTAGATGGAGTTGCGATCACCAAACCAATGACAAATTCAAATGAACCCCTTCACATGCTACTCGGTTATGTAGGCCCCCATGTCCTCACTCATGTAGGAGGAAGTGGACAAGAGCTCCTACTTCCCTTGAGGAGCAAACCACTCCCATCTCTTCAAAGGTCAATGTTGACTTTCCTCATGCTCAGCCTAATAAGCTCATAACCTCAACAACCTTAAGATTTCACTCGAGGTCTCAAAACTCTAGTGAACACTCTTCAAAGGATAGTTACCATCCCTAGTCTCAAGACCTCAACCAACCCATACACACCTTGAAGTCTATGATGATGAAGATATGAGATTCAGTGAGTACCATGAGTCTCTCTTCTCTACCCCTGCTTAAAGAGGGATGAGTGCTCCAGAATCATCCATGTCTAGCCCATATCATCCACCCACCATTGAGATGGATCTGACTGAACAAGTATAGGAGGTCCATATGGAAGAGGATCTCACTTCAACAAGTGATTACATTCGTAAAATGTCAACCATGGCAACCCAGCCCATTGAGACTTCACCTGAAGGTGACATGATGCATGGGAAATCTAGGAGCCATGAACATAGTACTGGTGATGAGGAAGAAAACTCTAGTCCTACTCTCTAATTTTCTTATGATTCTTCTAATGAAGATGAGGGAATCTGAAACTAAAGGTGCGAAAATAGAGTAACATATGCACCTATTTGGTCTCTAAGGTTAGTCACCTAGAATCTCAGGTGACTATCTTGCAAATGAGGGTGAGTGACCAACAATTTCAAATCACCGATCTCAAGGGAAAGTTAGTTGAGAGATCATTCAGAAGGAGTTAACCAGATCCATGAGAACCTATATATATGGTGGACCTAACCTCCTACTCACCTATGCAATTGGGTGATGCTACCAAGGGGGAGAAAGTCCTAGCAATAACAAAACCTAAGAGTTCTACTCAAAGTATGGACATTAAGGACTCACCAAACTCACTTGATGTTGTCCATACTCAACCTCCTTAAGTTCACATTAATTTAGACTCATTCATACAAATTTTGTTTGAGGAGGGTATCCTGTTGTACCCTAAAAATATCCTACATGCCAATTCAAGTGGTGGGTTGGTGGTTGTTTTGCTAGAAATCCCAAAAGTCCAAGAACAAATGCGGATGAAGAATTTGTAAAGAAGAATACAAGTGTTGGCTAACCGCATTTGTATATACGGATGACACAGAACAAATGTTGACAAGTATTTGTTCGTCCACATTAACAAATACGGATAGCCGGAAACAAATGCAGACAGGTATTTGCACATCTGCATTTACTAATGTGGATGCCCGGTAACAAATTCACATGTGTTTATTCATGTGCATTTGTCAATGTTGATGACCAAACACTAATGTGGAAAACCAAAAAGAAATGCTGATCAAGATCAACACATCAACATTAGTCAATGCGGATGAACAAAATAAATGCTAATGAAGACTTAGACTAGTTCTCTAATGTATAGGTCAAGGGTAGTTTAGTCATTTTGTAAAAGGCATCTTGTTAGCCTATATATACTATAGAAAACCTCGTATGTGAGGCGACTGCTGATACACATTCTAGACAATTAGAACCTTTTGTTTAGTCTTATGATGACAAGTTGTCTTGATATTGTTTAATGCTCTTACCCTAGCATTCATTGTAATCGATTACCTTCATTAACACAAACAACATTTATGAGTATTTCTTGCATTCAATTTTCTTTGAATGTTTGATTCCGCCTTACAATCATTGACTCAATCATCATATTTGGTTCTTGTTGATTCACATCAATAGAGAATATCATTCTCAAGCCCAGTCAATTGGTATAAGAGCTTTGGCTCTCGGTTCTTTTTCAGATCTACCCAGATCTGAGCAGAACTCGATGAATCTAGTGAGTTACTAATAGAGTGTTCAACCACATCTACTTAGTAAACTGTAGAATTCTCTTCAACAGTCACTTTTCATCTGTACTCATCTTCAAGAACAAACCCGTGAATAGTTGTTACAACAGAAGCATATAAGCATGAGAAGATCTGGTTATACATAAGCCTATGGACTAAGTTGAACTTAACAATCAAACTAATCATTATTCAAAAAGGTTAAAACAGCTTATTAAAAATGGATTCACATAATTTCTCTAAACTTGGTCATACTCCAAAACAACCCATTCTTAAACACAAATATGAGTTTTAGCAATAGAAAATCATATTTATGAACTATATTACACGTGTACATCTGGACTAGTAGTTTTCAATATGTAAAGGTCCTCACATTCCTATGACACTTTCTGCTGATCAAGCTACAATATACAAAACCTCAAGAATACCTATTGAGGATCTCACACTTCATGATGCTGATTACAAGAAGATAAAAGTTGATCTCAAAGCTTATTCTATACTCACTGAAGCATGGAAAATAAATGTGCTAAAAATATTAGAAAAGTATGGAACTGCTAAAGCTATTGGGATGCACTGCTAATAATTTGTGAAGGCAGTAGTGAAGTGGCTAATATTAACAAGGACAAGCTTTTTAATCAATATGAAACCTATCATCACTCCAATAGGGAGTCAATCTCTAAACAGCTGCATAGATTTGTGCAACTGGTTCATGATTTATAGATCATGGGGTAACATACAAAGTCAAAGAATTAAATAAGAAGATGCTTCATAGTCTTCCAGAGAGTTGGAAACAAAATGTTCCAATACTGAAAAACATTCTTGATCTAGAGAGTACTACCTTAGACATCATGATTGCGAAGATAGAAGCTCTTAAATTTTATGAGAGGAGTGAACCTCGAGTTATTAAAGCTTATAAATTTCCAATAGAACTCACTCTATAAAAAATGAATTCATCACTAAGGATGATGATTTTCTTTCCTCAAGAGATCAAGTGAAGAGAACTGGTTTCATTGCTGCTCCATCAACTATAAAGCCTTCAACACCATCACAACCTATAGGGTGCTTTGCGACTCCCTCAACTACTCCTAAAGACCTAAGAACAGAAGAGCAAAAGGCAACTTACAATGCCATTGTTGCTAGCTTTGAAGCTTACCTGGGAGGCACACTCATTTCCCCTCATCTGATCTAGGAGGACTTGGAAGAAATGGATCCAGATGATATGGATGAAATGGATTTGCAATTGCAAATGATATGATTGCAATGAGAGCCAAGAAGTTCTTCATAAAACGAAGAAAGATTAGCCTCAATGAAAACACCAAGCTTGGATATGACAAATCTAAGGTAAAGTGTTTCAACTGTGGCATGACTGGCCATTTCTCTAGAGAATGTAATGCTCCCAAAAGAAACAAAAACAATTTCCAAAGAAATTCTCAGGGTCAGTCATCTCCACAACCAAGCAAAAGCTTTCAATCCAACAATCAACAACAACAGTATCATCATCAACAACATCAACAACCATATCAGAGTCAGCCACAACCGACTAATCAAGCTAATGGAAGCAGTCAGTCGTCCTTAAATGTCTTGTGATTAGACAAGATGGAGTATGTGATTGGAGTCTGTATGCAGAGGAAGTGAAGCCTCAATTTTAGAATCATGCACTCCTGGCTCACACCAATGATAGTCCATCTCCTATGCCATCTGAGGTAAAATCCAACTTTTGTAGTGATAAATGCATCACTGAACTGCATGGTTATCGTGAGCATAATCATAAACTGGCACATAAAATAAAAGAAGAAAAGGTCAAGTCAGAGATGCAGAGAGAAATTAAAGGCTTTGAAACTAAAATCAAATCTCATATCTCTAATATTGGAAAATTACATGGTGAGAAGTACACTCTTGCAGCAAAGAATGAGCAACTTCCTGAAAAGTTAGCTCAATCAAAAGCTACAACACATACTAAAGTGAAACTTGAAAAGTTTTAGTTTTCTTCAGTCAAGCTGCAAGAGATGCTAGACTCATAAAAAATCCCAAGGATATGTCTGGGATTGGGTATAATTCCTTTCCCCCACCCTACAATGACAACTACACTATCATGCCTGAATCTATCACACTCAAAGAGCAAAATGAACCTAATACTATTGAACGAAAAACAATAGTAAACCTAGTCACAAATCCTCAAAACAAACCAAATGTTTACATTGAAACAAATTAGGAGAAAATTAAATTAGGTCACCCAATTAAAATCAATGAGTGTTCAAACAAGACAATGAATGTCATCAAACCATCAAGCCCAATCAAAGCCATTGTCCTATTTGTGAAATTTATAGCTGCAATTTCAAAAGGGAAGAAGAAAGTTGTGCCTTTAGTGAAACCTTCTACTGAAAGTAGTTCTAATTATGAGATTTAATCTCCAATAAAATCAAGCAAATCAGAGAAGGTTTCACTACCAAAGAAAAGCAAAAATTCACTGATTTCAAAAACTAGAATTCAGTTAGACCCCCAATCATCAAAATCAAAACAAGGAGTAGGTTTTGACATCTGCAATAGGGAGCGTGTATATCAGTTTGAAGAAGAAGTCAAAAAAAGGTTGAGGAAACAAAACCAGCCTAAAACAATCAACAAAAGTAGTGTTGTGAAACAAACTACTAAAAAGGCTGATTATGCTTCTTCCCTTAAACCAAAGATTGTGACTCAGTTTAGAATGGGTAAATCAACTGATTCAACAACAACAAAATCAGATTCAAGAAACAAACATATGTATTGTGACATTTGTGAAATGTCTAATCACAAAACAGAAGAGTGTTTTTTTAATCAATACTGCTCTATTTATGACATGAACAATCAATCCATAAAAACTGCTATTTTAATAAATATTGTTCAGTATTTGATATGAACATTCACAATACATATGATTGTTACTTCCAGCAAAAAGGGTTGAGAATTCCCTAAATAAGCTCAAGTCACCAATATCATATGTGAAACCCAAAGTTAGAAGTCACTTTCATAATAATCAATCTAGGATTTCTAGCTCAGATAATGACATGGGTAACATAAAAGAGTTGAAGAAGATTCAAAGAAACAAATATCACAACATCACGCAAACATATGATCTTCCTAAACCAAAAATGATGTTTAATAATAAAAAATGGATAAGATTTCTTCAAAGAAATAGGGACCAAAGGTTTCATTATTCTTTTGACTCTTCAGTTGATATTGATGTGATGAAACATTCAAAATATCATCAAAAATCTCCCAGATCAACTCTCTCTAAGTCACTGTTTAGAGGAAAGTACCAAGAAGTCACCATCATGAACAGGAACGTGAAACCCAAGACCATTATGGCTTGGGTTCGATATTCTAATTACTTCTTTTGTGCTTGCAGGGTCATCCATATAGGTCCAATAGAATATAGCACATGGACAGTGGATGCTCCTAACACATGACTGGAGATCGTTCCCTACTTCATGACTTCAAGCATATACAAGGAACTATTATGGCAGTCGAAGGAGATTCATAAGGTGGAAGAATCAATTGTGAAGGATCTATGACAAATGGGATGCTGAGCTTTGATAAAATGAACTACTGTGAACAACTGAATTTCAATCTTCTCAACGTGTCTCAGATTTGTGACAAGAAATATTCAACTCACTTTACCAACACTCATTGCTACATTCTGAAACCAGGATTCCAAATTCCAAAACAATGGGTAGTTTAAAAGACCCCGAGGAAGAATAACACCTATGTCATAAGCCTGAATTCCACTACACCAAAAGAAGGAACTTGTCTTCTGTCAAAAGTATCATTTGATGAGTCTCAACTTTGGCATAGACGCTTAGGGCACAAAAACTTTAAAAACATGAATAGATTGGTCAAAGGAAACCATGTCATTGTTCTACCCCAAAAAGAATTTCATTTTGTTGATCACTGTTTAGCATGTCTCAAAGGGAAACAACATAAATCTTCCCACAAACCAAAGCTTGTGAACACAAACAATACTCCATTGAAGCTACTTCATATGTATCGTTTTGGACCAACACATGTTATGAGTATTAGAAAGAAACAATATTGTTTGGTGATCAATGATGACTTTTCAAGAATTACATGGGTTTTCTTCTTACTTCATAAATATGAAGCTTCCCAAATAATTAAGGATTTTATCATAAAAATTGAAAACCAACTTCATCATATGGTCAAAACAATAAGAAGTGATAATGGTATAGAGTTTTAAAAAGAAGATATGAGTTCCTTTTGTGTAACCAAAGGCATTGATCTTTAATTCAGTGAAGCGAGAACTCCTTAACAAAATAGGGTAGCTGAAAGGAGAAAGAGAACACTGATTGAAGAAGCAAGAACAATACTAGCTGATGCTAAACTACCAATTACCTTCTAGGCAAAAGCAGTTAACAAAAACGCTTTATGCAAAATAGAACTCTGATTGTAAAAGAAAACAACATTACACCTTATGAACTATTGTTTCGCAAAAAACCATTTATTGGATTTTTCAAGTCATTTGGTAGTCCTGTCTCAATATTAAACACTAGAGACTATTAATACATGTGTTCCTAGTTTATGTGCTTAAATATAAAAGTCTTTCTCTCTTACATATTTGTAATGTAATGAAATATAATATGCTTTTCAAGTTTAGTTATCCTTGATTATTTCATATGATTATTGTGATATGTATGATTCTTATGTATGAATTTCTTATATAGGGTTGACGTTGTTGTATATAGTTCTTAGTCAATAATGATTAAGTAATGTGTTCAACCTGGTCGGATGATTATTCATGCTAATGGACCATACTTATGGACCATACGCATGAATATATCATGCTTCTGGACCAGTCGCACGACTGAACCATGAGACTGGATTAGTTGTATGATTGAGACATAAGATTGACTCAGTCGCACGACTGAACCTTCAGTCGTGCGTATGGATCAATTGCATGAGTCGGTGTTCGGATCGTGTACCGGACGAATACTAACAGATTTACGAGTATACCGAATCAAATAGTGCGGAATCCTATTTGATTGGCGATCCAATCCGTGAGAACACACGTAAAATCAATTAAAGATTGAATCTAAATGTTAAGAATGATTATCAATCGATCTACTGTGATCTATGAAGTTAGAACAGGTTGCTAGAGGTCTCTGGACGGCTAGGGTACGTCTGGGTATCGAAATATTCAAAGTGTCTAGTTTTTCCACGATTTAAGTGGTGTTTATAGGTTAAGGTTTCTCAATCGTGCGACTGGACCGTTTGTATGGTTCAGTCTTGCGATTGAGTCATGCGGTTGATCCATTCGCACGACTGAGTGTTTAGTCGTGCGATTAAGTCAATCTCATGTTACAATCATGTGACTGATCTAGTCTTCTGGTTCATTTGTACGACTAGTGCATTAGCATGAAGTTGTTCATGCGTATGGTCCATTAGCATGGGCCAATCGGATCAGAACTTCACATGGTTAAGTTTGAATATGTTTCATGATCATTAATTGATTTAGATATTATTCCAACAACCTCAACCTATATAGTTAGTTCAATAAGCGTTATCACATACCAACCAATGAAATATTCAACATTATAAGCACAACCCCATATTGAATTTCATTAGGTACCCGTACAATTACATATTCATAACACAATAGAGACATATTACATTAAGTTTAAAAACTAGGGACACATGTATCTACAAACTCCCCCTTGGACCTAGTTTCATCTAATGTCTTACATCCTTCATGAGTTCCTCAAACTCCTTGTACTTGTCTTCTCTAGTGACTCTGGCATGTATCTCAAAAGCAAACAGAGTCGTATAACATTCTAAAATTGTAGAGGTTATACAATATCTTGAGAGTCATAGACTAATGGCCACTTGTATAATGTATAAACATCATCTGCAGACAAGTTTGTAAGCCACATTAGGTCAAACACCCTGATGGTTTCCATTACACCATTCTTGTTCAAAACTTTGACTGCCTCTCCCATCCTCCAATCATAGTACCACCATTTGAAGTGTGGAGTGAAGTCCTGTGGCATTTCGCATAGAGGGATCTTAGACATTATGCACGGAGGAATCCACTTTAGCACTATTTTCGGTTTTCCAGTAATGGCATCAACCTCAGACCGTCTGATATACCTCGTTGGTTGTTGAGGTTTGAAGTTGACCCATCTGGTGTGTTACTCTCTTTTTAGAGAAGTTTCAAACCAGCCTAACATTTTGTGTGGGTCAACGTATAGCAATCTTAACTTTGGTAACTGGTTTAGCTCAAATCCAGGAAGAGTCTTTAGGTCATGGGGGAACCTGAAGTACTCAATCCCTTTCTCATGTTTAACTGCATAAATGTTGAGATCTTCAAAGTACGCCCGTGCTATGATTTTTCCCGACACCTTGTGATGTTTCTTCACTTTATATAGCTTGGTGTAGACAGTTGACATTGAAGCACTGCGTTGGGCTCTTATTTCTTTAAAACACGCAGCCCACTCAGCCTTTCTGATATTTACTTCAGCTTTTGAGGCTTGGGTCGTATCTTCTTTCTTGTCAGACTCTTCTTACATTTTATCCAGAGTCTCAAAAGTTTCACTGACAAGGTTGTCGCCCAGATTGGGAACGATATTATCCTCAATGTCAGTGTACTCCGGATAGTATTGGTCCGTGACATCTTCAATCTCGATCTCATCAACATCGTTGAGCTCGTCGTCACTTTCCACATGGACTGTTGGAGCATCTTTAACGATCTCATCTATATTGAGTCGGAATATTTCAGCAAGTTGCTCATCTATGAGATCATGAATTATCTTTCCTTCTTCAAGAGTGTAATTCACTGATCTCCTTACTATTCCCTGCAGATCAAGAATCATCGTGAGCTGAGTCTTGATCTGTTGGAAGGGAGCAACATCATATTCATATCTTTGATAGTTTGGATCTGCTTGATTTAAAACATGTAACACATCAACCATTAGTCAACAATCAAAGCAGTAAACATCAACAATAAATGTAAACATTAATGACATTAATTTGATACCAGATTCAAATACACATGATTTAAATAACATAAACAACTAAGCATTCCTCTTGTCTTGTCTCATGTGCTCCTTTCCTGACGGGTCTGATGTGGAGGCACCTTGGTCTTGAGCTCTCTTGGTCCTCCTTTCACTTGCAGATGTGGCACCCGTAGCAGAAGGATCATCATCTCCATCATCATCATCATCATCATCAACAACATCATCACTAGCATCAGTATCCTCTCCTTGATCATCACCATCATCATCATCATCATCACTGTCATCATCATCACCATCATCTCCATCTCCTTCTCTGATCTTTAAGGGCTCTCCTTTGATCCTTTGAACCTCAGCATGATGGCCTTGTTGGTCGCCTCCAACTCCTCCATCTGTTTTGCTACTTCGACATGTTACTCCTGGAGTTGGGACATCTCTGAGCTCTGAGCAGCCATCTGTTGTGCCTGCTGCTCTATCAGTTGTGCCTGCTAAGATATCTACAAAGATTGTGTAGCAGTAAGTTCTACTAGCTGACGAATCTGGGTAGTCTTCTCGTCATTGACGGCCACAGCTTCAGCACCATACGGTTAAGTGCCAAAAGCTGTTCCTCTACCCCACTAGCAGGTAGAGAGGATCCAGATGGGAAGGATGGGTAAGATGACGGTCCTATATGATGGTTAGTGGTGGTGGTGGTGGCAGTGGTGAAGATTGGGGGTGGTATTGATGAAGGTGGTGGTGGAATGGTTGTGGTAGTGGTGTGTGAGGTGGTAGACAAGGTAGTGGATGGAGTGGTGGTAGTGGTGGTAGTAGGTGAAGTGGTGGAAGTAGTGGTAGTAGTGGTGGTGGTGATGAAAGTCATCCTCTTTCCACTTCTTCTTCAAACCGTGGGGTTGATCCATCCTTTTCTTCCTCGAGCCCCTCGAGGTGGATGCTCCCCCTGGAACACTTCTGGGCTGATCAGGAGCATAAGTTGGATGAGTGTCAGCCTCCCCAGACTCACCAGGGCGTCCTCCAACCTCCCGAATACCTCAGTCGGTGGCAACCGCCCTACTCCCCACAGTCCGAGTCAAGGGCTCCTCGTCTATCTCCTCCTCCTCATTAAGACGAAAGTCCTGATGGAACCCTGCAGCCTTTGTTCCACCTTGGGTGGATGCTGGAGATGATATATCAACAGTGGGGGCCCTGAGTTGAGTGGGCCCTGCATCTCCATCATCACCGCTGTCGTCGTCATCAGAGTCATCTTCAGGGAGCTCCAGCTGCTCGACATCCGAATCACTGTCTATGTGGCGCCATTTATGCCTCCCCGGTGCCACGTAATGCAACTTGGCCAGATGGCCGATGAGTCTTTGTACCGGGGCTTTGACCTGCTTTCCCCGGTAAACCTTCATACGACCCAGTGTCGTATCATCCATGATCTCCAACGACACAACGTCGTGGCTCTCCTTGGGCAATGTGGGCAGTTTCTCATCAAAGATCATCTGTAAAAACCTAGGGTACATGCAAAGACCCTTTTTGCCCTTCGCCTCCAAACTCTCTATCAAGTAGGAGAATATCATGCTTGAGAAACTGAAAGGGTGGTTCAGTGCCAGTGCCTCGTAGGCATTTTGAATCTGGTCTGAAAGATCATCAAACCCACCCCTTCGTGAAGCCTAGAACTTAAGGATGACATGTGCCAAGTACTTGTACTGGGACACAGGTTACTCTTGTTGAGCACACCTGCATTAATATCCCCAGCGTACTTCATCCTCAAGAAGCACCCTCTCATCGTCAGTGGGTGAAGTCTGGTGGGGTGGTCTGCATCTTCACCCAACCTAAGTACTCTCCTGATATCCTGAACAGAAACCTCAATATCCATCCGAAAATAGAGCTCCTAATGTTGTACAGCTCATAAGAGCGGTCAACCGATGCCCCCTCCCAGAAGGCCTACTGAATAGACCTGTAGGGAGTGCATGGTGTAGATATCGCCTTGTGGATCCTGGATCGCTTGAGGAAACTGATGATCCCCGCAACCTCGGCACCATTACGAGTCGTAGAATCTAAATGAGCACATATGTTGTGCTTGGGGTTGAGACCATTTGTCCGCCATCAATCTGTAACACAAGACACATGGACATTAGATAACCACACAAGACAAATCAGTTCCAATTAACTTGGTTGAATTCATTCTGGTTCATTCATGCGATTGAACCATGCGACTATGTTTAGTCGGTGACTTGGCATGCGGCTGGATTCAGTCGGGTGACTGAGCAGGCGACTGAGTTCAATCGGTTGACTGAGCCAGCGATTGGTTCGGTCAGCTGACTGAGCTCATCCGTATGATCCATTTGGGCGATTGAGCCATTCGACCAGTTCAATCGTGCGATTGGAGTTCATCCTGGTGTCCAGTCGCATGACCCACTGTTCGGTCGATTGAGATTCGAAAATGAACCAATTCTTGAAATTAGACGTCGAGTATTGGTTATTTAGACTTGCATTCTTATACTAATAACCTAATAACCTTTATTTCAACATTTTACTTGGCTTAGTTAGTTTATTAGTCCATTTAAGGTGTCGGGTCTTTTTAGGGCCAATTTCTTGATTTTTAAGTCTAATCGAAGGAGTTTTTGGCATGTTCACACCGGATTTTACTTGTATAAACACCAACGAATGTAATAATATGAGAATAAGCAAGATATTGGGTCAGAGGAAATTTTGGCAGAGTAACGGTAGGCTGTGCGATTTTAGGGCGATTGGGGGTGATGAGTTGAATGTGATCGACTGTGGCCCTATTTATATTGAATCTGATTTCAATCGGCCGACTAGACCCATTTGCTCGGTTCATTTGGGCGAATGGACCTCAGTCGTGCGATTGGCTCAGTCGATCACATTCAGTCGGCTGATTGGATTTCAGTCGGGGGACTGACTCATTCGCACAGTTCCATTCGGTCGACTGGCTCATTCTGATAAGCCATTCGGGTGAATTGTTCATACTCATGTGCCATTCGGCTGTTTAGTGCATGAGTATGGTCCATTCGTACGGTTGGTCCATACTCATGGTCCAGTCGTGCGATTGGATCATACTCATGATTTTGACTTTATGACCATTTCTCACTTAAACCCTTTGTAACTTTTAATTAAACTTTATGAGCATCTGATCATCTCAGACATGATCTTTTTAACTTGTAAAACTGTTGATCACCTCAGGCATGATCCTTTTAAGCAATTTGTCACCTCAGATGTGACTGATTTTACCTTTGAAAACACCTGTGGTCACCTCAGACGTGACCCTTTTAGATGATTAAATCCCCTCTTTAATTCCATGGCATAGTCCGCTATCAAACAAATTGAATTTGACTAAATTTAAAAATTTAAAAGACTTATACTGAAATAAAAACTAAAACATGTTTTTGACGTTTTGTGTGAGGTGTAAATCCTAAGATATAAAGCAAATGGATTCGGTTCCAGAATAGGCAGCTTCAATTTATTTTGACCATAAATGGACCAATTCAATTTGGAATCATACAGGAAAGTCAATCATTTGGGACATGTTATCAACACCTTTTGATCCTCAATTCTTGTTATTCATCTAGAGTCGTTAGCAAGTTTAGGAATCATACTAGTAATATTAGATCCCCATATTGATTTGGACTTTCAACAATTGTAGCCACGATGATTTTCAGTATAATGGTCCTCTTAAATCCATACACAGACTTTTGACACATATTGTGATAGTTTAAGGTTTGATTATTTCAACAAGCATTTGTGGATCCCACACTTATATGGTAATCAAAAATCATTTGGGACATGTTATCAAACCTTTGATCCTCAATTCTGTTATTCATCTAGAGTCGTTAGCAAGTTTAGGAAATCATACTAGTAATATTAGATCCCCATATTGATTTGGACTTTCAAGAATTGTAGCCACGATGATTTTCAGTATATGGTCCTCTTAAATCCATACACAGACTTTTGACACATATTGGTGATAGTTTAAGGTTGATTATTTCAACAAGCATTTGTGGATCCCACACTTATATGGTAATCAAAATCCTCAGGAGATTTTTAGCGATCTCAGGATAGTTTTCAAAAAGAACTATTCTTAGAACTTTCAGAGAGAAGCCAATCCTCAGGCCAGTGCCACCGCACAACAGAGAGGCACCTTTTTGCACAGTTCTCACCAAAAACATAAGTTATTAGTTTGATTGCTTTGCTCATATTTTGGTCTTATGCTCACATTTGTGGCGCTTATTCTGCTCGTCACCCTTATTGGAATTTTGTTGATTGTGTTAACCAGGGATAAGATGTTAACCCAAAGCTTGTTGAACAACTTAGTTGTTCTTGAGATCACCACAAGGTCTAATCATCTATTGTGTTGAATCTAACGACATATCATCTGTGGTCTAACAATCTCTAGGTCTACTTTCTTTGTGTTACCTAGTAGTAGCTAGTTTTACTATTATTTTCCTTTTATATTGCTCAGACTACACACACTTATAATTTGAACTTCACATCTTATTTATTTAATCTTTTAAAGTCCCAAGTGATTTGTACCTGTGTACTATCATTTTCCAAAGTCATTGAATCGGTATCATAGATACGATTTACTTTCTATCAACTAGCCTTTCCTCCTCCCTCGTTTTTTATTATAATGTTACTAACTGACCTATTCTCCCCGTAAAATTCTAAAACGTAACTGATTTACGCTTTTTGGGATCTTAATAGGTGACCAAATAACATCAATTTAATTAAACTACTTGAAGTTAAACAAATAAATAAGTAAAATAAAAATTAAAAGAAAAAATGGACAATAAGCATCGGACTACACATGGTCATCATCGGGAATTACATCACTTTTCTTTTTAACGTCGTTGACCTCTAACAAATATAGAAATTGTGGTTTATCAAAAGCCTTTGTATAGAGCTCAGCACGTTGAAAATCATTATTTATTTTAATCACATCGATTAGATTCTTTTCAAAGCAATCACGTATAAAGTGATATTTTATGCCAATATGTTTGGTCATAGGATGTTGGACTGGATTTTTAGTGACTGCGATCGCAGAAGAGTTATCAACCAAAATATGAGTAGAAGAGAATTTCAAACCATAGTCCTGCATTTGCTATTGAATCCATAGATTTGTGAACAGCAACTTGTAGCAGAATGTATTCGGCTTCACAGGTTGACAAAGCAACCGAGGTTTGCTTCTTACATTTCCAGGTCACTAATCTCCTCCCAAAGAATTGACATCCGGCTGATGTAGACTTGTAGTTCATCTTGTAGCCACCGTAATCCGAGTCACTATACACTGTTAGCTCGAAGTCGTCGTGATGAGGATACCACAACCCAAGTGTTGGAGTACCCTTCAGATAACGAAAGATCCTTTTGACCCATATCAGATGGTTAACTTTGGCTTTTCCTGATATCTTGAACATAAACATGTCGCATACATGATATCAGGTCTTGAGGCAGTGAGGTACATGAGAGATCCAATCATACCTCGGTACATGGTGACATCGACCAGATCACCATTCTCGTCGGGTGCTACATCATGGTTTGTAGCTAGTGGAGTCCTAGTTGCGGAAGCATTCTCCATGTCAAACCAACTGAGAATATCTCCTATATACTTGGTCTGATGTAGGAAAATCCTTTTGGTGTCTAGTCCACATGTAACCCAAGAAAGAATTTCATCCCTCCCATGGCACTCATCTCAAATCAGCCTTCATTGCTACTTCAAACTCTTTACATAGATCTTCGTTCTTTGGACCGAAGATTATGTCATCGACATAGATTTCAACAAGCAGTAAATCTCCATCCTTTTCTTTTATGAACAGTGTACAATCAATGACACCTCTACGAAAATCGTGTTTCACAAGGTGAGTCGAGAGTTTCTCATACCAGGCTGTAGGAGCTTGATGAAGCCCATATAGAGCCTTGTCGAGTTTGTAAACTCTGTCCTGATGATATGGATCCTCAAATCCCTTGGGTTGACTGACGTACAATGTCTCTCTGGTTTCAACATGAAGGAATGCACTCTTCACATCAAGTTGATAAACTTTAATCTTCATATATGATACACAGGCAAGGAAGATACAGATTGCTTCCAATCTTGCCACGGGTGCAAACACTTCATTGTAGTCAATGCCCTCAACTTGTCGAAATCCTTGAACACCAGTCGAGCCTTGTTTTGATGATCACGCCTTGATCATCTTTCTTGCATTTCAAGACCCATTTTGTGCCAATGACCTTAGCACCTTTAGGTCTATCCACCAGAGTCCATACACCTAACTTCTTAAATTGAAGAAGTTCTTCTTGCATGGCACTTACCATGCCTCATCATTCAGGGATTCACTAACATACTTTGGCTCGAACTGAGACACAAAGCAACGATATGCACCATCATGAAGATAGCCCTTTTCCATCAGTGAGCATAATTAGCTGAATACAACTGATTTCTTGTCTGAACTCCTGATCTCACATCTCTAATGACCTTATCCAAAGGATGATAGACATTTAGGCATGATCTAGGAATGGTTGGAACAACTACCTCAGAATCAAGATTATGAACATTCGGTTCAGTATCTGAGGCAGTAGGAGTCTGAGGTTTTGAAGGTGTAGTGGCATCACTGTCAGATGCTTGTGGACTTTCTGTAGGAGGAACTTGTTGCTCCTCTTTGTTCTGATTAGTCTCCACAACCTCTTCATCAGAGGAGGAGTCACTATCTTCAAGTGCTCCCCTTGAATTGTTAGATGAATCGCCTTGTAGTCCAGATGATGTAGAAACCTGAGATGGTGTGTTTAGAATATCATACATCATCTTTGTTGCTAACTCATCATCAAAAGTAGAGAGTGGTATGTTAAAGGACTTGAATAATCCATCATAGTTGAAAAAGAAGGCGGGTCCTTTTCTAGCAGGTGGTGTGGTGTATCTTTGAACATCAACATTACACCACACTTCTACCTTACCGTTGAGTTGTTGTAGACCCTCTTGTTTGGTATGTTGTATCCTAAAAAGATACCTTCATCAGCTTCTCGCTGAATTTTCCCTCCTGAGTCTTCTTCACTAGGGTGCACGGGGCGCCAAACGGCTCGAGATACTCTAGATTGGGTTTACGTCGTTGTAGTAACTTTTAGCACGTATTTCCATGGCGTTTAACAACCAGAACTCGATTTAGCGTATAACACGTATTTGCAACTGCTTCATTCCAGAATTGGATGGGAAGTTTGGAGTCTGCTAGCATCGTTCGTGCTGTCTCTATCAAGCTGCAATTCTTCCTTTTAGCAACGCCGTTCGTCTGTGGAGTGTAAGTAGAAGTGAACTGATGCACAACTCATTTTTCCTTGCAGTAAGCCACCATCCATTGATTCTTGAACTCGGTTCCGTTGTCTAAGCGCACTTGACGTACCTTCAACTTCTATAGGGACTCCAGAGTAGTTACTAATTCCTTAAATGAATCAAATGTCTCTGATTTGGATTTCAAAAACATCACCCAAGTGAATCTTGAGTAGTCATCTGTAACTATATAGCAGTACAAGTCGCTTGTGATGCTTCTTGCACTGACTGGAGCAAACAGATCCATGTGAAGAAGTTGAAGAGGAAGTTTGATACAGTGAACTTTCTTTTCGTTATGAGACTTCTTCGTCTGTTGCCCTTCTTGCACGCAACACAAAAATCCAGAAGTTGGAACTTTTTGAAGTTAACTCCTCTCTCACTAGATCATTCTGGATCCAGTGATTCATCTTCCGTGGGTTAATGTGTCCCATTCTCCTATGCCAGGAGGTGGATTCCTTCTCAGTAGTTTTGACAAGAAGCACTGAACTTTATGATCTGTTTTGGAGGCCTTTGATAGATCCAAGATATAAAGATCCTTATATCTTGATGCAGACTTTAATACTTGATCCTTCGGGATCACATAGTCCTTTTTCAGGACATAGCACTTCTTGTTGTCAGATACTACCTTAAAGTCTTTATCACAAATTTGAGAAACAGAAAGAAAGTTATTTTGAAGTTGTTGAACGTAGTTTACCTTGTCAAACTTCACTTTCTCATTACCTACTTCCCTTGAGCTGTGATGTACCCACTTTGATTTCTGCAAATGAAACATGACCTCCTTTTATCTGATTGACATTGATAAGAGATCCTTGTTCCCTGTGATGTGCCTGGATGCTCCACTGTCTATAATCAACGTGTTGGTTTTAGCACTATATCGAACACGCTGCACATTCAGTTTGAAAACATTAGTTGAGGTTAGGGACACAAGCCTTGACTGGCTTGGGTTTCCTAGAGGCATCATACATCATAAATGTAACCCATTGACCGTTCGACGGTGAGGGAAGCTCAGATGTCTTCTTGTTCTGATTATGAGACAATGAGGTTGATTTCCCCTTCCATAAGCCAGCTTTGTGTAAGGCCTGTTTGTGATAAACAGAAGACTAGCTAATATGTTGACCTTTAGGTTCACCATCTCTTTTAGGTGGCATTACTGAGTTCCTCTTAAAAGAACTAGGTTTTTGTTAAGAGATTTCAACTTTCCTCCTCGGTGTCTGATAGTAAGGACAATGCGACGCAATGTGTCCATACTCTCCACAACTGTAGCATGATCTGATTTCAACTTTACGATTTAACTGTTTTTGTGGAGATGTATGTGACACCCGGGTGACCTTACTCTGTTTGGGTTTTGACTCTGATTGTTTGGATGTTTTGTCTGGTTTAACAAAGTTAATTACTTTAACACTTTTAACATCTTTTTCTTTTCTATTTTATGGACTTTGACATGATGCACGTGATTGGATAACATTACTGGTCTTTTTAGGTTCTGATTTGACAGTTGTTGAACCAGACTTTATACTAACCTTTTGCCTTTGAAGTGGCCTCCTTTTGTTTAGTACCAGATTCATTTGATAAACATGCGGAATCTAGATCACTTACAAGAGGAGTGGACACCATATGATCCTTGATTGGATTATTATTTATTGGTTTACTTTAGTGTTCATCAAGGTCTCATGTGGTGGTGGAACCACTTTATAACCCAAACGCTCCACATTATTATGTTCTTTCGCTAAGTGTTGGACTATGTGTGAAGAACTACTCCAACTATGCAGTTATTGTTTTAGGGAATTACCTTCTACTTCGAAAACTGCCTTTTGTTTCTTAGTGTCCTTTAGGGAGTTTAGATAGTACCTAATGTCATTAGCTTGTTAAATGCTACTACTTCTGTTTCCCTAAGTTGTTGTTCAAAAGGTCTATCTTTTCTTTGTAGCTATGCTCATTTGGTTTTAACAATCTGTTAGCTTCAGTGCACAGTTCGAAGTGCTTACTAAGTTATCATTATGATCTAATATCCTAGCAAATATTAAATCAATGCTTTCCCGAAATTTATTACAATCAGAACAAGCTGATTATTAATAAGTTGGTCAGTAGTACTTACCTGAGCAGGTTCTGAAGAATCAGCCATCGATGCAGAATCTGATGTTTCTGGAGCTGGTGATTCTCACGTTGTCGCAGTTTCCCTTCTTCAGGCAGGTAGTTGACTGCTGGTGTAGTTTCCTCTGAGTTTGACATCGTGAGTTCGACTGCAATATCTCCTTCACTGGCATAGTCATCATCTATATCCTCTACACTAGTGATATTAGATTCTCCCGGTGAGACAAACCGAAAGCTCCAGTCCTATCCTTCATCATCATGAGCAGTCAAGGCTTTGGGATCCTTGCTTGATGAAGTAGGACTGCTAGTGGGTTTCTCCTTTAAATTGAAGGAGGAGAAAGGATTCCCATTTCCTGTCTTCTTTGGCTTCACGCACTCCTTTTGAAGTGCCCTTTCTCACCGTAGTTGAAGCAGGTTACCTTGGTTTTATCAAAGCCGAAGGTAGTGTCCTTAGTCGCAATCAAATTTTGTCCGGTCTTTTTGACAAACTTCTTAGTTCTCCGGACTGCACTAGCAAAGGCACACATTTTGTCCATCTGCTCCAGCTCTGTCTCATCCACCTGCTCATAATCCTCATCTGCCAAATGGCAGTTCTGAATCTTACCAGCAATTAGTCCATCATAGGAGTGGACTACAGCAACTAAGAGATCCATGTGCTCTTTAGCTACCTAAATTATCACAATGCTGAAGTTCTCGGTCTTCAGCTTTGCTGCATTTGCTTGCGGTGCAATGTATTGGGTACCAGACGACCCTGACGTTCTGACCATGAAGTATAGGCTGGTGAAGGACCAAACGAGCTTGATACAAAAGCTGTCTGAAGAGGTGCTCTAGATGTTTTGGCTTGAGGAGTCACATTGTATAGCGTTGGATTCTGATCATAAAAAGACTTTTGAGCTCTGTACTTCATTCATAGTTCTTCCTCTCTCAACTTCAAAATGAAGTCATTGATATCTAACTTTGTTAGCATACCATTCTGTCTGAGATTGGAGACAAATGAGACCCATTTCTCTGGCAGCTCGTCTGGAAAGTGGACACTTTGTCCTCCATTGACATCGATACTCCATGACTGTGCATCTCACTCATCAAGTGGTAAAACCTATCGATAATGTTGGAGCATATATAGTCATATATAGTGTGCCCGTCGCTTGTCGAATAGTCTAGGCTTAATGTTATACACCTGATATGTTGTAAACACATGAAACTGGGTCATTCGTAGGAGCATATGCGAATGAGACTTAGTCGTACGACTGAGCCATGTTAATGGACCAGCCATGCGACTGAGAGATGCGATTGGGACATTCGTAAGACTGAACCATAAGTATGGTCCAGTCGTACGATTGAACCATACGCATGGTCCAGTCGTACGATTGAACCATACGCATCATCCAGTCGTACGATTGAACCATACGCACGGTCCACTCGCACGAATGGGCCCAGTCGCATCTAATATGGGCTGAGGCCTATATATACCAGTTTTAATGTGTAGAAGGGTTATGGATTGAGAGGAAGTCTGCCCGGAGCCTAGGGCTGCCAGATGAGAGGGGAGATCATGCTCGATCTTCCCCTTGCCAAGAGTCTTGATTCTTATGTTGTAACGAGCTTGTAATCGTTAGGTTTTATCAATGAAACCATTCAATTATAGTTCGTATTATTGTTTGACTTTTGGTTTGTGCTGTTGTTTATCCTTCGGTCAAGAACATGCTCGGATGTTTACCGATCTAGCGACTTCACAATTGGTATCAGAGCCGGTTACTGCTGGAACGATCTAACAATCATTCTAGCAACCCGAGCTCTTGATTTCTGGATTGAATTTCAGATCTCGACGTTAAACCCACTTCGTGTTCTTTGTGTTTTACTCAGATCTTGTTACGTGTGTTGCTTCTATGTAGAAATCGAATTCGAAACCACGTTCCTGTCACCCTTTCAAATCTGATGATGTCTACTTTGTTTCGGTTCATGTTGAATTCGTCAGATTAGGGTTTTGGGCAGCCCTGGCGGCTGCAGATCTGAAAATCTACGTGCAGATCCATTCGTACGACTGGGCCATGCGAATGGACCATTCGTACGACTGGACCATGCGAATTAGCCATTCGTACGACTGGACCAGTCGTATGTTCAGTCGTGCGACTGGACTAGTCGTATGTTCAATCGCACGAATGAGCCATCCGCATTGACTCAATCGCATTTGTTCCAGATTAAAAAAAAGAGTCTGTAACAGCTTCTTGCACGGATTTGAAGATGAGCAAAGCATATTCACCCAGAGGTTCGTTTGTCAAATAAGTTCGATGTGTACCCCATTATTCGTCGGATTTCCAGAATAGGTGAATGTAATTGGAACACGAAAGAGAGAAGAGAAGATGTCAGCAGTTGTTGCTGATTTTGTGGGGTAGTCAGGAGCATCTGACTACTTATGGGCCAATCAAGTTATATTTATCCGCACAGAATGGATTCTGCTCTTAGGGGGAATCCTTGTATATAGAATGTGAAGACGCAATCAAAAAGTGATGATGTGAACCGGTTTCCGATGATGAATCTTCGTGCGTGCTGATTTGGTTGATATTGTCAGTTGTGGATTGGAACCTTCAACCTTTTGCCCAATACACCGTGTCTAGACGCAAGGAGAGCACAGTGTCTATATATTGGGATATGCTGAATGTGAGGGGGATTTCTGCAGGTGGTGATGTTAATCAGGTTAGCCTGTGTGAAGATTGAAGCATGGAAAACTGTTCGTATCATTATCTGGAAAAATCAGTCGTATGGGGAAGCTTGCTGCAGTGATGGTGTTCTGCAAAGTAAACGAAAGCTATCGTGCCTAAATTCATTTTCAGGGATAGGTAGTAACCTGACAGATCGACAACGTTGGCTAAAATGGTTTTATTTTGATTCTATTGGCAACCAGAGCAAAGATTGACTGAAGATTGTAACAGGTGTTATCTACTATTCGCAAGCAACGTACAAGGGGGAATTTGTTGGAGCATATATAGTCATATATAGTGTGTTCGTCGCTTGTCGAATAGTCTAGGCTTCATGTTGTAAACACATGAAACTGGGTCATTCGCAGGAGCATATGCGAATGAAACTGGGTCATTGACTGAGCCATGCTAATGGACCAGCCGTGCGACTGAGAGATGCGATTGGGACATTCATAAGACTGAACATAAGAATGGTCCAGTCGTACGATTGAACCATACGCATGGTCCAGTCGTACGATTGAACCATGCGCATGGTCCAGTCGTACGATTGAACCATACACATGGTCCAATCGCACGAATGGGCCCAGTCGCATCTAATATGGGCCGAGGCCTATATATACCAGTTTTAATGTGTAGAAGGGTTATGGATTGAGAGGAAGTCTGCCCGGAGCCTAGGGCTGCCGGATGAGAGGGGAGATCATGCTCGATCTTCCCCTTGCCAAGAGTCTTGATTCTTATGTTGTAACGAGCTTGTAATCGTTAGGTTTTATCAATGAAACCATTCAATTATAGTTCGTATTATTGTTTGACTTTTGGTTTGTGCTGTTGTTTATCCTTCCGTCAAGAACATGCTCGGATGTTTACCGTTCTAGCGACTTCACAGATAACATCATCTAGGCTTTGTTTTCCCATCAAGGAGAAGTTGTCAAACTCCTTCTTTAAAGCCTTAGCCTTTATGTCACTTTACAACTCAGTTCCGACTCCAGCTGTTTCAAGAGCACTGTTACAAACATCATTCGTGTGTAGTTCATCTGCTCCTTCGCAAACCACTGCATCAGGAACTGAAACGTCAGGGTTATCTGGAAGCCAATACATAGTTCCTAAGACAAATACTACAAATTTGAAGACTGACAATCTCGGTAATGTCACAGTGGAAATGGTTAAGGAGCACATGGATCTTCTAGCGGCTGTTGTACAATCTTATGATGGTCTAGTTGCCGGTAAGATTGGATATTGTCATCTTGTAGATGACGATTACAAGCAAGTGGATGAAAATGAGCTAGAAAGAATGGACATAATGTGGGCCTTAGCTAGTGCAGCTAAAAGAGCAAAGAAGTTTGTCAAAAACATGGGGCAAAATCTAGTTGCCGCTAAAGATACGACTTTTGGTTTTGACAAAACCAAAGTCACATGTTTCGACTGTGGTGAAAAAGGGAACTTTAAACATGAATGTGTAAAGCCCAATAAAACTGGTATTGGAAACCCATTTCCTACATTCAACCGTCAAGACAATGACATGATTGGAACTACTTCTTCTACTAAAGAGAAAAAGGCTTTGACTACTTAAGATGATGAAGGGCAAGATTGGTTCTTCTGCTTTGTTTCTCCAGGTGAATCAAATATTGCCTTTGTTGATGTATTGGATGATGGATCTCTGATGAAGGTGAGATCGTAGCTGAGCAAGCCATGTCAGATACGGAAGAAGCTGTGAATGATGTGAATCACTTGGTTGAGGAAGAGCTCAGAGCCACAAACTCAGAACTCCAGTCAACAAAGAGTTTGATGTAGCTTTGATGGCTGATTCGTCTGATTCCTCACAGGTAAGTTCTAAAGACCAATTATGTGAAAAACATGCTTGTAATGAATGTGACAAATTTAGGGAAAGCATTGATCTAAAATTTGCAAGGTTATTAGAACACAATGAAAATTTGGTAAACGATTTCCAACTCTACACTGAGGCTAATCGTATTTTAAAGCAAAATGAGTGCAGCTTCAAAGAAAAAATAGAACTTTTGGGAAAACAACTAAGGCAAACTGAGGTTGTTGCATTAAAACAAGCAAGTGACATAATACTTTATTTAAATTCTTTGGAATAAACGAAAAAAGAAAAAGCAGTTTTAGAAGTCGAAGTTGAATCCTTAAAACAAAAACTGCATAGTTTGGCTAGTTCTTCTCACATAGTTCAAAACTTAGTGAAAGAACAAAATAATAGGGAAGGTTTTGGTTATAAAGTAGTTTCGCCACCACATGTAGTCATTTTGAACACTAAGTGTAGACCAATCAATAATAACTCAATAAAGGATCATGTGGTGTCCACTCCTCTAGTTAGTGATCCCGATTCCTCGGGCAAACCTGTGAAAACCATCACTAAACAGAAGAAATCTACTTTGAAATCAATAGAGAAGATGCCTATTGAAAATTTGGATGATAGAATTGAAAAGGTTAACTTAGAGTAAAGTTCACAAACGTAAATTTCAGAATCCAAAATGACTAAATCAGTTAACCATAAACGTGTTATTCATCAAAGTCCAAATAAACTAAAAGTTAAAGATGTTCAAAATATTAAAACAATTAATTTTATTAAAGAAGCTGAAACATCTAAAAGAGAAGTGACAAAACCTAACCAGACACACTTCACACCCTTACCAAACTCAACACCACATAAAAATTTCAATCTATAGAAGGGAGATCATGCTATAGTTATGCAAAAAGAGAAAGTATCTCTCCTAATTGTCCTTATTATCAGACGCCAAAAAAGAAAATTGAACTTTATGATACAAAAACAAGTTTTTCTAAAATGAGATCTAATACTCCACTAAAGAGTTTTAGTGAACCCAATGTTCAAATCATAAGCCAGTCATTTCTTTACCACAAACAGGCCTTACACAAAACTAGTTTATAGAAAGAAAAAGTAAGTAATTTGTCTGATAGTGAGGACAAGAAGAAGAGGATGTTCCCTCATCCTCTAAAGGACATTGGGTTGAATTCATGATGTGTGATTCCTCTGGGTCACCCAACCAGTTAAGGCTTGGGTCCCAAATCTGAACTGATAAATTTCTTTGAATGTGTAGGGTGTCCGCTACAGCGCTATCACAAATACCTGGATTATTGATAGTGGGGCGTCCAGGCACATGATCGGGAATTTGTCCCTCCTTTTCAATGTCAAACAAATTAAAGGGGGACATGTATCATTTGCTGGGAATAAACGATGTTACTTCACGGCTCAAGGCGAAGTGGGAAACGAGAAAGTGAAGTTTAAAAAGGTCAAATACGTTCAAAAACTATAGAACAACTTGCTTTCAGTCTCCCAGATCTATGAACAAGGATTCAAAGTTATGTTTGACAACAAGAAGTGCTACATGTTGAAGAAGGATTATGTTATCTAGGAGGATAAAGTTCTAATGTCAGCTTCAAGATAAACCGATTTGTATGTCCTGGATTTATCGAAAGCCTCCACAACAGAGTCCACTGTCCAATGCTTTTTGTCAAAGGCAATGGATAGGGATTCAGTCTCATGGCATAGGAGAATGGGACACGGTAATCCATGGAAGATGAATCATTTGGTTCAGAATGATCTGGTGAATGGAGTTGCAGTTAAGAATTTCCAGCTTCCGGATTTTTGCGTAGCATGTAAGAAAGGGAAACAGACCAAGAAGTCTCACAAGGCTAAGAAAGTTAATTCTATCAACATTCCTCTCAAGCTTCTACACAAGGATTTGTTTGGCCCGGTAAGCACAAAGAGTATTGCTGGAGATCTATACTGTCGTGTAGTAACTGATGATTACTGAAGATGTTCTTGGGTGATGTTTCTAAAATCCAAATCCGAGACTTTTGAATTATTCAAACATCTAGTAACTACTTTGGATTCACTCTACAAGCTGAAAGTAAGGCAGATTCAATCAGACAACAGATAGAGTTCAAAAATCAGTGGATGGAGGCATTTTATAGAGAGAAAGGAATTGTACATCAGTTTACTTCTGCCTACACTCCACAGATGAATAGGGTGCTGAAAGGAAGAATCATATCTTGATAGAGACTGCAAGAACGATATTAGCCAACTCTAAACTGCCTATTCAATTTTGGAACGAGGCAATGGCGAATGCATGCTATACACTCAATCGAGTCTTGGTGGTCAAACATTATGGTAAAAAATGTTATTAACTGCTCCAGCGACGTAAACCAAACTTGGAGTATCTCGAACCATTTGGTGCACCGTGCATGTTGTTAAAGAAAACTCAAACTACAAAGTTTAGTGAGAACGCGAGAGAAGGTATATTTCTCGGATACAGTATACCAGACAAGAGAGTTTATAACAACTCAACGGGTTAGGTAGAAGTATGGTGCAATGTTGATGTTCAAAGATACGCCACCCCCTACAGGAAAAGGACCTTCCTTCTTTCTTGACTATGATGGATTTTTTTAATTCCTTCAACCAACCGCCCTCTCATCATGATGATGATTTATCTACTACAATGATGTACGACATTCTAAACACTTCTCCACAAGACTTGACACGATCAGTTTCATTAGATGATTCGTCAAGTCCTTTAAGGGGAGAGCTTGAAGTAAGTGAATCCTCCTCTGATGATGAAGCAGTTGAGACTGGAAATGTGGACCAGGAGGACGAGGTTCCCACCAATGAAGTACACAAGCATCAGATCTTGATGCCTCTGACGTTTCTGAACCTCATACTCAACAGCTACAGATACTGAACCTGGGATTCAAAACTGTATACTGAAGTAGTTTTTCCCACCACTCCTGAATCTCGAATTAATATGTATCATCACTTGGAAAATATCATTGGGGATGTTCTATCAGGAGTACAAACACAAAATCAGCTATACTCAGCTGATTATGCCTCAATCATGGAAAAAGGATATCTTCACGATGGTGCTTATCGATGTTTTGTGTCTCAATTTGAGCCAAAGTATGTTAGTGAAGCCTTAAACGATGAGACATGGGTTAGTGCTATGCAAGAAGAACTCCTACAATTCAAGAAGTTAGGAGTATGACCCTTGTGGATAGACCAAAAGGTGCTAAGGGCATTGGCACTAAATGGGTGCTGAAGTGTAAGAAAGATGACCAAGGGATTATAATTACAAATAAAGCTCGGCTTGTGGTTCAAGGGTTTCGACAAGTCGAAGGCATAGACTACAATGAAGTATATGCACCTGTGGCACGGATGGAAGCAATTCGTATCTTTCTAGCCTATGCATCCTACATGAAGATTAAAGTTTATCAATTGGATGTGAAAAGTGCATTTCTTCATTGTGAAATCCATGAAACAGTTTACATCAGTCAACCATGTTATTCATCAAAGAAAAAGAATAGAATTTACAAACTAGACAAGGCTCTTTACGGGCTCCATCAAGCCCCTAGATCCTAGTATGAGAAACTCTCAACTCATCTAGTGAAACATGGTTTTCGAAGAGGAGTTATTGACTGCAAGTTATTCATCACAGAAAAAGAAGGTGATTTACTACTGGTGCAAATATATGTGGATGACATAATCTTCGGTTCCAAAAATGAAGAATTATGTAAAGAATTTGAATCTGTCATAAAAGAAGAGTTGGAGACAAGTGCAATGGGGGAGATGAAGTTCTTTCTTGGATTATAGGTGGATCAAGCACCAAAAGGAATCTTCTTGCATGAGACCAAATATGTAGGAGATATCCTCAGTCGATTCGACATGGAGAATGCTTCGGTTGCCGAATCTCTGCTTGCCAAGAACCATAACGTGGCACCCGACAAAAACGATGATCTGGTTGATGCCACCGTGTACAGAAGAAGGATGGGATCTCTAATGTACCTCACAACCTCTCATCCTAATATTATGTACGCCACGTGTCTTTGGTACAGATATCTGGCAAAACCAAAAGTAAATCTCTCATTGGAGTTAAAAGGATTTTTTATTATCTGAAGGGTACTTCAACACTCGGGTTGTGGTATCCTTATGATGATGACTTTGAGCTTACACCATATAGTGACTCGGATTATGGTGGTTGCAAGATGAATTACAAGTAGCGGGATGTCAGTTCTTTGGTAGACGGTTAGTCACCTGGCAGTGTAAGAAGCAGACATCAGTTTCTCTGTCAACGTGTGAAGCTGAATATGTTGTACTGCAATTTGCTATTCGCAATTATTTGGATTCAACAGCAAATGCCCGACTATGGTTTGCAATTTTCTAACACCTCTATTTTTGTTGATAATTCTGCTGCAATTGTTGTCACCAAAAATCCGGTCCAACACCAGAAAACTAAACACATCGGTATTAAATATCACTATATACGTGACTGTTTTGAAAAGCAATTAATTAATGTTGTTAAAATTAATACGGACTTCAAAGCGTCAACCTCTACACAAAAGCATTTGACAAACCTTGGTTTTTATATCTTTTAGAGGTTAATGGCGTGAAAACGAAAAGTGATGTGACTCAAGAAGAAGAAACTTATTAGCCCCACATGTATTTCCTTAGTTTATTATTTAGTTTCTTTTATTTTATTTTCCTGTCTATGAAACCCAAAAACACAAAAATATTTTCGGTTTAAGAATTTTAGGGGGAGTTTAGTTTGGTATTTACTTAGATGCAGTATTTATTTAATAAAAAAATGAGGGGGTGGGCAGATTAGCAGAAAAAAATGAAATCAAATCTGTGATTTGATTCAAAGTTTATGGAAAATGATAGTACACACGGAATAAATTGTTTGGGATTTCAAAACTATATGTTCAACATGCTAAATTCAAATTACAGGTCTAAGAAGTCTAAGCATAACAAAAGAAAAATCATAGTAAAACTAGTCTGCTAGTTCATTATATGATGTGTCGGTAGATTCAACATAATAGATAAGTAGACTTCGTTAGTGAATTAAATTCAAACTCATTTGTTCAACTTGTTGTGGGTTCTCATCTTATGCCTAGTTAACACAATCAATGCATTTCCAATAAGGGGTGACGAGCAAAATAAATGCCACAAATGTGTGCGGATGACCATAAAGAGGAGCATAGTACATGGAAAAAAAGCTAAGTGCAATCAAGCTAACAGCTGATGTTGTTAGGTGCGTTATGTGCAAAAGAAAAACAAATGCTCTAACAAGAAGGTAGGTTGTGTGCCTCTCTGTTATGTAGTGACACTAACCTGAGGATAAGCATAACTTAAATATTCTAGAATTCATTGTTGTTTGCGCCTCTCTGCTATGTTATGGCACTGACCTGAGGCTTGGCATCTCTTTGAAAGCTCTTAGAATAGTTTCTTCTTGTCAAATACCCGTAGACCGCTCAAAAATCTCCTGAGGAATGTTGATTACCATATAAGTGTAGGATCCACAAATGCTTGTTGAAATACTTAAACCTAACTCATCACCAATATGAGCCAAAAATCTGTGTATGAATTTAAGTGGACAAATATACTGACAATCATCGTCGCTGCAACTCTTGACAGTCAAAATCATTATGTGCATCTTATAGCTTTAGTATGATTTCTTGATAGTGCTATTGACTCTCAGACAAAACAAGAATCTAGCATCAAAGTGCATCTTAAAAGGTCCCAAATGATTATTATATACATGTATAATTCCATAATGAATCTTTCCAGAAATGATCAAATTAACTTGAAGTTGTTTTGCTCAGGAAGTAAAATCGGTTAGATGTATTCTAAAAGGTTTCCATCCATCTCAAACCCAAAACCACAAAAATATGTCTTGTTTTCTTTTAAAATTTCAAAGTTGTTTTATATTTTCTAGTTTTTTTGTTGCGTAGATGTCAAACTATACAACTAGATGAAATCTGTGAATCACTCACTAAAAGGGGTCACGTCTGAGATGACTAATCAGTTCTAAACTAAAAGGATCATGTCTGAGGTGATCAATGATATTAAATTAAAAGCGTCATGTCTGAGATAATCATAGGTCAAGCTCATAAGTATGAGCCAATCGCATGATTGATTCATGAGTATTAGCCTATCGCATGATTGAACCATAAGTATGAGTCAGTCACACGATTGGACAATGAGTATGAGACAACCATCTGATTGGACCACAAGACTTAACCAATCGTACGAATGGATGAAGGAGTATGAGCCAGTTGCACGACTGAACCCCAGTCACACAAATGAAGCATGCGTATGGGTCCAATCGCACGATTGAAACTTAAAATAGTAAACTAAGTTCAGTCCCAGGCTAAATTGCACCACTGAACTTAGCCACAGGTTCAATCGCACGACTGAACTCAGTCGTATGGTTCAATCGCACGACTGAACCAATTTGATCTAAACATTTTAAGTTCAAAATGTCATCTCTTATGCACAAAACTAATGTATATGTTTCTTGTGGTGCAGCAACATGGCTGATAGATGGAGGATGAGCATCAAGCACAACATGTGTGCTCATTTAGATGCTACTTCTCGTAATGCTTCCAAGTTCACTGGGATTATAGCCTTTCTACATAGATCAAGGGTCTACAAGGCCATCTCTACACCATGCACTCCATACAAATCAATACAGCAGGCCTTCTAGGAAAGTGCCTCAGTTGACCGGTCAGTGGAGCCTCACTGCATCCGGAGTTCCATTTTCAGACAAGACATTGAGCTCCATGAAGAAGACCTAAGGAGAGTCCTAGACTTGGGGGAAGACAGAGCCCATCCTACTAAGCTGCGTCCACTGACCGTGCGTGGTTGTTTTCTAGGGATAAAGTACACTGGGGACATCAATGCAGGTGTGCTCAATAAGAGCAACATGTGCCCCAACTCAGGTACTTGGCTAATGTTATCCTAAAGTGCATAGCTTCAATGCGGGGAGGATTTGATGAAATGTCGGACCAATTTAGAATGCATACGTTGCACTGGTACTGAACCACCCATTCAGTTTTTCTCACATGATGTTCGCCTATCTGATCGAGAACTTTGAAGCTAATGGCAAGGAAGGCTTCTTTATGTATCCCCAGTTCCTGCAATGATTATCGATGAGAAGCTTCCTATGTTGCCGAAGGAGAAAGACGATGCAGTGGTGTTTGAGGTGATGGATGATACCACTTGGGCAGGATGAAAGTGTACCGGGGGAAGCAGGTGATGCACCCGGTCAGGAGATTGTTTGGGCATCTAGCTAATGCAAACTACATGGCACCTACTCGCAAGAAATGGCATCATGATGATAGCGATTCCGATGTTGAGCCAATTATGGTACCCACTGATGAAGACAATGATGATGATGACGATCTAATGATAGTCAAGGTGGTGGAGACGCTGGTCCAAGTCAATCAAGGGCCACTGGCACTTCAACTATATCTCCACCATCTCCATAAGGTACCTCTGATGCTCCTGGTGGATCACAGAAGGCTGCTATCCACCAACACTTCCTTCTAGATGAAGAGGAAGAGTTGGATGATAAGCCTCTTGTTAGGACAGTCGCTAACCGGATCGTAGCCACCGAAAAAGGGAAAGATGCGGTTGGTGGACGCCTAGCAGGTACTACAGGTGATGATCCTGAGGTCAATGATCCCACTTACATACCTGACCAGCCTATCCGCTCAGGGGGAGCGCCTACTGCCAATGGCTCAAGGAAGAAAAAGTTGGCCCAACCCCATGTCAAAAGGAGCCGGAGGCAGAGGATCACCCTAATCACCACAACCACCACCACTGCCATAGCCACTACCACTACCACAGCCATTTCCACAACCACAGCCACTACCACCACAACCACTTATACTCCCTCCACCACTTGTGTACCTACCTCCACCTCACCCACACTACCTAACACAACTCCAACACTATCCACTCCCATTCCTCCTCCCATCTTCACCACAACCACTACTGAACAAGCAGGTACATCCACCCAATCCCCAATGACACATGGCTCTACTCTACCCACAGTTGGATTAGAGGAACAGCTGGCAAGCCTAAAGCGCATCATGCTAAAGCTGATCGCAGCTGATGATCTGAGAGCTACTCAGATGATCCAACTGATGGCGGTAAATGCGGCTCAAGCCAAGCAAATGGCTCAGGTAAGTGAGAAGTAGCCAAATATGAGAGAGCTTTAGGTCAAGCCCACCAAGCACTAAAGAGTCAAAATGAGCTGGTGTTGTCTTCCGTAAAGAGGATTGAAGGCCTGGAGAAAAAGAACAAAAAGATTTTGCTAAAGCTGAAGGGATCTAAGAGTGAGTCTTTAAAGATTAAAGATGGTGATGATAAGGATGATGAAGATGAGCTCACTGAAGATGAATCTGAAGAAGAAGAAGATGATGAAGAAGCAAGACCAAGTGGGAAGGTAAAAAGGATGATAAAGATGATAATGATGAGCAAGACGGTGATGGTTTTGCATTAGCCTCAAATCCATTAGCTAAGGGGAGGCGCACCAAACAAAATCAGGATCAAGGAGCCTCATCCTCAGTTCCTTAAGCTAAAGAGACAACCAATCAAGGAAAAAATAATGATTCAATATTTATGTATTTGAAACTTTTGTACTTGAATTGTGTATTACATAATTGTAACTAATGATTATCTATGTTTAAATGTCTTGATTAATGACTTATGTGTGATGTGTTGAATGTTTAATCAGACAGATGAAGCTCAACAACTAGGTGAATATGATGTCGTCCCCTTTCAGGAAATCAAGACTCAACTCACTATGATTCTTGATTTGCAAGGGATCGTAAGACGATCTATGAGCTATACTTCTAAGGAAGGAGAGATCATCCATGATCTTACAAATGAGCAGTGCTGAATCAATATTTCAGATTCATTGAGCTTGAATCCTAGGATTCATCATGTTCAGATCTAGAAATCAAAATTAAGATGGGTGGACGTGTGTAAATCATAGAACAAAGAGGTGGATAATAAAAATGTTATGATTTCATTGATATTGATAAACAATTTACAATGAGAATCATAGATGGCTGGTAAACCCACCCAAAGGAGAGGATTTCTCCTTGGGTGGTGATTTACACCATGAGAAGCACATACACATAAGCCACACTTGCATAAATGCACTAGTGTGTCTATTCATACTAATATTACAACATGACCTAATTTTGACATTCTAATTGTCTTGATGTTGATTTGTCATGTTGAATTGTCTTGTTTTGTTGTAATCAACTTGGTCTTTGAACTTGTACAATAAGATCTTCAGTTGGATGCAATTATGATTTGGTAAGCTTCAGTTTATTCCATTGTTGAATCCCAACAAGAAGCTTGCTCACATGTTCCGACTAAATCCAGATGAACTTGTATGGATCAATCGCATGAGTCAATCGCACGACTGAACCATGCTAATGGTTCAATTGTACAAATGAAAACTACTAACCTACAAATACCACTTAATTCGTGGAAAAACAGAACACTTGGAGAGATACTTCAAATACACATAAACCCTAGCCGTCCAAAGCGTCCAGAATAGCCTGTCCAACTTCATAGTTCGATCTTGATCGATTCCTACTCATTCTTAATTTTTAGTTCCTTGTTATATCGATCGGGTTATCGTTCTCACTTATTGGATCACCAATCAAATAGGATTCCACACTATTTGATCTCGTTAACACAGAATCCGTTAGTACTCCGTACGTACATGGTCCTAACAGAGACTATTTGGGAAAATTTTCATCTAAGTCTGATGAAAGATCTTTGTAGGTTATTCTTTAGTTTCAAAGGCTTACAGAGTGTTTAATCCTGCATTAACATCACTAATGAATCAACAAATGTTCAATTCATGGAACATTCATTTCCTAAATCTACAAATGGTCCTGACTGATTGTTTAATATTGACTCATTTACAAAATCTTTTGTTCAATTTCATTTGTCTCATGTAGGAAATATACCTTCAATTGAACCATATTTAGAAGTAGAAAGAAGAAATGATTTTTTAATGGTTCCTCTAACCTTTTCTGAACAACTGAATGAAGATGTTCCACTACAAGCTCATCCTGTCAGACAACCATCTCAAAATCAAAGTGTTTCAACTAAAGCTAGTCCTAACGTGTTACTATCACTATTAGAAGACCCATCAGTTGAAGTCTAAAATTAAGATCAAGCTACACCTCCAGTTGAAACAAAAAGAACATCAAATGATGGAAGCAATCAAAGTGTTGCTAATGCTGAAGTAATCACAGAAACAAATAAGAGTATCCGTATAATTCTACAACAATACAAGATGAAGGTGCCTTTCACCACGATGATTTGAATGTCTCCAATCTTGATGAACATTTTTGGTGACTCATTTCCAACAACTAGAATACACAAGAATCATCTAGTATAAAGCATTATTAGTGAACTAAATTGAAGGGTGACAAGAAGAAAGTCAAATATCACGAACATCTGTTTGTTCTCTTGCTTTCTTTGTCAAACAGTACCCAAAACATCAAAGAGGATCTTCAGGTTATGAGCCTACTCAGATCAGTTTTAGTTTATTCTTTTTTGCCTATCGACCGGCCGGCTTTAAGGAACCTTCACATTTCCTGCTGTGACAATAGCTTAAATGAAGCAACATAGGAAGAATTGCTGCAATTCAAGAAGCATGAAGCATGGCAACTAGTAGATCTTCCCAAAGGACAATACCCTATCGGTACCAATGGTTGTATAGAAACAAAAATGATGATAGAGGAATTGTCATCAGAAACTGTTAGGGACCATGTACATACGGAGTAGTAACTAATTTTTCGCGTATACCAGATCAAATAGTGCGGAATCCTATTTGATTGGCGATCCAATCAGGGAGAACACAGTTCAGATAAATCTAACGATTAAGAAATGTTAAGAACGATTAGAACATATCAACTGTGATCTATGAACTTGGAATAGGTTTTCTTGAGTGAAGTTGTACTGTCCTGGAAGTCAAATCAGTTAGAAGTACTCTAATAGGTTGAATTCCTTCTCAAATCAAAAATACAAAAAAACATGTCTTGTTATTGTTCCTAATTTCAAGTTGCTTTAATGCCACTTGTTAGGGACCGTGTACGTATGGAGTACTAACTGATTCTGCGCGTATACTAGATCAAATAGTGCGGAATCCTATTTGATTGGTTATCCAATCAGGGAGAACACAGTTCAGATTAATCTAAGGATGAAAGAAATGTTAAGAATGACTAGAACGAGATCAACTGTGATCTATGAACTTGGAATAGGTTTTCTTGAGTCTCTGGACGACTAGGGTACGATTATGTGCGTAGGTATTCGAATTGTTTTGTTTTTCCATGAATTAGGTGGTATTTATAGGTTACGGTCTTCCAATCGTACGACTAAACCATTAGCATTGTTCAGTCATGTGACTGCATCATGCGATTGATCCATCCGCATGACTGAAGGTTCAGTTGTGCGACTGAGTCAATCTTATGTCTCAATGGTGCGACTAATCCATTCTCTTAGTTCAGTCGTGCGACTGGTCCATTAGCATGAAGTATTCATGCGTATGGTCCATTAGCATGGTCCATTCGCATGAGGACTTCATATGATTAAGTTTGAACATGTTTCTCAATCATTATTGACTAAGAATTATGTACAACAACCATAACCTATATACTTAGTTCACTATAATTTATCACACAATAAATAATGAAACATTAAACATTTTAAGCATCAATCACATATTATATTTCATTCATACCCATTCATTACATATATGTAAGACATGATAGACATTTATATTAAGTTCCTAAACTAGGTACATATATATGAACAAACTCCCCCTTGGACCTAGTTTACATTAGTGTCTAACATTCTTCATTAGCTCTTTAGATTTCATGTACTTATCCTCTCTAGTAACTCTGGCATGTATCTTGAATGCAAAACAGAGTCGTATAACATTCTGGAACTGGAGGGCTTGTACTATATCTTGCGAGTCATAGAATAGTGGTCACTTGTATAATGTATAGACATCGTCGGCAGACAAGTTGGTTAGCCACATAGGGTCGAACACCCGGATAGTTTCCATTTTGCTCTCTTTCTGTAAGACTATGACTGCTTCACCTATTCTCCAATTGTAATACCACCATTTGAAGTGTGGAGTGAAGTCCTGTGGTATTTTCCTTAAGGGAATCTTGGACATTGTGCACGGAGGACTCCACTTCAGCATAAATTTAGGCTTTCCAGTAATGGGATCAACTTCAGACCTTCAGACATACCTCTTTGGTTGTTAAGGTCTGAAGTTTACCCACCAGGTGTAGTATTCTTTCCTTAGTGCAGCCTCAAAATAGCCTAAAATTTTCCTCGGATCAACATATAACAAATTAGGCATGCTAGCTGGCTGAGCTCAAAACCAGGGAGAGTCTTCAGATCATGTGGGAATATAAAGTACTTTATTCCTTCCCTCTCTTAACTGCATAGACATTCAGATCCTCAAAATACGCCTATGCAATGATCTTGCCTGACACCTTTGGGGTTTCTTGACCTTGTATAGTTTGGTGTAGGCATTTGGCTTTTGTGGAATGTGTTGGGCTTGGATCTCAACAAAACAAGTCACCCATTCAACCTTCTTTATGTCAACATCAGCGTCTGAAGCTTGGGCTTGGCTCTCATTCTTCTTTGTCTCTTTCTCCATCTTATCCAGCTTGTCAAATGTAGCACTTCCGAGAGTGTCACCCAAGTTGGGATCACATTGCCCACTCGGTCAGTGTACTCTGGATAGTGGTCAGCGGTGACATCCTCTATCTGGATTTCGTCTACATCATTTAGGTCATCGTCACTTGTCACATCAAAAGGTGCATCTTTGACAATCTCGTCTGGGTTTAGCCTGAACATCTTAGCAAGTTGCTCGTCAGTCAGGTCATGTATGATTTCTCCTTCTTCAGGAGTATAGCTCACTAACCTTCTGACAATCCCTTGCAAATCAAGAATCATTATGAGTTGAGACTTTATTTGCTAAAGGGGAGCAACATCATATTCATCTTGCTGAGATGTTTTGCTTGATTTAAACATGTAACACATCAACCATTAGTAATAAACAAGACATTTAAATAGTAGGTAAATATATATAAAAATTGATTCCATAACTACAATACAAGATTCAAGTACAAAAGTTTTCAAATATATAAACATCTAATCATTACTTTTGTCTTGAATTGCAGGCTTCTCAGCAGAAGGGGCAGAGGATGGTGCTTCTTGGTCTTGTGTTTTCTTTGTCCTTCTCTCTTGACCTTGAGCTGGGCAGATGCAGCTGCATCTCCTTCTTCATCAGTATCATCATCTTTCTTTCCCTTTAGCCTTCCATCTTCACTATGATCTTCTTCATCAGATTCATCATCATCACCATCATCATCAACATCACCTTCTCTGATCTTCAGTGGCTCATCTTTAGATCCCTTTAGTTTGAGGCCTCTAACTCCTCAATTCTCTTCACTGATTGGTCATTGAGGTCCTGAAGTTGGGCAATTTGCTGTGCTTGCTGGGAAATTTGTTGTGCTTGAGTAGCATTTAGCTCCACAAGCTTACTTAGCTGAGCAGCTTTTTCTTCGTCAGCAACTAATAGCTTTAGCACCATGCGGTTTAGTGCCTCCAGCTATTCCTCTACCCCAATGGAGGGTACAGTGGATCCTGTGGTTAAGGTGTTGTGGGATGATGGACCTGCTTGGTGGCTGGTGGTGGTAGTGGTGGATGTGGTGAATATGGGCGGTGGGATAATGGTGGATAGTGAGTGGGTGGCTGCATTAGAGGTTGTTGGGAGAGTAGTAGTAGTGGTAGGGGCTATGGAAGTGGTGCTGGTAGCTGTGGTGGATGTGGTGGTGGCTGTGGCAGTGGTGGTGGTGGCTGTGGTAGTGGATGTGGTCAATGTAAATCTTGGCCTTTTACCCCTTTTGCCATAAGGGTGAGCCATCCTCTTATTCCTAGAGCCTTAGAAACAAGGCTCCCCCATGGCTACCGGGAAGGTCTAGGGTATAAGACGGATCTTTATCAGCAATAATAGCATCCCCGGACTCCCCCTGGCATCCACTAACTGCCTTGAGCCCTCTCTCCGTGGCTACGACCCGGCTCCCCACCATTCGCACCAAAGGCTCTTCATCATACTTCTCCTCCTCCTCCATCTGAAAATCAGGGTGGATTGGAGCCGGCTTGGTTCCACCCGGACCATCACCTCCTAGACCATCACCATGGTCGTCATCGTTAGAATCATCGGAGGGTAGAGCAATAGACTCAACATCAGAGTCACTTTCGTCGCGGCACCACTTCCTCTTAGCTGGCACCACATAGTCATCTCGAGCCAGATGCCCAAACAACCTCCTTACCGGGGGCTTCACCTACTTACCCCGGTAGACCTTCATCTTCCCGATGGTGGTGTCATCCATGACCTCAAGAGTAACTGCATCATTACTCTCCTTAGCCAGCGAAGGAAGCTTCTCTTCAATAATCATCTGTAGGAATCGAGGGTACATGAAGAAGCCTTCCTTGCCTTTGGCCTTTATGTTCTTGATCAGATAGGAGAATATCATGCCAGAGAAACTGAATGGATGGTTCAGTTGCAGTGCATATGAATGCATTCTGGATTTGGTCGGAAAGGTCGTTAAAACCTCCACACCTGGAGGCTATGCACTTTAGGATCACATGTGCCAAATACTTAAATTGAGGGCACATGTTACTCTTGTTCAGTACCCTGACATTTAAGTCACCGGCATACTTCATCCTCATAAAGCATCCCCAGACTGTCAAGGGATGTAGCTTAGGTGGGTGGTTTCCATCCTCACCCAGACCTAAGACTCATCTCAAGTCCTCCTCAGTGATCACTATCTCTTGACCAAATATTAAGCTCCGTATACAATGAGGCTCAGCTGATCTGTCAACCCTGGCACTCTCCTAGAATGCCTACTGGATAGACCTGTAAGGTGTGCATGGAGTTGAGATAGCCTTGAAGAACCATGATCGGCGCAGAAAAGCTATAATCTCTGAGAACTTAGCAACGTTCCGGGATGTGGGATCAAGGTAAGCACATATGTTGTGCTGGTGTTTATTGTCCAACTCTCTGCCATGTTTCTGTAACACAAGACACATAAACACTAGAGTAATCCATAACATAAACACTTTAAACTTAACATGTTTTGAAATCAGTCTGGTTCAATCGTGCAATTGAACAATACGATTGAGTTCAGTCGGTTGATTAGTATGCGACTGAGTTCAGTCGGACGACTGAGCATGCGGCTGAGTTCAATCGGGCAATTGTGCTCATACGCCTAATTCATTTGGCCGATTGAGTCAATCACCTAGTTCATTCGGCCGGTTGAGTCACTCGTCCAGTTCAATCGTGCGATTGAAGTTCATTCGGAGTGACCAGTCGCATAGTTCTCCATTTGACACTTTAACTCCAAATATAAGTCAAAACTTGAAGTTAAATTTTGTGTTTAGACTCTTTAGACTCGCATGAACCCTAATTGTCACAGTATGTCTTTCATTTTAACCATTATGCACGTTTATTTGTTCTATTTGATGGTTTTTACTAATTTCTTGATTTTAATCAATTTGGGCCCGTTAGGGTTTGATTTCACCACACATTTTGTGCAAATTCAATCACAAATTACATGCAGATGATGAGAGTCTAAGTCAGTAACACAATAGAAGTGAAAAATCGACTAAAACAATTTTTGGTAGAGTGTGTTTGCTTTCTGGAAATTTGGGAGCGATTGCGGGTGATGAAGATATGCGACCAACTTTAGCCCTATTTATACTGATTTTATCTTCAGTCGGGCGATTGGACCTATTCGCCCGCTTTATTCGGGCTACTAGGTCTCAATCGTGCGACTGGCTCAGTCGGTATCATCCATTCGTGCGACTAGGGTTCAGTCGTATGACTAATTCAGTCGTTCTCTTCCATTCGTGCGATTGGCTCATACTCATGATCAATCATGCGAATGGTTCATTCTTATGCTCCATTCAAGTGACTGGTCCATACTTATGGTCCAGTCGTGCGAACGACTCTGACTTGTTAATTTGACCTTTTGCACTTTCAAACACTTATCCCTTTTAACAATAAATAAAACATTATTAGCAATGATCATCTCAGACATGACCTTTTTAATTTGAAAACACTATTAATCACCTCAGACGTGATCCTTTTACTTAAAACGAATTTGTCACCTCAGACGTGACTCATTTTATTTTTTAAATGTTTTGGTCACCTTAGACGTGATCCTTTTGAGTGAGTGATTTACAAATTACGAAGAGTTGTTGAGTCCGACTCTTACCTTACAATTAACTAAAATTAAACAGAACAACTTGAAATTAAGAACAATAACAAGACATATTTTTTTGTATTTTTGATTAGAGATGGAATTCAACCTATTACAGTAATTCTAACTAATTGACTTCCACGACAGTACGACTTCACATGTAGTTTATCATTTATGGTAAGATTCATTTTGGAATCATACAGGTATATCAAAATCACTTGGGACATTTTAGTAAACAATTTTGATGCTTGATCCTTGTTTTCACTGATACTCAATAGCAATTTTATTAAATCATAATAGAGCTATAAGATGCACACAACGATTTTGCCTTTCAAGAGCAGCAGCTCACGATGATTGTCAGTATACTTGTCCTCTTAAATCCATAAACAGATTTTTGACACACATTGGTGATGATTTATGGTTTAATTATTTCAACAATTGTTTGTGGATCCCGCGCTTATATGGTAATCAACGTTCCTTAGGAGATTTTTGAGCGGTCTACGGGTATATTACAAGAAGAAACTATTCTAAGAGCTTTCAAAGAGCAGCAGAGCCTTAGGTCGGTACCACCGCACAACAGAGAAGCACAAACAACAATGAATTCTAGAATATTTAGGTATGCTTATCCTCAGGTCAGTGCCACCGCACAGCAGAGAGGCACACAACCAATCTTCTTGTTTAAGCAAATATTTTCGTTTTGCACATATCACACCAACAACATAGGTTATTAGCTTGATTGCTTTTTGCATTTTTCATGTGCTTTGCTCAAATTTTATGGTCATCCGCACACATTTATGGCATTTATTTTGCTCGTCGCCTCTTATTGGAACTTCGTTGATTGTGTTAACCAGGGATAAGATGGGAACCCACAGCTTCTTAAACAACTTAGTTTGTGCTTGAAATCACCAATGAGGTCTACTTATCTATTGTATTGAATCTACCGACAAATCATATAATGAGCTAACAACCTCTAGGTCTACTTTCTCTATGCTACCATAGTAGCGTACTAGTTTAACTATCATCTTTCCTTTTATTTAGCTTTGACTTTTCAGACTTAAACTTTGAATTTCGCATTTTGATCAGTTAAATTCATTTGAAGTCCTAAACAATCTCTTCCCTGTGTTATATCATTTTCCATAAATTTGAATCAGTAACATAGATTTGATTACTTTCCTTTTAGCTAAGCTTTCCTCCTCCCTCGTTTTTTAGTAAATAAATAACACGACTAATATAATACTCATCTAACCTATTCTCCCCCCCTAAAATTCTAAAACTAAAAATCTTTTTGCATTTTGATTTTTAATAGGCAAAGAAATAAAATAAAATAAAAAATAACTCTACTCATTGAACTATGTACAGTCACCTTCTGGAATCACTTCACATTTCTTTTTCACGTCGTTGACCTCTAACAGATATAAAAATCTTGGTTTATCAAAAGTTTTTGTGTAAAGGTCAGCACGTTGAAAGTCCGTATTAATTTTAATGACATTGATTAAATTCTTTTCAAAACAATCACGTATAAAGTGATATTTAATTCCGATGTGTATAGTTTTTGGATGTTGGACAGGATTTTCAGTTACGGCTATTGCAGCAGAATTATCAACTAACAAAGGAGTGTTAGATAATTTCAAACCATAGTCGCACGTTTGCTGTTGAATCCAGATGATTTGTGAACAACAACTTGCAGCATCAACATATTCAGGTTCACAAGTTGATAGAGCAACCGATGTCTGCTTCTTATACTGTCAGGTGACTAACCTTCTCCCAAAGAACTGACATCCTACAGATGTTGACTTGTAGTTCATTTTGCAGCCGTCATAATCTGAATCGCTATACGCTGTAAGCTCAAAGTCATCGTCATGAGGTTACCACAAGCCAAGTGTTGGAGTGCCCTTCAAATAACGAAATATACTTTTGACTCCTATGAGATGGTTGACTTTCGATTTTGCCTGATACCTGGAACAATTGTGATAGGTTTTGTTGAGTCTCTGGATGGTTAGGGTACGATTATTTGCGTAGGTATTTGAATTTTTTCGTTTTTCCATGATTTAGGTGGTATTTATAGGTTAGGGTCATCCAATCGTATGAATGGACCATTAGCATGGTTCAGTCGTGTGACTAAATAATTCGATTGATCCATCCACACGACTAAAGGTTCAATCGTGCGACTGAGTCAATCTTATGTCTCAATCGTGCGGCTGATCCATTGTATTGGTTCAGTCGTGTGACTGGTCCATTGGCATGAAGTATTCATGCGTATGGTCCATTAGCATGGTCCATTCGCATAAGGACTTCATATGATTAAGTTTGAACATGTTTCTCAATTATTATTGACTAAGAATTATGTACAACAAACATAACCTATATAGTTAGTTCACTACAATTTATCACACAATAAACAATAAAAGATTAAGCATTATAAGCATCAATCACATATTGTATTTCATTCATACCCACTCATTACATATATGTAAGACATGATAGACATTTACATTAAGCTCCTAAACTAAGTATATATATATTAATAGAAACAAAGCAAGACTCGTGGCACAGGGTATACGTAGGAAGAAGGAATTGATTATGACAAAGTGTTTGCACCTGTTACTAGATTAGAAGTAATAAAAGTCTTTCTTGCATACTCAGCATCCTTGAAGTTCACTGTTTATCAAATGGTCGTAAAGTGTCCTTTCTTGTATGGAAAGATTTCTAAAGAAGTTGATGTGAGTCAACCACCTAGCTTTGAAGATCCTGAATTTCCTCATAGGGTTTACAAGCTTGACAAAGCCTTGAATGGTCTTCACCAAGCTCTAAGAAAGTGGTACAAGACTCTATCATCTTTCCTTAATGAAAATGGGTATGAAAGAGGAAAAGTTGATCAGACTTTCTTCAAAAAAAGAAAAGGAAGAGACATGTTGTGGTCCAGATCTACGTGGATGATATCATTTTTGGCTCAACAAACAAGATACTCTGCAAAGATTTTATAGATCTCATGCATTCAAAATTCCAAATGAGTACAATAGGGGAACTCACATTCTTCCTAGGAGTGCAAGTCCAACAGAGGGCAGATGGAATCTTCATTAATCAATCGAAATACGTGGAACAATGTTGAAGAAATTCCACCTTGCTAACTGTCAGTCCATTAGAACACCTATTAATAAAAAATTGAAGATAGGACCTGTTCCACAAGGTAAATCAGTGGATTAGACTCATTATCGATCTATGATCGGTTCAGTTATGTATCTAACAGCTAATAGGCTTGACATTATGTTTGGTGTTTATGTGGGTGCCATATATCAAGCAGATCCCAAGGAATCTCATGTGAATGTTGTCAAAAGGATGTTCACATATTTCAAGGGAAGCCTGCTCTTGGATTGTGGTATCCAAAGGAAGGAGATTTCAATCTCTATGTCTTCATTAACAGTGATTATGGGGGATGCAATTTCAATAGGAATTCCATTTGTAGTGGTTGTCAATTTCTTGGTCCCAAACTGGTCTCCTAGCAATGCAAGAAGCAGACAAATGTATCTATTTCAATAGTAGAAGCTAAGTACATTGCAGCATTAGCTTGTTGCTCTCAAGTTCTCTAGATTCAAAAACAAATGCTTGATTATGGTTATAACTTCTTGCATACTCCACTTCACATTGACAACACAACAGATGTTTTTATTACAAAAATCCAGTTCAGCACTCAAAAACAAAACACATTGAAATTAGATATCACTTTTTGAGAGACTGTGCCGAAAAGGGGTTAATCAAATTGATTCATGTTCCCACTAAAAATCAATTGGCTGATTTATTCACCAAGGCATTTGAACAGTCGGTTTGAATTCCTAGTTTAATCAATTGGTATGATTAACCTTGAATAAAATCAAACAATACATCAAAAACAATTTAAAATTCAGAATATTACATAATGAAATCAAATTTGATGAAGAAAAAGATCTATATTTCACTAGGAAATGATATAATTATAGTTGTTATATCATTCATTATGCTTAATTCAAAATTTAAAAGACTAACATTACTTACCTGATATGTGGGTAGGCTCAACTTGGAAGAGAAGATATATGTTGTGATAAATTAAAATCTTATTCAATGGCAAAACACTCATCACAGAGTACAGGTATGTATTGGCTTATCTAAGTGGATGTGTGTGGTAACCTATACACAACAAGTAATGATAATTTATGAATCTCTTTCACCTACATCAAGTTTCATCTCTGTTTTGCCAAGCAAAGACCTGAAGAAACAAGCACAAAGTGCAGATGTATTGATCCAAAAGATTCCCAATGAGGAAGACATTCAAATTGGATGAATCTACAAAAACAATACATTCTGTTAGTCCATTTGATCGTATTACAGTGCAAATTAGATGAAGAATCGTTCAATATCAATCATACAAACCATACAAAATGAATATAGAAGATTGAATACAATAAGAACTCATTCAAAATAAGATAATGAACATCATAACAATCAATAACATCAAGCACAATGATATTTCTGAGTAATAACTGCTTTGAAAAGGTAACTCGTAACAATGATTCACGATTAGGGTTTTGCCAGCTTACCCAATAATGAAAAAGATCAAATCTATATATAGCAGTCTTAGTTTCGCAGACAGTTTCGCTATGAGCGATACTATACTACCGAAACTATAGTTTCGCCGAGCAGAAATAGTAGTTTCGCCAGGCTAACTAATCAGCTGACTGTGAGCGAAACTATAGTTTCGCTCATGGTTTCGCTGCACTGCAAAACTACATAAAACTAAATACATACAAAAAAATAACAAAAGACCTGTTACAATCAAAAGTAAATAATCTAAACTAAGGTGAGTCCAACCTATACATGATCTTCAATACTCCCCCTAGGTTGGAACTCACCACCTTCACTAGTCTTGATGTGTCTTTTAAGCTCTAGTGTCCTTCGTTGCCTTTGATTAATATTTAGTACCTTCTGCAACAACATCCTCAGAAGCTTCAGCACATGATTCTCCATGGTTTCCTCCTGCATCACAAGCCCCTTCGGGATGAGCACTTGCTCGCTCAAACTGCTTGGCCAAATCTTGTATATCCATGTTTAGGTCATCTTGGGCCCTTACTCTCTCGGCTAATCTCTTCACCTCTGCCCTCACCCCTCTGATCTTGTTTGCTACAGTCATAAAGAGACTTGCTTCCTTTCTCGTTTCCTCACCTACACCTACTTTGATATGGTTCTCGCAAAGAATTAGAAGGTCTTCATCACATGAACTAAAGAGTTCGATTGGATCAAAAATTTTAATCTCAACGCTATTCTTCACTCTGATTATTGCCTCCCCGGTATTATTGTCATAAAACCACTTTTCAAAGCTCTATAATCGTTGGGGAAAGGGATCTGCCAATCTGAACTTGTTCATGGTCCTTAGGGTTTCACCCTTAGTACAATTCTTCCCATGGCGGTCTCCCAATCCTTGTCCTTTTTTGAGTGTTTTCTTTCAGCCTTCATGTAACGAAAAGACTCGTAATTATCTTTTAGCCCATTCTAAATTTCTTTCTTTAACAGAGAAGCTCGTTCACTCAAATTTCCCTTCAGTAATGGCAGAGTCGCTAGTCGCCTTAGATCCCATTTAGGCAAGGTCTTGAAAGCCTCCCTTTTATGCAAGTAGCTAATTGCACTCCCTCTCCTCTTTATCATGAAGATTTTGAGGCCAGGGTTATAGCGCCAACTATAATCCGCTTGTCAGCCTCTTTCCTACTCAACCCCTCCATGAGTTGGAATAGGGGAGTCAATTCTTCTGCCTGTTTCTCCTTAAAAAACTACTCATCTTTATACATCTCAACTACATCTTCATCAAGCTCTCCTTTCTTGGCTACATAAATCAACGGCCTCTCATCAACTTCATAGAACTCAGGTTCAGAATCACAGTCAACAAGTTGTTCATCATCCTCTTATTCATCAACCAGTCTCTTTTCTTTCTCACCATCTCGATCCACGACTTCTCCCTCACCATTTCTTCTCCAACCAGATCTGTAATGCCTGGATATTTTCTTTGAAGCCGACGGAAGAAGAAAATAAATAAACTCCAAATTCGAGGGACCAAACTTGCCAAAACGGGAAGAAACTTGGATGAGTGGGGGTATAAAAGTGGGACGGTAGCACACACCCTCCCCATTCTTGCAAAACTCAGCAAGGGAGAAGAGAATGAGAAAAAGAGGAGAAAAGCTTGGTTCGGGTGGATTCGAGCATGAAAATCAAAGTGTAGTAGGTCAAATCGAAGCTCTACTCGACGGGATCGTTTATGTGAGTTCTAGGACCCCTTTTTTACACGTTTTTGAATGATTTCTGGAACACATCTGAAAATCGTCTTTCGGGTATTTGGGTGTAAACCCGTTCATGTATGTTTGTGAATGTATATGATTCGTTTGGGGCTTGATTTCGGGCTTGGTTGCGCTTGAATGATGTTGTGGCATGCTTCCCTAAGGTTTAGAATGGTTGATTTGATCTTAAAAGAGGGTTGGAAGAGTTTAGAGGTCGAACTTGGCAGCTGCAGTTCGGGATGAAGTGCATTATGCACCTAGCTAGGGCTATGTGACTGGTGGTCCATGCGTCCGAATGAGGTGCGACTGGGAAAATGCACACGAAAGGCATGAGACTGAGGTTCATTCGCATGAAAGTAGTGCGACTGAGGGTCATATGCATGAGGGCTATGCGACGGAAGGAAGTGCGGATAAAGGTCATGCGACAGAGGAAATGCGGATGAAGGTCATGCGACTGAAGGAAATGCGGGTGAAGGTCATGTGACTAACGGTCATGTGACTGGACTCCATACGCCTGTGATTCGTGCGATTGAGGTTCATAAGCATGAAAGATGGGTGACTCAGGGCCATTCATATGCAGGTCCTGCGACTGAGGTCCATACGCCCGGATGTCATGCGATTGAGGTTCATTCGCATGGGAAGTATGCGATTGGATGCTATGCGACTGGAAGTCCATTCGCCTAAGTGTTCTCATACGCATGGAAAACTATGTGACCAAATAGGGTCCATACACCCAAAGGACCATGGTATTGTCTGACTTTTGAGAAAGTACGGATGTAGGCTCGGACCCTTTGGGATTGTAGATGATGTGATAGGCATGGATGATTTAAGATGATGTACGATGAGGAGCTGATGACGATGATGATGTGATGCATGAGGATGTGCGATGCCGTATGGGTATATGTTGTGATACGCGTGATCCGTGCAATGTTGATGTTGTGTGCTTTTGTGATGTTGTGTGATTATGCATGATGTATGTTATGCATGTATGACGTTGTCCTGTATGATGTTGATGACTGTGTATGTTGATGTTCCTTGTTATGATGTATGTTTATCTTTCCCGTGACTTTACGTTGAATGTTAATGAATGAAATGAAAGTATTATGTTAATGAAAAGAGGAACATAATGATTCTGTGCATGCATGAATTAATAAATGAGTGTATGGAAAGGCTTGCAAGCAATATGTATAAAGGTGCACGACTCTATGATGTCGTAAGCTCAACTGCGTGTGGTTTAGCTAACCATTAAGGATACACGCAGGGGTTTTAGTCTTGGTGACTGACCAATGGTATGGTACGTGGTTATAGTGGTTACTCACCTCGATGCTGTTGCCAGGCTATGTGCAGTGTGGAAGTCATTTTATAATCTTTGGCCCAGTACTCGAGTACGCATAGTGTGGGGGTGATGTATACGTGGTTATAGTGGTTACCCACCTCGATGCTGGTGCCAGGATATGTGCAGTGTGGAAGTCATTTTATGATCTCAGGCGCAATACTCGAGTATGCATAATGTGGGGGTGTTGTATACGTGGTTATAATGGTTACGCACCTTGATGCTGGCGCCAGGCCATGTGCAGTATGGAAGTCATTTTATGATCTTCAGCCCAGTACTCAAGTATGCATAATTTGGGGGTGTTGTATACGTGGTTATAGTGGTTACCCACCTTGATGCTGGTGCCAGGCTATGTGCAGTGTGGAAGTCATTTTATGATCTTTGGCCTAGTATTTGAGTATGCATAATGTTGGGGGTGTATAGAGCAGTGGGATCTTTGTCGCTTGCCCTAGAGCTGGTGCCAGGCTTTGTGCGGTGTGGAAGTCATTTTATGATCTTCGGCCCAGTACCCGCTGTGTGCATACGTTTGGGGTATAGCTAATGACACAGATCCGGAAGAGTTAAAGAGATAAAGAAAGAAAGAGTTAATGAAAGTATGTGATGTATGAAGTGAATGATAAAGTAACGTACGATGGTTAATGAATGAATGTTTGAACGTGTGAACGAATGGAAGAATGTAACGAACGTAATGGAAGATAATAATTTTATTATTTGTATATATGTTGTGTGATCGCGTTTGAAAGTAATGAATGGTTTTATAAAGGAAGTAAAGTATGTTTTATCTTTAAAACTAGAACTCACTCAGCAAAGTTGACTTTGATATGTTTCCAGTTGGCAGGTATGTTGTTGAGGATGGCACAGGGCGACTACTCAGGTCTTTTGGATGGCATTCTTTTGATTACTGTTTTTGCATTGTAAAGCGAACAAACAATGTTTTGAACAAATGTTGTATTAACTTGCAAAATCATTTTGATGAAATGAAAAATGTCGCTTTAATGTTTCCGCTGCAAATTTTTTATGAAAAAGGATGAAATTATATGTTTTATGTGCGATGAATGACCAGTTGTAAGCATCCCGGGAACGGGGCCTTACAAGTTGGTATCAGAGCCAAGTTTAACTGAAACGGGTAAATTTTCAAAATAAACCTTAACTTAAACTGAGAATGGGATGGAAAAGGAAGGGATGCCAATCTGAGTAGCTGTGTGCCATCAGGTATTTTCGTAAAGTTAACTAGTATTTTATGCGCATGGTATGTGGTTATGTGTTTCTTGTTGATTTAAATACTGATGTAGTCAGGATAGGTAATGCTCAGGTGTGAAAAGTAAAGTAAGTGGCTAATCACAACTAGCCACTGTAATTGGGGCTTACTATACCTAACATAAACTGAGCTGTTTCCTTGAATGACCGTGTTGGTGTTTGAATCTTTCAGTGGATGCGGGGATGGCTGGTGGAAGATCTTCGAAAGCTTCACGAGGTGGAGGCAGTGGTGGATGTGGTGCTGAACCACGGGTCACAAGAGGAAGGTCTAGAATGGAGAAAGTGGTTGATGAGGAACCCGAGATCCCTCAACCGGAGGGTGGTGATGAGAGTGCTAATCTGAGAGCCTCGATGATAGAGGCGGTTGTGGAGGAAGTGCATCAGGCCATGCAGACGATCCTACCATCTATGGTGATTGAAGTGATAAAGGCCGTTAGAGATGGGGAGAGACAGGAAATGGGTAGGCCTTCGGGTGGAAGGAGACGACCTGAGACTGAAACAGTTATCTCTGATGACGAAGAGGAAGAAGAAGAAGGGCCTGCGCCAGAGGCGGCACGAGGGTGTAACTATGGGGCATTTCAACGATGCAAGCCCCCAACTTTTGATGGTAATGGCTCTGCTTCTGCTGCTCACCGATGGGTGAGGGAAATGGGAGTTGTCTTAAATATCAGCGAGTGCCGGGAGGACCAGAAAGTAAAGTTTGCTGCCCATTCTTTTGTGGACTCAGCTCTATGCTGGTGGGACAACATAGTCCAAGTTGAGGGTAGTCGGGCTATCAGAAGGGTGAGATGGTCAGAGTTGAAAAGGCTGGTGATTGAGGAGTTCTGTCCTCACCGGGAGATGGATAAAGTTGAAAGAGAGTTCATGTAGTTGAAGGCGGGAACAATGACGCGTCAGTATTCGAAGTATACTCAAGCAAAGAAACTATGGGATGCATTGGAGAAGAGTTATGACAGAAATGCCTCACTCAAGGCCATTAAGGCCGAAGCTTTGAAGAAGGAGTTCGACAACTTCTCTTCAATGGGAAAGGAAGGTCTGGATGATGTGATCGACAGATTCTACAACTTGATGAGTGAGATGCACACTCATGGTGTATCTACGTCGATGGAGGATAAGGTATCCAATTTTGCAAATGGTCTACCGGAGAAATGGGCTTCCTTCGTTTCAAATCTCAGAGAGAATGGGATGCTCTCGAAGTTAGACATAAATGACTTCATTCTTACATTGAGGGAAGAGGAGCTTAGGATGAAGTACAGAGCCCAAAAGGCCAACTACGATCAGAATCCTACACTCTACAATGCAACTCCTCCGGTCATGACATCGGGAGCACCACTGCAAACTACCTTTGTCTCAAGCGTAGCAATTCCAGCACAACCATCAACTTCAGGGTCCAAAACGTCAAGGTCGTCTAGCACCCAATATATGATAACTGAAGCCAATGCAGCAAAACTAAAAACTGACAACTTCAGGAATGTGACTATTGAGGTGGCCAAAGAACACCTGGACCTCTTAGCTGTTGTAGTCCACTCCTATGATGGACTAGTTGCTGGAAAGATAGGAAATTGTCACCTGGCAGATGAAGATTATGAACATGTGGACGAAATGGAGTTGGAACGTATGGACATAATGTGGGCTTTTGCAAGTGTTGTCCGACGAGCTAAAAAGTTTATCAAAAAGACCGTAAAGAACTTGGTTACGACCAAAGACACAACCTTTGGCTTTGACAAGTCAAAGGTTACTTGTTTCAACTGTGATGATAAGGGACACTTCAAGCGGGAGTGTGTACAACGAAAGAAGACTTGGAGCAGTAATCCCTTCTCGTCATTCAGTCGTCAGGACAAAGCCACATCTAGCAGTTCTACTTCATCAAGTAAGGACCCCAAAGCCTTGACTGCTAATGACGATGAAGGACAAGACTGGAGCTTTCGGTTCGTGTCACCGGGAGAGTCCAACATAGCGAATGTGGAGGACATTGATGATGATTCTACTAGTGAGGGAGACATAGCAGTAGAGCTTGCGATGTCAAATTCTGAAGACACTACACCTGTGGTCAACCATTTTCCTGAAGAAGAAAAATCTGCATCAACATCAGAATCACTTAGAACTAGAATCAACAGATTTTGTACTAATGGCTGATTCATCTTCAACACCTCAGGTAAGTATTATTGACGAGTTGTTTAATAATCATGCTTGTTTAGATTGTAATAAATTTAGAGAAAGTATAGATTTAAAATTTGCTAGGTTATTAGATCATAATGATAGCTTAGTAAAGGACCTAGAACTGTGCACTTAGGCAAATAGAGTGCTAAAACAAAACGAGCATAGTTATAAAGAAAAGATAGACCTATTGAATAAATAGTTTAAGGAAACAGAGGTAGTCGCCTTTAACCAAGCAAATAACATTAGGTACTATCTCAACTCCCTAGAGGACACTAAGAAGCAGAAAGCAATTTTAGAAGTAGAATTAAACTCTTTAAAACAGAAACTGCAAAGTTGGACAAGCTCATCACACATTGTCCAACACTTAGTGACAGAGAGAAATAATGGGGAGGGGCTGGGATACAAAGTGGTTCCACCACCACCAGAAACCTTGATGAACACCAAAAGTAAACCGATTAACAATAACCCCATCAAGGATCACGTGGTGTCCACTCCCCTTGTTAGTGATCCAGATTCCGTAAGTAAATCAAATAAATCTGACTCTAAACAAAAGGAGACCACTTCAAAGGCAAAATGAAAGATGCCTTGTGTTAACTTGGAAACTGAATTTGAAAAGGTTATTTAAAGTCTGGGTCAAACAAAGTCAAACCAAAACCCAAAAAGACTATAAAACCTAATCAATCATGAGCATCATGTCAAAGTCCAGGTAAACAAAAGATAAAAGGTGTAAAACCAGGTAAAGCAATTAAGTTTGTAAAACCAAGTCATACATCTAATAAAGAAGTGCCTCAATCCAAACATAATAAGGTCAACTATGTGCCTTTTACATCTCCACCAAAACATATAAACCGTAAAGTTGAAAGCAGATCCTGCTATAATTGTGGAGAGTATGGTCACATAGCGGCTCAGTGTCCTTATTATCAGACACCAAGGAGGAAAGTAGAACTTTCAGTATCTACACCCAGATCTTTTAAGAGGAACTTAGTGATGCCTCAAAAAAGGGCTAGTGAACCAAAAGTTCAATCCATCAGCCAATTCTCTGTCTATCACAAACAGGCCTTACACTATTAGGACCTGGTATTTGACCGAAATACCTAGAGATTAACGTGTAAACCAGATCAAATAGTGCGGAATCCTATTTGATTGGCGATCCAATCAGTGAGAACACACGAAGAATCAATCAAGAATTGAAACTAACGTTAGAAATCGATTGGGAATCGATCTAATGTGTTCTATGAACTTGGAGAACGAATTGAGAGGTTTCTGGACGGCTAGGGTACGTCTGGAATCGTAAAATAATCGAGAATTTTTCTTTTTTTAATTTCACAAATTGAGTTGTATTTATAGGTTGGTATTATTCAATCGTGCGACAGAACCATTAGTTTGGTTCAGTCGTGCGATTGAACCATGCGGTTGATTCATTCGTACGACTGAGTGTTCAGTCGTGCGACTGAGCCAATCTTATGTTATAATCGTACGACTGATCCAGTCTCCTGGTTTAGTCGTGCGACTGAGTCAATCGTGTGAAGTTATTCATGCGTATGGTTCATTCGCATGAGCCATTCGCATGAGAACTTCATTATGTTAAGTTTGAATGTATTATTAATAAACATTATATGTAATCATTCAAGCAATCACTAACCTAATTAACCAATTCAATTTTGACACATTAATGAAACATTAAACATTATAACTAACAAACTATCAATATCATTTCATTAATCATACCAAACAAGATCTATTACATCACATATCATGATCTAGGGACATACATGTATCAACAAACTCCCCCTTTGACCTAGATCTCTCTAATGTCTTGTTGTCTTCATTACCTCCTCATATTTCTTGTACTTGTCCTCTTGTGTGACTCCCGCGTGAATATCAAACGCGAAGCAAAGTCTTATGACATTTTGGAACTGAAGTGCCTGTACAATATCTTGCGTATCATAGAACAGAGGCCACTTGTATAATGTATAGACATCATTAGCAGACAAGTTGGTTAGCCACATCGGGTCGAATACCCTGATAGTATCCATTTGGCCCTCTTTATTCAGAACTATGACAGCTTCAGCAGTTCTCCAATCATAGTACCACCATTTGAAGTGTGGAGTGAAGTCCTGTGGCATTTCCCTGAGAGGGATTCTCGACATAGTGCGCGAAGGACTCCACTTCAACACAATCTTGGGCTTGCCAGTACTGGCATCAACCTCAGACCTTCTTATATACCTCTTAGGCTGTTGTGGTCTGAAGTTAACCCATCTGGTGTGGTACTCCTTCTTCAGGGCAGCCTCGAACCAGCCTGACAGTTTTCTTGGGTCAGCATACAACAGCTTTAGCTTAGCCAGCTGGTTGAGCTCAAAACCAGGTAGAGTCTTTAGATCATGTGGAAATCTAAATTACTCTATGCCCTGTTCCCTCTTAACTGCATACGCGTTAAGGTCATCAAAATAAGCCCATGCAATAATCCTGCCTGACACCTTATAGTGTTTCTTGACACTGTAGAGCTTGGTGTAGGCATCTTTCTTTGGTGCAGCATGCTGGGCTCTAACTTCTTCAAAACAGGCAGCCCACTCAGCCTTTCGAATGTCTACGTCATCATTTGAGGCTTGGGCTGTTCCTTCGGTCTTTCCTGTTTCCTGTTCCATCTTGTCTAGTACCTCAAACATATCACTGACTAGGGACTCACCCAGATTGGGGACCACATTACCCTGTTGTCAGCGTACTGAGGGTACTCTTCTGCAGTAATATCTTCAACCTCAACTTCATCAACGTCATTTAGTTCTTCATCACTGGTTGAATCAACTGTTGGAGCATCCTTGTCAATTTCATCAGGATTGAGTCTGAACATCTCTGCCAGTTTCTCGTTAGATAGGTCATGAATTATTTCACCTTCTTCAGGGGTATAACTCACAGACCTTCTTACAATCCCTTGCAGATCAAGAGTCATGGTTAGTTGAGTCTTGACCTGTTGAAGGGGAGCAATGTCAAACTCATCCCTTTGAAGGTTTGGATTTGTTTGATTTAAACATTCAATACATAAACCATTAGTAATATCAAACGATTTATATCAACTTAATATATAAACATTCAACACACTTGTTTTTCATTCCATGATTCAAACACAAAATAAATAAATACATAAGACATCTAATCTGTACTTTTGTCTTGAATACTGGGCTCGTCGCTGGAGGAGTAGAAGTGGTAGATGGCTGATCTTGTCGATTCTTTGATCTTCGCTCTTGACCAGAAGCATAGGCCGATGCAGCCGCATCCCCTCCTTCTGCTTCATCATCATCATCTCTACCTTCTGTCCTTTCTTCCTCTGTCTCTTCTTCATCCTCATCATCTTCCTCATCGTCATCATCATTTTCATCATGACCATCTCCATCATCCCCATCACCCTCCTTTATCTTCAAAAGCTCATCCTTTGATCCCTTTAACCTCAGCATAATCATCTTGTTGGTCGTCTCCAACTCCTCTATACGTTTCTGGTTGGGCCTGCTGGTCCTGGAGTTGGGACATCTCGACTCTCCAAGCATCGATTAGCTGGGTCTGCTGCTCTATCACCCGAGCCTGCTCTGCCAACTGCTGAGACTGGGGAGCAGTCAGATCGGTCAACTGGTGAATCTGCGCCGCTTTCTCTTCATCTGCAGCTAGCAGGCGCATCACCATACGGTAAGCGCCGACAGCTGCTCCTCTACCCCGATGTGAGGTAGAGTAGATCCATATACATGTGATGGATAGGTTGAGGTCCGGCATGATGTGAGGTGGTGGTGGTAGTAGCAGTGGTGAATATGGGTCGGTAAGTAGGTGCTGGTGATGTAGGTGTGAATGGTATGGTGGTGGATGGGAAGGATACAGTGGTGGTAGGTAGGTGGTGGCTGTGGTAGCAGTGGTGGATGTGGTGGCTGTGGTGATGGGTGTATGTCAGTGGAGGTGGTAGTGGTGGCTGTGTGTGGTGGAAGTAGTGGTAGCAGTGGTAACGAAGGTCAGGCGACGCTTCTTCTTCTTCAGTCCGTGGGGTTGAGCCATCCTCTTCCTCCTAGTCCTGGTGGAAGTGGATGCTCCCCCTATAGCTTTGCCCCCTGAACCCGGAGCATAGCTTGGGTCAGTCTCTCTCTCAGTGGAGTCCCGAGGGTGTTCACCAACCACCCTAAGCCCGTGTTCTGTGGGAACTACTTTGCTTCCCACAGTTCTAGTGAGGGGCTCCTCATCCGACTCCTCCTCCTGATCACCAACAATGAACTCCTGATGGAAACCGGCCGCTCATCGCACCTCTCCGGCAGTTTCAGACCCCGGGGGAATAACATCTGACTCAGTGCCTCTTTGTGTAGCAGGCATGTCATCCCCGGCGTTGCCGCTATCATCATCATCAGAATCCATATCTGGTAGGAGCAACCTCTCATCATCGGAGTCGTTGTCATCATGACGCCATTTGCGTCTGCCAGGCGCCACATACCTCTCGTTGGCCAGGTGGCCAATGAGTCTTTCACTTGGGGCTTTACCTGCTTTCCCCTGTAAACTCTCATCCTGCCCAGAGTAGTATCATCATAATCTCTAAGGTCACTGTGTCATGATCTCTTTGGGCAACTGTGGCAGCTTCTCGTTGAAGACGAGCTGTAAGAATCTGGGGTACATACAAAACCCCTCTTTACCCTTGACCTCCAAGTTCTCCACTAAGTAGGAGAAATCATGCTGGAAAAACTAAAGGGGTGGTTCAGAACCAGTGCCACGTAGGCATTTTGAATCTGGTCTGAGAGGTCGTCAAACCCACCCCTCCTCGATGCAACACACTTGAGGATCACGTGTGCTAAGTACTTGTACTGGGGGCTCAGGTTGCTCTTGTTGAGCACACCTGAGTTGATATCCCCAGTGTACTTTATCCTCAGGAAGCATCCTCTCACTGTCAACGGATGTAGTTTAGTAGGATGATCAGTGTCATCCCCAAACTCTAGGACCCTCTGAATGTCGCAGCAGAGATCTCAATATCATGGCCCAATATAGAGCTCCTAATACAGTACGGCTCACGAGAGCGGTCCACCGAGGCATTCTCCCAGAATGCCTGATGGAGTGATCTATATGGCGTGCAAGGCGTGGAGATAGCCTTATGAATCCGGGACCGTCTCAGAAAGGCTATTATGTCAGTAAACTCGGCCCCGTTCCTAGTGTGTGATCCAAATGAGCACAGATGTTGTGCTTTGGATTTATGGACCACCTTTCTGCCATTTACCTTAACATACAAGACATAGAACCATTAGTACATAAGATATGAAAATTTCTGTTCTAAGTGTAAAGTTGAAAGTCATTCTGATTCATTCGTGCGAATGAATCATGCGACTGAAGTCAGTCGTCTGTTCTTTCATGCGACTGGACTTATTCTGATCAATGTGACATGCGATTGGGTTCAGTCTGCTGACTGAGTCTGCGAATGGTTCAGTCGGCCGACTGAGATCAATCATATGGTTCATTCGGCCGAATGACCCAATCGTCAGATTCAATCGTGCAATTGAAGTTCATCCGGACTACCAGTCGCCTGTCTCAGTTGTTCAGTCGCCTGTGGTTCGAGTCTTGATCAATACAAGTGATTTAACATGGATTACCGTTCAATATACTCGCATTCTTGTTACTAATAACCTATTAACCTAAATTTTAACATTTTGCATAGTTTAAGTAGGTTATTAGGTCGCGTTCTGTCTGTTTCTTGTTTTCGTTCGAATATTCACCACACTATGGTTCAATCCTTCTGATTTCAATGAAACAAGACTTCAATCTACCTGTATAATGAATGCGAACGTTAGTGAATCAAAACCAATGATAAACTAGTGCTAATAAAATTTTGGCAGAGTAACGGTAGGGAGTGCGATTTAAGGGCGATTTGGGAGTGATGAGTGAAATGCGATCGACAGAGACCTTTAAATACTGAAGCTGGGCTCAGTCGGCCGACTGGCCTCAGTCTCCCAGTTCATTCGGGCGACTCAGGCTCAATCATACGATTAGCCCAACCAGTCGCATGAACTTGACCGACTGGGATTCAGTCGATCGACTGGCTCAGTCGTGCCTTTCATTCGCATCTTCAGTTGACCGAATGAGTTTCAATCGGTCGACTGACTCATTCACCCTCTTCCAATCGGTCGAAAGGGCTATTCTGATGAGCCATTCGTGTTAGTGGAAGCCATTCGCATGGTTGGTCCATTCTCATGGTCCAATCGTGCGAATGGGTCACACTTAGTTAATTTTCTGCCATTTATACCATTTACATTTAAGCCCTTTTAAATTAATTGAAATTAACGTTATGAGCCTTTGATCATCTCAGACATGATCACTTTATCTTGAAAACATTTTGATCACCTTAGACGTGATCCTTTTAAACACTTTAGTCACCTCAGACGTGACCCTTTTAAAAAACTTTGTCACCTCAAACCTGACTATTTTAAACTTTCAAAGCACATATGGTCATCTCAGACATGACCCTTTTAGTGATTTGATTCCTTATGATTTTCCTGATGTAGCCCGACACACGCCTACAATTAAAATTAAAAACAGCTAACTAATTTAAAACCTTAAACTAATTTCATAAACAAACTTAATTTTGGGTTTTTGTGTGAGAGATAAATCCAGAGATTGATATCTACGGGATTTGGTTCGGGAGTAGACAGCTTCAACTTAGATTGATCATATCTGGACCAATTCAATTTTGGAATCATACAGGTAAGTCAAATCATTGGGACTTGTTATTAAAACTTTTTGATGCTTAAATTCTCGGTGTTCATCCAGAGTCGTTAGCAACTTAAGGAAATCATACTGAAACTCTTAGATTTTCACATTGATTTGAACTCTTGAGAATGTAGCCACTAAGATTGTCAGATGTTTGTCCACTTAAATCCATACACAGACTTTTGACGTAGACTGGTGACTATTTAGGTTTAATTATTTCCGCTAACATTTGTGGATCCCACACTTATATGGTAATCAACATTCCTCAGAGGTTTTTGAGCGGTCTACGGGTATTATTACAAGAAGAGACTATTCTTAGAGCTTTCAAAGAGAAGCATGTCCTCAGGTCAGTGCCATCGACAGCAGAGAGGCGGCAAACAACAATGAATTCTAGAATATCTAGGTTATGCTTATCCTCATGTTAGTGCCATCGCACAGCAGAGAGGCACACAACCTATCTCCTTGTAGAGCAGCTTATTTTATTTTACACAATATGCACCAACAACATAAGTCATTAGTTTATTGCATTTGTCTTTCATTTTTTTCTTGCTTTGCTCTAATTATGGTCATCCGCACACGTTTGTGGCATTTAAATGCTCATTACCCCTATTGGAATATATTTGATTGTGTTAACCAGTGATAAGATGGAAGCCCACAGTCAGTTGAACAACTTAGTTTGATCTTGAGATCACCAATCAGTTCTAATTGTCTATGTGTTGAATAACCAAACATATCATTTGTGTCTAGCAGCCTCTAAGTCTACTTTCTTTGTGTCACCTTAGTGAGTTCCAGTTTTCTATCATCTTCCCTTTTTATATTGCTTAGACTACACAGACTTATACTTTGAACTTTTGCATCTTTTCAAAACTTAAATTTTTAAAGTCCCTCTTGATTTGTTCCTGTGTACTATCATGTCCAAAGGTATTGAAGCGGTATCACAGACACAATCTACCTTATTTCAGCTAGTTACCCCTTCTCCTCATTTGATTTTTTTTTCCGTTAATGTTAACTTGCTCACATATTCTCCCCCTAAAATACTAAAATCATTTCTGGTTTAAATATTTTTGGATTTTAATAAACAGCAAAATAACATGAGTTTAAATATAACAGACGAAAATAAAACAGATAACATAAAATAAAATAAACTTTAACTAAACTACATCGGACTACACATTATTATCATAAGGAATTACCTCACTTTTCTTTTTAACGCCGTTGACCTCTAGCAATTATTGAAAACGTGGTTTATCAAAGGCTTTAGTATAGAGGTTAGCACGTTGAAAATCAGTATTAATTTTAACCACATCAATTAAGTTCTTTTCAAAACAGTCTCTTATGAAGTGGTATTTAATACCGATGTGTTTGGTCTTAGGATGTTGAACCGGATTTTTAGTTACTACAATTACAGCAGAGTTATCAACAAAAATAGGAGTAGATGAGAATTTTAAACCGTAATCCCGCATTTGTTGTTGAATCCAAATGATTTGTGAACAGCAACTTGCAACAACAACATATTCGGCTTCACAGGTTGACAATGCAACCGATGTCTGCTTCTTACACTGCCAGGTAACTAATCTTCTCCCAAAGAATTGACACCCCGCTGATGTAGACTTGTAGTTCATTTTGCAGCCTCCGTAGTCCGAGTCACTATACGCCGTGAGCTCAAAATCATCATCATGAGGATACCACAACCCCAGTGTGGTGTACCCTTTAGATAGCGAAAAATCCTTTTGACCCCGATAAGATGATTGACCTTAGGTTTAGCCTGATATCTAGAACATAAACATGTCGCATACATGATATCAGGTCTTGAGGCAGTGAGATACATGTGGGATCCAATCATTCCTCGGTACATAGTGGCATCTACAAGATCTCCATTCTCATCAGGTGCTATATCATGATTCATAGCAAGTGAATTCCCAGCAGCAGAAGCATTCTCCATGTCAAAGCAACTGAGAATGTCTCCTACATACTTGGTCTGATGTAGAAAGATCCCATTAGGTGTTTGATCCACCTGTAACCCGAGAAAGAACTTCATCTCCCCCATAGCACTCATCTCAAACTCTTTCTTCATCACTGCTTCAAACTCTTTGCATAACTCTTCGTTCTTTGACCCGAAGATTATGTCATCAACATATATCTGTACAAGCTGTAGGTCGCCATCCTTTTCTTTAATAAACAGTGTACAGTCAATGTCTCCCCTGCGAAAGCCGTGTTTCACAAGATGAGTCGAGAGTTTCTCATACCAAGCTCGAGGAGCTTGATGAAGCCCATATAAAGCTTTGTCGAGCTTGTAAGCTCTATCCCGATGATAAGGGTCTTCAAATCCCTCGGGTTGACTTACATAGACTGTTTCCCTGATTTCCCCATGAAGGAATGCACTCTTCACATCTAATTGGTAGACTTTAATCTTCATGTACGATGCATAGGCAAGGAAGATACGAATAGCTTCCATCCTTGCCATGGGTGCAAACACCTCATTATAGTCAATTCCCTCGACTTGGCGAAAACCTTGAACCACCAGTCAAGCTTTGTTCCTGATAATGACTCCTTGGTCATCCTTCTTGCATTTTAGTACCCATTTGGTGCCAATGACTTTAGCACCTTTAGGTCTATCAACCAGAGTCCTTACACCTAACTTCTTAAACTGCAGAAGTTCTTCTTGCATGGCACTCACCCACACCACATCATTTAGTGCTTCACTGACATATTTTGGCTCAACCTGCGAAACAAAACATCAATAAGCACCATCATGAATGTAATCTTTTTCCATAACTGAGGCGTAATCAGCGGGGTATAGCTGATTTCGGGTTTGTACTCCTGATCGGACATCCCCAATAACATTGTCAAGGGGATGATAGACGTTTAGTCGTGATCCTGGAGTAGTCGGCACAGCCACCTCCGAACCACGATTGTGAACATTTTGTTCTGCATCTGAGGAAGGTGGAGTTTGAGGTTTCGAAGTCGAAGGTGCATCACTCATGGATGCTTGTGGACTTTCAGGAACTGGAACCTGTTCCTCTTGACTGTTCTGGTCATCTGCTTCAGTTTCATCTTCAGAGGAGGAGTCACTGTCATCGACTACCCCCTCTGACTGAGTAGATGATTCTCCCTGTGTGCTAGATGGTGTATTTAGAATATCATAGATCATCCTAGTAGCTAACTCATCATTCGAGGGAGAGAGAGGGATGTTGAAGGACTTGAAGAATCCATCATAATCGAAGAAGTATGCAGGTCCTTTGCCTGTAGGTGGTGTGGTATATCTCTGAACGTCGACATTACACCACACTTCTACAAGACCCGTTGAATTATTGTAAACTCGCTTGTTCGGTATGTTGTATCCTAGAAAAATTCCTTCATCTGCCTTCTCGCTGAATTTGCCTTCTTGTGTCTTCTTCAGAAGTGTACACGGCGCGCCAAAAGGTTCAAGATACTCCAAATTCGGTTTGCGTCTTTGTAGTAGCTCATAACATGTCTTTCCGTGGCGCTTGACTATTAGGACTCGATTCAGTGTATAACACGCATTTGCCACTGCCTCATTCCAGAATTGGATAGGCAGTTTCGAGTCTGCCAGCATAGTCCGTGCTGTCTCTATCAAACTCCTGTTCTTTCTCTCAGCAACGCCATTCATCTGAGGTGTGTAAGCAGAAGTGAATTGATGCACAATTCCCTTTTCCTTGCAGTATGCCTCCATCCCTTGATTCTTGAATTCTGTCCCGTTGTCTGAGCGTATTTGTCTAACTTTTAGCTTGTAGAGATATTCCAGTGTGGTTACTAATTCCTTGAATGTCTCCAAAGTTTCTGATTTGGATTTCAGAAACATTACCCAAGTGAACCTTGAGTAGTCATCAGTGACCACAAAACAGTACACGTCGCCTGCAATGCTCCTTGTACTAACTGGACCAAACAGATCAATGTGAAGAAGCTCAAGAGGAAGTTCTATTGAGTGAACTTTCTTTTCCTTATGAGACTTCTTTGTCTGTTTGCCTTTCTTGCAAGCTACACAAAAGTCAGGAAGTTGGAAGTTCTTGACATTTACTCCTCTCACTAAATCCTTCTGAATCAAATGATTCATCTTCCTTTGACTAATGTGTCCCATTCTCCTATGCCAGGAGATTGAATCCTTCTCAGTAGCTTTAGATAGAAAGCACTGAACCTCATGATCCGTTGTAGCAGCTGTTGACAGATCCAAGACATAAAGGTCTTTATATCTTGAAGCAGTCATTAGAACTTGGTCCTCTGGGATCATATATTCTTTCTTCAGCACGTAACACTTCTTTTTGTTGAAGATGACTTTAAATCCTTTATCACAGATTTGGGAAACACAAAGTAAGTTGTTCTGAAGTTGTTGAACGTAGTTCACCTTATCAAACTTAACTTTCTGATTTCCCACTTCTCCCTGAGCTGTGATATAGCCTCCTTTGTTTCCTGCAAAGGAAACATGCCCTCCTTTTATTTGTTTGACGTTAGATAAAAGGGCTCTATTTCCTGTCATGTGCCTGGATGCTCCGCTTTCTATAATCCACGTGTTAGTCACAGCACTGTATCGAACACCCTGCACATACAAAGTAAATGAATTAGTTTAGGTTAGGAACCCAAGCTTTGACTGTCTTGGGTTTCCCAGAGGCATCACACATCATAAACTCCACCCATTGACCCTTAGAGGGTGAGGGTAGCTCAGGTTCCTTCTTGTCATCAGTATCAGACACGTAGGTTGACTTTTCTTTCGATAAGCCAGATTTGTGCAATGCCTGTTTATGATAAACAGTCGTCTGGCTTGCAAGTTTATGATTAAACTTTCTAGGTGGAGTTAAAGAGCTCCTCTTAGAAGACTTAGGTTTTGAGTCCTGAAATTCAATCTTCTTCCTAGGTGTCTGATAAAAAGTACAGTAGGAAGCAATGTGTCCATATTCTCCACAGTTGTAGCACGCTCTGCTATCAACTTTATGATTAAACTTTCTTTGTGGAGAGGTGCGTGACACTCTAGTAACATCAATCACTTTAGGTTTTGACTCTTGTATGTTTGATGTTTTCTCTGGTTTAACAAAATTTACTGTTTTAACCTGTTTAACATGTTCCACTTTTTGGTTAACTGGTTTTTGACTTGAATCATGTGAGAAAGTAACATCTGAAGTCCTTTTAGGTTCTGATTTGACTTTGTTAGAACTTGACTTTAAGTTAACCTTTTCAAACTTCTTTTCCAGATTAACACAAAGCAATTTTCCCTTTGCCTTTGAAGTGGTCTCCTTTTGTTTGTTTCCAGTGTCAATAGATGAACATAGGGTATCTGGATCACTCACAAGAGGAGTAGTCACTACATGATCCTTGATGGGATTACTACTTAAAGGTCAGGTGGTGGTGGAACCACTTTGTAGCCCAGTCCCTCCCCGTTGTTCCTTTCTTTTACTAAGTGTTGGACTATGTGCGATGAACTAGTCCAACTATGCAGTTTCTGTTTTAGTGAATTTACTTCTACTTCTAGAACTGCCTTTTGTTTCTTAGTGTCTTCTAGGGAGTTTAGATAGTACCTAATGTCATTTGCTTGGTTAAAGGCCACTACTTTGGTTCCCCTAAGTTGTTTAGTCAATAGGTCTATTTTTTCTTTATAACTATGCTCATTTTGTTTTAGTACTCTATTATCCTCAGTGCACAGACGTAAATCTTTTACTAAGTTATCATTATGATCTAATAACCTAGCAAAATTTTCATCTATGCTATTCCTAAAAGTATCACAATCAGAACAAGCATGATTATTAAAAATTTGGTCAGTGGTACTTACCTGAGTTGGTTCAGAAGAGTTAGCCATCAGTGCAGCATCAGATGTTTCCGGTTCTGGTGATTCTGACTTTTCTGTCTCTGACGTGGAAACTTCCTCATTTGGCTTGTAACTGACCTCAGCTGCAGTTGTTTCTTCACTATGTGACATTGCTATCTCAACTACTAGATCACCTTCACTCACAGAATCATCATTAATATCCTCACACTGGCAATGTTAGATTCTCCTGGTGAGACAAACCTAAAACTCCAATCCTGTCCTTCATCATCATGAGCAGTCATGGCTTTTGAATCCTTGTTTGATGAAGTAGAACTAGAGGCTTGCTTGTCTTGGCGAGTAAAGGACGAGAACGGGTTCCCATTACCCGTCTTCTTTGGCTTGACACATTCTCTTTTGAAGTGCCCCTTCTCACCACAGTTAAAGCAGGTCACTTTACTCTTGTCGAAGCCAAGGTGGTATCCTTAGTAGCAACCAAGTTCTGTCCAGTCTTTTTCACAAACTTCTTCGCCCTCCGGACAGCACTTGCTAAGGCCCACATTATATCCATTCTCTCAAGCTCCATTTCATCCACCTGCTCGTAGTCCTCATCTTCCAGATGGCAGTTTCCAATCTTCCCGGCAACAAGTCCATCATATGAATGAACCACTGCTGCTAAAAGATCCATATGCTCTCGAGCTACTTCCACGGTCACATTACCGAGGTTCTCGATCTTCAGTTTGGTAGCACTTGCTTCTGATCCAATATAATGGGTACATGATGACCCAGACGTGTCTGATCCAGAAGGAGAAGCATGTGAAGGACCTAACGAGCTAGACACAAAAGCAGTCTGGAGTGGTGCTCCAGATGTCTTAGCTTGAGGCGTGGCGTTGTATAAAGCTGGATTTTGTGTGTACGAAGACTTCTGAGCTCTATACTTCATCCTTAGTGCTTCTTCTCGCAACTTAAGAATGAAGTCATTTATATCCAGCTTTACAAGCATTCCATTCTGTCTCAGGTTAGACACGAATGTAGCCCACTTACCAGGCAATCCGTCTGCGAAGTTGCTTACTTTCTCTTCCATGGTAGTAGCCACTCCATGTGTATGCAATTCGCTCATCAAGTGGTAGAATCTGTCTATGACTTCGTCTAAACTTTCATTACCAATTGATGAGAAGTTATCGAATTCCTTCTTTAACTCCTTTGCCTTGATTGCCTTCAATGACGCATTCCCATCATATCTCTTCTCTAGCTCATCCCACAGTTTCTTGGACTGCTTATTCTCTTAATACTGGTGGAATATGTCTTTGGGGATAGACTGAGTGATCAATGCATAAACTCTTTTCTCTGCATTGTACTTTACTTTCTGTGCGTCTGTCATCCCGCTTAATGTTAGCTTAACCCCATCAGCTCCCACCGGTGTACTATAACCAATCTCAATGGCTTCCCACAGATTAGGATCTACTCCATTAAGGTAGATCTCAAAAAGTTGTTTCCAGTGGGGAAACTCATCTAAAGTCAAAAGCTTTGGTGGTTTATTGTGATTCCCCACCTCACTCTCAAGCAACAGCAGGTTTTGTATCCTTGAGTCCTTCCCAGCAGTAAAGGCTGACATCTGATTTTCCATGACTGATAAACTTATAATCTAATCAAACAAACTTTCACTGATGCGACTGAAGGATGCGAATGATCTAATCGTGCGTATAAACTCTACGACTCGTTCAATCGTGCGGCTGAACTGGGCGATTGGTTCAGTCGTGCGAATGAATCTGGTGTGTATGAGCTATGCGAATGAACAGTTCAGTCGGCCGAATGAGGGTGCGACTAAGTCCAATCGTGCGTATGAGCAATGCGAATGGTGTCCAGTCGTGCGAATGAGTCACTCGTGCGACTGAAGCTGCTGTTTTGCGACAATTTCTAGGTTTGATGGGTTTCAGCCGTAAAGATTCGAAATTTCACAAGTTCTAATCGCCTAAGGCCGTAGAAACCAAACTTCGATGAGCAGGGAACTTCCAAGATCACTTTTGATGCCAAAGATTACGTTTTTAGTGCAAAAACACAAACTTTTATGCAATCTTGATTGAATCAACACGTAATCAAGAGTCAAAGCTCTGATACCACTTGTTAGGACGCGGTATTTGACCGAAATACCTACAGATTAACGTGTAAACCAGATCAAATAGTGCGGAATCCTATTTGATTGGCGATCCAATCAGTGAGAACACACGAAGAATCAATCAAGTATTGAAACTAACGTTAGAAATCGATTGGGAATCGATCTAATGTGTTCTATGAACTTGGAGAACGAATTAAGAGGTTTCTGGACGGCTAGGGTACGTCTGGAATCGTAAAATAATCAGGAGTTTTTCCTTTTCATGAATTGAGTTGTATTTATAGGTTGGTATTATTCAATCGTGCGACCGAACCATTAGTTTGGTTCAGTCGTGCGATTGAACCATGCGGTTGATTCATTCGTATGACTGAGTGTTCAGTCGTGCGACTGAGCCAATCTTATGTTACAATCGTACGACTGATCCAGTCTCCTAGTTTAGTCGTGCGACTGAGTCAATTGTGTGAAGTTATTCATGCGTATGGTTCATTCGCATGAGCCATTCGCATGAGAACTTCATTATGTTAAGTTTGAATGTATTAATTAATAAACATTATATGTAATCATTCAAGCAATCACTAACCTAATTAACCAATTCAATGTTGACACATTAATGAAACATTAAACATAATAACTAACAAACTATCAATATCATTTCATTAATCATACCAAACAAGATCTATTACATCACATATCATGATCTAGGGACATACATGTATCAACATACACAACGCTGGTCTATGGAAAGAAAAATCCGCCTCAGCGTCTGAAAATGAGAACAAACAAAAATCTGAGCTTCCCTACCTCAAATGGTTAATGGGTTGAGTTTATGATGTGTGATGCCTCAGGGAAACCCAAGCCAGTGAAGGCTTGGCTTCCTAACATGAACTAATGTTTTCATTGAATGTGTAGGGTGTTCGCTATAGTGCTGAGACTAACACGTGGATTGTAGATAGCGGAGCATCTAGGCACATGACAAGGAATAGAGCTCTCTTATCAAACTTTAGACAAATCAAATAAGGGCATGTTTCATTTGCTGGAAACAAAGGCGGGTACATCACAGCCCAAGGGAAAGTGGGAAATGAGAAAGTTAAGTTTGATAAGGTAAACTACATCAACCAACTACAAAATAACTTGCTTTTAGTTTCTCAAATTTGTGATAAAGGATTCAAGGTAGTCTCGACAACAAGAAGTGCTATGTGCTAAAGAAGGACTACGTGATTCCAGAGGACCAAATCCTAATGTCAGCTTCAAGATATAATTATCTTTATGATTTGGATCTCTCAAAGGCCTCTACAATGGATCATGAAGTTCAGTGCTTCTTGTCCAAAGCTACTGAGAAGGACTCAATCTCAAGGCATAGGAGAACGGGACACATAAATCCGAGGAAGATAAATCACTTGGTCCAGAATGATCCAGTGAGGGGAGTAAATGTCAAAAACTTCCAACTCCCGGATTTCTGTGTTGCGTGCAAAAAGGGCAAACAGACGAAGAAGTCTTATAAGGAAAATAAAGATCATTCTATAGAACTTCCTCTTGAGCTCCTTCACATGGATCTGTTTGGTCCAATCAGTACAAGAAGCATCATAGGCGACTGTATTGCTATGTAGTTACAGATGACAAATCAAGATTCTCTTGGGTAAAGTTTCTGAAATCCAAATCAAAAACATTTGAATCTTTCGAGGAGTTAGTAACTACATTGGAATCCTTATACAAGCTGAAGATACGACAGGTGCGCTCATACAACAGAACTGAGTTCAAGAATTAGTGGATGGAGGCCTATTGCAAGGAAAAGGGAATTGTGCATCAATTCACCTCTGTCTGCACTCCTCAGATGAACGGGGTTGCTGAACGGAAGAATCACAGCTTGATAGAGACGGCACGTACTATGCTGGCAGACTCGAAACTGCTTATTCAATTCTGGAATGAAGCAGTGGCAAATGCATGTTACACACTTAGTTGAGTTCTGGTTGTGAAACGCCATGGAAAAATATGCTACGAGTTACTACAATGACATAAACCTAACTTAGAGTATCTCGAACCGTTTGGTGCTCCATGCACCCTGCTGAAGAAGACTCAGGAGGGAAAATTTAGTGAGAAGGTTGATGAAGGGATTTTTCTAGGATACAACATACCAGACAAGAGGGTTTACAACAATTCAACGGGTCAAGTAGAGGTGTGGTGTAACGTTGATGTTTAGAGATACATCACACCGCCTGCTGGAAAAGGACATGCTTACTTCTTCGACTATGATGGATTCTTCAAATCCTTCAATATTCCTCTTTCCGCTTCAGAAGACGTGTTGGCAAACAAGATGTTGTATGATGTCTTGAACACACCTTCTCAAGACTCAACACCATCCAGTTCATAAAGTCAATCATTTACCAATTCAAGGGGAGCACTTGATATGAGTGACTCCACCTCTGATGAAGAAAATGTGGAAAATGATCAGAACAACCAGAATGCACAGGTTTCGCCTACCTCAAGTCCACAAGCATCTCATAATGATGTGTCTGAGATGTCGGATCCTCAGACTCCTATTGCCTCAGATTAAGAACCAAATGTTCGCAATCTTGATTCTGAGGTAGTTGTTCCAACAACTCCCAACTCACATCTAAACATCTATCATCCTTTGGATAATGTTATAGGAGATGTGAGATTAGACTTTCAGACTAGAAATCAGCTATACTCAGTTGATTATGCCTCTGTGATTGAAAAGGGATACCTTCACAATGGTGCCTACCGCTGCTTTGTGTCTCAGTTTGAGCCAAAGTATGTAAGTGAAGCACTAAATGATGAGGCTTGGGTGAGTGCCATGCAGGAAGAACTTCTTCAGTTTAAGAAGTTAGGTGTGTGGACTCTAGTAGATATACCTAAAGGTGCAAAAGTCATGAGTACCAAATGGGTCTTGAAATGCAAGAAAGATGACCAAGGAGTGATCATCAGAAACAAAGCTCAGCTTGTTGTTCGGGGTTTTCAACAAGTTGAGGGTATCAACTACAATCAAGTGTTTGCACCAGTGGCACGGATGGAAGCAATATGTATCTTCCTTGCCTATGCATCGTATATGAAAATCAAAGTTTATCAACTAGATGTGAAAAGTGCGTTCCTTCATGGTGAGATTCGAGAGACAGTGTATGTCAGTCAACCCGAGGGATTTGAGGATCCATATCATCGTGACAAAGTTTACAACTTGACAAGGCACTATATAGGCTTCATCAAGCTCCGAGGGCCTGGGATGAGAAACTCTCGACTCATGTTGTAAAACACGGTTTTTGCAGGGGAGTCATTGACTGTACATTGTTTGTCAAAGAAAAGGATGGAGATTTACTGCTGGTACCAATCTATGTCGATGACATAATCTTCGGTTCAAAGAATGAAGAATTATGCAAAGAGTTTGAAGAAGTAATGAAGTCTAAGTTTGAGATGAGTGCAATGGGGGAGATGAAGTTCTTTCTCGGGTTACAAGTGGATCAGCCACCAAATGGAATCTTCCTACATCAGACCAAGTATGTAGGGGATATTCTCAGTCGGTTTGACATGGAGAATGCTTCTACAGCTGGCACTCCCCTTGCTACAAAACATGCTGTAGCACCCGATGAGAATGGTGATCTGGTAGATGCCACTATATACTAAGGGATGATCAGATCTCTCATGTATCTCACTGCCTCATGACCTGATATCATGTATGCCACATGTTTATGCTCATGATATCAACCAAAGCCTAAGGTGAACCAACTAATTGGGGTCAAAAGGATTTTTTGTTTTCTGAAGGGCACACCCACACTTGGGTTGTGGTACCCTCATGATGATGACTTTGAGCTTACAGCATATAGCGACTCGGATTACGGTGGCTGCAAGATGAACTACAAGTCTACATCAGCAGGGTGTCAGTTCTTTGGAAGAAGATTAGTAACCTGGCAGTGTAAGAAGCAGACCTCAGTTGCATTGTCAACCTGTGAATCTAAATAAGTTGCTGCTGCAAGCTACTGTTCTCAAATCATATGGATTCAACAGCAAATGCGGAATTACGGTTCGAACTTCTCTTCTACTCCTATCTTTGTTGATAACTCTGCTGCAATTACAGTCACTAAGAACCCAGTCCAACATCCTAAGACCAAACATATCGGTATTAAATATCACTTTATACGTGATTGCTTTGAAAAGAACTTAATCGATGTGGTAAAAATAAATTTGGATTTTCAACGCGCTGACCTCTATACAAAGGCATTTGACAAACCATGTTTTTTATATTTGTTAGAGGTCAACGGCATTAAAAAGAAAAGTGAGGTCATTCCTGAAGATGACCATGTATAGTCCGATGCGTCGTGTCTAATTTCTTCTATTTTTAAAATTTTTTATTTAATTTTATTTTATTTTGTTATCTTGTCTTTGTTTAATTTTACTTAGTTTAATTACAATTGTTTTATTTCCTTGCCTATTAAAATCCTAAAACGCTAATCCGTGATGGTTTTATAATTTTAGGGGGAGAATAGGTTTAGGCAGCATAAAAAAGGGCGAGGGAAAAGGAGAGGCAAGCTAATAAAAAATAAGATCGTATGTGTGATACCGATTCAGTTTTTGGAATATAATAGTACACAGGTACAAACCATTTCGACTTTAAAAAATCAAAATTGAAAAAGATGCAAAGCTCAAGTATAAGTCTGTGTAGTCTGAGCAATATAAAAGGAAATACGATAGATAAGCTAGCTACCACTAAGGTAACACAAAGAAAGTAGACCTACAGGTTGCTAGACCACAGATGATATGTCGGTAGATTCAACACAATAGATGACTAGACGTTTTGCTGATCTCAAGATTAAACTAAAATGTTTGACTAGCTGTGGGTAACACCTTATCCCTAGTTAACACAATCAACAAGATTCCAATAAGGGGTGACAAGCAAAATAATCGCTACAAATGTGTGCGTAAGACCAAAGCTTGAGCAAAAGCACATAAAACAATGCAATCAAACTGATAACTTATGTTGTTGGTGAGATCTGTGCAAAAAGAATGAAAATGCTCAAACAAGAAGATGGGTTATGTGCCTCCCTACTGTGCGGTGGCACTGACCTAAGGATAAGCATAATCTATATATTCTAGAACTCATTGTTGTTTGCCGCCTTTTTGTTGTGCGGTGGCACTGACCTGGGGATTGGCTTCTATTTGAAAGTTCTAAGAATACCCTCTTCTTGAACACCACCCTGAGACCGCTTAAAAATCTCCTGAGGAATGTTGATTACCATATAAGTGTGGGATCCACTAGAGCTGGTTGAAATAAACAAATATCAAACTATGTTGAAAGTCTGTGTATGAATTTAAGAGGAAAAATATACTGACAATCATTATGGCTACAATTCTTAAAAGTTCAAATCAGTGTGGGAACCTGAGAAGTACTAGCATGATTTCCTAGCTTTGCTAACTGACTCCAGATGAAAAACAAGAATAGAGCATCAAAGTCTTTTAAATAACTTGTCCTGAATGATTGAATCTCCTGTCTGATTCTAACTTGAATTGGTCTATGTATGGTTTAAATGATTGAGGCTAACCTCTCAGAAAAATTATTCCTTAGGATTACGTCTTAGGAATTTACCCTCATGAAAACACAAAAACCTGTCCTAGTTTTAAGTTTTAGCATTATTTCTTTTATTTCTGTACAAAGTCTTTAAATTTCATTTTTGTGTAGTATCGGACTATGTCATGGAAGTTGATAAGGGACCTTATCATCCAAAAGGTCACGTCTGAGGTGACCACACATGTTTTCAAATAAAATTGGGTCACGTCTGAGGTGACAAAATATTTTAAAAAGATCACATCTGAGGTGATCAAAGGTTTTTCAAGATAAAATGATCATGTCTAAGATGATCAAGTGCACATAATGTTTATTCAAAAGTTAAAAGGGTGTAATTTGTAAACTGGTCCCAAAGTCAAATTCATAAGTCTGACCCATTCGCACGAATGGACCATGAGTATGGACCAATCATACGAATGGACCATACACATGCATTAAACAGCCAAATGGACATGAGTATGAACCATTCACCCGAATGACTTATCAGAATGACCCATTCGACCGAATGGGAGTGTGCGAATGAGTCAGTCGACCGACTGGGCTCCAATCAGGCAACTAAAAGTGCACGACTGAGCCAATCACCCGACTGAGTTCCATTCACCCGAATGAACCGAGCGAATGAGTCCAGTAGGCCGATTGAGCTCAGATTCAGTCTAAATAGGGCCACATTCGATCGCATTCAGCTCATCACTTCCGTTCGCCCTTATATCGCACATCCTACTGTTACGCTGCCCAAATTTCTTTAGACCTTGATTATACATTCCTATTGATCTTCTAACGTGTGTGTGCATTTATACAGGTATAATGTGATGAAATCTCATAGAAATAAGAAGATATGGTGCCCTAATTAGTGATTTGAGATTGAAACAAGAACCGAACAACTCAGTGGATTAATGACCTACTGAAACCATGTAAAATGTTAAAAATAATGTTATTAGGTTATTCGTTAAGTGATTGCGAGTCTAAAGAACCTATACATAACGTTTAATTTCATGAATTGGTCAAGATTCGAACCTCTGTCGACCGAACAATGGGTCATGCAACTGGTCATCTGGATGAACTCCAATCGCACGATTGAGCTAGTCGAATAGCTCAATCGGCCGAATGTATCATACGAATGAGCTCAGTCGTCCGACTTAACCAATCACAAGATCAGTCAACCGATTGAACTCAGTCACCTGTTCATTCACCCGAATGAGTCCAGCCGCAAGATAGGACAAGCGACTGAACACCGTTGCATGGTTCATTCGTATGAATAAATCAGAATGAATTCTATCAAGTTACTTAAAACTAATTTGTGGTATGTGAGTATCTAATGTTTTTGTGTCTTGTGTTATAGATCGATGGCTGATAGATGGTCTATCAATCCCAAGCACAACATCTATGCTCATTTAGACCACACAACTCGGAATGGTGCCGAGTTTGTAGAGATCATCGCTTTTCTCAATCGATCAAGAATACACAAAGCTATCTCTAGTCCATGCACTCCCTATAGGTCTATACACCAGGCCTTCTGGGAGAATGTATCAGTGGACAGATCACGAGAGCCATATCACATTCGGAGCTCCATCTGTGGTATGGACATAGAGATTACTGCTGAAGACATTCGGCGAGTACTTGGGTTGGGAGATGATGCTGGATACCCCACCAAGCTACACCCACTGAAAGTGAGAGGCGTTTTCTGAGGATTAAGTACACTGGGGACATCAACTCAGGTGTACTCAACAAGAGCAACCTATGCCCCTAGAGTAAGTACTTGGCACATGTTGTTCTGAAGTGCATAGATTCCAAAATGGGTGGGTTCGACGACCTATCAGACCAGATACTAAAAGCCTACGTGGCACTGGTGCTGAACTACCCCTTCAGCTTCTCTAGCATATCTTCTCTTACCTTGTAGAGAATTTGGAGGCAAAGGGAAAAGAGGGTTTTTGCATGTACTATGACATCCGTCACCTTAAGGTCAGTCCAACAACATAATTAACCATAGAATTATTCTTAATTATTCTTCCTCTTCTTCATGAACTCCTTTTTTAAGAAATCATGTTTGCTTTATTACCCTTGTGCCTGTACTTCCTTCGTGAACGTGTGCTAAACCTAAACCTTTTATAAATTTCATCACCATTATCACCAAATATACCATTTTTTGTTATAACCATTGTCATTAATAAAACCATTTTAAGTCATCAATTACCATTAAAAGCAGTTTTAACATTAAAATAACGAGCACTTTTAAAAGCCGTTTTCAAACGAAACAAACTTTGGGAACTCGGTAGCTAAGTGCAGGGACTAAAACTGAGAGTTTGCAAACATGGGATGGGTATAAAAACCCCATTCCCAGCCATTTTCTTCATCTTCTTCATTTCTTCTTCACTTTCTTCTTCATCACCTATCATCTTCACTTTTGCACCAAAAACGCTCCATTGGTCTCGTTTTCTCCGTCTAGGCTTCGTCTACAACCTAGTCTACTCCATCCTTGCAGGTAGAGGACCTTGGTTGTGCATTTCTTGCTCGTTTTACTGCTGTCCATTTCTAGGGTTTCGGGTGTTCGGTTCAACTCAAACACAAGAGGTCGTGTGGGTGGGTGTTGTGTCTTCTGCGTGTGCTACGTGTTTGTGTGTGTTTGTTATGTTATTCTGGAAGTCCTTGTTGTGTAAAACCCGTGCTTTGGGCAGCCGAAGGTTTCTTTGCACTTCAACAGTCGCGAACCTGTAGTTCAGGCGACTGGGTCTGTCATGTGACTGAGCCGTGCAACTGGGTGAGTCTTGCGACTGAGTCATGCGACTATGTCATTCGGGCGACTGAATCGTGCGACTAGGGATGTCATGCGACTGAGTTGTGTGATCGAATGAATGTGTGTGCGATTGAGTCAATGCGGATGAATGTGTGTGCGATTGAGTCAATGTGGATGAGTGTTGTGTGCGATTGAGTCAATGCAGATGAATGTAGTGTGCGATTGAGTCCTACGACCGAATGAATGTATGCGACTGTGCGTGTATCGCACGAATGAAGGCCAATCGTACGAATGAAGGTTCAGTCGTACGAATGAAACTGATTCGTATGAATAAAGGTTGATTCATGCGTATGGAAGTTAAGTCGTGCGATTGGGTGTTGTGTGGTACGACTGAATGCCAGTCGTGCGAATGAAGGTTCAATCGTGCGAATGAAGCTGATTCGTACGATTAAAGGTTGATTTGTACGAATGGAGTGTTGAGTCGAGCGTCTAGTCCTGTTGTGTGACTGATGATGCTGTGTGTGTGAATTCCCTTCCTGAATGTCTTGTGATGATAAGGTAACATCAGTAAAAGTGTCATTGCTTGACCGCAAAGATTAAAGTCAACGCTATCAACAGGCACATACTATTTCAATTTAAATCAACCTAACATTTTACAATTATCGACAACCCATTTGGGACTACAAATATTCAACAACTACTATCTTTTATAATAATGGGATCTTTATACGGATGTCATTAGCAATGACGACTACTCTTAGTACTTGGATCTACATAAGATCTGATACGTGTGTCCGCTTGTGTGTGTGCTACCCACGACCAAACCGATACAACCCGAACCGACTAAACATTACTATATGCTTTATACACGTCATTAATGCTAAACAATAACTGTCAATAGGTGTTTGACTATTCATTGCACACAACTGTCGGGAACTTTGATCATTCATACTTACCACTTAACATGTGAGTTTTGTGGCCCCTTTTTTGTTTATACAACTTTTCAATCATTTACAAACTTGGGGGAAAAGTATGTTCACCCACTTTTCATGCTGTACAACATACATACAATTTACATACTTAGAATCAACGTGCTGTTGTTTTGTGAGTACTTATCTGATACATGCTTGGGCCTGCTTTGTGGTTTTTTCTTACAACCATTTAATTCCAGTGTGGGAACCGACGGATAGGTATTGGTAGTACTACTTGGTTTGACACCCCCACCTTCGTGTTGGTATACTAGTTAGTACCAACAGATGCCAGGAACGGACCTTGGGTGAATATATTCTGACAAGATTCTTTGTGTACGTCATTAGGTTTGGTTGTAAAGCTCTTGTCCTGTGATTTTGCTTAGCTATAACTGTATGCATGGCATTCTGCAACAACTTTATACAACAAAAATTACTTATTTACTTTTAAACCTACGAGCTCACCCACAATTTTGTTGACCATTTTGAGCATATCTTTTCAGGTGATCATGCTAGCTGAAGATCTAGGTGTGCTGCCTTAGTGGAGACCCTAGGATGCAATTTCGGGCTAAACTTGTCATTTTGTAAACATTTGATGTAGTTTGTTTTAATCAACAATTACTCTTTTGTTACTTGTTCAAAGGTTGTGAGAAAAATACATTACAATGTTGATATTCGTATTTGTGTGATCATTTGGTTGCGTGTGCTTATGGCTATGTTGTCGTGAACACTGACTATACACGACACAAGTCCCCTTGTTGTCGGGTGTCGTCATGACATGCTTGCTATCATTTATTATATTGCATCTCTATCGCTTACCATGTGTTATGACGATTCCCGTCTCGTTACGCCCCCGTGTTTCTACTCTTAGCGGGGGTGTGAGAGACTGGTATTAGAGCCATTGGTTATAGAGAATTAGGCAATACACTTGACCTAGACTATAACCTAAGAACCTTCATGTAGATTTGCATGCTAGGGTTGTGTGCATTTTATATCTCATACATGTTCCCCATTACTTGAGTTGTTTATCTGTCTGTTTCGTGATCTTTTCACTCTGTGAGGGAGCCCTTGTTGTTGGACCAAAAGAACCAATGAGCAGGATCAGAAAAACCTTTAAGTCCTATAGACGTCACAACAACTACTGAAGACCACAACAGCTGAAGACAAGTGCTGAAGACAAAGTCTAAAGACAAGTGCTGAAGACAAAGTCTGAAGACAAGTGCTGAAGACAAAGTCTGAAGACAAGTGCTGAAGACAAAGTCTGAAGACAAGTGCTAAAGACAAAGTCTGAAGACAAGTGCTGAAGACAAAGTCTGAAGACAAGTGCTGAAGACAAAGTCTGAAGACAAGTGCTGAAGACAAAGTCTAAAGACAAGTGCTGAAGACAAAGTCTGAAGACACAAGTGCTGAAGACCAAAGTATCAGACGTTGTCACAACAACTGAAGAGGTCTTCTTCAGTAGTTGTGACGGTTTACCTTTCAGTAGTTTTATGTTTTATCTGTTCAGTAGTTTGACACAACAGTTGAAGAATACTTCTTCAGTTGTTGTGCTCATCAGTAGTTTTATGTTTTTTAGTAGTTTTGTAAAACGATTGAAGAGCTTGTTCTTCAGTCGTTGTAGTTTCAGTAGTTTCTTATCAGTAGTTTTATATTTTGTACTTAACACTCTGATATGTTCTCAGTAGTTGTGAACATTTCAGTAGTTTGTTAAGAGTTAGTTATTTTTGTACTAGATCTGCCTGTTGTCACTTTCCCGTGATAACAGCAGCAATTGCACTCTATATAAGGAGTGTCAACCTATTGTAATAAGAGAATGATTTGATCAGAATATTCGATATCATAGAAACATTCCTTGTTACAGAAATATATTCTCTCGTTATAACCGTATTTGTTCTTAATGCATACGAGTATCAAATTCTTGCTACAATTTGTCTAATTCTTGTTCTTATTCCGCTGCGTTACGCTCTAATACATAAAACTTGTGATCACTGATCCTGACAAATGCTATCAGAGCAGGTTAATCATTGATTGATCTAATAATTGATCATTGAAACTGCTATTCAAGATCCAAGTTTGATTGAATTAGCATTTTTTTGGCAAGAAACGGTTATAGAGATTGAATTTTCTATGTTTCTGGTCATTCATCCTGAGAATTTCTCTTGGTTTTCATTGAGTCTGTTGTGGTCTATGTAAAAACATTTAAAAGCTTGAATTAAATTGTATTTGGACTGAAAATGACTACTCCTTCCAATGATCCTCACAATACTAGTTCCTCAACCAAGCCTCCAATGCTGGTTAGGAATGAGTATAACATATGGCAACGACGAATGCTCCATCACCTGTCTATTAACATCGCAGGTTGTTGGACATCTGTGGTACATGGTCCACACAAGCCTATGGTGAATAACCCGGAAACTAATCAAATGGTTACGAAGAGGAGGGAGCAATACTCAGATGAGGATAAGAAATTGTTTGAGATTGATGCAAAAGCCCATGGAATTCTGGCCATGGCACTGCCCAATGAAATCTATTCTGGGCTAATGCATCATGAAACTGCCCATGACTTCTGGAATGCCTTGAAAGAACAATTTGGAGGAACAGATGAGGTCTTGGCAAATAATAGAGAAATCCTTGCCCAACAATATGAGACATTCTCTCATAGAAAGGGTGAGACACTGACTCAACAGTTTGAGCGGTTCTCCTGTTTGATCTCTGAATTAAAAGTGGTCAAACTTGAGTACACCAATATCCAGATGAATAACAGATTTCTCAGATCACTGCCTGAGAGATGGGACACATATACTATTGTCCTACGCTCTAGTGCAAATTTGGACAAACTATCTCTCACCCAACTCCATGGGAAACTGCTCACATTTGAGAGAGAGATAGAACAGAAACGAAAACTGTCTTCATCTGGAAAGCTCACTGAAGAGTTTGTACCAGGCAACACTGCCTTGGTTGGTCATGAGTCAGAATATGCTTCATCTGAATGCCAGTATGATGAGCATATTGATTTCTCCACAAACACTTCTGATTCTGCGTTTGTGAGTGTTGATAGTCAGTTTACTAGGTGTAATAATGACAATCTATGCTTCATCATGGATGATCTCAAGGGGATTGCTGATGATGACTTAGAAGAGATGGATATTTTAAGCCAAATGGCCTTAATAAATATCAGATCTCAGAAGTTCTAGAAAAGAACTGGAAGAAAGTTCCCAGGACTCTCTGGCAAAACCAAAGTTGGTTTTGACAAGAGTAAGTTGAAGTGTCACAAATGCCACAGGCTTGGACACTTTGCTAGAGAATGCAGATCATCTGGATCTAATTCCTCTGCACCTTTTGTGACTTTCCCTGGCAATAGTCAACAACACAGAGGGCAACATCCTGTCAATTCTAGTCATCATTCTCAACCACAATCTCCTGCATATTTTGTTCCTCAGGGTCAAATGTCATATCCTTACCCCTGTTATTACATGCCACAGTCAAATCAAGTTCAAGTTCCTATAGTACCACAACCTCATGCACTACCAGAACCTCAACCATCTCAATCTCATCAACCTCCTCAACCTCAACAACACAGCTTCTTCACCCCTGGAGTTGTTGACTGGAGCAGTTTACCGGATGACATGTCTGGTCATGAACAAATGTTCACAGGTGCTGGTCAACATGGTGGTGACAGTCCTTTTGGGAATCTGGCTCTCATGGCCCTGGAGTCTACTAAGGTTCCTGCTCAAATGCATCATCTTCACAGGTAACTCAGGTATCTTCAGAGGCTAAAGCCAAGTTATGTTCTGAATCATGCATCGCTGCCTTTGTCTCCATTAGAGAGGCAAATGTAGCATTAATAAATCAAAACTTGAGCTTGAGAAAACCATTTCCAAAAGAAAAGCTGAGTTTGAGTCTGTTCTTAATAGTAAAAATGATGAGATTTATAAGCTTAAATGCCAATTAAATGATGAAAAGGCCAAGCTAGAGGTTATTCTGGAAGACCAGAGAAGTCTCAAAGAAACCCTTGCAGTCACCCAGGTAGAGTGTGATCGATGGGTACAATCATGCAAAGGTTTTGAAATGCTTCTTAGTAAGCATCTGCTTCCAATGTGAAGTTTGGTATTGGTTATAATCACACTGCTCCTCCTACAGATTTTGCTTCAAGAGCAGAAGTGAATTTTGATGGAGAAAGCAATAACCAATCCACCTCATCATGTGATTCACTTTTTGATAGAGCATCATCAAAAGTTGAAGTCAGCACTAAGCCCTCTCAGAACCCATCAGCTGATGTTGATGGTTCCACTGCTGACACTCACATGATCAAAGAGATGATCAACTCAGGAGCTATTTCTGGAAGTCCTGAAAGGACTGGAGAGCAAGATTTAGCACCTGAATTCAAACTCCAACTACTGTCAACACTAAAGAGAAGAAAACTGTCAGTAGAAAGAGTTTGAAGACTACTAAAGAGGAAGTCAATAAAGCAAATAATGCTTCCAAAGTACTAAAGAGCAAGTCTTCAGTAGTTTCATTCTCTTTAGTTGATGATCATCATAAGATGAAGAAGAAACCATGTGAAGTATGTGGTTTGTTCAATCATCTTACGGATGGTTGTTGGTACAAAAAGGGATCCAAACTCAAACATAAAGAGGAAAGTAAAGAGAAAATGGTTAAAATGAAAATTGAGTTTGAAGCCACTTTTGTACCAGCAACATCAAATCCTGTAACCCTTAAGTCCAAAAAGAAATCCAAAAAGGAAGGGGTTAAACAGGTAACAGCTGAGATTGCTCAAAAGAAGAAGGTGCAACATAGGAACTTATCAAACTCCAACGCCAATGTGTCTGAAGAGCTAAAAGCCTTATCACAAAATCAGACACAGCTGGTTATGATGGTTCAACATCTATTGGGAAGAGTAAACCAATTAGATGTTCCTATGTTGAATCCACAGAAAAGGATTCCTTTTCTTCACCAGTTTCTTCCTCTCAGGCTGTTGTTTCAAAACAAACATGTTAGTTTACCATCTGTTGATGAGAACAGACCTAAGACCAAAAGGTTTGGGTCTCAAAATCTAACTAATTTGTTGTATTTTGCAGGGTTCTTCAACATACCTAGAGGCATCTGGTATGTAGACAGTGGAGGATCCATGCATATGACAGAAACAAATCACTTCTTAATGACTACTCTCTAGGAAGGAGGGGTTTGTGTCATTTGGCAATGATGCAAAGGGTTACATCATCGGCAAAGGCTTTGTTTCCATTGGGGAAATAAAGTTTGATGATGTTAACCATGTGGAAATCTCAAGTACAACCTTTTGAGTGTCAGTAAAATGTGTGACAAAGGCCATGTTGCTCTTTTCACCAGTCAAAACTATCGGATTCTGTCATCCAAAGTTCTAAGTTTGATTGATAAGGTGTTGGATGAACACACTCTCCTAAAGGCCAACAGGACAGGAAGAGTGTATGCCTTAGATCTTTCCAAGAAAATAGATCTCAAAGGCCATCCTTGCCTATTTTTCAAGGCTTCCCCTCAAGAATCTAATCTATGGCATAGAAGGCTGGGTCATGTTAATCTCAAAAACATAAATCAGCTGATAAACCATGGTTTAGTAAGGGGACTGCCTAGAAGGAGTTCAAGTGTGAAGATAACTGCACTTCTTGTTTAAACGGAAAACAACACAAAGCTTCATTTCCCTCCATAGAAGAACCTAAGTCCACTGCCTGCTTACAGCTTCTTCACATGGATCTCTTTGGTCCTGTGAGAGTGATGAGTATGGCTAAGAAGAAATACTGTCTGGTAATTGTGGATGATTACCCCAGATTTGTATGGACTTTCTTCTTGCATTCAAAGGATGAGGCTGCGCAGTCCACACAACTGAACTTTGTGTTACATGTTGAGAAGCAGTATTCCCTACCAGTTAAGTGTGTGAGGAGTGACAATGGTACTGAATTCAAAACCACACACTTGATGAGTTTTACTTATCAAAGGGAATCAAGAGGCAGTATAGCATCCCAAGAACTCCTGAGCAAAATGGAGTAGTGGAGAGAAAGAACAGGACCCTTATTGAAGCTACAAGGTCCATGTTGGCTGATTCTGGACTGCCAATGACTTTTTGGGCTGAAGCTGTCAATACACTTGCTATGTACAAAATAGAGTTCTAGTAAATCAGAGGTTGATGAAGATTCCATATGAAGTTCTTCATCATTTGGCCCCTCTAATTTCATTCTTCAGAGCATTTGGGTGTCCTTGTTTCATTCTCAACACACGGAATCAACTCCAACAATTTGATCCTAAGGTGGATGCAGTTGCTCCTGCAATACGTTCCTTATCAAACTCCTGCTCCTGTAATAAGCTATTTGATTTGGACATACTGCAATATGTTCCTTATCAAACTCCTGTTGTTGCTCCTGTCAACAGTTCACCACCTGGTGGTACTGCTGGTGCTGATGATGATGATGATAGCAGTACTCATCTCTTTAGGTTTAGTGATCAACTGCCTGATTCAGCTAGACCTGATATTCCTGTAGCTCCAGTAGCACCATCCACAACAAATGCTGATGAGATTTCTTCAAATTCAACTTCCTTTGAATTACCATCCACTGATTGGTTTCAAGGAAATGATTCACCATCACCATCTGTTGCTGCTGAGCCTGCTACAAACACTTGCACAAATCTCATTGTGTATCAAGATCTGAAGAATCACCCTATGTCTCAAATCATTGGTGATATCACTGCTGGCGTATCAACAAGAAGTCAATTGTCAAATTTCTGCCTCTATGCTCTCTTCATCAGTCAGCAAGAGCCAAAGAATTATCACATTGCTTTAAAGGACAATGGATGGGTTGATGCCATGCAGCTTGAGCTTCTTCAGTTCAAGAAACAACAAGTGTGGGAACTGGTTCCTCTACCTTCAGGTAAGTGTGCAATAGGCACTAAATGGGTGTTTAGGAACAAAACTGATGAAAATGGGCTTATTGTTAAGAACAAGGCCAGACTGGTTGTTCAGGGGTTTGCACAAGAAGAAGGTATTGATTATGATGAAACCTTTGCCCCTGTAGCCAGACTGGAAGCAATTCGATTGTTTTTAGCTTATGCTGCTTATCAAAACCTTAAAGTTTTTCAAATGGATGTCAAAAGTGCATTTTTGTATGGGAAAATCAAAGAAGAGGTTATGTATGTCAACCACCAGGCTTTGAGGACAATAAACATCCTAATTGGGTGTATAAGCTTGATAAGGCTCTTTATGGGTTGAAACAAGCTCCTAGAGCCTGGTATGAGACATTATCAAACTTTCTTCTAGAAAATAATTTCACTAGAGGCTCCATAGATAAGACTTTATTCATTAAGAAAGCTGGGCAGCATAATCTACTTGTTCAAATTTATGTAGATGATATTATTTTTGCATCCTCTGAGCCACAGTTGTGTGATGCCTTTACAAAGTTGATGCAACAGAAGTTTGAAATGAGTGCCATGGGAGAATTACAGTTCTTTCTGGGTTTGCAAATCAAACAACAGGCTGATGGAATTTCATTCATCAGTCCAAATACACAAAAGATCTTTTGGAAAAGTTTGGTTTACAAAACTGTAAGCCCTGTTCTATCCCCATGTGCAGCACCACACAACTGGATACAGATCAGAAAGGTAAAGTGGTTGATGAAACACTTTACAGATGTATGATTGGGTCCTTGATGTATTTAACAGCTTCTAGACCAGATATTATGTTTGCTACATGTGTTTGTGCTAGATTTCAGGCTGCACCTAAGGATTCTCATTTGATTGCAGTCAAGAGGATCTTTAGATATCTGCAAGGCACTCCATCTCTAGGTTTATGGTATTCTACTAGACATTCTGGTAAATTAGTTGCTTTTTCTGACAGTGACTATGCAGGGTGTAAGTTGACCAGGAAATCAACTTCTGGCGGATGTCAATTCCTAGGCAACTGCTTGATTTCTTGGCAGAGCAAGAAACAGACCTCAGTTGCTACATCAACTGCTGAAGCAGAGTACATTGCTGCTGCAAGCTGTACATCTCAGGTACTCTGGCTTCAAAACCAATTATTGGATTATGGCATAACAGAGACTAAGACCCTATTGTTAATGGACAGCTCTTCAGCTCTTTGTATTGTCAAGAATCCAGTCCAGCACTCTAGGACTAAACATATTGAAATCAGACACCATTTTATTAGAGATTGTTTTGAAAAAGGTCTGATTGATCCAAAATTTTTTCCTAGTGCTGATGAGCTTGCAGACATTTTTACTAAGCCTTTGGATAGTTCAACTTTCCACAACCTGGTGTTAAGGCTTGGTATGCTGCAGCTAGAATAAGTGACAACTACTGATGATCTCAGCTCACAAGTACTGATGATCATTAGTTCATTATTGTCATATATAAGTACGATGAGTTGTTTTTTCCCTCAGTAGTTTTATAACTACTGAAGGCTACATACTCACCAGTACTGAAGTCTTTATCTGTTAAAACAGCTGATGTAGTTACAACAGCTGATGTAGTCACAACAGTTGTTGTAGCCACAACTACTGATGTCAGAAATGCAGATAAGTACTGACGTCCTATGAAACACCTGAAAAGCAGATGAAAAGTCTGATGAGTAAGTGTTGAGGACAGTATGAAACAGCTGACAAGCTAAGAATTGACGAAAACAGCTGATGAGTAATTTCTCTTCAGTTGTTTCTACAACTGATGTTTCCTTCTAAACAACTGAAGCAATATCATGTCTTCAGTAGTTTACAACTACTGAGACTAACACCAAGTCTTCAGTTGTTTACAACACCTGATGGTAAAACCAAGGTTTTCAGTAGTTTCACAACTACTGATGACTAATACCAAGTCTTCAGTTGTTTCATCACCTGAAGTCAAAACTGTCTTCAGTAGTTTTATAACTACTGATGACTAAATCAGAGACTTCAGCTGTTTCAACGTCTGAAAGTCAATACCACGTCATCAGTAGTTTCAACAACTGATGACTCACACCAAAACCTTCAGTTGTTTTCTAACCCGATCCTTTAAATACCTTATCCCACCTTCAGAGTTTTTATCTTCTCTTCTCAAACCTAACGTTCAAAAACTCTCTACCCTCTCTTCATCAATGGCGACCATGCAACTAAAACCACGACACAACTGTGTCGCACATCTCACCAAATCGCCATACTGGACCAAGTTTCACAACGCCATCGATTTAATGGTTCATTCACCCTACAAAACGGCCTTTCTGGTAAATCCCACCATATATGCCGAATCCCTTAACCAATTCTGGACAAACGTCACTCTGGTCTCTGAGGAGAATGACACAGAGTCTCTTCAATCGTTTGTCCATGACCAAAAAGTGGTCATTACTCCAAACACTCTTCGCCAAACCTTAATCTGGATGATGCCACTTTCCCAACTGGTTATCCAAAGGGCACAACAGATAAATCATTTGCCCACCATGGATACCAGGGTAACCTGAGTGCATCTACCATACTGAAGAAACATTTCCCGGATGCCGAACGTCTCATATTTCATATGATAAATGTATGCCTTGCCTCCAAGACTTCATCATGGGATCAAATGTCCACAAGGTGGCAATAGGTAATGTACTCCATCCTTGAGCAACAACCTTTAAATTTTTCTAAAATACTATTTTTTGAGCTCAAGGATATGGCCCAAAAACAAACTGCTAACCGTTGGATATTATATCCTTGGTTCATAATGGCCATAATTGAAAACCAGCTTCAAGCTGGGGGACTTGTTGGCCTGGAAGTCCCTGCTATGGCTGTACTACCGGAAGTATACTCCTGGCATAACTCTGACCAATCATTGAAAATTGCTGCCAAGCTGCGCAAACCCACGCAACTGGAACCCCCAGCCACCACCTCCAAATCCAAAGTCCCCACCAAACCCACTAAAAAGAAGACCAAAAAGGCTACTCAGGGAAATGAGTCTCCTGAGGATGCCCCTGCAACACAAACGCAGGCTATATCCACTGGTTATAACCCCCCAGTGGATACAAGGACTTCACCAGCCACAGCCGCTCAGGATTCCTCTCAAAAGGAGCCTGCAGCAACCACAGAAGGGGTACCCACAAATCTGGGATCTTCCTTATTTGAGGAGATTGCCATTGAAGAGCACCATTCTCCTCAGGTGCACACTGCTTTTACCCCATCTCCCCATGCAACCGCCCCTAAAGTCCAACCATTATCATTGCAAACGTGCTGACTCAGCTGCATGCCTCTCCTCCTCCCCAACAACCACCAACAAAGGGGAGAACCATAGCTATTGAGGACGAGGATCACTATGCTTCTCACAACCCACAGCACCGGGGTTTACACGTTCCATCTCCTGGTATGGATATGGAGATTAGAACATCTAGTGAGGCTGCCACCTCTTCTGAATCAGCACATGATCAGAATGAGGCTGGTAACATTGCTAAGACCTCACTAGAGGCAACAGTTGATGAAGGACATAGTCCTGAGGCTGGAAGTCCCCAGTTCCAAGAAAAAGGGGCACATGCTAAAACTGGTCTACACCCAGTGCATGTACATCCTGCTACAAGCAGGAGGTCAGGTGATTCAGCATCTGCTGATGATGACCTGGGCTTCTTTTATGATGTTCTGGCCCAGAACACAATTCATGAGGAAGAAGTCAGTAGACTACAAAGACTACTTGACCAATTCTCTCAAGAAGCAAGTCCATCTGCCACCAACATAAACCCACAGATGGCACCTTCACCTGAAGGTCTCCCACACACTCAGCCACTCAAAACTTCCAAGCCACCAGCTTCTGTTTCTGGCACTGATTCTCAGGGACAGAACCCCTCTGAGCAAACAGTTGCTATCTTTCAGCAAACCCTACCTCTCATCACCCCAATGATCACAGACATTGTGATCAAAACCATGGATGAGAGGCTTCCCTCAATCATACAACCCCTGGTGGAGGAGATTGTGCGCACAAGGCTTTTTGCTACTCAAACCCTTGCAACCAATGCAACCAAAAGGGGGAAAGTCAGTCAGTGAAAGCAAAGAGGAAGAGCAAACTGAAAGAAAAGGAAACTGAGAAGGAAGAGGAGTCTGTGAAGGGAACCGAAAATGATCAAGTAGGTGATAGTCACAAAGACTTTCATGTCACATATAAAAAGAGGAAGGGTGAAGGAAAAGAGAAAGAACGCCAACTCGATGAGATGATCAAAATGGCAGATGCTACACATAGTAAATCAATGGATGCCATTATTGATCAACTGTATAGACAAGGGTTCGATACTGCACAGCTTGACTCAGAGATCAGGAGACTTGAAGTTGAAGAAATTAACTCAAGATGGGCAAGTTATGATGCATTAGAAAGAGAGAGACTAGAGATCATGATCAGATTCATTGCAAAATATCTTGGGAGATCATTAATCGAGATTAAATCATGGACCAGGGACAGTATCTTGGCCATAACCTCCAAGATCTGTTCGTCTGAAGCATACACTAAGGGCTTAGTAGTCGAAGCTTTGAATGAAGCAGGAGCAGGGAGCAGGACTGAGCTAGCCAAACACTCAAAAGCCACACTCACCTCTAAATTGCTAACTCAGCCTGTCAACATTCCCTCTCCAAAACAACCACAACCACAACCCACAAAACCAACTCCCTTACCCTCTAAACCAATAGCCGATGATTCACCCAAGAAGAAGAAGAGAAGGGTGTTGAGGCTAGAAGAAGAAGAAGAAGAGGATGATGTGGAAGAAGATAGGCTACCTCTGTCTGCAGTCCTAACATTGACTAAAGCCAAACCCATGCCCATCACTCCCACCTCACAGATGGAAACTGTGAGAGTAAAGATTGAAGAAGAGCAGCAGCAAAGGCTTCATGACGATGAGATGTTGAAAAGCATCGACAAAACTTATGCTGCTTCTTCATCAATAATTAGTATGAAGAAGGAAGCTCTGAGGTTGTACACCCTTGCCAACACATTTCAATATCAAAAGGAAAAGGTGAGAGTATGGCCTGATCCTAGGGTGGCTCACAGGATTGTAAAAAAAGACATTCTTTCGAGATACAAGGGCCAAGTAAAAAGGACCGTAGATGAAGAGATCACAGTGGTCCTTGTAGTATCACCCTGGGAGATTGTAGAAGATTTCAAGAAGGCCTATGAGACTAAACAGCCACCCCAAAAGATGTTAGAGAACAAAATTATTAAAAAGGGGTTAGTCTACAAGAGGCTTGAGAACTTCAAACAAAATGAGCTCAGTCTGTTACTTGAAGGGACTCATCCTGATGAGTTTGCATACAGACAGATTACAACAGTTGAGCTCAAAAATGGCAAACAGGCCAAGTACATCTCAGAGCTGTATGGGCGTGAAGGATTGTTTGATGGTGAAGCTGAGAACCTGACCATGGAAGAACAAATTATGTTTCTCAAAGCAGACACCAGAGAATCCTACAGGCTTATACATGGGAAGTGAGTCTCATGGATGGGGGAACAGCTCAGTGTCCAATTCCCCAATACAAAGCTCCCATCCATACATTGCCAACCAAATCATCAGAGACTCATTCCCAGGCCAGTGCTTATATGGGTCATCTTCTCAACTGATCAAGAAGGAAAAAGACCAACCATTCTGCCAACAATAAGTGGGACCTCAATAAAGTTAAGGTTTTGGCTGCATTGGTTCAGGGGGAATTTGTTGGACCAAAAGAACCAATGAGCCGGATCAGAAAAACCTTTAAGTCCCACAGACGTCACAAAACTACTGAAGACCACAACAGCTAAAGACAAGTGCTGAAGACAAAGTCTGAAGACAAGTGCTGAAGACAAAGTCTGAAGACAAGTGCGGAAGACAAAGTCTGAAGACAAGTGCTGAAGACAAAGTCTGAAGACAAGTGCTGAAGACAAAGTCTGAAGACAAGTGCTGAAGACAAAGTCTGAAGACAAGTGCTGAAGACTAAGTCTGAAGACACAAGTGCTGAAGACAAAGTCTGAAGACACAAGTGCTGAAGACCAAAGTATCAGACGTTGTCACAACAGCTGTAGAGGTCTTCTTCAGTAGTTGTGACGGTTTACCTTTCAGTAGTTTTATGTTTTATCTGTTCAGTAGTTTGACACAACAGCTGAAGAATACTTCTTCAGTTGTTGTGCTCATCAGTAGTTTTATGTTTTTTAGTAGTTTTGTAAAATGACTGAAGAGCTTGTTCTTCAGTCGTTGTAGTTTCAGTAGTTTCTTATCAGTAGTTTTATATTTTGTACTTAACACTCTGATATGTTCTCAGTAGTTGTGAACATTTCAGTAGTTTGTTAAGAGTTAGTTATTTTTGTACTAGATCTGCCTGTTGTCACTTTCCCGTGATAACAGCAGCAATTGCACTCTATATAAGGAGTGTCAACCTATTGTAATAAGAGAATGATTTGATCAGAAATATTCGATATCATAGAAACATTCCTTGTTACAGAAATATATTCTCTCGTTATAACCGTATTTGTTCTTAATGCATACGAGTATCAAATTCTTGCTACAATTTGTCTAATTCTTGTTCTTATTCCGCTGTGTTACGCTCTAATACATATACTTGTGATCACTGATCCTGACACTTGTGCTCATTTTTTATGGGATGCTTCTATTGGATCTTCCGTTTCCCTCTACGCACCGAGTTGTTTTATCAATCCTGCTATGGAACCCGAAGAGATCTTCGTAGATCATGTTATTGCGCTTGACCTTAGACACTGGGATTTACCTTAAGGAGGTTATTTTTGAGACCTCGCGAGAGGAGGAAATAGGCAACCTCCGCTATACTAAACTTGATGTCATGCATGGATATGCAATTATTATCATGGGCTACTGTTTGGACATTACCTATACTTGGTGTGAAAAGAACTACTTCAGCTGTTGTGACAACTTCTGCGAACTTGGTCTTCAGACTTTGTCTTCAGCTGTTGTCTTAAGACTTTGTCTTCAGACTTTGTCTTCAGTTGTTGTCTTCAGCTGTTGTCTTCAGACTTTGTCTTCAGCTGTTGTCTTCAGACTTTGTCTTCAGCAGTTGTCTTAAGACTTTGTCTTCAGACTTGGTCTTCAGCTATTGTCTTCAGCTGTTGTCTTCAGACTTTGTCTTCAGCTGTTGTCTTCAAACTTTGTCTTCAGACTTTGTCTTCAGTAGTTGTCTTCAGACTTTGTCTTTAGACTTTGTCTTGAGCAGTTGTCTTCAGACTTTGTCTTCAGCTGTTGTAGATCACTTCAGTTGTTTTGATGTCTGTGGGACTTAAAGGTTTTTCTGATCTGGCTCATTGGTTCTTTTGGTCCAACAAACTCCCCCTGAACCAATACAACCAAAACCTTTAAGATTATTGAAGTCCCACTTATTGGCAGAAACATTTTTGGATCAGCTCAGAAATCACCAAATTAAGCTCAGGCCAGGGAAGAGGTTTCAGAAAGTTTGATAGGCAAAGGATGAATGGGAACTCTATCTTGGGGAATTGGACACAAAGCTGTTACCCCATCCGTGAGACCTACTTCCCAATGATGAGTCTGTAAGACTCTCTAACATAGGCCTCAATGAATACAACTTGTTCTTCCATAGTGAGTTCTTCAGCTTCACTTTCAAAGAAGAACTCAGGCACATAGTACTCTGATAAGAATTTAACATTCTTTCCATTCTTTAGCTCCACAGTAGTTATTTCTCTATATGCAAACTCATCAGGATGAGTACCTTCAAGTAACAATGGAGCTCATTTCTTCTTATTTCTTCAAGCTTCTTGTAGATCAACCCCTTCTTCACCATTTTGTTTTCTATTAAAGTTTGTGGAGTCATCTTAGACTTGTAAGCTCTTTGAAGTCTTTAAGGATTTCCCAGGGTGACACTACAATGGCTAGCATTAGCACAGCATCTACAGTCTTCTTTACTTGGCCATTGTATCGACTTGGAATCTTCTTTTTATGAATTCTGTCACTTACTCTGGGGTCCGGCCAAATTCTCACTCTCTCTTTCTGATATTGAAATGTGAATCTGGGAGCATACAACCTCTAAGCATGTTTCTTCATAGCTTGTATAGATGAAGACTTAGGAAACTCTTTATCAACCAACCTTAACAGCTTCTCATCATGTTGTTTGTGTTGTTCTTCTTCAAGTTTGACTTTTACCATTTGCCTTTGGATGTCAGGTGTGATTGTTGTTGGTTGACTCCTGGGCTCAGGCATCTTTATTTTAAGAACAGCAGAGATTGGTAGACTATCATCCTCATCATCATCTTCTTCTTCTTCCATCCTCAACACCCTTCTCTTCCTCTTGGGTACATCATTTGTAGTGGTTTGAGTAGGTTTCTTGGGTAAAGGAGTTGGTTTTAAGGGTTGTGAAGTTGGTTGTTTTGGTGTGGGAGATTGTACAGGCTGCTCTAGCATCTTGATTGTGAGTGACGCTTTGGATAACTTTGCCATATCACACCTTTTCCCAGCACCAGCTTCATCAAGAGCTTCTATGATCAATCCTTTGTTGAATACTTCAGAAGAACAGATTCTGGTGGTTATCTCCAAAATACTGTCTCTGGACCATGACTTCACTTCAATGATTGATCTTCCCAAATGCTTTGATATGAATCTTATCATAGCTTCCAGCCTTTCCCTTTCTTTCTCACTACAACTTGCCCATCTATGCTCAATCTCTTGAATCTCTAGCCTTCTAATTTCAGAGTCAAGTTTGGTTGTGTCAAAACCTTTTCTAAAGAGTTGATCAATGATCTTATCCATAGATCTGCTATGTTGCTCATCGGCTTCTTTGATCAGTTCTTCTAACTTTTTCTCATCTTCAGTCTGTTCAGCACTCTTCTTTCTCTTGTATGTGATCATCTCCTTTTCTTCCTTCTCTTTTTCTTCTTCCTCTTCAACTCTCTTTCTTTTGTCTGCTTTCACTGACTTAGACCCCCTTTTTGGTTGCATTGGGTTCAGGGGTTTGAATGTCAGAAAGTCTCTTAGAAACAACATCATCAACTAAGGTTTGGAAATTTGAGGAAAGCCTCTCATCAATGGCTTGATGCACAATGTTAGTGATGATGGAAGTGATGAGAGGTAAGGAGGATTGAAAGGCAGCAACCATTTGCTCAGAGGGGTTCTGTCCCTGAGAAATGGTGCCTGAATCAAAGGCTGGTGGCACAGTTGTTGGGAGTGGCTCAGTGTTTGGGAGAGCTTTAGAAGAAGCTGCCATCTGTCGGTGAATTTGGGTAGATGGACTTGATTCTTGTGAAAATTTGGCAAGCAGTTCTTGTAGTCTGCATACCTTTGCCTCAAGAATGGTTTTGTGGGCTAGAACATCAAAGAAAAAGCCCAGGTCATCATCAGTTTTTGCTGAATTAGTTGACCTCCTGATTAAATCAGGATGAACATGTGCTGAGTGTAGATTAGTATTCACATGTGCTCCTATTTCTTGGAACTGGGGACTTCCTGCCTCAGGATTATGTCCTTCATTGGCAGTTGCCTCTAGTGAGGTCTTAGAGATGATACCACCTTCATCCTGTTCATGTGCTGAAACAGGAAAAGAGGCAGCCTCACCAGATGTTCGAATCTCCTCCTCTACACAGGGAGATTGAACTCTGTAATCCCTGTGTTGTGGGTTATAAGCCACAATATAATCCTCTCCCTCAACAGTTGAGGTTTTCCCAGTGGTAATAGGTTTCTGGGGAGGGTAGAGGAATATAGTTGATTCAGCACTTGTGCAATAACCACAGTTGGGCTTGTAGGGGTGGCTTCAGTGGGAGAAAAGTGTGAAGAAGATTGCACTTGGGGTGAATGGTGCTCTTCAATGGCAATCTTCTCAAGTGAGAGAGATTCTAGTAATATGGTTTCCTATTTTGGTTGCATTAGGATCCTGTTGAGAGGATACCTGAGTGGTTTCAGCTGGTAGAATCTTGGAAACTACAGGGCGATTACTACCAGTAGTTTCATCCTGCCTTTGTGTTGCAGGGGCATCATCAAGGGACTCAACTCCCTGAGTAGCCTTTTTGGTTTGTTTGGATTGTGGTTTGGAGGGGACTTTGGATCTGGAGGATGAGGCTGTGGGTTCCCTCTGCTTGGGTTTTATCAGTTTGGCAGCCTCTTTGAGTTTTGGGTCAGAGTTGTGCCTGGAGTATACCTCAGGCAAAACTACCACAACAGGGACTCCAAGGCCAACAGGGCCATCGGATTTTAATTGATTGATGATTATGGCCATAAGAAACCTTGGATATAATATCCATCTGTTAGCCACAGGTTTCATTGCCAGATCTTTTAATTCCAAAAAAATAATTTCAAAAAAATTTATGCTTTGGCGTTCAAGGATAGAATACAATACCTGCTGCCACCTGGATGACATTTGGTCCCATGAAGAGGATTTGGGGGCAAGGCAAAGATTAATCATATGAAAAATTAGGCGTTCAGCATCATGGAAGTGCTTCTTCAGAATGGTGGTAGCACTTAGGTCGCCCTCATACCCATGGTTGATGAATGATAGATCAGTGGTGCTCTATGGGTATGCGGTGACAAAGGTGGATCATTCAGATCTAGGGTTTGGCGAATGATAGCAGGAGTGATGACCACCTTCTTCTGGTTTACAAACGACTGGAGAGTGATCGCGACATCATTCTCACCAGTATGGACAGTGACATTTGTCCAGAATTGGAGAAGGGTATCGGGATAGATGGTTGGATTCAGAAGAAAAGCAGTTTGATACGGGGAATCAACCATCAGATCAATGGCAACATCAAACTTAGTCCAAAAGGCTGATCTTATGAAGTAGGCAACACAGTTGTGTCGTGGTTTGATTTGCATGGTCGCCATTAATGGAAGATGAAAGTTCTAAAAATGACTTATGAAAAGTTTGAAGTTAGGTTAGGTATTTATAGGTTATGAAACGGCTGATAGAAAACAACTAAAAGTTTTGGTGTTAGTCATCAGTTGTTAGAAAACGATTGAAGATATGGTTTTAACTTTCAGATGTTGTAAACAACTGAAGACTTGGTGTTAGTCATCAGTAGTTTGAAACTATTGAAGACTTGGTTTTGGCTTCAGTTGTTTTGAAATGAAACAGCAGCTGTTTGAAATAATTGAAGAGTAAAATTTCTCATCAGTTGTTGTCATCAATTCACAGATCTAAGTTGTTTCATTGACCTAAACACTTACTCAGCAGACTATCTGATTTTCAGATGTTTCATTGGTCATCAGTACTTATCTGTTAGAACAGACATCAGTAGTTGTAGCCACATGAGTAGTTGTAACTACATCAGTACTTTTCAACAAAAAAATTACTTCATTACTTTTAAGTAATTTAGTCTTCAGTAGTTATGAAAACTACTGAAGATAAAATAACTTATCAGTACTTATTTTTGACAGCTGTATACTAATGCTCATCAGTACTTGTGAACTGAGATCATCAGTAGTTGTCAAATCATTCTAGCTACAGCATACCAATCCTTAGCACTAGATTTTGGAAAGTTGCACTGTCCAACGGCTTAGTAAATATATCTGCAAGCTCATCAGCACTAGGAACAAACTTTGGATCAATCAGACCTTTTTCATAACAATTCCTCATAAAATGATGTCTGATCTCAATATGTTTGGTCCTAGAATGCTGGATAGGATTCTTAACAATACAAAGAGCTGAAGCACTATCCATCAGTAAAGGAGTCTTAGTCTCTGTAATGTCATAATCCAGTAATTGATTCTGAAGCCAGAGTACCTGAGATGTACAACTTGTAGCAGCAATGTACTCTGCTTTAGCAGTGGATGTAGCAACTGAAGTTTGTTTCTTACTCTGCCAAGAAACTAAACAATTGCCTAGAAATTGGCATCCACCAGAGGTTGATTTTCTGATTAATTTACGCCTTGCATAGTCACTATCAGAGAAAGCAACTAATTTTCAAGAGTGCCTAGTGGAATACCAAAGTCCTAGAGATTGAGTTCCTTGCAAGTATCTAAAGATCCTTTTGACTGCAATCATATGAGATAGTTTAGGTGCAGCCTGAAATCTAGCACAGACACAAGTTGCAAACATAATGTCTGGTCTAGAAGCTGTAAGGTACATCAAGGAACCAATCATACATCTATAAAGAGTTTCATCAACTGCTTTACCTTTCTGATCAGCATCCAGTTGTGTGGTGCTGCACATGGGAGTAGAACAGGGCTTACAATTTTTTAAATCAAACTTTTTCAATAGATCCTTTGTATATTTTGACTGATGAATGAAAGTTCCATCAGCCATTTGTTTGATTTGCAAACCCAGAAAGAACTGTAATTCTCCCATGGCACTCATTTCAAATTTTTGTTGCATCAACTTAGTAAAGGCATCACACAACTGTGGATCAGAGGATGAAAAAATAATATCATCTACATAAATTTGAACAAGTAACTTATGCATGCCTACTTTCTTAATGAACAAAGTTTTATCTATGGAGCCTCTAGTGAAATTGTTTTGAAGAAGAAAGTTAGACAATGTTTAATACCAGGCTTTGGGAGCTTGTTTTAACCCATAAAGAGCCTTATCAAGCTTATACACCCAATCTAGATGTTTATAATCTTCAAAACCTGGTGGTTGACACACATAAACTTCTTCTTTTATTTTACCATATAAGAATGCACTTTTGACATCCATTTGAAAAACTTTAAGATTATGGAAAGCAGCATAAGCTAAGAACAATCTGATTGCCTCCAGTCTGGCTACAGGGGCAAAGTTTTCATCATAATCAATACCTTTTTCTTATGAAAACCCCTGTACAACCAGTCTAGCATTGTTCTTGACAATTTGACCTTTTTCATCAGTTTTATTCCTAAACACCCATTTAGTGCCTATTGCACACTTACCTTGGGGTAGAGGAACTGGTTCCCACACTTGCTGCTTTTGAAACTAAAGAAGCTCAAGTTGCATGGCTTCAACCCATCCATTGTCTCTTAATGCAATATGATAGTTCTTTGGCTCTTGCTGACTGATGAAGAGAGCATAAAATCAGAAATTGGACAATTGGCGTCTAGTTGAAACACTAGCATTGATGTCACCAATGATCTGAGACATGGGGTGATTCTTTAGTTCTTGGTACTCAATAAGATCTGTGCAAGTGTTTGTAGGAGATTCAGTAGCAACAGATGTTGATCCAGACTCTTGAAACCAGAATGAGATGGCAATTCAAATAAGTAGAGGATTTAGAGATCTCAACAGCATTTGTTGTGGATGAAACTGCTGAAGCTACAGGAACATCAAGTTTAGTAGACTCAGGCGGGTGATCACTAAAACTTGCATTTGTACCACCAGATGATGACTAGTTGCAGGAGATAATGGATTCACAAAATCTGCAACAGTTGGAGACTGATAAGGAACATATTGCAGTATGTCCAAATCAAATAACTCCACAGGGTTTGTGGGATTTTGTCCTTTGGAGATTCATTAAACTTTACACGCAAGGTTTCTTCAACTATCTTTGTTCTGCAATTAATAACTCTGTATGCCTTGCAAGTAGATGAATACCCAACAAAGTACCCTGCATCCACCTTTGATTCAAACTTTTGAAGTGGATTCTTTGTGTTAAGAATGTAACTGGGACACCCAAATGCTCTAAAAAGGAAATCAGAGGGGCCAAATGATGTAACACTTCATAAGAAATCTTCATCAACCTCTGATTTACTAACACTCTATTTTGCACATAGCAAGCTATGTTGACAGCTTCAACCCAAAAGGTTAGTGGCAAACCAGAGTCAGCCAACATTGACCTTGCGGCTTCAATAAGGGTCATGTTCTTTCTCTCCACCACTCCATTTTGTTCAGGAGTTCTTGGAATGCTATACTGCCTCTTGATTCCCTTAGATAAATAGAATTCATCAAGTGTGTGGTTTCTAAATTCTATGCCATTATCACTCCTCACACACTTGACTGGAAGGGAGTACTGCTTTTCCACATACAACACAAAGTAGATGATGATTTGAACAGCCTCATCTTTTGAATGTAAGAAGAAGGTCCATACAAATCTGGAATAATCATCCACAATTACCAGACAGTATTTTTTCTTTGCCATGCTCATCACTCTTACTAGACCAAAAAGATCCATATGTAGTAATTGCAAGCAGGTAGTGGACTTTGGTTCTTCTATTGGAGGGAATGATACTTTGTGTTGCTTTCCTTTTAAACAAGCAGAACAGTTGTCATCACATTTGAACTCCTTTAATGGCAGACCTCTCACTAAACCATGATGGATAAGCTGGTTCATGTTTTTAAGATTCACATGACCAAGCCTCTGTGCCATAGTTTAGATTTCTGAGGAGAGGCTTGGAGAACAGACATGGATGGCCTTTTAGATCAATTTTCTTTGATAAGTCTAAGGCATATACTCTTCCAATCCTGTTGGCCTTTAGGAGAGTATATTCATCCAATATCTTGTCAATCATTCTCAAAACATTGGAAGAGAGAATTCGACAGTTCTGGCTGGTGAAAAGTGCAACATGCCCTTTATCACACATTTGACTGACACTCAACAAGTTGTACTTGAGATTCTCCACATGGTTAACATCATCAAATCTTATCTCACCATTTGACACAAAGCCTTTGCCGATGATGTAACCCTTAGCATCATTACCAAAAGATACAAATCCCTTCTTTCCTTGAGAGTAGTCATGAAGAAGAGAACTGCTCCCTATCATATGCATAGATCCTCCACTGTCCACATACCAGATGCTTCTATGGCATGCTGAAGAACCCAACATTTGTCACAAGAAACTAGTTAGCTTTTGAGACCCAACCATTTTGGTTTTGGGTATGTTCTCATCAACAGATTTTATACTAACTGATTTGTTATGATTAACAGCCTTTGAAGGTGGAGATGGTGCTGAAAAGGATTCCTTTGATTTTGGCTTAGTTTTCCTTTTTAGTGGTTTAATCACAGGTACATCTATTTGGTTAACTCTCCCCAACAGATGTTGAACTATCATAACAAGTTGTGTCTGATTGGTTGTTAAAGCCTTAGTTCAGCATCAGTACTTGTTTTTGATTGGTTCCTCTGACTCACCATGTCCTTTTTGAAAGACATAGACTTAGTCTGGTGTTTTGATATTCCATGAAGAATACTTTCAGCTATTTTATGATAAACCGCTTCCTTCCTTTTAGATTTTTGTAAGAACTTTGGGTTATCAGTTTGAGATGTTTGTGGTACAAACTTGGTTTCAAATTCATCTTTCATTTTATAATTTTCTTTTAATGATTTTATCTTTGTTGAATTTGGAACCCTTTTTGTACCAACATTCATCAGTGAGATGATTGAATAGACCACATATTTCACATGGCTTTTTCTTCATCTTTTGTTGTTCAACTGCTGAAGAAGATGAAAATACTGAAGGTGTGTTCTTCAGTACTTTCTTTATCTCAGTACTTATGTTAAGTACTAAAGGATTTGTAACAACTGAAGATTTGTTCTTCACAAGTTTTCTATCAGTACTTTTGGATTTCCTGATAGACTCTTCGGCAGTTGTCAAACCATGTTTGTTTTCATTTAGTTTGAAATGCTCTTCAGGTGTTGTTACGTGTTGTTCATTACTTTGAATACTTTGTGAGACACCACCTGAAGTGCTTAGTTTTTCTTTGATCATGTGTTTATTAGCAGTGAGACCATCAGCAGATTGATTAGCTGAGGTACTAATACTGACTTCATCCTCTGATTTTGGATTATCACTTAAGGATGAGACACATGATGATGTGGTTTGGGAATTGCTTTCACCTTCAGATTTTACTTCTATCTTGGGAGTAAAATCTGTAGGAGGTACAATGTGATTATACCCAATCCCAAACTTCTCATTTGATGATGTTTGCTTACTGAGAAGCATTTCAAACCCCTTGCAGGATGTTACCCAGTGTTCACACTCTACTTGAGTAGCTGCAAGTGTTTCTTTGAGATTCTTATGATTCTCTAAAATGACCTCTACCTTTTCCTTTTCATCAGTGATTTGGCATTTTAATCTGTAAATCTCATCATCTTTTTCATTTAAGACAGACTCAAACTCAGCTTTTCTTTTGGAAATCACTTTCTCTAGGTCAAGATTTTGATTAATTAAAGCTACATTTGCTTCTCTAATTGAGACAAAAGCAGTTATGCATGACTCAAAACACAACTTGGCCTTAGCCTCAGAAGATACATGTGGTACCTGTGATGATGAAGCATTTGAGCATCAACCATCAGTAGACTCCAAGGCCATAAGAGCAAGATTTCCAAAAGGATTTTCACCACCATGTTGACCAGCACCAAAAAACAATTGTTCAGGATAACCAGAAAGATCATATGGTAAGCTACTCCAGTCAACAACTCCAGGTGTTAAAAAGCTTTGATGTGATTGAGATTGAGATTGTTGATTTGATTGAGATGGTTGAGGCTCAGGTAGGGCATGTGGTTTTGAGCTATGGGTATTAGAACCTGACTGGCCTGAGGCATGTAAAAACAGGGATAAGGATATGGCATTGGACCTTGAGGGACAAAATATGTAGGAGATGATTGAATTTGTGAATGATGACCAGAACTCGTAGAATGTTGCCCTTTGTTTTGTGAACTATTGCATGGAAAGGTCACAAAGGGTGAAGAAGAGTTAGATCCAGATGATCTACACTCTCTTGCAAAATGTCCAAGTCTATGGCACTTGTGACACCTCAACTTGCTCTTGTCAAAACCAACTTTGGTTTTTCCAGAGAGACCAGGAAATTTTCTACCTGTCCTTTTGTAAAATTTTTGAGATCTAATATTGATTAATGCCATTTGGCTCAAAATATACATCTCTTGCACATCATCATCAGCAATTCCTTTCAAATCATCCATCAAAAAGCACAAATTATCACTACTTCACCCTGAATTACTATCAACACCAACAAAACTAGGATCTCCACTATTTAAAGAGAAATCTATATGCTCATCATAAGAACTCTCTGATGCAGCATATTCTGACTCATGATCGACCATAGCAGTATTCCCTGGTACAAAATCATCAGTGAGCTTCCCAGATGAAGCCAGTTTCCTTTTCGGTTCTATCTCTCTTTCAAATGTTAATAGTTTCCCATGAAGTTGGGTGAGATAGATTGTCCAGATTTGCACTGGAGCGTAGGACAATAGTATATGTGTCCCATCTCTCAGGTAGGGATCTGAGGAATCTGTTGTTCATCTGACTATTTGTATATTCATGTTTAACCATTGTCAGCTCAGATATCAAAGAGGAAAATCGCTCAAATTGTTGAGTCAGTGACTCACCCTTTCTATGAGAGAATGTCTCATATTGCTGGGAAAGGATTTCTCTATTGTTTGTCAAGACCTCATGAGTTCCTCCAAATTGTTCTTTCAGAGCAACCCAGAGGTCATGAGCAGTTTCATGATGCATAAGTCCAGAATAGATTTCATTAGGCAGTGCCATGGCTAGAATTCCATGGGCTTTAGCATCAATTTCAAACAGTTTCAGCTCTTCATCTGAGTATTGCTCTTTCTTCTTCGGAACCATCTCATTGGTTTCTGGATTACTCACCATAGGCTTATATGGTCCATGAACCACAGATTTCTAACAACCTGAACTGTTGACAGACAGGTGATGGAGCATTCGGCATTGCCATATGTTGTGAGGAGCGAGTATTGTGAGGATCATTGATTGATGTAGCCATTTTCACCGATTCAAACAGGTTCAATGAAATTTTAAGAGATTTAGCTCAAAAACTCAACAACTCAGTTTGAAACCAAACGAATGTCAAATTAATTCACCGGAAGCAACAGAAAATCAAACTCTATAACCAATTCTTGCAAATTTGCTAATTCGATCAAACTTAGATATCAAAAGAACAGTTTTAATGATCAATTGTTAAATCGATCAATGATTAATCTAGCTCTCATACCATTTGAAAGGATCGAGATCTAGTTTGATCAATTAGATTAATATTTGTAGTGGAATAGAACAAGAATTAGACGAAATTTAAGCAAGAATAATATAAATATTAATCAAACAGTGACGGTTTTCTGCAAAGAGAATGTTTTCATTCATGCACAAGCTTCGGCTTTAAGAAATTAGGTCATCATTCCTTTTATAAAGGAATGTGACGTCAGCTGATGTCACTTGATAATGACAGCTAACTGATTTATACAAACAACTGAAAGTAGACTAAACTACTGAAGATGTCCATAACAACTGAGGACACCTTCACAAAAAGCTAAGTACAAGCTAAAATTACAACTACTAAAGCTATAACATCTGAAGTGTAAGAACTTCAGATGTTTTACATAAAATAAAACTACTGATTACAAACTACTGAAAAGTAAACCATCACAAGTACTGAAAAGAACTACTTCAGCTGTTGTGACAACTTCTGAGAACTTGGTCTTTAGACTTTGTCTTCAGACTTTGTCTTCAGCTATTGTCTTCAGACTTTGTGTTCAGCTTGTCTTAAGACTTTGTCTTCAGACTTTGTGTTCAGACTTTGTCTTCAGCTGTTGTCTTCAGACTTTGTCTTCAGCTGTTGTCTTCAGACTTGTCTTCAAACTTTGTGTTCAGACTTTGTCTTCAACAGTTGTCTTCAGACTTTGTCTTCAGACTTTGTCCTCAGCTGTTGTAGACACTTAAGTTGTTTTGATGTTTGTGGGACTTAAAGGTTTTTCTGATCTGGCTCATTGGTTCTTTTGGTCCAACAATGTGACAATTACACAATTTGTATGCGATGAGTGACAACCATAAGTACGGTATCAACCCAGAATGTTAGACCTTAATGTGACATGGATAATGTGCTTGTAATGGTTAAAAAAACTAGCGTTTACTATTCTAATGATTAGAACATGCCGCCTTGAAGAGCAACAGTGGTGGAAGTGAAGCCCCGAGGGGTAGAGGCAGAGGCAAAGGTAGAGCCACCAAGGACAAGCAATGGTCCTACCAACGATAATCAGGGTATAGGAAACTCTGATATGGCAGCCTTAATTGCCCAACAGCTGGCGCACTGATTCCGACTATCGTGGCCCAAGTGAGCGATGCTCTTCAGAATCACCACACCCACGGGGATGGTGGCAATGATAACGAGGATAATAGGAACACGACTGTGAATGAAAGCAATCAGGAGACCGGGAATGGTGGTGACAGGATCAGTGATCACAAGTTTGATGTATCAGAATACAAAGCAGCGGAATACAAACTAGAATTAGACAAATTGTAGCAAGCAGTCGATACTTGTAAGCATTAGGAGCGCATACGGTTATAGGGAGAGAATATATATTTCTGTTTTCAAGGAATGTTTATAGATGTAGAATATTTCTAATCAAATCAATCATTCATTCCATTCATTCATTCATTCATTATTACAATAGGTTGTCACTCCTTATATAGAGTGCAACAATCACTGCTGTTATCACGGAAAGTGACAACTGGCAGATCCAATACAAAAATAACTAATCCTTAACAAACTACTGAAATGTTCACAACTACTGAGAACATATCAGCATGTTAAGTACAAAATATAAAACTACTGAAACTACAACGACTGAAGAACAAGCTCTTCAGTCGTTTTACAAAACTACTGAAACATAAAAATATAAAACTACTGATATCACAACTACTGAAGAAGTACTCTTCAGCAGTTATGACAAACTACTGAGGCTTCAGTACTTGATCTTCAGACTTTGACCTTCAGGTGTTTCATCAGCTGATGACTTCAGTAGATACCATAGCTGATGTCTTCAGTCTTTGTCTTCAGACCTTGTACATCAGTTGTTGATCTTCAGCACTTGTAAACTCTTCAGCTGTTGTACTTCAGTACTTTGGTCTTTCAGCTTCAGCACTTGTGTTCTTCAGCTGTTGTACTTCAGCACTTTGGTTCTTCAGCTGTTGAGGTCTTCAGCACTTGATCTTCAGCTGTTGAGTCTTCAGCACTTGTCAAACTACTGATGAGGCTTTCAGCAGTTGTTGTGATACCATGTGGGACTTAGAGGTTTTCTGATCTTGGCTCATTGGTTCTTTTGGTCCAACAAACTCCCTCTGAACCAATGCAGCCAAAACCTCTAACTTATTTATTCTCCCACTTATTGATGGCAAAATGTTGGTCTTTTTCCTTCTTGATCAGTAGAGAAGATGACCCATGTTCCGGCCTGGGAAGAAATCTCAAATATTTGTTTGGCAGAGTATGAATGGGAACTCTGTTTTGGAGAACTGGACACAGAGTTGTTATCCCATTCATGAGATTTACTTCCCCATAATGAGTCTGTATGACTCACGAACATAGGCCTCAAGGAGAACAACTTTTCCTCCTGAGAGAGTTCTTCTGCTCCTCCTTCGAAGAAGAACTCTGGACCATAGTACTCTGATAAGTACTTCATGGTCCTGCCATTTTTCAGCTCCACCGTAGTTACCTCCCTATATACAAATTCATCAGGATGGTTGCCTTCAAGGAGTAACTGGAGCTCATTCTTCTGGATGTCTTCAAGCTTTTTATATACAACCCCTTCTTAATCATCTTGTTTTCGAGTAAGGCTTGAGGGGTCTTCTTTGCTTGGTGAGCTTTCTTGAATTCATCAATGATTTCCCAAGGTGAGACTACAACGGACAACATGATGGTAGATTCTATTGTTTTTCGTACCTGGCCGTTGTATCTGTGTGGGATAGTTCTTTTATGGATTCTAGAACTCACCCTGGGGTCTGGCCATACTCTCACTCTCTCCTTCTGATACTGAAAGGTGTGCCTGAGAGTGTACAGCTTTGAGCATGCCCTTTCATGGCTTGAATAGATGATGACTGAGGAAATTCCTTGTCAACCATCTTCAACAGTTGCTCATCGTGCTGTTTCTGCTGTTCTTCTTCTTCTATCTTGACTCTGACCATTTCCCTTTGAGAGTCAGGTGTGATCATGGTTTGACTTCGGGTTCTGGTAGCTTCAGAACAGCAGAGAGTGGCAGACTATCATCTTCATCCTCCTCTTCTTCTTCTTCTCCTCAGCACCCTTCTCCTCCTTCTGGGTACATCACTGGATGATGGTTGGATTGATGAAGGAATTGGTTTTGAAGAAAAAGGATGTTTGGATTTTGGCTTAGAGGTTGGTTGGGAGATTTGAGGGATAAGATCTGTTTGAGTGGGTGAAGGGAAGGTTGATCTAGCATCCTTGTAGTTAGTTTCGCCTTTGTGAGTTTAGCCATCTCTAACCTTTTACCAGCCCCAGCCTCATCAGGGCTTCCACAATAATCCCTTTGTTGAATTACTCAGACAGACAGATTCTGGTGGCTATAGCCAGAATGCTGTCCCTGGTCCAGCGCAGATCTCCATTAATGATCTTCCCAAGTATTTTGCAATAAAGCGGATCATTATTTCCAATCTCTCTTTCTCAAGAGCATCATACCCTGCCCATCGGGTTTGTATCTCTTGTACTTCTAACCTTCTGATCTCACTATCCAGTGTGGCTGTGTCAAACCCCTGCCTGAAGAGTTGTTCAATTATTTTATCCATGGATCGGCTGTGTGTGGTGTCAGCTTCTTTGACCAGCTCCTCCAAGGATTTGTCTTCAGCAGTGTGATCATCAGCACTTCTCTTTCGCTTGTAAGTGAGCAGAGGTTGCTTTTCTTTTCCTCCTCTTTGGCTTGCTTCTCTTCCTTCTTCTCCTCTGTTCTTTTCCTCTTCTTTTCTTTCACTACAGTACTCTCCCCCTTTTTGGTTGCATGGAGGAAGGGGTTTGTACCGCAGAAAGAGTCTTTTGGACAGCAGCATCAACCAAGGGCTGTAATGTTGAGGAAAGCCTCTCATCAATGGCTTTGATCACTATATCAGTGATTATGGGTGTGATGAGAGGGAGGGAATTTTGAGTACAGCACCTATTTGCTCAGGAGGGTTCTGTTCCTGAGAAGTAGGGCCTGAAGCAGAGGCAGGTGGTTGATTTTGGAGTGGCTCGGTGTTTGGGAAACCTTCAAGGGAAGGTGCCATCTGTGGGTGGATAGAGGCAGATGGTCTTTCTCCTTGTGAGAGTTGGTCAGTAGGTTTTGCAGCCTACGGACTTTCTCTTCAAGGATGTGTTCTGGGCAAGAACATCATAGAAGAAGCCCGGTCATCATCAGCCGAAGCTGAATCAGCTGACCTCCTGCTTAGAGCAGGATTTACATGCACTGGGTGTAGACCAGTAGGTGCATATGCCCCTTGTGCTTGGTACTGGGGACTTCCAGCCTCAGGACAATGTCATCATCAGCTGTTGCCTCTAGGAGGTCTTAGCAATGTTACCAGCCTCACTCTGGTCATGTGCTGAGTCAGAGGAGGTGGCAACCTCACTAGATATTCTAAGCTCCTTGTCTACACCAGGAGATAGAATTGGGAAACCCCTGTGCTGTGGGTTCTCAGGTGCACTGTGTTCCTCCCCCTCAATTGTAGAGGTATTCCCAGTAGTAAGTGGTTTCTGGGGAGGGGGTGAGGAGTGCAATTGAGTCAGCACTTGTGCAACTATAAAGTTGGACTGTGAGGGGCGGTTGTTTGGGGTGAGGGGATAGAAGCAGTGTGCACCTGGGGAGGTTGGTGCTCTTCAATGGCAATCTCCTCAAGTGAGGAAGATCCCAGATAAGTAGGTACCCTTGTGTGGTTGCTGCAGGCTCCTGTTGAGAGGAAGCCTGAGCGGCTGTGGCTGGAGGAGTCATTGTATCCACTAGGGGGTTTGGACTAGTGGATATATCCTGCGTTTGTGTTGCAGGGGCATCCTCAGGGGACTCAATTCCTTGAGTGGCCATTTTGGGTTTCTTTTTGGTGGGTTTGGTGGGGACTTTGGATTTGGAGGTGGTGGTTGTGGGTTCCAGCTGCGTGGGTTTTCGCAGCTTGGCAGCCATTTTTAGTGTCCGGTCAGAGTTGTGCCGGGAGTATACTTCCGGCAGAACAGCCGTAGCAGGGACTCCCAAGCCAACAAGTCCCTCAGCATTAAGCTGGTCTGTAATAATGGCCATTATGAACCGTGGATAGAGTATCCAACGGTTGGCAGTTAGTTTTTGAGCCATATCTTTGAGCTCTGAAAATATTAATTCTGAAAAGTTTAGTGGTTGTTGCTCAAGGATAGAATACATTACCTGCTGCCATTTGGTGGACATTTGATCCCAAGACGACGTCTTAGGGGCCAAACATACATTACCATGTGAAAAATCAGGCGCTCAGCGTCATTAAAGTGTTTTTCTCATGATGGTGGTGGCACTGAGATCGCCTTGATATCCATGTTGAGCAAAGGATAGATCTATGGTGCCCTTCGGATATCCAGCAGGAGAAGTAGCATCATTCAGTTGAAGATTTGGCGGATTAGCGCAGGAGTAATGACTACTTCTTTGTTGTTGACGACCGACCGGAGGGATGGTGTGTTGCTCTCCTCAGTGGTAACAGTAACGTTCATCCAAATTGGTTCAAGGATTCGGCATGTAAGATGGGGTTCAGAAGAAATGCCTTGTTGTATTGAGACTGAACCATAAGATCGATAGCAGTATCGAACTTAGTCCAGATCGGCGATTTAGTGAGGTAGGCAACACAGTTGTGTCGCGGTTTAATTTGCATAGACGCCATTGAGAAGAGGGAAATTTTGGAGAGGAACGTTAGGTTTGAAGAAGATGAAGCATTGGAGAGCTAAGGTGAGGGGTATATATAGGGTACGGAAGAAACGACTGAAGGTTGTGGTTTAGTCATCAGTAGTTTTAAACGACCGTTGACATGGTATTATCTTTTCAGACGTTGAAACAGCGAAGTCGTGGTGTTAGCATAGTTTAGAAAACTACTGAAGACCGTGGTTTTGACTTCAGATGATTGAAACAACTGAGGACGTGGTGTGTGTCATCAGTAGTTATGAAACTACTGAAGACAGTGGTTTTGTCATCCGCTGTTGTAAACAACTAAAGACTAGGGATTAGTCATCAGTAGTTATAAAACTACTGAAGACGTGGTTTTGCTTCAGTTGTTTAAAATGAAACAGCAGTTGTACAAACGACCGAAGAGAAAGTTCTTTCAGCTGTTTTCGTCAATTCTTAGCTTTTCAGCTGTTTCAATCTGTCCTCAACACATTCATCAGTCTTTTTGGCTGATTTCAGTTGTTTCATAGGACATCAGTACTTATCTTTTTTACTGATTGCAGTAGTTGTAGCTGCATCAGTAGTTGTGACTACATCAGTAGTTTAGAACAGATGAAGTACTTCAGTACTTGTGAGACATTTAGCCTTCAGTAGTTATAAAAACTACTGAGGATAAAAGAACTCATCAGTACTTATATGTGACATAGGTACTTATGATCATCAGTATGAATTACTAAGATCATCAGTAGTTGTCACTTATTCTAGTTGCAGCATACCAAGCCTTAACACCAGGTTTGGAAAGTTGAACTATCCAAAGGCTTAGTAAAAATGTCTGCAAGCTCATCAGCACTAGGCACAAACTTAGGATCAATCAGACCTTTTTCAAAACAATCCTTATAAAATGATGTCTGATCTCTATATGTTTGGTCCTAGAGTGCTGGACTGGATTTTTGACAATACAAAGAGCGGAAGCACTATCCATTAACAATGGAGTCTTAGTCTCTGTAATGCCATAATCCAAAAGTTTTTTTGAAGGCAGAGTACCTGAGATGTACACTTGCAGCAGCAATGTACTCTGCTTCAGCAGTAGATGTAGCAACTGAGGTCTGTTTCTTGCCCCCAAGAAATCAAGCAGTTGCCTAGGAATTGACATCCACCAGAAGTTGATTTCCTGGTCAACTTACACCCTGCATAGTCACTGTCAGAAAAAAGCAACTAATTTACCAGAATGTCCGGTAGAATACCATAAACCTAGAGATGGAGTGCCTTGCAGATATCTAAAGATCCTCTTGACTGCAATCAGATGAGACTCTTTAGGTGCAGCCTGAAATCTAGCACAAACACATGTAGCAAACATAATATCTGGTCTAGAAGCTGTTAAATACATCAAGGACCCAATCATACATCTGTAAAGTGTTTCATCAACACTTTACCTTTCTGATCTGAGTCCAGTTGTGTGGTGCTGCTCATGGGAGTAGACAGGGCTTACAGTTTTGTAAATCAAACTTTTGCAAAAGATCTTTTGTATATTTGGACTGATGAATAAAATTCCATCAGCCTTTTGTTTGATTTGCAACCCCAGAAAGAACTGTAATTCTCCCATGGCACTCATTTCAAACTTCTGTTGCATCAACTTTGTAAAGGCATCACACAACTTTGGATCAGAGGATGCAAAATGATATCATCTACATAAATTTGAACAAGTAGATTATGCTGCCCATCTTTCTTAATGAATAAAGTCTTGTCTATGGAGCCTCTAGTGAAATTGTTTTCCAGAAGAAAGTTTGAGTGTCTCATACCAGGCTCTGGGAGCTTGTTTTAACCCATAAGAGCTTTATCAAGCTTATACACCCAATTAGGATGTTTATTATCCTCAAAGCCTGGAGGTTGACATACATAACCTCTTCTTTAACGTTTCCATACAAAATGCACTTTTGACATCCATTTGAAAAACTTTAAGGTTTTGATAAGCAGCATAAGCTAAAAACATCGAATTGCTTCCAGTCTGGCTACAGGGGCAAAGTTTCATCATAATCAATACCTTCTTCTTGTGCAAACCCCTGAACAACCAGTCTGGCCTTGTTCTTAACAATAAGCCCATTTTCATCAGTTTTGTTCCTAAACACCCATTTAGTGCCTATTGCACACTTACCTGGAGGTAGAGGAACCAGTTCCCACACTTGCTGTTTCTTGAACTGAAGAAGCTCAAGCTGCATGGCATCAACCCATCCATTGTCCTTTAAAGCAATGTGATAATTCTTTGGCTCTTGCTAACTGATGAAGAGAGCATAGAGGCAGAAATTTGACAATTGACTTCTTGTTGATACTCCAGCAGTGATATCACCAATGATTTGAGACATAGGGTGATTCTTCAGATCTTGATACACAATGAGATCTGTGCAAGTGTTTGTAGCCGGTTCAGCAGCAACAGATGGTGATGGTGATCATTTCCTTGAAACCAATCAGTGGATGGTAATTCAAAGGAAGTTGAATTCGAAGAAATCTCATCAGCATTTGTTGTGGATGGTGCTACTGGCGCTACAGGAACATCAGGTCTAGCTGAGTCAGGCAGCTGATCACTAAACCTGAAGAGGTGAGTACTGCAATCATCATCATCATCATCAGCATTACCACCAGTTGGTGAACTGTTGACAGGAGCAACAGCAGGAGTTTGATAAGGAGCGTATTGCGTATGTACAAATCAAATAACTCCACAGGACTTTGTGGAATCTTGTCCTTTGGAGATTCATTAAACTTAACATGTATAGTTTCTTCAACCATCTTTGTTCTGCAGTTGAAGACTCTGTATGCCTTGCAAGTAGATGAATAACCAACAAAGTACCCTGCATCCACCTTAGGATCAAATTTATGGAGTTGATCCTTTGTGTTGAGAATGAAACAGGGACACCCAAATGCTTTGAAAAATGAAATCAGAGGAGCCAAGTGATGGAGAACTTCATATGGAATCTTCATCAACCTCTGATTTACTAAAACTCTATTTTGCACATAACAAGCTGTGTTGACAGCTTCGGCCCAGAAGGTCAATGGCAAACCTGAGTCAGCCAGCATGGACCTTGCAGCTTCAATGAGGGTCCTGTTCTTTCTCTCCACTACTCCATTTTGCTCTGGAGTCCTTGGAATGCTAACTGCCTTTTGATTCCCTTTGAGAGATAGAAGTCATCAAGTGTATGATTTCTGGACTCAGTTCCATTATCACTCCTAATACACTTGACTGGAAGGGAATACTGCTTCTCAATGTACAGCACAAAGTGAATAATCTTCTGAGCAGCCTCATCCTTTGAATGTAGAAAGAAAGTCCATACAAATCTGGAGTAATCATCCACAATTACCAGACAGTATTTCTTCTTTGCCATGCTCATTACTCTCACAGGACCAAATAGATCCATATGCAGTAATTGCAAGCAGCAGTGGACTTGGACACTTCAATAGGAGGGAATGAGACTTTGTGCTGTTTTCCTTTTAAACAAGCAGTGCAGGTTTCATCACAGTGGAACTCCTTTATTGGTAAGCCTCTGACTAAACTATTGTGGCTAAGCTGATTCATGTTTTTGAGATTAACATGACCAAGCCTCCTGTGCCACAGTTTAGATTCTTGAGAAGAGGCTTTGGAAAATAGGCAAGGATTTCCTTTGAGATCTATCTTCTTAGAGAGATCTAAGGCATACACTCTTCCTGTCCTGTTGGCTTTCAGGAGAGTGTGATCATCCAACACCTTGTCAATCAAGTGCAAAACTTTGGATGACAGAATCCTACAGTTTTGACTTGTGAAAAGGGCAACATGGCCTTTATCACACATTTGACTGACACTCAGAGGTTGTACTTGAGATTTTCCACATGATTAACATCATCAAATTTGATTTCTCCATTGGAGACGAAGCCCTTACCGATGATGTAACCTCTAGCATCATTGCCAAAAGAGACAAATCCCTTCTTTCCTTGAGAGTAGTCATGAAGAAGAGAGATGTTCCCAGTCATGTGCATAGATCCCCCACTGTCTACATACCAGATGCTACTTTGGCATGTTGAAGAACCCTGCAATAATAAACATCAGTTAGCTTTAGAGACCCAAACCTTTTTGGTTTTGGGCCTGGTCTCATCAATAGATGGTAAACTAACATGTTTATTTGAAACAACAGCCTGAGAGGAAGAAGATGGTGTAGAAGAGGAGTCCTTTGGCTTGGACCTTCTTTTCTGTGGTTTCAACATAGGAGAATCTAGTTGGTTAACTCTACACAACAGATGTTGTACCATCATCACCAGCTGTGTCTGATTTTGTGATACAGCTTTCAGCTCATCAGACACATTACTAGTGGAGTTAGATAAGGTCCTATGTTGCACCTTCTTCTTTTGAGCACCCTCAGCTGTCACCTGTTTAACTCCTTCCTTTTTGGATTTCTTTAAGGACTTAAGGGTTACAGGATTTGATGTTGCTGATACAAATGTGGTCTCAAACTCAGTTTTCATTTTTACCATTTTCTCATTAATTTCTTCTTTTGTTTGAGTTTGGAACCTCTTTTGTACCAACAATCATCTGTAAGATGATTGAACAAACCACATACTTCACATGGTGTCTTCTTCATCTTAGGTTGATCATCAACTAAAGATGGTAAGCAACAGAAGACTTGTTCTTCAATGCTTTGGAAGCATTGGTTGCTTTCTTGACTACCTCTTTAGTAGTCTTCAAACTCTTTCTACTGCCAGTTTTCTTCTCTTCAGTACTGACAGCAGTTGAAGTTTGAACTTCAGGTGTTAATCCTGCTCTCTAGTCCTTTCAGGACCTTCAGGATTAACTCCTGAGTTGATCAACTCATTTATCATGTGAAGGTCAGCATTTGAACTATCAACATCAGCTGATAGGTTCAAAGAGGGCTTGATGCTGACTGCTACTTCTGATTGTGTTGTATCAGAAGGTAGATCATATGATGTGATGGATTGGTTATCACTCTCACCATCAGATTCTACCTCTGCTCTTGGGGTAAAATCTGTAGGTGGAGCAGTGTGATTGTAACCAATTCCAAACTTCACATTTGAAGCAGATTGCTTACTAAGAAGCATTTCAAAACCTTTGCATGATTGTACCCATCTATCACACTCGACCTGGGTAACTGCAAGGGTTTCTTTGAGATCTTGTACTTCTCTAGAAGTACTTCTTCTCTAGCCTTATCATCAATTATTTGGCAATTCAGTTTATAAATCTCATCATTCTTATCTTTGAGCACAAACTCAAACTCAGCTTTGTTTTTGGAAATTATTTGTTCTAGCTCAATGTTCTTATTAATTAGAGCTACATTTGCTTCTCTAATGGAAGCAAATGCTGCTATGCATTGTTCAGAACATAATTTGGCTTTTGCCTCAGAGGATACCTGTGATACCTGAGGTGTAGAGGCATTGGAAGAAGAAGCATCAGCAGACTCCAAAGCCATAAGAGCTAGATTCCCAAAGGGACTGTCACCACCATGTTGACCAGCACCTGAGAACAGTTGATCATGACCAGACAAGTCATCTGGTAAACTGCTCCAGTCAACAACTCCTGGGGTGAAGAAGCTATGTTGTTGAGATTGAGGTTGTTGATGAGATAGGGAAGGCTGAGGTTCTGGTAGTGCATGAGGTTGTGGTGTCATAGGAACTTGAACTTGATTTGACTGTGGCATGTAATAACAAGGGTACTGATATGGCATTTGACCCTGAGGAACAAAATATGCCGGAGATTGTTGTTGAGGATGATGACTAGAGGTGACAGGATGTTGCCCTCTGTGTTGTTGACTATTGCCAGGAAAAGTCACAAAGGGTGCAGTAGAGTTAGATCCAGTTGATCTGCACTCTCTCGCAAAGTGTCCAAGCCTTTGGCATTTGTGACACCTCAACTTGCTCTTGTCAAAACCAACTTTGGTTTTGCCAGAGAGTCCTGGGAATTTTCTTCCAGTTCTTTTATAGAACTTCTGAGATCTGATATTTATCAAGGCCATTTGGCTCAAAATATCCATCTCTTCTAAGTCATCATCAGCAATCCCCTTGAGATCATCCATAATGAAACATAGATTGTCATTATTACACCCAGTAAACTGACCATCAACACTTACAAATGCAGAATCAGAAGTGCTTGAAGAGAAATTAATATGCTCATCATACTGGCATTCAAATCAAGCATATTCTAACTCATGACCCACCAAGGCAGTGTTGCCTTGTATAAAGTCTTCAGTGAGCTTTCCAGATGAAGACAGCTTTCTCTTCTGTTCTATCTCTCTCTCAAAAGTGAGCAGTTTCCCATGGAGTTGGGTGAGAGATAGTTTGTCCAAACATGCACTGGAGCGTAGGACAATAGTATATGTGTCCCATCTCTCAGGCAGTGATCTGAGAATCTGTTATTCATCTGAATATTGGTGTATTCAAGTTTGACCATTTTTAGTTCAGAGATCAAACAAGAAAACCGCTCATATTGTTGAGTCAGTGTCTCACCCTTTCTATGAGAGAATGTCTCATATTGTTGGGCAAGAATTTCTCTATTATTTGCCAAGACCTCATCTGTTCCTCCAAATTGTTCTTTCAAAGCAATCCAGAGGTCATGGGCAGTTTCATGATGCATTAGCCCAGAATAGATTTCATTGGGCAATGCCATGGCCAGAATTCCTCGGGCTTTTGCATCAATCTCAAGCAACTTCTTATCCTCATCTGAGTATTGCTCCCTCCTCTTCGGAACCATTTGATTGGTTTCCGGGTTATTCACCATAGGCTTGTGTGGACCATGTACCACTGATGTCCAACACCCTGCGCTGTTACCGACAGGTGATGGAGCATACGTCTTTGCCATATGTTATACTCATTCCTAACCAGCATGGGAGGCTTGGTTGAGGAACCAGTATTGTGAGGATCATTGGAAGGAGTGGTCATTTTCAGATCAAAAACAATTTAGTTCAAGTTTTAAAAAGTTTTAGACAACCACAACAAACTCAATGAGAACCAAGAAAAGATCTCAGGATGAATGAGCAGAAATACAGAAAATTCAATCTCTATAACCGTTTCTTGCAAAAACAAAGGCTAATTCAATCAAACTTAGATCTTGAATAGCAGTTTCAATGATCAATTGTTAGATCGATCATGATTAACCTGCTCTGATACCATTTGACAGGATCAGTGATCACAAGTTTGATGTATCAGAATACAAAGCAGCGGAATACAAACTAGAATTAGACAAATTGTAGCAAGCAGTCGATACTTGTAAGCATTAGGAGCGCATACGTTATAGGGAGAGAATATATATTTCTGTTTTCAAGGAATGTTTATAGATGTAGAATATTTCTAATCAAATCATCATTCATTCCATTCATTCATTCATTCATTATTACAATAGGTTGTCACTCCTTATATAGAGTGCAACAATCACTGCTGTTATCACGGAAAGTGACAACTGGCAGATCCAATACAAAAATAACTAATCCTTAACAACTACTGAAATGTTCACAGCTACTGAGAACATATCAGCATGTTAAGTACAAAATATAAACTACTGAAACTACAACGACTGAAGAACAAGCTCTTCAGTCGTTTTACAAAACTACTGAAACATAAAAATATAAACTACTGATATCACAACTACTGAAGAAGTACTCTTCAACAGTTGTGACAAACTACTGAGGCTTCAGTACTTGATCTTCAGACTTTGACCTTCAGGTGTTTCATCAGCTGATGACTTCAGTAGATACCATCAGCTGATGTCTTCGGTCTTTGTCTTCAGACCTTGTACATCAGTTGTTGATCTTCAGCACTTATAAACTCTTCAGCTGTTGTACTTCAGTACTTTGGTCTTTCAGCTTCAGCACTTGTGTTCTTCAGCTGTTGTACTTCAGCACTTGATCTTCAGCTGTTGAAGTCTTCAGCACTTGTCAAACTGCTGATGAGGCTTTCAGCAGTTGTTGTGATACCATGTGGGACTTAGATGTTTTCTGATCTTGGCTCATTGGTTCTTTTGGTCCAACAATGAGACATTGAAGGAGGAGAGAGTCATCTGCTTCGGGTGCACAGGAAGCTAGTAAGAGGCAGACCAAAAAGACTCAAGATCCAGGTGCCTCGACATCAGGCCCGATGGTAGAAGAACACAGGATCCAAGACAAGAGTAATATTTAGATGTTTTATTGTTATTTAAACTCATTTGTATTTGGATCATGTATAAAATTTATGTTATGAATGTTTTTATGCAATGTAAACGGTTATGTCTTGATTATTAATTATTGATTGTTGTGTTGAATGTTTAAATCAAGCAGATCTAGATTTTCAACGAGATGAATATGATATTGCTCCACTCCAACAGATCAAGACTCAACTGAAATTGATTCTTGATCTGCAAGGTATTGTAAGGAGATCTGTGATGTATATTCTTGAAGAAGGAGAAATCATTCACAATCTCACTGATGAGCAACTAGCAGACATGTTCAAGTTGAATGCTAAAGAGATTGTGAAAGATGCCCCTACTATGAATATAGAAAGTGATGAGGAGCTTCAGGATGTCGATGAGATTGAGTTAGAAGATGTCACTGCTCAACACTATCCCCATTACACTGACAAGGAAGGAACTGCCATTCCCAATCTGGGAGACACCCTTGTCAGTGAAACTTTTGAGACTCTAGACAGGATGGAACAAGAGTCTGGAAAGGATAAGATAAGGCCCAAGCCACAGATGCTGAAGTGAACATCAAAAGGCAGAATGGGCAGCATGTTTTGAGTAGATAAGAGCCTAACGCAACATTTCAACGTCAACTATCTACACCAAATTGTATAAGGTCAAGAAACATCAAAAGGTGGCATGCAGGATCATAGCATGGGCACATTTTGAAGACTCAACGTTTACGCTGTTAAACCTGAGAAGGGAATTGAGTATTTCAGGTTTCCACATGACCTGAAGACTCTTCCAGGTTTTGAGCTTAACTAGTTAGCAAAGTTAAAATTGCTATATGCTAACCCTCGTAAGATGTCAGGCTGGTTTGAAGCAGCTCTAAAGAGGGAGTACCACACCAGATGAGTCAACTTCAAACCTCAACAACAACAAAGTACACCAGAAGATCTGAGGTTGATGCCATAACTACAAACCAAAAATCGTGTTGAACTGGAGTCCACCACGTACAATGTCAAAGATCCCACTATGTGAGATGCCTTAGGACTTCACTCCACATTTCAAATGGTGGTACTACGATTGGAGAACGGGAGAGGCCGTGATAGTCTTGAACATAAATGGTAAAATGGAAACCATAAGGGTGTTTGACCTAATGTGGCTTACCAACTTGTTAGCTAATGTTATATGTCAACTTGGTTTGATACACTTATGTACCTAGATCTTGATTTCAATGTTATATGTCTTAAATGTCTTGCACTTATGTAATATTGGGTACTTAATGAAATGATAATGTTTGATTGTGATTTATAATGTTTATTGTTTCATTAATGGGTTGAGTAATGTTTATTGACTTGATTATATAGGTTTGTGATTGTTTGAATTGATATACATAATGTTATAATAATGAATACATTCAAATTTTAGTTAAGTGAAGTTCACATGCATCTGACTGGACCATGTGCCAAAATAGTGGTCATGCGTCCGAATGGCCATGTGACTGAGTGTCCATGCGCCTAAATAGTCCATACACCTGAACAGCTTCGTGCGTCTGACTCAGTCGCACGACTAAACATTCAGTCATGCGAATGGATCAACCGCATGGCTCAATCGCACGAATGAACCATGCTCATGTTTCAGTCGCCCGAATGAGCAACCCTAACCTATAAATACCACTTAATTCATGGAAAAACAAAACAATTGAGAAGCATTCGATCCACTTCGACTCCAGACGTACCCTAGCCGTCCAGAAGCCTCTAAGTTCGTACTCCAAGTTCATAGAACGTTGTAGATCGATTCCTAATCGATTCTTGACGTTAGATTCAATTCATTATTGTGTCTACATGCGTTCTCACTGATTGGATCGTCAATCAAATAGGATTCCGCACTATTGGTTTGGTTTAACACATTAATCAGTTGGTGTTTCATTCAAATACCAGATCCTAACATAACCACATCAATATTCTATGTTTCTTGGTCATAAAGAATCCAACAAAAAGGAATAATAATAATAATATAAATAAATAAAAAAAATAAAATAAGATTAATAAATTAATAAATTCGCTGGCCGAAAATATAGTTTCGCAGAATTAGATTTAGTTTCGGTAGGCGAAAGTAAAGTTTCGCTAGTAAAAGCACATTAGTTTCACCCAAACAAGAAGGTAAATTCGACTGACTGAAACTATAGTTTCGGCACAGCAAAACTGAAAGTTAGGCAGCGAAACTGTTAAGTTCGCACGGATAGCATTACCTTACAGTTTCGCTGAGATATCAAGAACTTTCGTCCACTTTTGCTGGACTGTCGGTAGTTTCGCTGAACGAACAGCGAAGGTACCGAAGAGTCTCAATTAAATATACCTATAATGAGATGTTATTAACAAGATTAAAGGATGGTCCTGAGTTTGAAACTCACTTGCGAACTTGAATCAGCAATCAATTGGTAAAATAAAACACAGAATCACAAATCATTAAATAGGGACACGGAGAAGCCCTAAGGGACATCACAGGTCGATAGTGCGAAAGTAAGAAAATAATTTCCCAAAAAGACTTAAATAGCAAATAGTTTCGCAGCCAGCCTCGACGATTCTACAGTTTTGCTTGGCGAATCTGCAATTTCGTCAGATAAAACTCAGATAGAAAAGACATCGCACAGGATGAGCATGCTGAGCGAAATTACAATTTCGTCTAGCGAAATTATAGTTTCGAAGCATTATTTTTTTATTTTAAGCAACCATAACTGAGATCAAAATTGATCAGAGATCACATCCTCAAGATATGTATTAGCACAAAGATGAATTTAGTCATCGACCGACAATTAGATCATACTGATAACTGAATCTAATCATAGTCTTTGATTGATTTTGAAATTCTTAAACAAATCAATAATGATTTCTGATATGTTTGTCAACTTAAACCAATGCCCTATCTTTTTCAACAAGCAAAATATGATTCGTTAAGGTTCGATTAAATGCTTTAGAATGCTAGGACCCCACAATGATTTGGCAAAAACCCTCACCCAACCCCAGGATTTCTTGAATTTTGTAACAATCTTTACAGAGCAAGGCTTGTGCACTAGTGTGCAAGTGATTATCGATAGAATATTCATTTTGTGATGAATTTATCATTTAGATGATTTGACACAACTTAGACCAAAATAGTGAGAGCTCCAGGTCTATACTCACGTATAACAGAGGAGATCACCATTTAAATGTGCAGATGAGAGCTCTAGGTCATTACTACCATACAGCAGAGGAGATCATCACTCCAAGTCAGTACTACCGTACAGCAGAGGAGATTAGCACAAATACAAGACACAAATGTATAGGACAAGAGCCCAAGATCAATTCTCAATCCACTTTTTGCAGGGACTCGGTTTTCATGCAAGCCAAAATGATCGCGTAAATCCAAACATCTTTAAGCAGAGATTTTAATTTAAATCATATTGTTGTTGTATACTTTATTCTTCAGGCTGAGCCTTCCAAGCATATCGCTTAAAGAGTGTTTTCTTGACTTTAATATTCAATAAAAAATAAGGTGTGAAATAGTGATCAACATCAGTTACTATCATTTCTCATTTTAAGTACCGGTTATGCATAAAAGAACATATCCAGAAGATATAAAATAATTTCTCATCATTTCAAATTCAACACTCAGGTTATGTAGTTACTCCCCAAAAATTTTATTTTAATAGGATAATATTATTAAATGACTATTAGAATTATTTTATTTTAAAAGAAAATTATATAAAAGAAAAGAAAAGAGGTTTAAATGGATATTAACCCGAGCATAGAGATCAATTCATAAAAGCGACATTTATCAAAGGTTTTTCTGAAAAGATTTGCCTTTTGATGTTTTCTGTCAATGGGAATAATATCGATAAAACCCTTTTCTTGGGCATCATGAGTTGCATGAATCCGTGTTTCGATGTGCTTGGTTCGAGAATGATGAATAGGATTTTTAGCGATCCCGATGGCTGCTTCATTGTCACAAAACAACAGTGTGTGAAGAAAGTTGATTCCATAGTCAATCATCTGGTGTTGTATCCAAAGGACTTGGGAACAACTAGAGGCAGCAATGTATTCTCCTTCCCCTGTAGATAGGTGTTAGGGTTCAACAATTGAGGAAACTAAAGCTTACCAAATCATAATTACAGCCAACTCAAGATCTCATTGTACAAGTTCGGAGACCGAGTTGATGACAACAAAACAAGACAATTCAACATGACAAAGTCAACATCAAGACCATTAGAAAGTCAAAATTAGCTCATGTTGTAATATTAGTATAAATAGACCCACTAGTGCATTTATGCAAGTGTGGCTTTTTGTGTGTGTTTCTCATGGTGTGAATCACCACCCAAGGAGAAATCCTCTCCTTTGGGTGGGTTTGATTTCATCAGCTATCTATGATTCTCATTGTAACTTGTTTATCAACATCAATGAAATCATAAAATTATTATTATCCATCTCTTTGTTCTTTGATTCACACACGTCCACCCATCTTAATTTTGATTTCTAGATCTGAACATGATGAATCCTAAGATCCAAGCTCAATGAATCTAAAATATCGATTTAGCAAAATGGTACCAGAGCTGTTGGTTGCTAGATTTATCTAGTTTTGAGATCTGATTTCATCTTTAATGATGTCAAGAACAATGAAGAAAAGAAGAAAAATGAAGAACCAAGTCCCTGTTCATCAAAAACCTATATCTTCTTACCCAAAATCAGAAGAAAACCCAACAAATCTGTTCAACTATGGTACAATTTGAAGAATCGTGAACATGTTCATGATTATTCCTTCAAAATTCGATTCAATTGAACAAGAATAACATCAAAAAAGGAAGAAAACACATTTGTTCATCTCAAAATCAAGAAGAAAAATCATCAAGATCTGTTCTAATATGATACGATCTAAAGAAATATAATCATTCTCTGGATTATTACTTCAAAATTCAATGCAATTGAACATGATTATCATTAAAAACAAAGAAAAGATGAAAAAATGGAAGCTACTGCTGATTTCCCGACTGCACTACAGTGTGAAATCGTTTTTGTTCAAGTCTGTAAAGAAATGTGGATGAACAAAAACAAATGCGGATGAAGCTTCATCAAATGCGAATGTATTATACACAAATGTGGACGTGTTATACACAAATGCGGATGTGTTATAATCAAATGCGTATGACTTTTCACCAAATGCGGATGACTTGACAACAAATGCGGATGACTTGTCACAAATGTGGATGACTTGTCACCAAATGTGGATGCCTTGACACCAAATGCGGTTGACTTGTAAACAAATGCGGGTACTTTAGGCACAAATGCGGATACTTTGAAATCAAATGCGGATGCATTGAAATCAAATGCGGATGTCTTGCAAACAAATGCGGATGCTTTGCAAACAAATGCGAATGAGTTAGCAAAGAAATGTGGATGTGTTGCAAGAAATGCTTATGAACAGCTAATGAACAGGACTTCAAAAAAAACATGAATATGGATGACTGCAACTTGATCAATTGAAGAATTATACTTCTTCTTTGTCATATGTCTTCATGATCAATTGACTGGGTAAGTAAGATTGATATTCTTATTGTGAATCGAATATGGTAATCAAGTCAATGATTGAATGGCGGAAACAAACAATCAAAGAACATTCAATGCAAGAATTATACTCGTAAATGCTTTTGTATTGTATATATGAAAGTTGATTGATTACAGAGAATAAATGACAACAAAAATTCTCTATGTCTATCAGCCGTCACTCATGTACGGGGTTATCTATTCTATTTATAGACATACAAGATGCCTTTTACAAATTACTAAACTACCCCTAACCTATTACATTAGAACTAGTCTAAGTCTTGATCCGCATCTTTGCTTGTTCATCTGCATTGGCAAATGCTGATGAGTTGACTTGATCAACATTTCTCACTTGATCATCCGCATTAGTATGTTGGTCATCCGCATTGGTTAATGCGGATGAAAAAAACTTTTGCACATTTGTTCGGTCATCCGCATTTGTCAAATGCGGATGAGCAAAGTCTTGTCTGCATTAATAATTGGTCTTCCGCATTTATCAATACGGAAGAACAATTACTTGTCTGTATTTGATTTATGTCTTCCGCATTGACAAATGCGGAAGACAATACTTGGTTTTTCTTGAGCAGGATCTTCATCTGCATTTCTTCTTGAACTTGTTGAATTCCAGCAAAGCAATCATCAAATCACCCATTGAATTGGCATGTATGACCCATTTAGGGTGCAACAATACTCTCCCTAAGGATTATACAGCCTATTTTCTTCAATGTTTGGGAGCTGATTGATGTTAAAAGGATTCTGCTAGGCCTTATGGAGGTAGTAATAATGCAGCTTTAGTTGGATCCAGCATTTGAGAACTGTAGCAAATATGGAGATATAAGTTGTGATTTTATTCATCTACATTAACACACTATAGCAAATGCGGTAGTGTTATTACTTTAGTTTCATCCTATCCGCATTTGTGCATTGTGGCAAATGCAAAAGAACAAAGTCAATCAGCATTTGTGTAACTGCACCAAATGCGGTTGACAACACTTGATCAGCATTGCACTGTAGCAAAATGCGAAAGAGAGATGTTCATCAACATTTGTCTACTGTAGCAAATGCGGTTCACAAAACTTGTTCAGCTTTGCTCACAGTAGAAAATATGAACGACCGAAGTTCATCAGCATTTGTCTACTGTAGCAAATGCGGCTGAGAAAATTTAGTCAGCATTTGCTCACTATAGCAAATGCGGTAGAATAAAATCCATATTTACTTCTTCACTTTGAACTAAAGAGATACTCGCATTGGTTATATGCATGGGTTACCTTCACCCGTATTAACCAATGTAGTTACCTGTATTAGATTTGAACTTAATCAAAGTTAATGTGTCTGAATTGGTTTTTCATATTATGAAGTATTGTCCTTGCTTGATTTTTCTTATGAAGTTGACTGTTAAAATTGTCAATTCTTGCTTGGATTGACTTGTATGTCACAAGTGATACAAGTTTCCCAATTTTGATAGATCTTGGACTTTTCATGCTTCCAAGAATCTGCATAAGCTGAGATACAATGCCATAACTTTTTGCAACAACACCAAGATTCTTTTTGTTTTGTTTTGAAAGTAAGTTAAGCTAGTAAACAAAAATATGGACTTACTAAAAAATTTTAAAATACTCCCCCTAAAGTTTATATCCACATTTGGATAGAAACTTTAAAGATTTAAAAACTTTTTGAATTTTATTATGATTATTAATAATGAAGAGAATTATATCTTTTATTGGGATCATATCAGTCTTACATTACACATATGCATCCTTTATTATAAATGGACATGTTTATGAACTTGATGATTGAAGGTATGTTTGTCCTCTTAAACTCATACTAGGTTGATATTTTGATGCAAATGATTTTTATCATGTTTTTGGTTTATTTAATTATTCAATGTGTACCTCACACACAAGCATGGAATGATCAACCATCCTTATACAATGCATGGTAGAACTTTTTCATAAATTTTCTTACCAGGTTACTTAAGTTATGAGAACTCATTTTCACTGATCCTCATTCGGATTCTTTTACTTTGATCCTTTTCATGATGATCCTTATTCGTATTCTTTTCACTTCACTTTGGAAGGTGATCCATGATGGGATTCTTTTGTTCATTCACTTGGTATGTATTGCTTTTGTAGATTCATCCAATTTGGATGTGTTCCTTATTGGGAATCTTTTGGATCAGGACATCTGCACTATGTGCATGTTTCATCAAGTCTTTGCTTAGCAAAACAAAGGTGAAACTGATATAGGTGAAAGAGATTCATAAAGTATTATTACCTGTTGTTTTTAGGTTACTACACACACATGCACTCACATAAGCCAATACATACCTATACTCTATGATTAATGTTTCACTATTAAATAAGATTTTAATTCATCACTACATGTATCTTCTCTTCCAAGTTGAGCCTACCAACATATCTGGTAAGTCATGACAGTCTTGTAATTTTTTTTTGAAATTAAGCACAGTGAATGATATAATGACTGTAATTATATCATTTCCCTAAGATTCTTTTATTCATCAAAAATGATTTCTTTTTGTGGTTTTCTATTGTTTTTAATGTTTTTGATGTTTTTCATGGTTTACTCAAGGTTAATCCTGCCAATTGACTAAACCAGGAATTCACACCTATTGGGTTCAAATGCCTTGGTAAATAAATCAGCTAATTGATTTTCAGTTGGTACTTGAATCAATTTGATTAATCCCTTTTCAACACAATCTCTCAAAAAGTGATATCTAATTTTAATATGTTTTCTTTTTGAGTGCTGAACTGGATAATTAGTTATGAAAACAACTGTTGTGTTGTTAATGTAAATTGGCATGTGCAAGAAGTTAAAACCATAATCAAGCATCTAGTTTTGAATCTAGAGTACTTGAGAGCAACAAGCTGATGCTGCAACATACTCAGCTTCTGCTGTGGACACAGATACATTGTTTGCTTCTTGCATTGCCAAGATACTAGTCTGGGACCAAGAAATTGACAACCGCCAGAGGTGGATTTTCTGTTATAGTTGCATCCTCTATAATTACTGTCTGTGAAGGCATAGAGATTAATTCTCCGTCCTTTGGATACCATAACCCAAGAGTTGGTTTGCCCTTCAGATATCTGAGTATCCTCTTCACTGCATTCACATGTGATTCTTTTGGATCAGCTTGATATCTGGCACACACAAACACCAAACATAATGTCAGGCCTACTGGCTGTTAGATACATAAGTGAACCGATCATTGATCAATAGTGAGTCTGATCCACTAGTTTGCCTTCAGGATGAGGTCTAATCTTTACTTTAGTATCCACAGGAGTTCTGATAGACTGACAGTCAGAAAGTGGAATTTCTTCAACATGGTTTCCATATATTTTGATTGATTGATGAAGATTCCATCTGCTGTCTGTTGGACTTGCACCCCTAGAAAGAAGGTGAGTTCCCCCATAGCACTCATTTGAAATTTTGAGTGCATAAGGTCTTCAAATTCTTTGTAGAGTTGCTTGTTTGTAGAGCCAAATATAATGTCATCCACATAGGTCTGGACTAATAGCATATCTTTTCCTCTTATTCTTGTGAAGAGAGTCTGATCAATCTTTCCTCTTTCATATCCATGTTCAAGAAAAAAGGATGATAGAGTCTCATACCACTTTCTTAGGGCTTGATGAAGACCATACAGAGCTTTGTCAAGCTTGTAAACTATATGAGGGAAATCTGGATTTTCAAAGCCAGGTGGTTGACTCACATAGACCTCCTGGGCAATCTTTCCATACACGAAGGCACACTTTACATCCATTTGATAAATAGTAAATTTCATGGATGCAGAATATGCTAGAAAGATTCTAATTGCTTCTAGTTTGACAATAGGTGCAAACACTTCGTCATAGTATGAAGATCCCTCTATCATCAGTCTTGTTCCTGTACAGCCATATGGTAGTGATAGGGTATTGTCATTCGGGAAGATCTACCAGTTGCCATACTTCTTGCTTCTTGAATTGGAGCAATTTTTCTTGCATTGCTTCAATCCAGCAATTGTCTTGAAGTGCCTCTTTAATGTTCTTGGGTATTGTTTGACACAGAAAGCATGAGAACAAAGATATGTTTGCAATATTGGATTTGCTTCTTGTCACCCTCTCATTATGATCACCATTAATGGTTTCAACTGGATGATTCTTGTGTATTATTGTGGTTGGAATGGAGTCACCAACAATCATCACATCAAGATTGGAGACATTCAGTTCATTATGGTTAGAGGCACATTCATCTGGTACTGTTGTTGAATTATGAAGATTGTCAGACTCTGTTTCAATTCCTGCTTCAACTTCAGCAGCACTTTGATTGCTTACATGATTTAATGTCATTTGTGTTTTAACTGGAGGAGTAGCCTATTTTTGCTTTCTGATCTCATTTGACAGATCATCTGAGTGAGATGGTACCAGGCTTGGACCTCCTTCAGAAGAAACACTAAGGTATTATGATGGTTGTCTGATGGGATTAGCTTGAAGAGGAACACCTTCATTCATGCATTCATCAAATGTAGGAGGAATCAATGGAAAATCATCTTTTCTTTCTACAGCTGATGAAGTATCACTTGATTGTAGATTTCCTACATCAAACAAGTGAAATTGATCAAATGATTTTGTAAACATGTCAATATCAAACAACCAGTCGGGACCATTTGTATATTTGGGAAACGAATGTTCCTTGAATTGAATATTTTTTGATTCATCAATAATGTTTAATCTAGGATTAAACACTCTGTAAGCCTTTGAAACAGAAGAATAACCTACAAGAATTCTTCATCAGACTTGAATGAAAACTTTCCTAGATAGTCTGGGTGTTTAATATTAAGACATTAGTACCAAATGATTTAAAAAATCCAATGAATGGTTTTCTATGAAAGAGCAGTTCATAAGGAGTCATGTTGTCTTCTTTGACAAGTAGAGTTTGATTCTGTACAAAGCACGGTGTATTAACCGCCTCTGCCCAGAAGGTGATTGGTAGTTTAGCATCGACTAGCATCGTTCTTGCTGTTTCAATCAGTGTTCTATTTCTCCTTTCAGCTACCCCATTTTGTTGAGGAGTTCTAGCTGCACTGAATTGATGAGCAATGCCTTTGGTTGCACAAAGAGAACTCATACTTTCATTTTTGAATTCAGTACCATTATCACTTCTTATTATTTTGACCTTAAGTTCGAGTTGATTTTCAATTTTAGTGGTAAATTCTTGTATGATTTGGGATGCCTCATTTTTATGAAGTAAGAAGAAAACCTATGTGAATCGTGAAAGGTCATCAATGATAACTAAACAATACTGTTTCTTTCCAATACTCATTACATGAGTTGGTCCAAACTGATCCATGTGAAGTAACTTCAATGGATTTATGTTGTTTTCCTTTGAGGCACTCTGAACAGTGATCAATAAAATGAAATTCTTTTTGAGGAAGACCAATGACATGGTTTCCTTTGACCAACTTGTTCATGTTTTTAAAGTTTGTGTGCCCCAAACATCTATGCCAAAGCTATGACTCATCAAATGATGCTTTTGACAAAAGACATGTTTCTTCTTTAGGTGATGCAGAACACAGGTTTAAGACATGTATTGTTCTTCCTTGGGGTCTATAAGACAACCCATTCCTCAAAGATCTAAAATCCAGGTTTCAGAATGTAGCAATAAGTGTCTGTAAAGTGAATGGAATATTTCTTCTCGCAGATCTAAGACACGCTTAGCAGATTGAAATTCAGCTATTCACAGTAGTTCACTATATCAATGCTTAGCATCTCGTTTGTCACAGATCCTTCACCTGTATTTCTACCACCCTGTGAAACTCCACCAAATGCCACAGTAGTTCCTTGTACATGCTTGAAGTCATGTAGCTATTGGACCTGTGTCGGGAGCATCCATTGTCCATGTACCATAAGCTATTGGACCTGTGTGGATGAACCTGCAAGCAAAGAGAACTAAATAGAATAAGGAACCCAAGCCATGATGGTCTTGGGTTTCCTGTTCCTATTCATGATGGTGACTTCTTGATATTACCCTCTAAATTGTAGTTTAGATGGAGGTGTCCTGGGAGATTTTTGGTAATGACTAGGTTGAGTCATCTCATCAACATCTACTGAAGATTCAGATGAGTAATGAAATCGTTGGTCTCTGTTTCTTTGTAGAAATTTAGCTCGTTTTTCATTATCAAAAGTAGGTTTTTTTTGGAAGGTCAATTTTGTGTTTCATTATGAGATGCTTTCTTTAACGCTTCCACAATTCCTTCAAATTATTCATGTTATTTGTTGATCTAGATGTCCTAGATTGAGTATTGTGAAAATGAGGTCTGACAGAATGTGTCACAGTGGATGTTTTTGAGATGGGCTTGTGTTGGGGAATTCTCAAACCCTTCTGATTGAAGTAACAATCAGATGTATTGTGATTGTTCATGTCAGAGATTGAACAATACTTGTTGAAATAGCAGTTTCTGGTGGAGTGATTGTTCATATCACAGATAGAGCAATATTGATTAAAAAAGCATTCATCTATCTTGTGATTGAACATTTCGCAAATGTCACTATACATTTGTTTGTTTCTTGAATTAGATTTTTCCTTGTGTGACTCAACTGATATTTGCTTTTGCTGAGTCACTTTCTTTTCTTTAAGGGATGAATCAGAATCAGCCTTTTTTGTAGTTTGCTTCACAACACTACCTTTGTTTGATTTTCTGGGTTGTTTTTGTTTCTTCAACCCATTTCTCACTTCTTTTTCAAACTGGTCAACATGTTCCTTGTTGCAGATATCAAACCCAACTCCCTGTCTTAATCTTGAAGACTGAGGGTCTGATAATGTTTTATGTGTTGAACTTAGAGATCCTATTTGTTTCTTTTGTAGTGAAACCTTTTCTGATTTGCTTGAATTTTTTGGAGATATGATCTCAATATCAGAACTGCTCTCAGCAGTGGGTTTCACTAACTTCACATATTTCTTTTTACCTTGTAAAACAGAAGGTATGAATTTTATAAAAAGGACAATTGATTTTACAGGGATTGAGGGTTTCATGACACTCACTGTCTTGTCTAAACACTCTTGTTTTTGATTGGTTGACCTAACTTGATTTTATCCTTATTGGTTTCAATATAAACATCAGGTTTGTTTTGAGGATTGGTCACTTTTTTTACTATAGATTTAGGTTCCATAGTTTTAGTTTTAATTTCTTCATTGAGTGAGACAGATTCAGGCATGATAGTGTAGTTGTCATTGTATGGTGGAGGACATGAATTATACCCAATCCCCGACATGACCTTTCGATCCTTTTAAGAATCAGCATCACTTGCAGCTTGACTGAAGACATTTAAAACTTTTCAAGTTTCACTTCCGTCAGTGAATGTTCAGCCTTAGATTGAGCTAACTTTTCAGTAAGGAGCTCATTCTCAGCTGCAAGGGTGTACTTTTCACCATGCAGTTTTTCTATGTCAGAGATAAGATATTTGAATTTGATTTCAAAGCCTTTTATTTCTCTCTTCATCATCTCTGACTTTACCTTTTCTTCCTTAATTTTATCTGCTAGTTTATGGTTATGCTCCCTATAACCTTGCAATTCATTAATACATTTTTCACTACAAAGGTTAGATTTTACTTCAGTAGGCATTGGAGAAGGACCATCATTGATGTGAGCCATAAGAGCATGATTTTGAAATTGAGGCTTGACTTCCTCTGCATACACGCTCCAGTCACATACCCCATCTTGCTTTATCACGAGAGCACTCGTAGAAGACTAACTACTTCCGTGAGCTTGATTTTTTAGTTGGGTGGATTTTGATATGATTGGTGTTGATGAGAATAATGATACTGCTGTTGTTGGTTGTTGGAGTGAAAACTTGAGTTAGGCTGTGAGGATGACTGACCTTGAGAGTTCCTTTGATAGTTGATTCTCTTGGGGGCATTGCATTCTCTGAAGAAGTGGCTAGCCATGCCACAGTTGAAGCATTTCACCTTGGATTTATCATATCCAAGTTTTGTATTTTCATTTAGGCTCAGCTTTCTACCTTTTCTAAAGAATTTCTTGGCTCTCATGGAAATCATAGCCATTTGCCATTGTAGATCCATCTCTTCCACATCATCAGGATCCATTTCCTCCAGATCTTCCTTAATTAGATGAGCAGAAGTGAGTCTTCCTCCGAAGTATGCTTCAAAGCTAGCAACAAAGGCATTGTAAGTTGCCTTTTGTTCTTCTGATCTTGTGTCTTCAGGAGTGGTTTGAGGAGCAACAGTGACTCTGGATGTTTGAGATCATGTTGATGGATGATTGATTGGTGGAGTTGCAATGAACCCAGTGTTGTTCAGTTGATCTCTTGATGAAGGCATTTTCCACAGAATGAGATTCTGATGGAAATTTGTAAGCGTCAGTCACTCTTGGTCCACCAAGATTTCTGCTTCTTTCATCAAGTTCTAATGCTTCTATTTTGGCTATCATGATATCCAAATTAGTACTCTCAAGATCAAGAGTATTTTTTAGCATTGTTCCATTTTGTTTCTAGCTTTCAGGGAGGCTGTGAAGCATTTTTCTTATTTAATTCTTTGATCTTGTAAATGACTCCCATGATTTCCAAGTCATTTACCAACTGTGTGACTCTCTGCAGTTGTTTGGATATGGACTCTCCCTTGGTGTGGTGGAATGTTTCATACTGATTAACAAGCTTATCCTTGTTAATTTATGCTACCTCACTGCTTCCTTCACACATAATTTTCAATGCATCCCACACAACTTTTGCAATACCATACTTCTCTAATCTTTTCAGCACATCCATCTTGAGTGCTTGAGTTAGAATGGAGTAAGCTTTGAGGTCAATCTTGATTTTCTTATAGTCTTCATCATCAAGAGTTAGATCTTTAATGGGTATTCTTGCAGTTTGATCTGTAGACAACGTGACAGGGATGTGTGGCCCCGTTGCATATTGAGATCCAGAATCAGGATCTACACTTGTGATGTAATTCCTAAACCTGATTTTCCACTGTTTAAACTCAGATTTGTGTTTAAGCATAGGAGGTTTAGGTGTATGACCAAGTTCTGAGTAACTATTAGAATTCATTTTAACAAACTGTTTAACTTGTATAAATATAGATTTCGATGATTTTTAAGATTAATTAGTCCAACTTGTCAAAATAGTTCAAACGGATTTCATAATCAGATTTGTGATTGTAGTGAGTTTCTTGATGTTCGGAATATGTTGGTGAGAATGTGTTGACAGGAGTATTTTCTGTTGTTTACTAAGTAGAGATGATGATATACTCTACTAACAACTCCATTACCAGATCAATTGAATTCTATTCAGTTCTTGCGCAGCCTAAAAGAGAACCAAGAGCCAAGGCTCTTATACCAATTGACTGGGTAAGTAAGATTGAGATTCTTACTGTGAATCGAATATGGTAATCAAGTCAATGATTGAATGGAGGAAAAAAAACGATCAAAGAACATTCAATGCAAGAATTATACTCATAATGCTTTTGTATTATATATATGAAAGTTGATTGATTACAGACAATAAATGACAACAAAAATTCTCAATATCTATCAGCCGTCACTCATGTATGAGGTTATCTATTCTATTTATAGGTAGACAAGATGCCTTTTACAAAATGACTAAACTACCCCTGACCTATTACATCACAACTAGTCTAAGTCTTGATCCGCATCTTTGCTTGTTCATCCGCATTGGCAAATGCAGATGAGTTGACTTCATCAACAGTTCTTCACTTGATCATCCGCATTAGTATGTTGGTCATCCGCATTGGTTAATAAGGATGAACAAATACTTATGCACATTTGTTCGGTCATCCGCATTTGAGCAAAGTCTTGTTAGCATTAATACTTGGTCTTCTGCATTTGTCAATGCGGAAGAACAAATACTTTTCAGTATTTGTTTTATGTCTTCCGCATTGACAAATGCAGAAGACAATACTCGGTTTTTCTTGAGCAGGATCTTCATCCGCATTTCTTCTTGGACTTGTGGGATTCCAGCAAAGCAATCATCAAATCACCCATTGAATTGGCATGTATGATCCTTTTAGGGTGCAATAATAGGGAAAGAGTGGTCTGTTTCTTGCTCTGCCATGACATAAGACAATTGTCCAGGTATTGACATCCTCCAGTCACCGATTTTCTGTTTAACCTGCAACCATTAGAATCACTGTCAGAATAAGCATGTAAATCAAAATTCCCTCCATGAGGATACCATAGACGAAAACGAGATGAGCCTTTTAGATAACGAAAAATTCTCTTGACAGCCTTCTCATGAGATTCTTTTGGGGCCGACTGATATCAAGCATAATATCCTACAGCAAAAGTGATATTAGGACGACTTGCTGTAAGATACATGAGGGAAACGATCATAGATCTGTAGAGATGAGGATCAATAGGTTTCTCGTTCTCATCAGGAGTGAGACATGTCTGAGCAATAAAGGGAGTCAATTCAGGAGAGGCGTCAGCCATCTTAATTTCTTCAAAAATTCTTTAACATGCTTCTTCTGATGAATAAGAATGCCTTCATCCTTTTGTTCTACTGTTAATCCCAAGAAAAAACACATTTTGCCCATGATATTCATTTCAAACCGATTATGCATCACTTCTTCGAACTCCCGACATAACTGAGAATTGGTGGAACCAAAAATAATATCATCGACATAAACATGGAAAAACAACATTTCACCATTCACTTCTTTCTTGAAAAGAGTCATATTGATGGTGGCACGAGAAAAACCATTGCTTAAGAGATACTGGGTTAGGGTCTCATACTAGATCCTAGGAGCCTGATGAAGACCATACAAAGATTTTTCCAGCTGAAAGAATTTATCGAGAAAGTCAGGATCCTCAAAATGTGGTGGTTGACACACACATATCTCCTCATCAATGTCTCCATAAAGGAAAGCACACTTGATATCCATCTGATAGACCTTGAACTGTTATGAGCAGGATGAGCGAGAAAAGTCTTGATTTCTTCAAGACGGGTGACTGGAGCGAAGATTTTAGTATAGTCAATCCCATCTAACTTGAGCAAATCCTTGCACAACCAGTCTAGACTTGTTACGCACCACCACACCACGATCATCAAGTTTGTTCTTGAACATCCATTTTGTACCAATTGGGCATTTGTTAGGACGCAGGTCAACTAAAGTCCAAACTTTGAGCTTGTTGAAGCTCCAATTGCATTGACTCCACCCAGCATGGGTCCTGTAGAGTGGCATGCACATTTATCGGGACAGTTTGAGAGATAGAGCAAGAGAAGAAGTAGATATTAATCAAACCCAATTGACTCCAAGTCCGAACACCATCAGTTATTGATCCAATAACATTATCAAGAGGATGATCTTTCAAAGTTTTGAAGTCTGTGTCTAAAGGGAAGATGTTTGGAGAAGTTTTGCTCACAGATTGTGAATGATTAGATGATGGTTAGAGAGATGGAACAGACTGTGATGGGATAGATGTAGAGGATGAAGGAAGAGATGTTGGTGGTGGAACATATGTTGGTGTAGTAGAAACAAGAGTTAGTAATAGATTAAATGATGGAGAAGATGATTCAACATCAGCTGAAGTGGCATCATTTGCTGAAGTGATTGAATGAACATCAGAAGGGGTGGAGGAAATAATATTTTTTTGAACATTTGGAGCGGACGCATCATCGTCAAAAACTGGAAGATTAAAAGACTTAAACACAGTATTAGAGTCAAAGAACCATGTTGGTTCAATTGAGCATCAGAAGAATTAGACTCCTACCAATCAACATATAACGACTCTTGAACGATACGTGTTCTCTTTTTAAATACTTGATAGGCCTTTTGAGAAGAAGAGTAACCGACAAGTAATAGTCGTTAGACACAGCATGGAACTTTGTCTTTTGTGATTTAGTATTCAGAAGAGTACAAGAACAACCAAATGTCCGAAAGAAGTCAATTAAAGGTTTCCTTTTAAGAAAAAGTTCATAAGGAGTCTTCATTTTGTCCTTGACAATCAACACTCGATTTAAAACACATGAAGCACAATTTACTGCTTCAGCCAAAAGATAGTGGGTAACGAAGATTTTATCAGCATTGTACGGGCGGCTTCAATGAGAGTGTGACTCTTTCGTTCAGCTACGCCATTCTGTTGAGGTGTCCTGGCAGCACTAAATTGTCTTAAAGTTCCCTTTTGAGCATAGAATGAATCAAGAATCTGAGTTTTGAATTCAGTGCCATTGTCACTTCTCAGGGCCATAACCTTTCTCTTGCTGATTGTCACAATTGAAAGTAATAACTTCTGCAATTCTTCAGCAACCTCTTCCTTGTGACCAAGAAATCTCACCCATGAATATCTTGAGAAATTATCTGCAACAACAAGACAAAATGATTTTTTAGCAACAGATTTAACGCTAATTGGGCCAAACAAATCAGTATGTAACAACTCGAGAGGACAGGTTATGCTACTTTCAAGGTTGGCCTTATGTGGTTTTTTATGTTGTTTACCCTTGGCACAAGCCATGAATTTTTCATCTACAGAGAAATCTTTTCAAGGAAGTCCTCTAACAAGATTGTTTTTGAATAATTTGTTTATTATTTTAAAATTAACGTGACCCAATCGATGATGCCATAACAAAGACTTAAAGGTGAAGCTTTTGAAAGAAGAAAGGTTGCGGTAGACTTTGACTCCCTGGAATTCATATCAAGAATATATTTGTCATGTTTTCTTGGAGCACGCATAAGAATCAAGTCATCTGGAATATCAATCTTTGATTTTAAAAATAGACATTCATCGGATTTAAAGAAGACTGGAATGTCTTTAACACAGATTTGAGAAACACTCAAGAGATTAAACGCTAGCTCAGGGACATAATTGACTTTTTCCAAAGTTAAAGAACCATTGGAAACTTCTCCTTGACCAATCATCTTTCCACCCTTTTTGTCAGTAGCAAAACCAACATATCCTCCATTTATAATTGGATAATTGGTCAATAAGTCTTTCAATACCTTCATATGCCTGGAGCATCCACTATCTACATGGCACCCATTGTTTACAATCTTAGTGGATGACTCTTGAAATTAAATAAAGAACATACTACCAGGTGAAATAGGAACCCAAGATTGAACAACTTTAACTTTAGAAGAAGCAGATTTTTTGCAAAAGAAATTATTAACCAATTTTGTTAAATTATTTCCAAAATAGTGCCTATTAAATGAGCATGAAGCAATGTAGGACAATTATTGACAAGATGATCCACTTGACCACATTGGAAATAGTGTGGTTTGTGTCTAGGTCTGTGATGTGATGAGATAGGATATGATCAATGAGAATTTCCTCATCACATTCGGATACACTTGAATCAATGTCACTAAATGTCTCATGCATGCCATGAGGCTGAAGATTATGTGAACAAGAATTATTATTTATAGAAATAGATGAATGATCATCTGAAGAACTAGTATAACTAGTTCCACTAGTGCTAGCTTCAGATGAAGTTGCAATTCTTTCATTTGTTAAAGAAATATTTAATGGAATAAAAGATGGAATTGGGTGAGAGAAAAATTTATCAAAATAGTTAGTTTTAATTTTCTTGTTAGGCTTTGTAGAAAGATCAGTTGCATCATTATCATCATCAGAACAAAAGAGATCACCACAGTGCACTGAATTTAAAGATGAAATAGAAACATCATGAGAACATGATGCGACAGAGTCGGTTACAGCAGAACTAGAAACAAAGACAAAATCTAAACGAGGCTTATGATCTAAACCAGACTATTGACAATCAGGTGTACTAATACTAGTTGGTTCATAGTTGTAGTCTTCACGAACGTGCTTAGAATTAACATCCTCTAAACCTACAGACATACTTTTAGTATCTGTTTTGATTAAAACATTAGAAGGATGAGGAACAGGCATAGGAGAATAACAGTATGTACTAGGCGAAGGATAAACTTCACATTTTCATAGCCCAGTCCTGTTTTAATCCTAGCTCCCCATTGTGATTTATATTGATCATCATGTTTCATTCCTGATATGGTCCATTTGTCTAACTTTGACTCAAGTTTGCTTGTTTCAAATTCAGCAAGGGCAACTCTTTCAGTCAAAGTGTTAATCTCAACATTTCTTTCCTAAACGATTCGTTTTAAATGATCATTTTCTTTTAAAGCCTCATTTAATTTAACAAAATATTTGATTCATTGATTTTAAGTTCATCATTGATTCGTTTTACATCCTTTTCATTATCAATTAATAAACTATTAGCTTTATAAATTCCAAATAATCTTATTTTACAAGCAGATGAACACATATCCTGAATTACCTCATATGGAAGTCTCATCACCACCTTTTCAACTGCTAAGCCCTTTTCACATTGGCACACTGGAGTACTTGACTTGCTTTCCTCAACGGTGGCAGTATCATCATCATAATCCTTTCCTTGCCTAGTGGATGAACTTCCTTCCTGCTTTAGACTTTCAGATTTACTTGCCCTCATTCTAACATCTTTCTCTTCTTTCTCATTCACAGACGGCACAAAATCTTCCTTGAATTCCTTGAAAGGGTCAAATCCATCTTCACTATCTTCCTTTCCTTTCCCTTATGAAACTCAGCAACCAAAGCATGATTTATCTCAGTCCTTGTTTCCTCAGCCTTTGCACTCCAATCAAATTTAGAAATTAATGTTGTCTCCTTTTTGGGATTCACATCTTCCTTCTCCCTCTCAATTTTTAATCTTGGAACTCCTGAATTGCTGGAATCGTGACAATTGGTGATGGACATTCACATTTGAAATGTCCCAATTGTTTACAGTTGAAGTATCTCAGCTTTGACTTATCAAATCCTAGTTTTGAATTAGAAGTTTGTCCGCCAAAGTTATTTCGTCCAGTGCGCTCCATAAATCTTCGAGCTCTAAGAGTCAACATTGCCATTTTCCACTAGATGTCAGTTTTTTCAAGATCATCAAGGTCTACCTGATACATGACTTCCATTGTCATTCCTTTACCTTTCAACTCTCCTGCCACAAGTGCTTCATAACATTGAACAAATATTCCAAAAAGAGCCATTGTTTCTGATCAAATTGAAGTTTCAACATTTGCCTTAAAATTAATCTGATATCTTCCAATAGTAACGTTTCCTCCTAAAAAATTACTTGTATTAACTCCTCCTTCAATTGAATTCTGTATTTGAGAGCTTGCAGCGGATGATAATAAAGCAGCATTTTGAGTAAAACCAGATGTAGGCATCATGGTTTGTTAAATACCCATCTCTTCATGTCCAACTCAAAGGATTTAAGCTTATTGATAATATCCATCAGCTTGTAATTTGTGAACCCTCTTTCTTGTTTTAACATTCTCACTTGAAGACTCCACTGAGGTGGTAGAGAGTCTAGTAGCTGTTAACTTATTCACTGTTGGAGAGCTTTTCATCGTATTTATTTAAGGTGCTTGAAGTTGTCAAGAAGCGATTAGTGAGATCTGTTAGACTCTCGTTCTTGTATCCGACAAAGGAATTGAATTCCTTCTCAGCTTGAATGCTCTTATCCTTTACCAAATCATCGTTACCATCATAGAACTCACATAGAGCATCTAAAAAGATTTAGCATTTTTATGCTCTGCAAAATGATTGTAGATGTTTGGTGCCAGGCATAGAGTTAAAGAACCAAAAGCCTTTTGGTCACAATCGATCAACTTTAGATCCTTTTTAGTGAAAGAAGACGGGTCCTTATTTTGAAAGACAACATCACCAACAGTGACAGCTGGTATGTGAGGACCAGAAATAAACGATTCTCATTGGTTGTGATCAATGTAGAAGAAGAAAGCTTTGAGACATGTCTTTCAATCTTCAAAATTGTCTCCATTAATGAGTGTCGGAGGCCTATTGGGAGCAACACTTTCAAGATTGGCAAGAGTGAGTGATGTTAACTTTGACACTGTAGTTTCACTGGGATTGATGTAGTTTCGGCAAGAAAAGAGAAAATTCCGCTGACAATGTCGCAGAGAAAAAGCAAATTTCGCAGACAATTTCACAGTGAGGACTAATTTCGCTGACACTTTTGCAGAGGAGGCTAATTTCACTGACAATTCGGTAGTAGTTTTGCTAGCCAATTGTCAGAACATGCTTAGTTTCGCTGATAAGTTCGCACGAAACAAGGTTGAACTTTTGTTCAAAATCACTTTCGACAGCAATTTCACTTGTTAAACCTTCACAAGCACTGGTGAACTTTCATTCAAAAAGACTAGTTTCACAGAACAACTAGAAAACGATTTCAATAGTGATAACACCCATAGTTTCGCTAGAAGTTGATCATAGTTTCGCAAAAATAACAATAGTTTCGCTAGACGAACCTTAAACCCTTTTTCAACCCACAATCAATCTGAAATCATCAAAAACGCAATGAATTTGAGATTTGATGAATAGCAAAGCTTCCACAACCGAAAACAAGCAAAGCTCAATCAATTTTTATATCAAAAACACGGATAATGAACTAAAAATGATTGAAACTAGATATTGAACAAAAACCATCAAAAACTCAACAAATCATCAGCACTAAGGCTCTGATACCATATTGTTGGTCCATTTGATCGTATAACAGTGCAAATGAGATGAAGAATCGTTCAATATCAATCATACAAACCATACACAATGAATATAGAAGATTGAATACAATAAAAACTCATTCAAAATAAGATAATGAACATCATAACAATCAATAACATCAAGCACAATGATATTTCTGAGTAATAACCGCATTGAAAAGTTAACTTGCAACAATGATTCACGATTAGGGTTTTGCCAGCATACCCAACAATGAAAAAGATCAAATCTATATATAGCAGTCTTAGTTTCGCAGATAGTTTCGCTATCAGCGAAACTGTACTGCTGAAACTATAGTTTCGTCCGGCAGAAACAGTAGCTTCGCTAGGCTAACTAATCAGCTGACTGTGAGCAAAACTATAGTTTCGCTCACAGTTTCGCTGGATTTCAAAACTACAAAAAACTAAATACATACAAAAGGAAACTAACAAAAGACCTATTACAATCCAAAGTAAATAATCTAAACTAAGATGAGTCCAACCTATACATGATCTTGATATTCCTCGTGAATGATCAAAAGAATCCAATCATGGATCACCTTCTAAAGTGAAGTGAAAAGAATCCTAATGTGATCAAATCATGAAAAGGATCAAAGTACAAGAATCCCAATGAGGATCAATGAAAATGAGATCTCATAACTTAAGTAACCTGGTAAATCAAGTTGTGAAACAGTTCTACTATACATTAATTGAGGATGGTTGCTCATTCCATGCTATTGTGTGTGAAGTACATGTTGAATAATCAAACAAACAAAAACATGATAAATATCACATGCATTAAAACATTAACTAGGTATGCGTTTATGATATGATCCCAACAAAAGGTATACTTCTCTTCATTCTTAAATCCAAAAGACAAAAACAAATCAAAAATAATTCGTATTCAAAAGTTTTAAATCATTAAAGTTTCTATCTAGGTATAAATATAAACTTTAAAAGGAGTAATTTAAAATTTCGATCAGTTTGTATAGATATTTACTTTCTTAAATTAATTTCTTAAAACTTCAAAACAAATCAAAAAGAAACTATTTGTGTTGGTGCAAAAGTTATACTATTGTATCTCAGCTTATGCAGGTTCATGAATGCATAAGATGATCAAGATCAGTCAATCTATAGGAAACTTGTATCATCTCTAATATACAAGTCAATCCAAGGAGAATTGACAACCCCAACAACTTCATAAGACACAAGTCAATCAAAGACAGTTCTTCATAACAAGAAAGAAAAATCAAAAAGAATAATATCTCTGTAGAAACATTAAGTTTTAACTAAGGTCAAAATTTAATGCGGGTAAGTATATTGGTTAATGCAGGTGAAGGTAACCCATGCATATAACCAATGCAGTTAAAGGTTTATGTCATTTAAAACCAAGTGAAACTAATGCGGGCAAGACAACTCTACCGTATTAGTGTAAAATTACATGAAAGTTCCTATGCGGACAAAAGTGTTCTACCATATTGTTAATGCGGAACACGTTTGCATTGCCGCATTCTTTCTACTCATCCACATTTCTTTAATGTGATTGACATCAACACTTCATGTGTATCAAAATGAATAATTAAGTGCTTAATCTCTTCTGTGATCATGATGAAAGTCAATAAATGTGGACATCTTCATTGGTAGCTGCATTTCTTGAAATAAATGTGGATAAAGGAATTTTAGTCTACCGTATTTGTTATAGTGAACAAATGTTGTGTTAGGATCAGTGATCTACGTTTGATTGATTAGAGAGTATAGCAGCGGAATTCTAACAATGAATTAGCCAAATCACAAGAACAAAAGATATTCAATGTAAGAACAAAACGGTTATAGATAGAGAGAATTCTGCAGATATATTTCATTCAATATTCGCTTTCGTGGTAACGGAATGTCACACTTACAATTAGGTAGACACCTCTTATATAAGAGATGTGACGTCTGCTGATGTCACTTGATAGTGACATCTAACAGAATTTATCACAAACTACTGATAGTTAACACAACTACTGAAGATGTCAAACAGCTGACATCTTCTTACAAAAATACTAAGTGTTAACTATTATTACAACTACTAAAAAGAAACTACTGAAACAATAACAACTGAAGAACATACTCTTCAGTTGTTTTACAAATACTAAAACAAGAAACTACTGAAAGGTAAACCATCACAACTACTGAAGAAGACCTCTTCAGCTGTTGTGACAACGTCTGATACTTTGGTCTTCAGCACTTGTGTCTTCAGACTTTGTCTTCAGCACTTGTGTCTTCAGACTTTGTCTTCAGCACTTGTGTCGTCAGACTTTGTCTTCAGCACTTGTGTCTTCAGACTTTGTCTTCAGCACTTGTGTCTTCAGACTTTGTCTTCAGCACTTGTGTCTTCAGACTTTGTCTTCAGCACTTGTGTCTTCAGACTTTGTCTTCAGCACTTGTGGCTTCAGACTTTGTCTTCAGCACTTGTGTCTTCAGACTTTGTCTTCAGCACTTGTGTCTTCAGACTTTGTCTTCAGCACTTGTGTCTTCAGACTTTGTCTTCAGCACTTGTGGCTTCAGACTTTGTCTTCAGCACTTGTGTCTTCAGACTTTGTCTTCAGCACTTGTGTCTTCAGACTTTGTCTTCAGCACTTGTGTCTTCAGACTTGTCTTCAGCACTTGTGTCTTCAGACTTTATCTTCAGCACTTGTGTCTTCAGACTGTCTTTAGACTTTGTGTTTTCAGACTTTGTAATTAGCTGTTGTCTTCAGCTGTTGTGGTCTTCAGTAGTTGTTGTGATGTCTGTGGGACTTAAAGGTTTTTCTGATCGGCTCATTGGTTCTTTTGGTCCAACAAACTCCCCCTGAACCAATGCAGCCAAAACCTTTAACTTTATTGAGGTCCCACTTATTGTTGGCAGAATGGTTGGTCTTTTTCCTTCTTGATCAGTTGAGAAGATGACCCATATAAGCACTGGCCTAGAAATGAGTCTCTGAAGATTTGGTTGGCAATGTATGGATGGGAGCTCTGTATTGGGGAATTGGACACTGAGCTGTTCCCCCATCCATGAGACTCACTTCCCATGTATAAGCCTGTAGGATTCTCTGGTGTATGCTCTTAGAAACATGATTTGTTCTTCCATGGTCAGGTTCTCGGCTTCACCATCAAACAATCCTTCTCGCCCATACAGCTCTGAGATGTACTTGGCCTGTTTACCATTTTTGAGCTCAACTGTTGTAATCTGTCGGTATGAAAACTCATCAGGATGAGTCCCTTCAAGTAACAGACTGAGCTCATTTTGTTTGAAGTTCTCAAGCCTCTTGTAGACTAACCCCTTTTAATAATTCTGTTCTCTAACATCTTTTGGGGTGGTTTTTTAGTCTCATAGGCCTTCTTGAAGTCTTCTACAATCTCCCAGGGTGATACTACAAGGACCACTGTGATCTCTTCATCTACGGTCCTTTTGACTTGGCCCTTGTATCTCGAAGGAATGTCTTTCTTTACAATCCTGTGAGCTACCCTAGGATCAGGCCATACTCTCACCTTTTCCTTCTAATATTGAAATGTGTTGGCAAGAGTGTACAACCTCAGAGCTTCTTTCTTCATACTAATAATTGATGACGAAGCAGCATAAGTTTTGTCAATGCTTTTCAGCATTTCATCATCATGAAGCTTTTGCTGCTGTTCTTCTTCAATCTTTACTCTCACAACTTCCATCTGTGAGGTGGGAGTGATGGGCATGGGTTTGGCTTTCACCAATGTTAGAACTGCAGACAGAGGCAGCCTATCTTCTTCCACATCATCCTCTTCTTCTTCTTCTTCTAGCCTCAACACCCTTCTCTTCTCTTCTTAGGTGCATCATCGGCTATTGGTTTAGATGGTAAGGGAGTTGGTTTTGAAGGTTGAGGATGTTTGGATTGGGTTTTGAGATTGGTTTGGAGATTGAGGGGTAGGTTGTTTTTGAGTGGGTGATTGGGAAGGATGTTCAAGCATTTTGGTTGTGAGTTTGGCTTTTGTGAGTCTTTCCATTTCAAACCTTTTTCCAGCCCCAGCCTCATCAAGTGCTTCAATGATTATCCCCTTATGAAATTGCTCAGACAAACAGATTCTGGTGGCTATAGCCAGAATGCTGTCTCTGGTCCATGAACGAATCTCCATAAGTGATCTTCCTAAGTATTTGGCTATGAATCGAATCATGATCTCCAATCTCTCTTTCTCCAGCACATTGTACCCAGCCCATCTGTTTTGAATTTCCTCTACTTCCAACCTCCTAATCTCACTGTCTAGTGTGGCTGTATCAAAGTATTGCTTGAAGAGTTGCTCAATGATTTTGTCCATGGATCGGCTGTGTGTTTCATCTGCATCTTTTACCAGCTCTTCCAAGGATTTTTCTTCAGCATTCGTTTGATCACCAGCACTTTTCTTTCTTTTGTAAGTGATCAGTTGTTGTTCCTTTTCCTTTTCCAACTCCTTGGTTTTCTCTTGTGCCTTCTCATCCTCAGTTCTTTTTCTTTCTTTTCTTTCACTGCTGTACTCTCCCCTTTTTGGATGCATTGGTGGCAGGGGTTTGTACCGCAGAAAGTTTCTTGTGCACAGCATCATCAATGAGTGGTTGTAGACTTGAGGAGATCCTCTCATCAATGGCTTTATAAACAATGTCATTGATGATGGGAGTGATGAGAGGTAGGGATTGTTGGAATACAGCAACCATCTGCTCAGGGGGGTTCTGTCCCGGAGAGAAGTGCCAAAAGCAGAGGCTGGAGGCTTAGTGAAGTGAGAGGGTAAAGTGTTTGGGGGACCTTCAAATGAAGGTGCCATCTGTGGGTTGGTGGGGGCAGATGGACTTACATCCTGAGACTTCTTGGCAAGCAGTTCTTGTAGTCTGCTTACCTCAGCCTCCAGGATGGTGTGTGGGCTAGAACGTCATAGAAAAAGCCCAGGTCATCATCAGCAGATGCTGAATCACCTGACCTCCTGCTTGTAGCAGGATGTACATGCACTGGGTGTAGACCAGTTTTAGCATGTGCCCTTTTGTCTTGGAACTGGGGACTTCCAGCCTCAAGACTGTGTCCTTCATCAGCTGTTGCCTCTAGTGAGGTCTTAGCTATGTTACCAGCCTCATTCTGATCATGTGCTGATTCAGAAGAGGGGGCAGCCTCACTAGATGTTCTAATCTCCCTATCCACACCAGGAGATAGAACTTGTAAACCCCAGTGCTGTGGTTTGTCAAAAGCATGGTGATCCTCTTCCTCAATATCAGTGGTTCTCCCCTTTGTTGGTGGTTGTTGGGGAGGAGGAGAGGCATGCAGCTGAGTCAGCGTTTGCAATGATTATGGTTGGACTTTGGGGGCGGTTGCATGGGGAGATGAGGTAAAAGCAGTGTGCACCGGGGAGGATGGTGCTCTTCAATGGCAATCTCCTCAAGTGAGGAAGATCCCAGATGTGTGGGTACCCCTTCTGTGGTGGCTGCAGGCTCCTTTTCAGAGGAATCCTGAGCGGCTGTGGCTGGTAGAGTCTCTGATACTGCTGGGGGTTTAAATCAGCAAGTATATCCTGCCTGGGTGATACAGGAGCATCTTCAGTGGACTCATCTCCCTGAATAGCTGTTTTGGGGTGTTTTGGTTTTGGTTTAGTGGGGACTTTGGTTCTGGTGGTGGAATGGGGTTCTCTGTGCTTGGGCTTTAGCATTCGGGCAGCTTCTTTGAGAGTAAGGTCTGAGTTGTGCCTGGAGTATACCTCAGCCAAGACAGCTGGTGCAGGGACTCAAGGCCAACAAGGCCATCAGATTTTAATTCATCTAAAATAATGGCCATCAGATTTTAATTCATCTAAAATAATGGCCATCAGAAACCTAGGATATAATGGCCAGCGGTTTGCCGCAGGTTTCTGAGCCAATTTCTTTATTTCTAGAAACACGATTTCAGAAAAATTTAGCGGTTGGTGTTCTAGAAAAGAATACAATACCTGTTGCCATTGGGATGACATTTGATCCCAAGAGGATGTCTGGAGGCTAAGCAGACATTTACCATGTGAAAAATAAATTTCTCAGCATCATGGAAATATTTCTTCAGAATGGTTGTAGCCCGAAGATCACCTTCATACCCATGATTGATAAAGGACATATCTGTTGTGCCCTTTGGGTATTCAGTCACGGCGGTGGAGTCGTGTAAGTGTAATGCCTGACGAATGATGTCAGCTGTAACGACCACTGGTTTCTGGTTGACGAGGGACCGAACAGAGATTTGGCGGTAGTAGACTCATCAGTATGAACAAAAGCATTTGACCAGAATTGACTGAGGGATTCAGGGTAGATGGTCGGATTCAAGAGAAAGGCTGTGCGATGTGGGGAATCCGCCATTAAGTCAATGGCATTATCATATTTGTTCCAGAAAGCCGACTTGGTAAGGTATGCAACGCAGTTATGTTGTGGTTTCAGACTCATGGTCGCCATGTTTGAGAGAGAGAAGCTCAGAAAATAACGGCTAATGAAACATTCGAGAAGAGGACAGGTATTTATAGGGTAGGGGTTAGAAAATGACTGAAGGGTTTAGTGTTAGTCATCAGTAGTTTTAAACCGACTGTTCACATGGTATTACCCTTTCAGATGTTGAAACAGCTGAAGTCGTGGTTTTAGGCATCAGCAGTTAGAAAACTACTGAAGACCATGGTTTTGACTTCAGATGATGAAACAACTGAAGACTTGGTATTAGTCTTCAGTAGTTGTGAAACTACTGAAGACATGGTTTTGTCATCAGTTGTTTAGGATGAAACAGCAGTTGTAGAAACAACTGAAGAGAAAGTTCTCTTCAGTAGTTTTCGTCAAGTCATAGCCTTTCAGCTGTTTCATACTGTCCTCAACACTTACTCATCAGACTTTGCATCTGCTTTTCAGGTGTTTCATAGGACGTCAGTACTTATCTGTTAGTACTGATTTCAGTAGTTGTAACTACATCAGTAGTTGTAACTACATCAGTGGTTTAGAACAGATAAAGTACTTCAGTACTTGTCAGGCATTTAGCCGTCAGTAGTTATAAAAACTACTGAAGGTGAAAGAACTCATCAGTACTTATATGTGACATGGTTACCAATGATCACCAGTACTATTACTGAAATCATCAGTAGTTGACTTATTCTAGCTGCAGCATACCAAGCCTTAACACAAAGTTTGGGAAAGTAGAACTATCCAAAGGCTTAGTAAAAATATCTGCAAGCTCATCAGCACTAGGCACAAACTTAGGATCAATCAGACCTTTTTCAAAACAATCCCGAATAAAGTGATGTCTGATCTCTATATGTTTGGTCCTAGAGTGCTGGACTGGATTTTTGACAATACACAGAGCTGAAGCACTATCCATTAATAATGGAGTCTTAGTCTCTGTAATGTCATAATCCAGAAGTTGGTTCTGAAGCCAGAGTACCTGAGAAGTGCAACTTGCAGCAGCAATGTACTCAGCTTTAGCAGTTGATGTAGCAACATATGTTTGTTTCTTACTCTGCCAAGAAATCAAACAGTTGCCTAGGAATTGACAACCACCAGAAGTTGACTTTCTAGTTAACTTGCACCCTGCATAGTCACTATCTGAAAAAGCAACTAATTTGCAAGAGTGTCCGGTGGAATACCATAAACCCAGAGATTGTGTACCTTGCAAATATCTAAAGATTCTCTTGACTGCAATCAAATGAGACTCTTTAGGAGCAGCCTAAAATCTAGCACAAACACATGTAGCAAACATAATATCTAGTCTAGAAGCTGTTAAATACATCAAGGACCCAATATACATGTGTAAAGTGTTTCATCAACAGCTTTACCTTTCTGATCTGCATCCAGTTGTGTGGTGTTGCACATGGGAGTAGAACAGGGCTTACAGTTTTGTAAATCAAACTTATTCAAAAGATCTTTTGTATATTTTGACTGATGAATAAAGGTTCCATCAGCCTTTTGTTTATTTGCAAGCCTAGAAAGAACTGTAATTCTCCCATTGCACTCATTTCAAATCTCTTTTTCATTAATGTTGTAAAATCATCACACAACTGGGGATCAGAGGATGCAAAAATGATATCATCAACATAAATCTGAACAAGTAGCTTATGCTGATCCACCTTCTTAATAAACAAAGTTTTATCAATGGAGCCTCTAGTGAAATTATTCTTAAGAAGAAAAGTGGAAAGTGTCTCATACCAGGCTCTAGGAGCTTGTTTCAACCATAAAGAGCCTTATCAAGTTTATACACCCATTCAGGATGTTTATTATCCTCAAAACCTAGTGGTTGACACACATAAACTTCTTCTTTTATTTTACCATATAGAAATGCACTTTTGACATCCATTTGAAAAACTTTAAGATTGTGGAATGCAGCATAGGCTAAAAACAATCTGATTGCCTCTAGTCTGGCTACAGGAGCAAAGGTTTCATCATAGTCAATACTTCTTCTTGTGAAAACCCCTGTACAACCAATCTAGCCTTGTTCTTAACAATAAGCCCATTTCATCAGTTTTATTCCTAAACACCCATTTAGTGCCTATTGCACACTTACCTGGGGGAAGAGGAACCAGTTCCCACACTTGCTGTTTCTTGAACTGAAGTAGCTCAAGCTGCATGGCTTCAACCCATCCATTGTCTCTCAAAGCAACATGGTAGTTCTTTGGCTCTAGCTGACTGATGAAGAGAGCATAGAAGCAGAAGTTAGACAATAGACTTCTTGTTGAAACACCAGCATTGATATCACCAATAATCTGAGACGTTGGGTGATTCTTCAGTTCTTCATAAACAATGAGATCTGTGCAAGTGTTTGTAGAACCTTCAGCAGCAGCAGATGTTGATGTAGACTCTTGAAACCAAGAATTAGATGGTAACTCAAAAGATGTAGATGAATCAGAGATCTCATCAGCATTTGTTGTGGATGGAACTGCTGAAGCTACAAGAACATCAAATTTAGCAGACATAGGCAGTTGGTCACTAAACTTGAATAGGTGAGTATTGATATTATCATCATCATCATCAATACCACCAGGTGGAAGACATGTTGCAGAAGATGATTTATCCACAGGATCTGCAACAGCTGGAGGTTGATAAGAACATATTGCAGTATGTCCAAATCAAACAACTCCACAGGGTTTTGTGGAATCTTGTCCATAGGAGATTCATTAAACTTCACATGCAAAGTCTCTTCAACTATCTTTGTTCTGCAGTTGAAGACTCTGTATGCCTTGCAAGTAGATGAATAACCAACAAAATACCTTGCATCCACCTTAGGATCAAATTTTGGAGTTGATCCTTTGTCTTGAGAATAAAACAGGGACACCCAAATGCTTTGAAAAATGAAATTAGAGGAGCCAAGTGATGGAGAACTTCATATGGAGTCTTCATCAACCTCTGATTTACTAAGACTCTATTCTGCACATAGCAAGCTGTGTTAACAGCTTCAGCCCAAAAGGTCAGTGGCAAACCAGAGTCAGCCAGCATGGACCTTGCAGCTTCAATTAGGGTCCTGTTCTTCCTCTCCACTACTCCATTTTGTTCTGGAGTCCGTGGTATGCTAAACTGCCTTTTGATTCCCTTTGAAAGATAGAAGTCATCAAGTGTATGGTTTCTGAATTCAGTTCCATTGTCACTCCTAATACACTTGACTGGAAGGGAATACTGCTTCTCAACATACAACACAAGTGAATAATCTTCTGAGCAACCTCATCCTTTGAATGTAGAAAGAAAGTCCATACAAATCTGGAGTAATCATCCACAATTACCAGACAGTATTTCTTCTTTCCATGCTCATTACTCTCACAGGACCAAATAGATCCATATGCAGTAATTGCAAGCAGGCAGTGGACTTAGGCTCTTCAATAGGAGGGAATGAGACTTTGTGTTGTTTTCCTTTTAAACAAGCAGTGCAGGTTTCATCACAGTGGAACTCCTTTATGGTAAGCCTCTAACTAAACTATTGTGGATTAGCTGATTCATGTTTTTGAAATTACATGACCCAGCCTTCTGTGCCACAGTTTAGATTCTTGAGAAGAGGCTTTGGAAAATAGGCAAGGATTGCCTCTGAGATCTATTTTCTTGGAAAGATCTAAGGCATACACTCTTCCTGTCCTGTTGGCTCTCAGGAGAGTGTGATCATCCAACACCTTATCAATCAAATGCAGAACTTTGGATGATAGAATCCTACAGTTCTGACTGGTGAAAAGAGCAACATGGCCTTTATCACACATTTGACTGACACTCAAGAGATTGTACTTGAGATTTTCCACATGATTAACATCATCAAACTTTATTTCTCCATTGGAGACAAAGCCGTTGCCAATGATGTAACCCCTAGCATCATTGCCAAAAGAAACAAACCCCTTCTTTCCTTGAGAGTAGTCATGAAGAAGAGAGCTGTTCCCAGTCATGTGCATAGATCCCCCACTGTCTACATACCAGATGCTACTTTGGCATGTTGAAGAACCCTGCAATTATAAACATCAGTTAGTTTTGGAGACCCAAACCTTTTTGGTTTTGGGCCTGGTCTCATCAACAGATGGTAAACTAACAGGTTTGATAAAACAACAACCTGAGAGGAAGAAGATGGTGAAGAAGAGGAATCCTTTGGCTTGGACCTCCTTTTCTGTGGTTTCAACATAGGAACATCTAATTGTTAACTCTTCCCAATAGATGTTGAACCATCATAACCAGCTGTGTCTAATTTTGTGATAAAGCTTTCAGCTCATCAGACACATTGCCATTGGAGTTTGATAAGTTCCTATGTTGCACCTTCTTCTTCTAAGCAATCTCAGCTGTTACCTGTTTAACCCCTTCCTTTTTGGATTTCTTTATGGACTTAAGGGTTACAGGATTTGATGTTGCTGATACAAATGTGGTCTCAAACTCAGTTTCATTTTAACCATTTTCTTTATAATTTCCTCTTTATGTTTGAGTTTGGATCCTCTTTTGTACCAGCAATCATCTGTAAGATGATTGAACAAACCACATACTTCACATGGTTTCTTCTTCATCTTATGTTGATCATCAACTAAGAGGATGAAACTACTGAAGACTTGCTCTTTAGTGCTTTGAAAGCACTGTTTGATTTCTTGACTTCCTCTTTAGTAGTCTTCAAACTCTTTCTACTAACAGTTTTCTTCTTTTCAGTACTGACAGTAGTTGGAGTTTGAACTTCAGTGTTAAATCTTGCTCTCCAGTCCTTTCAGGACTTTCAGAATTACTCCTAAGTTGATCAACTCTTTGATCATGTGAGTTCAGCAGTGGAACCATCAACATCAGCTGATAGGTTCTGAGAGGGCTTAGTGCTGACTTCTACTTCTGATGGTGCTGTATGAGAAAGTAGATCACATGATGAAATGGATTGGTTATGCTCTCACCATCAGATTCTACCTCTGCTCTGGGAGTAAAATCTGTAGGTGGAGCAGTGTGATTGTAACCAATGCCAAACTTCACATTGGAAGCAGATTGCTTACTTAGAAGCATTTCAAAACCTTGGCATGATTGTACCCCGATCACACTCTACTTGGGTGACTGCAAGGGTTTCTTTGAGATCTTTGTACTTCTCTAGAAGTACCTCTTCCCTAGCCTTATAATCTGTGATTTGGTATTTATGTTTGTAAATCTCATCATTCTTTTCATTAAGCACAGACTCAAATTCAGCTTTTCTTTTGGAAATTGTTTGTTCTAGCTCATGTTCTTGTTAATCAAAGCTACATTTGCTTCTCTAATAGATGCAAATGCTGCTATGCATGTTTCAGAACATAATTTGGCTTTTGCCTCAGAGGATGCCTGTGATACCTTTGGTGTAGAGGCATTAGTGGATGAAGTATCGGCAGAATCCAAAGCCATAAGAGCTAGATTTCCAAAGGGACTGTCACCACCATGTTGACCAGCACCAGTGAACAGTTGTTCATGACCAGACAAATCATCTGGTAAACTGCTCCAGTCAACAACTCCTGGGGTGAAGAAGCTGTGTTTTTGAGGTTGAGTTTGTTGATGAGATTGGAAGGTTGTGGTTCAGGCAATGCTTGTGGTTGTTGTGCAATGGAGCTTGAACAGTTTTGGTTGAGGCATATAATAGCAGGGATAAGGATATGACATTTGACCCTGGGGAACAAAGTATGCAGGAGACCTAGGATGTGAATGATGACCAGAACCAGTAGGATGTTGCCCTCTGTTTTGTGGACTAGTACTAGGAAAAGTCACAAAGGGTGCAGAAGAGTTAGATCCAGTTGATCTACACTCTCTTGCAAAGTGTCCCAGCCTTTGGCATTTGTGACACCTCAACTTACTCTTGTCAAAACCAACTTTGGTTTTGCCAGAGAGTCCAGGAATTTCCTGCCAGTTCTCTTATAGAACTTTTGAGATCTGATATTAATCAATGCCATTTGGCTCAGAATCCATCTATTCTAGATCATCATCAGCAATCCTTTCAAATCATCCATGATGAAGCATAGATTGTCACTATTACTGCCAGAATGACTCTCAATACCAACAAATGCATGATCAGAACTATTTGAAGAGAAATCAATATGCTCATCATAATTACTTTCAGATGCAGCATATTCTGACTCATGACTAACCAAGGCAGTATTCCCTGGTACAAAGTCATCAGTGAGCTTTCCTGATGAGTACAGTTTCCTCTTCTGCTTAATCTCTCTTTCGAATGTAAGCAGTTTCCCATGAAGTTGGGTGAGAGATAGGCTATCCAGATTTGCACTGGAGCGTAGGACAATAGTGTATGTGTCCCATCTCTCAGGCAGTGATCTGAGGAACCTGTTATTCATCTGGCTATTGGTGTATTCCTGTTTCACCATTTTCAGCTCAGAGATCAAGCAGGAAAAACGCTCAAACTGTTGAGTCAGTGTCTCACCCTTTCTATGAGAGAATGTCTCATATTGTTGGGCAAGGATTTCTCTGTTGTTTGCTAAGACCTCATCTGTGCCACCGAATTGTTCCTTCAGGGCATTCCAGAGATCATGAGCAGTTTCATGATGCATAAGCCCTGAATAGATTTCATTCGGCAGTGCCATGGCCAGAATTCCATGGGCTTTAGCATCAATCTCAAACAGTTTCCGATCTTCATCAGAGTATTGTTCCTTCTTCTTCGGAACCATTTGATTGGCTTCCGGATTGTTCACCATAGGCTTATGTGGTCCATGTACCACAGATGTCCAACAACCTGAACTGTTAACAGACAGGTGATGAAGCATTCTTCGCTGCCATATGTTATACTCGGTCCTAACCAGCATCAGGGGCTTGGTTGAGGAACCAGTATTGTGAGGATCACTAGAAGGAGTAGTCATCTCAGATTCAATCAAATTCAATTAAGCTATAACAGATTTAGAACAAAACACAACAACCAATTGAACCAAGAGAGATCTCAGAATAAATGAACGAAAGCGTCAAAAATTCAATAATCTATAACCAGTTCTTGCAAAATGCTAATCAATCAAACATAGATATCAATTAGCAGTTTCAATGATTAATTGTTAGATCAATCAATGATTAACCAGCTCTGATACCACTTGTTAGGATCAGTGATCTACGTTTGATTGATTAGAGGGTATAGCAGCGGAATTATAACAATGAATTAGCCAAATCACAGAACAAAAGATATTCAATGTAAGAACAAAACGGTTATAGATAGAGAGAATTCTGCAGATATATTTCATTCAATATTCGCTTCATGTGGTAACGAATGTCACACTTACAATTAGGTCAAACCTCTTATATAAGAGATGTGACGTCTGCTGATGTCACTTGATAGTGACATCTAACAGAATTTATCACAAACTACTGATAGTTAACACAACTACTGAAGATGTCAAACAGCTGACATCTTCTTACAAAAATACTAAGTGTTAACTATTATTACAACTACTGAAAAGAAACTACTGAACAATAACAACTGAAGAACATACTCTTCAGTTGTTTTACAAATACTGAAACAAGAACTACTGAAAGGTAAACCATCACAACTACTGAAGAAGACCTCTTCAGCTGTTGTGACAACGTCTGATACTTTGGTCTTCACACTTGTGTCTTCAGACTTTGTCTTCAGCACTTGTGTCTTCAGAATTTGTCTTCAGCACTTGTGTCTTCAGACTTTGTCTTCAGCACTTGTGTCTTCAGACTTTGTCTTCAGCACTTGTGTCTTCAGACTTTGTCTTCAGCACTTATGTCTTCAGACTTTGTCTTCAGCACTTGTGTCTTCAGACTGTCTTCAGACTTTGTGGCTTCAGACTTTGTGGCTTCAGACTTTGTAATCAGCTGTTGTCTTCAGCTGTTGTGGTCTTCAGTAGTTGTTGTGATGTATGTGGGACTTAAAGGTTTTTCTGATCCAGCTCATTGGTTCTTTTGGTCCAACATGCTGACTAACTTTGTCAGCCCTATTTGCAACCATACACAAATGTGGACTAACTTTGTTCAGTCACATTGTAAAAATACCCAATGTTGACTAACTTTGTTCAGCCGCATTTGTAACAGTACACAAATGCTGACTAACTTTGTTCAGCCGCATTTGCAACAGTAACAAATGCTGACTACCTTGGTTAATTGTATTTGCTATAGTAAACAATGTTGTTAAGTTTTACTCTTCTGTATTTGTAAGAGTACACAAATGCTGATAAGCAAAACTCATCCGCATTTGCTATAGTGATTTTAAAAAATTGATCGCATATGTCCTGAAACTTATAACTGTTTGTAGAAGACATTAATTGACTATTTAGAGCCATTTCAAAAGGTCATTTATACTTTTCAAATTTGAGAGACTTTATAGTGCGATGAACGAAACACACTATTCTTTATCACTCTTCATCTTCATCATCAAGAATGTGTTGTACTTTTATCTTACCTTATTGTCCTTTGTTTTGATTCTCTACAACTATAGTATCAAAAAGGTGATAATCTTTGAAATTTATGTCCTAAAATGTTGGACTTTTGAACCAGTAATGAACTTAGAACCCCAGGTCAAAATGGTGATTCAAAATCAAACTTGGATTAAGAAATGACGATGTTTCAACTGCAATGAACAAGTTAACTAAGATGATAACAATAAACAAATGATTTTCACCATGATTTTCACCACCCTGTTTATCGCATGAATAGAGCATAACAAAAGATTGAAAATGAGAAAACAAATCTTGATTCTAAGAGTTGAAATAGGTAAAAAAAGAAAAAATGATCACTTCAAGCATGTATAACAAAATAATAGTGATTATTCATGATAACATCAAGTATAGGTATAAGTCCTATGGAATAGTACCTATAAGCTTCAATTTTGACCATAAAAAGTTAAAATAATAAATTTCATTTGATGCATGTTCTACAATCTATTGAGTATTATCAATATTTCTAATCCATATGCCTCTAATGCACGGTACATGGAAAATCTCACTTGGAGCAAGCTCTATGATGTCAGCGGTTATCTTGACCCTGATGTACCCGAGGTAGAAGGTCTAAGAGACATGATCAGATTATATCCATTCCTAGATTTGTTCATGCAATCATTGTTAGACTAATCATTTATGAGAGATTCATAAGGTCTTTTTGGAGCACTACTAAGATGATAGAGATAGCTAGTGTAAGGACTATGTTTGGAAGAATCACTGATCATCATACTTTGAACATCACTAAACAAACTATGAGACAGTGTCTATAATTTGGGGATGATGCCAGCACTCCCTTAGAGCTTGAAGATGATAATATTACTTCTTTCTTTGCCAATATTGGATATGAGGGAGGATAAGAAGGGAAACAGAATGTTAAAGGATTGGTGACTAACAATGGAGGTTCCTGATTCATCTTTACCAACATGTTTGTCAAAGAGGAAGACTGGATGGAATGACATTCCAATAATCACCTTATCTGTTGTATGTGCTTTATGCACTAATAGGCCATTCAACATGTCTGCCTATGTGTTAATGTTCTGGTATCAGACATTCAGGAAGCAAGAAGACATATGTTCCAGATGTATCCAAGGTTCTTGCAATGCCTCATCAATGAAGCTTTTCCTGACATTGTACCTGAAGGACCAATGCTGGATATTCCTCATAGTAATGCCAAGTCTTACAAGTACATCAAGAAGATAGATCCTAGGAACTTTTACAATAGAACCTTCTTTCCATTGTTGCCTTGGATGTTACAACAGAAATCCAGAGAACAAGCACAAGACGCTCTTGTTGATGAGCCTGATCAAGAACAAGAATAACCTGCTCATGACAACAAAACTGTTGCTGAGCAAGCTGTTGAAAGGGATGAAGGATAGAGGTCAGTGTCACCCCAAGTGGATGTAGGGTTGATCTTACACTAGACCTTCTGTTCATGATGTTGATATGGCCTTACCATTTATGCCCATACCAATACCATCATCCCAAAGAAAACCAATACCATCACCCCAAAGAACACCAATCCCATCACCACAAGCACAACCTATCATCTCTCCACATATATCTCCAATCCGTCACTCACCCATATAACCTGTTCAAACATTTCCTATTAGTACTTAGCCTGTTGAGTTTGGTGATTCTACCGGCTCTTCAAAGGAATCCAAATCATCATTTGATGAGGAGGATTATTCAAGACAGATGCATGTTAGGCAAGTAGCTTCTGAGGCTGCTCCATCAGAAAGTTATGCTAAATCAGGAGTCAACAAGTCTTATGAAAAATATGAGTTGATTTCAAAACTACTATAAAAGGAGCCAAGATGGAAAGACTACTAATAGAAGATCTAGTATCATTCAAGACAAACTTCTGGAATTGGATGAGAAAGAGAAGGAGATGAAAGATATGAAAGAAAAATATGAGAATGAGAAGAAAGAAAGGGAAAGGGGGTTGAATGTTTAAAGGTAGCTCTCCAACACTCAAGTGATGAAATAAGTGGTCATGTTGACACTTTAGCCATTTAAACTATAGCCATGGAAGAACAAGAAGAATAATTATTAGAGACTTGCAAAAACAGATAGAAACTCTAAACAAGAAAGTATCTGAGTTAGAGTTCTTTATTATGATCAAAAGAGAAGCTGAGATGGATAAAGATAAAGGAGAGAAAATAGAAGAGAAAAGACAAAGGGAAAGTGATAAAGATGATAGTTTTGAAAGTTCTTTAGGGAAAGGTGGTGATAACTCCCTCCTACCAAAAAGATGAAAATCTTTGAGATTGAGAAAGGGGCGGAAACCAGTGAATCAAAACATGATGAATCTAGCATGGAGATGGTGATCTATACAAGCAAACCAAAGAAAGTCACTCTGAAGAGGCTGAATTTAGTGATATGATTAAAGCTCTTGACTCTTTCACTACAAAAGAGTATTATAGATGATGATTTTTGGGAGTTCATTGTTTATTATGGGCAAACAATTATGGTCATCCTCAATCTCCTGTCCCAATTAAGAAGGAATTGAGTATGCAAATAGTGCATGTTGTATCATTGACTGATGAACAGAAAGAGCTCATTAGAAGATTATGTCAAGAGCAATCATAAAGAGAAATGAAAAAGAAAAATCAGAGGCTAAAAAGGTGCCTCAAGAAACTGAAATGGCTAAAACCTCATCTGGATCAGGAATGCAAATCTATACCAGAAAGGGGAAATATTATCTAAGAAGGCAAAGGGGAAGAGACCAATGGCAGAAGAAGAACCAATCAAGAAACAAGAAAAAGATGACCCAAGAAGCCTTGCAGTAAATACTGAATCTTAGAGAAGCATGAAAAGGTTGAAGCCCAATTGAAACAGAAGGCTGAATTCATTGATTTAGAAGAAGGAGAGATAGAGGGTGGCTATGTGGTTGATGAACCAATAGCTCATAAAAGTCCTATGAAAGAGGAGGATCAGTACAGGAGATGGTAAAGAAAGCCCAAACTGATGACTTGATGGTGAAGGCAATGTTTTTTATCAATCATGGGTATGACCCTAATGAGGTGTTCAGAATGACTTATGAGGGAATGAAGGCAGAAGAAGAAAAGTTAAACAAACTGTTGGACCCTACTTAAGACTGAGTATGAAAAGACTCTTTCTCCCAAAGATCTAGTGTTCAAGTGATTCTCATTGGCAAAGCAGACCCATCTCAACCACTGTATCATGATCCCTACTAATGATGACAGGGAATAAAGTACTATATGTTCAATCAATGATTTACCAAAAGAAAATTAGGAAACATGAAAACAAAATCCATAAGGTTTGCTATCCTTAGATGATTAGTGAAAGAAAGAAAGGTTGAAGAAATTGTAGAAGATATTATTAGCAAAAAGCCAGGAACAAGAATGTTTGCACAAGACATCTAGCTCACCATAGAGTGGTTTGTTGAGCCCTCTTAATTGAAGCTTCAAGAAGGGCTCATCACTATTGAGATATATTTCCTGGAAGTATGACAAAACTGATTTGAAGATAATTCCTGGAAGTACGACAGCGATCGGAACATGTTCTTGATCAAGAGGATTTTAGGTTTAGTTCAATTCTTCACAGAGTACTCTGCTCTGGTGAACTCCCTAGAAATCCATGATATGAAAGAACCAGCCAATTTAGAGTTAATCAATCACAAAGCTATCTTCAGGGGTTATGAGTTTTAAGATATTCTAATGATGTTTAAAAGAACAGAAAACTTCAAATCTCTCAAGGTTATTTGCATGAGAAAAGATAGATTCTTTGTCAAACCCTTGGAGAAGAAAAGAACAAAACAGCTGAAGAAGTGGTGTTCCTTAAACTAAAGGTGAACCCTACTGAATCTCTAAAAAGAAAGATGGCAGCCGGAACTCATTCCTCCAAACCAATCTCAAATGTTTATTTTGATGAAAAGACATATGAGTTGGTGATTGAAAGAAGATGGGGAGCAAAGGAAGCAGCTGAAAAAAGGTTTTTTAGTGGATATAAGGTAAGATTGTTAGATGAATCCTATATCCACTACACATACACAATGCATTTCAAAGAGATTAGAATAAAATGGGAGAAGAAGATATGCTTTTCTTTCTGAAATGTATAAAGATTTTAAAAGTGGCATTTGATAGAATCAATGTCAAGAGGGAGCAAAGGAAGAAGAAGAAGACTCCTCTACAAATGGGGAATATTGTGAAGTTAGGGGTGGATGTGGATGGAGCTCTATTGATTCATACAGATGGGTTGTCTACGGTGTCAATATAGGAACCCAAATTTTAAAGAAGTTGCCTTTAGAAGCCATCTACACAATGAGCCAGATGAAGATCCATGTGCTAAACAGAGAGAAGATGTCTGATGCTAATGACTTTGTCAACATGATTGTAAGGATTCCTTAAGTCTGATGCAACCCAAAACATCAAAGTGTCTCAGCATGCACTAAGTACTGAACTGAAGAATGCTTCGGAAGTTTTACACAATACATTAGAAAAACATTCTAAGTGTAAAATCTTCCGAAGTCAAGACCAATATCTTCCGAAGCCAAACATGAAGTCTTCCGAAGCTTCAAGAGACAAAGTCTACTGAAGCTTCACCCTATGAAGACAGATTTCTTCCGAAGACTTTTAGTACACATGCTTTATCTGATGTACTGTTCCATAAAGCACCTTTTCCGCTGCGTCTCTGATAAGTCACCAACTTACAAGAGTTGGTGAAAAGGTCCATGCTTTTGGTAACTGTACATTGAGGTCTTGAGTCTGAAACTTTCCACTTTATGTACTTTATCCTTTTTGTAATGTATAAGGATGTGAGCTATGGCATGTCATAGTCACAAGGTCAAAAGGCAGATATGCCTTTTGATTCTACAATTGATTTTGTTAGTGTCTAGTCAATTGTATCCAGCTGGCTTTCATAGTATAGCCGGCTGTAGGTTGTAGTATAAGTATTTCAAGTTTCTTGTATTTTCAATATGCTTTGTAACACTTGTAAAAGAACTTGAGAAAGCAATATTACTGCTCCCTTGAAAACTATACTCTCTTGTTCTGTCTCTTGCTTTACTTGTGTTCTTTGTATCACCTTTGGTTACCTAGTTCACTGTTTGATTATAAGTTTAGTTAATCTTCTTATTGTGTTGTTGTGTTGTAATTGTGTTCAAGCCCTTAAACGATCCTGCAATGATATATGCCATTATGGATCCATCTCAGGCAAAACCTCTTATTCCTCCACAAGACCCAGTAGAATCTTCCCAACCTCAACCACCATCAAACCCTTGAAAACTTAGGTTGTATAATCGTTAGGGGGAGTATTGTTGGACCCTGATCATACATGCCAATTCAAGTGGTGGCTTGATGGTTGTTCTACAGGAAATCCCACAAGTCCAAGAACAAATACAGATGAAGAATCTACAAACAAGAATACAAGTGTCGGATAACCGCATTTGTATATGCGGGTGACATAGAACAAATGTTAACAAGTATTTGTTCTTCTGCATTAACAAATGCGGATAGCCAGAAACAAATGCTGACAAGTATTGTACATCTGCATTTACTAATGCGGATACCCGCCAACAAATGTGCATGTGTTTGTTCATTCTCATTTGTCAATGTTGATGACCAAACACTAATGTTGAAGACCAAAACGAAATGTTGATCAAGATCAACATATCCGCATTAGTCAATTCGGATGAACAAAAGAAATGTTGATGAAGACTTAGACTAGTTCTTTAATGTATAGGTCAAGGGTAGTTTAGTCATTTTGTAAAAGGCGTCTTGTTAGCCTATAAATAGAATAGAAAACCTCGTATGTGAGCTGACTGTTTATACACATTCTAGACAATTAGAATCTTTTGTTTAGTCTTTTGTTTACAAGGTGTCTTATTACAGTTTAATGCTCTTACCCTAGCATTCATTGTAACCGATTACCTTATTAATACAAACAACAATTATGAGTACTTCTTGCATTCAATGTTCTTTGATTGTTTGATTTCGCCTTACAATCATTGACTCAATCATCATATTCGGTCCTTGTTGATTTATATCAACAGAGAATATCATTCTCAAAGCCAATCATATCCCGAGGGCTATGCCTGCCCCTCCCTATGAAGCAAAAACTAAAACATTAGGGTGGAGGTATGACGCTGATAGGAGAGCCTTGGTACTACATAGACTTGAGGGACAGGAAGAGGTCTTCATTTTCACACCCTGAATTAGTATGACAGCCTTTCTCTAGTCCACATGTCACTTGCCAATCCTAGTCAAAAAAGGTAAGTTGACAGACTATCTGAGAGGATACAAGATAGGATTGTTGAAGAGTTTAGATTCAGAAGAAGACAAAGGCAAATAGGCAATGTCATTGGTCAGTTGGATGTTGAGATGGACCCTAAGATTAGCTTCGAAAGGGAAACATTCAATAAAGTCCTAGTGATAGAACCTATGAACCTTCTTACATGAACTACTTTAATATCCTTTACCCTCAATGAGGCACCAACTAGTGAAGGTGCTTCACAATCGCTCTTTGGCTAGAGCTTAAGTGATGAACCAAGTAATGAATACCAAAGCTCTCTCCACCCTAAGTAACCAAGGCTTGTTAGTGACAAAGGGAAAATGAAACTAACTCCTAAGAAGATTGAGGGGGAGGAGAGAGAGAAAGAGGAAGCTAGGGGAGAGAGTTCAAGTGGGTTTGCAAGCTTCATGGAAGCTGCAATTAGGGTTGCTCCCAGGAAAAATACTTAGGATTATGAGTTGAGGGTAGCGAGATTAAACTACTTGGGGACCAGGAACTACAACATTGAAGAACTCATCTTTCTTCCCTTAGAAAAGCTCAATGAACTAGCTGACATTGAGTTGTCAAATAGGAGGAAGGAGGTAGAGGATGCAGAACTACTCCTTAAAATCAAGGAAGAAAATACTCTACAAACGTACTCCTACCCTCTCCCCAGTACAAGAAAGTTCTAAGAAAGGGGTTATGGCAATTAAACAACAATCTCAGGTAGACAAGATGAAGACATACAAAAATATTAGGTATGTGAGTGCCACATGCCTTAATCAAGCATTTCCACTTCTTCACTTATCCTATGAATACATAGAATTTGACTACCTCAAGCAGCTTGAATAACATTTAATATAATAAAAAAATTACTAAGAGGAAAATGAGGGAATAAGCTACAAATTCAAGAGCCATCATCCAAAAGAGCCAAAAGAAGTCTATTGATAGGTAGTGGATGATGAGCTTCTTGAGGCTGTATGGATTCTCTGCAAGGAGGCTTGGTCCAATGTTAGAGCATCATGAGTTAACTCAAGAAGATGCTCCTTAGGATGAAAAGGATGGCTATGGAATTAGTTGAGCTGCCTCTTTTTGAGCTACCTCTGAATGCTCTGGCTCATCCTAAGCTTTGGAGGTGGATGCCTTGGACTTCTTCTTCTTCTTAATCTTCCTCTTCATAGCCATCCTTTTCCTCCTCTTTGATGACTTTAACTAAGAAGACTAGCCTTTAGCACCTAGTTGTTCTTATGTGTGTTTCTCAGTTGGGTCCGCTTCTTTTAAAAGTTTAGAAAGAGAGGGATCAGGACCTTACTACAGATCAAAAGATAATGTTGGCCATGGTTAAGCTCTAGGTCCAGGTATGTTATCTATTAGGGTTCAATCTTGAACTCCATTTTAGGGGGAGCTTGACTTGGTAGAGAATGCAAGTCAACAAGCTCCCCCCCTTATAATCTTTTGCTTGATCATTCATAATAGATAGAGACATTGGACCAAGCTCATTCTGGAGACCCATACAGCTTCAAAAAGCTTATCATCCTCTACCTATCAATAGATTTCTTTTGGCTCTTTTGGCTGATGGCTCTTGCTTTGCGACTTCTGTCTTCTATCTTTCTCTTAGAAGCTTTTTGTTTTTTTATAACTTATTGCTCAAGCTACTTAAGTTACTTGAATTCTACATACTCATATGAAAAGAAGAATTATAGATGCTTAATAGAGGTATGTGACATTGAGGTAGCTAGTCACATTTTTTCTATCTACTTTCTTATCTACCTGAGGTTGTTCAGTTGCCACAATCTCTGTCTCATGTGTTTCTTCAATTGGGGAGAGGGTTGGAGCATTTTGTAAAGCCTTTTCTGCCTACTTTCTTATTTGATCTTAAGGAGCAATTATGCATCCTCTACCTCCTTCCTCTCCTTTGACAACTATATGTTAGCCGGTTCATTAACTCTTCTAAGGGAAGATAGATGAGTTCATCTATGTTGTAGTTCCTGGTCCCTAATTATTTTAATATCGATGCCCTCAACTCATCATCTTTAGAATTTGGCTTGGGGGTAGCCCTGATTATAGCATCCATGAAGTCTGGGGACCCACTTGAACTCTCTCCCCTTAGCTTCCTCTTCCTCTCTCTCTCTCTCTCTCTCTCCTTCTCCTCAATCTCCTTAGGAGTCAATTTCCTTTTCCATTTATCACTCACAGGCCTTGGTGACTCATGGTGGAGAGAGATTTAGCCTTTATTGCTTGATTCAGTAGCCAAGCTCTACCCAGAGAGAGGTTATGAAACACCTTCACCAGCAGGTGCCTTATTGAGGGTAGAGGATGTTAAAGTAGTTCATATGACAAGGTTCACAGGGTGTACCACTAGGCCTTCAGTCAAGGTTTCCCCTTTGAAGCTAATCTTATGGTCACCTCAACATCTAGTTGACCAATGACATTGCCTGTTAGCCTTTGTCTTCTTCTTTGTCTGAACTCTTCAACAAGCCAGTCTTGAATCCTCTCAGCCAGTCTATCAGCTTTCTTGTTTTGACTTAGGTTGGCAAGTGACATGTCGACTAGAGGACGACTGTCATAGTACTTAAGGGTATATAAATTAATACCTCTTGTTGCCCCTAAAGTCTATGCAATAGCAAGGCTCTCCTGCCAGCATCATACCTCCACCCTAGTATTTCATCTCAACATCATAGGGTGGGGTAGGCATAGCACTTGGTATACCATTCTAAAACAATCTTTGTATGAGTGAGTCCATACAAGTGAGGGTGGTGAATCCTTAATGTCCATACTCTGAGAAGAACTCCAATTTTATGTGATTGCTAGGACTTTCTCACCCTTTTTGGTAGCATCACCCACTTGCATAGTTGAGCTTGAGGTTAGGTCCACCACATCCACAGTTCTTATGGACCTGGTTGAGTTCTTATGAGAGGTCTCCTAGATAGTTTTTCCACAAGATCAGAAATCTCAAGTTACTAATCATTGACCTTCCTTTGCAAGGTAGTCACCTGAGATTCCAGGTCACAAACCTTGAAAACTAAATAGGTGTAGGTTTTATACAGTTTTTACCTTTAGTTTCACATTCCCCTCATCTTCAACAGAAGAATCATGGGGGATAAGAGAATAGGACCAAGGTCTTCTTCCTTATCATCGGCACTTTGTTTTGAGTTGCAGGATTTCCCCTACACCATGATAGCTTTAGTTGAAGTGTTAAAGGGAGGGGTTGCCATGGTTGAGGTCTTAGTGATATAGTCATTTGCTGAAGTGAGTGCCCCATCCATATGGATCTCCTAAACATGTTAAAAAAGATACACCTTAGTAGTGGGCGGGTGATGTGGGCTAGACATGTGTGATGCAGGAATACTTATCTCTCCTTGAGTAAGGGGTGGAGAAGAGAGAATGATGGTACTCATTGAAGCCCATATCTTCATCATCATAGAACTCTAGGTTGAGTATTGGTTGGTTAAGATCTAGAGGCTTAGGATGGTAACTTTCCCTAGAGGTGTTCACTAGAGTTTTAAGACTCTGAGTGAAGGCTTAAGGATGTTACAATTATGAGCTCATCAGGTTGAGTATGAGGAACCTCAACACTAATCATTAGTGAGATAGAAGAGGTTTGCTCCTCATTGGAAGTAGGAGCTCCAATATCCACTTCTTTCTACATGGGTGGTGATATAAGGGTCTGCACAAGCTAAGTAACTTGTGCAGGGGTTCATTTGGATTTTCTTTTGAAGGTGATGATTATTTATGGTTGTGTGGGTTGTTGAGAAGTAGAATGTGTGGATTCAAAACTAGGTGGGGCTGCTAGGTTGTCACCTTAAGCAATAAGCTCTAAATTTTTTAGGACAAGAGTTATTTCTACCCTCGATTTTCCCACAGTAGCCTTTCTCATAGGGCTGAAGATATCAGGATTTATCGGTATCAATTTTCGAATATTACCTGTTCCCCTTAAGTATGAGCCTAGTTCACAGGAAAGAATGTGTTGGACATATCTAAGGAACATCTAATATTCCAAGGATTCCAAGTTTGCTAGTAAATCAGTATATACAATTGAGAATACCTAAACTTGATTCCCTAAACCATCCAATGGACTATATAGAAAAGGTTTTCAAGAATTTGGTCTCGTCATACATGCTTGTTGGATAAACTATGGATGACAACATGGAGGAGGTACTTCCATCGGGAGGAGACCTTCCCTTTCTTGAAGGTTCTTATAGAGTAATCACCTTCATAGCTCATCTGTCCAAAGGAGTGGTTAAAAGCAGACTTAGGGAAGACAAATCATCTTCTACATCATCCAATTAAAGATATGTGTTTATGGATGTTATAGTTATGAAGATTGTCCACCTCTACACTATGGGAGATAGTGCCTTCTCCCCATCCTTGGTGACCTCTTGGTAGGTACTCCAGAAATCCAATAGTTGATCCTCATAAAATGGAGGATCTGTGGTGAGGGAGGTGAAGTAGTTTAATAGAGTTAAGAAGCAACAAACCTCTAAGAAATCAGGATCTTTCTTAGGGTTTAATAGAGCTACCGGATTATCTTGCTTGTGTAAGTGCATGGAAAAATCAGGTTGGTTTCAGCAATCAAGGTTGGCCATTTTGAGGTAGCTTTGACGTGAAGGAAGATAAAAACAAAGGCGGGTTGTAGGTGAATTTATGTTAGAAAATTTTGTAGATGAAGATATTAGTGAAAGAGGGAGAACCGTTAAGTGTATATATGTGAAATAGATTTGAGACATAATTAATGCTAAGGGATAAACTTTGAAATCCGAACGTTAGTCCCACCTCTGAAAAAGGTGCTCAAAGAGGTAGTTTTCTTGGAAGTCAAGAATCTTCCAAATTAATGTGTCTTCAAAAGTTTTATTTAAACTTCCGAAGCTAATTTGACTTTGGAAGATATTCTGAGCTTTATGAAATTTTGCTTTGGAAGAAAAATACTTGGAGTATTTTTACTTCTAGGACGTATTTAGTTTAAGAAAAGATTAAAACTTGGAAGTTTTATTCTTAAAAAAACAAATCTTCTGAGGCTTAATTTCTTTTGGAAAAAAATTGTCCTTCAAAAACATATAAGTACTTAGAAGCATATTTTTGCTTTGAAATATATATCAAAGTTTCTTCCAAATGTAAATTTCTTGTAAGTCGTTCTCCGATTTGAGGACTTAGTATTCTTCGAAGACAAGGTTAATTTCTTTCAAAAGAAAATATGTTTATAATTTCCAAAATTCTAAGGAATATTAATTAAACAATTTCTTACAAAGTAAATTGGGCTTATGTAGGTGATAATTAGACAACTTATGGCACCGATGTTTTAGGAATAGTCTTGAATTAAGTTTTAAGAAAATATACTCAAACTTTATCATTGCAATAGCTTATACAAAATATTTAAATCTGTGTTCATCAAAAGCCTTTATGAATGGATCATCATATTGTTCATTTGTCTTTGACTAGTTTTATCAATCCTTGTTTAAAATTATCTCTCATTAAATGATACCTGATATTGATGTGTTTTGTCCTTCAGTGCTGCATAGGATTCTTTGTGATAGAGATAGCATTATTGTTGTCTATATTATTGGAGTCTCCTTGAAGTTGAATCCATAGTCCAGTAGCTGATTCTGAATCCAGAGTACTTAAGCACAATAGCTAGTAGTAGCAATGTATTTAGCTTTAGCAGTTGATATAGACACACAAGATTGTTTCTTGTATTGCCATGATTCTATCCTTCCACCAAGAAATTGACATCCCTTAGATGTAAACTTTGTAGTCATATTGCAGCCACCATAGTCACTATCTTTATAGAATACAGGTTCAAGTCAAATTCTTTGGATACCAAAGGCCTAATTTAAGAGCACCTTTGAGATATCTAAGAATCCTCTTGACAATAACCAGTTTGACATCTTGGGGTTAGCTTTATATCTTGCACATATGCATGTACCAAACTAATATAAGGCCTGATGGTTGTAATGTACATAAAAGACCCAATCAAAGCTCTATAATGATGTTCATCTACACATCCCACCTCAAGATCAAATCCAAGGGAGTGGTTTTCTAAATAAGGGTGTCTTTGCAACCTTACATCCAGTCATGTTGAATCTTGTATGTATGTCTTTCAATTATTTGGACTGACTTATCAAGATGCCATTGTCAACCTTCTTCACTTGAATTCCTAGAAAGAAACTGAGTTCTCCCATGACACTCATTTCAAATCTATTATTCATCAGCTTCTTAAAGTCTTTGTAGGGCCTTGGATTAGTTTACCCAAAGATAATGTCATCTACATAAACTTGAACAAGTATCAAGTCATTCCATGTTCCTTTGATGAAGAGTGTTTCATCTATAGTACCTCTCTTGTAGCTATGCTAACAGAGATACTAAGATAGTGTCCCATACCACTTCCTTGGAGCTTGGTGCAACCCATAAAGAGCTTTATCAAGATTGCAGACATACTCAAGATAATCAAGATGATCTCGATCTACAAAGCCATATGGTTGTTTGACATACACCACCTCATCTATCACCCCATATAGAAAAGAACAGTTGACATCAAGTTGGTAGACCTTAAAATCCTTGGATACAACAAAAGAAAGGAATATTTTAATTACTTCAAGTCTTTCCACTGGATCAAAAATAGTTGTGTAGTCTATCCCTTCTTGTCTGTACCCTTGAACGACTAGTCTGGCCGTGTTCTTCATAACAAGTCCTCTATCATCCTTCGTATTCCTAAAAACCCATTGTTTCCTTTAGTAGTCTTCCCTTGAGGAAAATAATATAGGTTCTAATCATTTTGCCTTTTGAATTGAAGCAGCTCCTCCTGTATTGCTTCAATCCAACTTGCATTCTTTAAAGCCTCATCAACCTTCTTTGGATCTATCTGGGATAAGAAACAAAGTACATACAACATTTTGTCATGGGTATTCCCTTTGTTCTCACCCTTGTGTTAACATTTGCAATGATGTTTGTGGTGGGTGTGAGTTGTGGATCCTAAATTGAGGGATCACAACAAGTTTATTAGGTACATCAAAATTTTTGAAGTCTAGATCTGGGAATAAAGTGTCACCCACCACATCAATAAATTTTTCAATAGAAGCTTGATCCGATGAGTGTGTGACATTATATGTTGTCTTCCATGGAGTGGTTATCAACATCAAGAAATTCTTAATCACTGTCACCACCATCGTTTCCTCTTACATTTGAAGCTCCTTCATTTGATTTTTATGCCTCTGAGCTGAAATTTGTAGGCACCTTAGTTGTATCCGTTGTATTTTTCATGGAAGTGCTGATAGAAACTCCGTCTATATGGTTAGTTACCCCTAGAACTGAAGTAGTATTCTTTCTTATTCTTCTCAACTCAAATCTTCTATTAGGAACTCCTATTGATAAGTAACCTATACATCCTCAAACATTCTCACAAGATTTTGTAAAAACAATTGGTAACTAGATCAAGATCAAATAGCCGATCAGAACCAGAACCTTTCATTATCGGAGTGTGCTCATTCAAGGGCATATTGGCTGACTCTTCAACTACTCTAGTTTTGAGATTGTGTACTGTATAAGCCTTAGCTTAAGATAAGTATCCAATAAAGTGTCCATTATTTGATTTCTGATTAAATTTGGCTACTTGATCTTTGGTATTCAAGATGGTGTAGGAACATCCAAATGATCTAAGGAAACTAATGAAAGGTCAACTTTTTTGCCATAGTTCATAAGGAGTCTTACCATGAGTCTTAATTACTAAAACACTATTTTGCAAAATGCAGGCAGTGTTAACAGCCTCTGGTCAGAAGGTGATGGCTAGTTTAGAGTCAGATAGTATGGTTCTTGCAGATTCAATAAGTGTTTTGTTTCTCCTCTCAACAACACAAATTTGTTGAGGAGTCCTGGGAGCACTATATTGTCTTGTAATATCCTTTTCATACCAAAAAGTGTCAAGGATTTGGTACTTAAATTTAGTTCCTTGATCTTATCTTATGGTCTTAATGTTGTTATCACATTGATTCTTAATTTCAAAATGAAGTTTTGTAACACCTAGTTATTCTTTTAAAGATTATTAAAGAAAGAATAAAGTGAAGAAAAAGAAGGAAAGGAAATAAAACCCAAGTAGAGAGACTAAATGTGTCAAAAAGACAAAATCTTTAAAATTTGATGACAAAGGTGGCATGGCCGCCCATCACTCCCTCTTCACTCAACATTTGGATTTTTCTTTAGAGAGCGAAAGGAGAGCTGAAAACGCTCGGGTTTTTGAAGAACAAGAGCAGAAGATCGAATTCAAGGTAAGAGTTCTTGGTTTTGTGATGTTCTTAACTGGCCTTAGCCTTGGTTATATGCATATGTGTGTTTATGTGTGTCCGGGTGTGCTTTTTGGTGGGTTTCTAGGCGGTTGAACTCAATTGCAAACGGGTTTGGAAGAACTCTTACCTAAGAGGCTGCAAAGGTGAGTTCTAGAACCCCCTTTTTACCGGTTTTAAACTGCTTTGGGGCTAGAAATGGATGTATGTATGTTTTATAAAAGTTAGGTTTATACCCGTACGTGTGTATGTGTGTGTTTGCGGTGGGGTTTGTTTTTGGGCTATGTACGTGCTTGATGATGTTATGGTTGTGTTTCTAAGGCTTAGGATGTATGGTTAAGCTTAGAACATGATAGATGATGTTTAGGGACTAAATTATAAGTTTTAAGTGTGATTTAGACTGCCCATGCGCCTAAACAGTGGCCCATGCGCCTAAACAGTGGCCCATGCGCCCAACTGAAAATAACTGCCAAAGGGTCCCATGCGCCCAAAACCTCATGCGCCCGAATAGTACTCATGCGCCTAGAAATAGGCTGAAATTGACCAAGTCTTCAAACGCCCAGACAGCTCATGCACCCAGGCACTCATGCGCCTACATAGTGCCCATACGCCTAAAATTGCCCAGAAATGACTAAGTGTTGCCCATGGGCCCCAATATTGCCAATGCGCCTAGAAGTTTCACATGTGCCTAAGTGTTCTGCATGCGCCAGAATGGCTATGTGCCTGCATAGTGCTCATGCGCTTGCATAGTGCCCATGCACCTAATGACTTAGAATATTTTTTTGATTTTTTGGGGAAAAGTGAAATGTAGGATTTGACTTGGGAGGTTCCCGGGGGCTATGTAAGTTGACATGTTGGAGTCATAGATGATGTGATGGGAAATGTATGATTGATGCTTATGCATGATGGCATGTATGATGACTGTTATGCCATGTGTGATAGTGTCTTGTATAGTGATGGTTTGTATGATCATGTTTATGTTCATGTTTTGTATGCTTATTTTTCCCGTGACGTTATGTGTTATAGTTATGAATGAAATGATAAAGTATTATGTAATGTAAAGTGGAAGATAATGAAAAGAGGAACATAATGATAGAATGCATGCATTAATGAAAGAGAAAGTAAGAAAGGCTTACAAGCAAATTGTACGGAGGTGCACGACTCTAAAATGTAGTAAGCTCAACTATGTGTGGTTTAGCTAAACCTTAAGGATACACATAGGGGTCTAGTCTTTATGACTAACCAGTGATATAGTGCATGGTTTTAGTGAATACTCACCCCGGTGCTGGTGCCAGGCTATGTGCGTTATGGAAGTCATTTATGATCTTTTGCCCAGTACCCGCTTTGTGCATACATTTAGGGTGTAGTATATAGTTGGGATCCTTGTCGCTTGCCCCGGTGTTGGTGCTAGGCTATGTGTGATGGAAGTCATTTATGTTCTTTGGCCCAGTACCCGCTTTGTGCATACGTTTGGGGTATAGCTGATGACGCTGATCCGAAAAGAGATAAAGAAAGAAAGTGATGAATAGTAAAGGAAAATAATAATGTTATTATCTATGTGTACATACGATGTGTGATCATCTACGAAAGTATAGTATGATTTGAAAAATAGTAAAGAATGGTTTTAAATGAAAGTAAAGTATGTTTTATTTTAAAACTAGAACTCACTCAACAACGCTAACTTTTATGTGTTTCCAATTGGCAGGTAAATGTTGCTGAGGATGGCATGGGGCAGCTACTATTAAAGATGTTTTGTAATGTGTTTCCAATTGGCAGGTAATGTTTCTGTTGTAATATTTTATTAAAGTTAATGTAATTATATGTTTTATGTGCGATGATTGACCCGTTGTGAGCGTCTCGGGAACGGATCCTTACAAGTTGGTATCAAAGACAAAGTTTAAGTGAAACGGGTAATTTTCAAAAGAAACCTAAACTTAACTGAAAATGGGACGGAAAGGGAAGGGATGCCAGTCCGAGTAGCTACGTGCCATCTTGTATTTTCTTAATGTTACCGACATTATGTGCGCATGTTATGTGTTTATGTGTTGTTAGTAGATTTAGATACTGATGTAGTCAAGATAGGTAATGCTTGGTGTATAAAGAGTAAGTAAGTGGCTAATTACAACTAGCCACTGTAATTAGGGACTTACTATACTTGACATAAACTGAGCTATTCCTTGAATGACTGTGTTGGTGTTTGAATCTTATAGTGTGTTAGAGGTCGTGGTGGAGGTCGTGGTGGACGTGGTACTGAACCACAGGTCACGAGAGGATGACCTAGAGCCAAAGAGGTGATTCATGAAGAACCTGAGACCCCTCATCCAAAGGCTAGGGATGAGAGTGCTAACTTAAGAGCCTCGGTGAAGGAGGCTGTTGTTGAATACGTGCATCAGGTCATGCTGACGATCTTACCATCCGTAGTGACAGAAGTGATAAAAGCTATACGGGAAGGGGAGAGGAAGGAAAGGAGTATGCCTACGGGCGAAAGAAGACAACCCGAGACTGAGATGGTTTTCTCTAATGACGAAGAAGAAGAGGAAGAAAAAGAGCCTATGCCAGAGGCGGCACGAGGCCGCAACTATGGGGAATTTCAAAGATGCAAGACCCCGCCCTTCGATGGTAATAGCACTGCTGCTACTGCTCACTGATGGGTGAGAGAGATGGAGGTCGTACTGAATATCAGTGAGTGCCGAGAGGACCAAAAGGTGATGTTTGCTATCCACTCGTTTGTGGACTCGGCTCTCTGCTAGTGGGACAATATCGTCCAAGCCGAGGGTAGTCGGGCAATTGGAAGGATGAAGTGGGTAGAGCTGAAGAGGCTGGTGATTGAGGAGTTTTGTGCTCACCAAGAGATGGACAAAGTTGAAAGAGAGTTCCTACAGTTGGAGGTGGGAACGATGACTCATCAGCAATACACCACCAAGTTTAATGAGATGGCACGACTGGTGCTGGATCAAGTGATGCATTTGTCGCAAAAGATTAAGAGGTACATCCAGGGCTTGCCGGCGGATATCCATAGGCACATGATCGCTGCCCGACCGAGCATGTTTAGGTTGGCGGTTGACTTCGCGGGGAGGTTGTATGATGAGCGGACGAAGCTAGCAAGCTAAGAGTGGTGGTGACCGGAATTGGAACGGTAAGCGATTTGGACGTGGCGAAGCCGCTCCAAGCAACAAAGGTGCACAGGTGGATAACCGACGTGTGGTCACATCCGGTGCAGGGTCAAGAAAGTGTGTTAAGTGTGGACGAGAGCACAGCGGGGAATGCAGAGTGGGATCCAATGTCTTTTTCCGTTGCGGAGGGACCGGACATGTGGCGAAGAACTGCGGAGTAAGGAGGTGTTATACTTATGGCGAGGTGGGCCACATGAGCAGGGACTGCAAGAAGCCGAGGGCTGAAAGTTTCGATGCAGGGAAGAAGGCGACCAGGACTAAAGGGCGGAGTGACAGGATCAGTGATCTCAAGTTTGATGGATTAGAGTGTAACGCAGTGGAATAAGATCAAGAATTAGACAAATTATAGCAAGAATTTGATATTCGTATGCATTAAGAACAAATACGGTTGTAACGAGAGAATATATTTCTGTGAAAAGGAATGTTTCAATTATATCAAATGTTTCTGCTCAATCATTCACATATTACAATTAGGTTGACACTCCTTATATAGAGTGCAATCACTGCTGATATCACGGGATAGTGACATTTGGCAGATTTATTACAAAAATAACTAACACTTAACAACTACTAAAATGTTCACAACTACTGAGAACATATCAGAGAGTGCTAAGCACAAAATATAAAACTACTGATGCTAACTACTGAAACTAAACTACTGAAACTAAACTACTGATTACAAAACTACTGAAAAGGGAAAAATAAAACTACTGAAAGAAAACCGTCATAACTACTGAAGAAGACCTCTTCAACTGTTGTGACAACGTCTGATACTTGGTCTTCAGTACTTGTCTTCAGCACTTGTCTTAAGACTGTCTTCAGTACTTGTCTTCATACTTTGTCTTCAGCACTTGTGTCTTCAGACTTTGTCTTCAGCACTTGTGTCTTCAGACTTTGTCTTCAGCACTTGTGTCTTCAGACTTTGTCTTCAGCACTTGTGTCTTCAGACTGTCTTCAGTACTTGTCTTCAGACTTTGTCTTCAGCACTTGTGTCTTCAAACTTTGTCTTCAACACTTGTGTCTTCAGCACTTGTGTCTTCAGACTTTGTCTTCAGCACTTGTGTCTTCAGCAGTTGTTATGACGTTTGTGGGACTTAAAGGTTTTTCTGATCCGGCTCATTGGTTCTTTTGGTCCAACACGGAGGGCAAGCGCCAGAGCGTTCACGATGACACAGCAGGAGGCTAGGATGGACCCCGACGTTGTGTCAGGTACGTTTCTAGTAAACAAAACTTTAGCCTCTGTGTTATTTGATTCTGGTGCTAGTAAAAGTTTTATTTCTGCTACTTTCTGTGTTGAATTGCCTGTTAGTAGTAAGAATATAGATACGCCCTTCGATGTAAAAACTATCATAGGTAACTCTACCAGGATTTCCAAGATGATAGAAGGTTATGACATGGAATTAGAAGGTTATGACATGGAATTAGAAGGTCACAAGTTCCTCTTAGACCCTTGGTGATGACCAATAGAGGGTTAAGGAGAAAGATATTCCTAGAACAGCCTTTCGCACGTCTTATGGACACTATGAGTTTCTCATTATGTCTTTTGGTTTGACCAATGCGCCAGCTGCTTTTATGGACCTAATGAATCGAGTGTGTCGGCCGATGTTGTATAAATCAGTGATTGTGTTTATCGATGATATCTTGATTTATTCAAAGAGTGAGAAGGAGCATGCCTATCACATTCGACAGGTGTTGGAGACATTGAGAAGGGAGAAGTTGCATGCTAAATTCTCCAAGTGTGCGTTCTGGTTGCATGAGGTTCAGTTTTTGGGTCACGTGGTGAATCTCGAGGGGATTATGGTGGACCAGACAAAGGTGGAGGCGGTGATACAATGGAAGTCTCCAAAGACGCCATTCGAGATTCATAGTTTCTTGGGTTTGGCGGACTATTACAGAAGATTCACTCAATACTTCTCTAAGATCGCTTCTCCACTAACCAAGTTGACCTGAAAAGATGTAATGTTTGTATGGGGTCAGCTCAAGATAAGGCGTTTGAGGAGTTAAAGGCGAGGTTGACTCAAGCTCCAGTTCTATCATTACCTGAGGAAGCAAGGATTTGGTGGTTTATTCAGATGCTTCCTACTTGGGGTTGTGATGTGTCTTGATGCAGCGAGGAAAGGTTATAGCCTACGCATGCCGACAATTGACAGTTCATGAGGTTAATTATCCTAGTCAGACTTAGAGCTAGTAGGTGTGGTCTTTGCGTTAAAGATATGGAGGCACTACCTTTACGAGAAGAAGTGCACCATATTCACTGACCACAAGATCTTGAAGTACTTCTTCGAGCAGAAAGATTTGAACATGAAGCATACACGATGGTTAGAGCTCATAAAAGACTACGATTGCGAGATCCATTACCATCCGGGAAAAGCCAACTTGGTGGCGGACGCCCCTAGCCAAAAAGAGAGACCCAAGATGATTTGGCTGAAGGCGTACCGGTTGATTATGACCTCCGAGGTGATGAAGCATGTCAAGGAGTTTCAAGATGAGGCATTGAAAGAAGATCATCTTAACTCTGAAAGAATGAGAGGTCTGGTCGCGGAGTTGGGTGAAAACACACTCGATGTTAGGACCCGATTTGGGCAGATATGGATTCCTCGTTTTAGGGATCTATGTGTGTGGATTATGGATAAAGCTCATAAAACTCGATACTCCATTCATCCTAGTGCTACAAAGATGTATCAAGATAAGAAGAAAGATTGTTGGTGGCTGGTATGAAGCGCGACGTAGTGGAGTACGTGAGTAAGTGCCTTACATGCTTTCAAGTAAAGGCAGAGCATCAGAAGCCGTATGGAAAGATCCAACCTTTGGATATACCTGAGTAGAAGTGGGAGCATATCACCATGGACTTTATTACAAAGCTACCGCGTACCGCACGAGGGTATGATGCTATATGGGTGATAGTTGATCGTTTGACAAAGAGTCCTGACTTCCTACCGATCCGCGAGACATATTCATCTGAGAGGTTGGCGGATCTGTTCATTAAGGAGATCGTAACTCATCATGGTGTGCCGGTGTCTATTTTGTCTGATCGTGACACCCAGTTTACATCTAAATTTTTGAAGAAATTCCATGATGCGATGGGGACGAAGTTACATATTAGCATGGCTTATCATCCTCAGACGGATGGTCAGTCAGAAAGGAAGATTCAGACGCTGGAAGATATGTTGCAGGCATGCGTCATTGGTTTTGGAGGGAGTTGGATGACCACTTACCATTAGCTAACTTCTCATATAACAATAGTTATCATGCAAGTATTGGTATGCCTCCTTATGAGATGCTATATGGTAGGAGATGTAGAACACTTGTTTGTTGGGGTGATATCAGCCATAAAAGAGTTAGGGAGTGTCGAGATGGTCGAGGCTACGAATTGAGAAGCTGGAAAGGAGCAAGGCCTTATTGAAGGTAGCTAAAGATAGGCAAAAATCATATGCTGATAACGATGTAGACCGATTGAGTTCTAAATGGGTGACAGAGTTATGTTGAAAGTCTCACCTTGGAAAGGTATCATTCGGTTCAGAAAGCGGGGCAAGTTGAGCCCAAGGTACATAGGTGTAACACCCCGTTATTTTAAAAGTCAAAGAAAGAAGAATAAGTGAAGGAAAAGAAAGAAAATATATATTACCCAAGTTAAGGGGTAAAAGTGTAAAAAATGACAAAATCTTTAAAAGTTGGTGATAAAGGTGGCATGGTCACCCATCACTTTCTCTTCACACATTTGGATGTAAACCGGGTGGGTGATAGAGTTATGTTGAAAGTCTCACCTTGGAAGGGTATCATTCAGTTCAGAAAGTGGGGCAAGCTAAGCCCAAGGTACATAGGGCCTTTCCGAATCATTGCTCAAGTAGGAGAGATGGCGTATAGACTGGAGTTACCAGAAGAGTTAAGTGGAATTCATATGACATTTCATGTATCTCATCTGAGGAAATGTTTGGCAGACAAGGACATGATTGTACCACTGGAAGATATCGAGGTAGACGAACGGCTCAACTATGTGGAGCAACCAGTGGCAATCATTAATTGTAAAGAGAAGAGATTAAGGAATAAAGTGCTCCTCCCACTTGTGCGCGTACAGTGGAAGCAAAAAAAGGGGTCTGAGTCTACGTGGGAGACTGAAGAAGAGATGAGACAGCATTACCCACATTTTTTCGAGGAATAACAAGTTTCGGGGACGAAACCTATTTAAGGGGGGTGGACTTGTAACACCCGGTTAATTTCTTTGAAGCCAAAGAAAGAAGAAAAGGAAAGAAAAGAAACAAACTCCAAGTTGAGGGACCAATCTTGCCAAAAAGAAGAAAACTTTAGAAGAGTGGGTAAAAGGGAATGGCAGCAAATTCCCCTCTCCATTCACCATTTCATTCGGCCAAGAGAGAGAGGAGAAGGAGAAAGAGGAAAACTTCGGGTTTCTTGGAATCGTGTGCAAAAGTCGAAGTCAAGCGGGTTTTATGGAAAGCTATACTCGAAGAGGCTATCAAGGTGAATTCTAGGACCCCTCTTTTACATGTTTTTGACTGATTTTAGGGCTGGAGCACATACAAAATCGCTTTAAGGTGTTGGTTGTTGAACCGTATGTATGTATTGTATGTGTGTGATTCGGGTGGGTTTTGATTTCGGGCTTGGTTGTGCTTGAATGGTGTTGTGGTATATGTTTCTAAGGTTTAGGATGGTTAATTTGAGCTTAGAACAGGTTAGAAAGGGGCTAGAGGCCGAAATTTGCAGTTCAGGTTCGAAGAACACTACATTCTGCACCCAGTTAGGGCTCATGCTACTAGAAGCCCATGCGCCCGAATGGCACGCGACTGGAGGCCATACGGCCGAAAGGAATGCAACTAGGTCATGCGCCTGACAGTCATGCGACTGAAGGTCATGCACCTGAGTAGTTATGTGACTGGATGAAACGCGAACGAAAGTCGTGCGGCTGGAGGAAATGCGGTTGAAGGTCGTGCGACTGAAGCCTATACGCCAGAATGCCATGTGACTGAGGGTCATACGCATGGAAGTCATGCGACTGAAGGCTATGCGACTGAGATTCCATACGCCTAAGTGTCCATTCGCCCCATAAGTGTCCATACGCCCAAGTGTTCTTATGCACCTGGAAAGCCATGCGACTGAATAAGGGTCCATACTCCTAAATAGGACTCATGCGCCCGAAAGGACTTAATTTATTTTCTGATTTTTGGGAGAAAAGTGTTATGTAGTCTTTGACTTTGGAGGTTCCCAGGGTTTTTTGTAAGTTGACTTTTGGAGTCATAGATGATATGATGGCCATGATTGATGATGTATGATTGGTGCTTATGCATGATTGTATGTATGTGGTATGTTATGCCTGTGTGATATGCCTTGTATGGTTGTAACTCCAGGATAAACACTTGAATCAAATATTAAAAAGATTTGTAAGATCAAATAATGATAACGCAATAAAACCCCTTTGATATATATTGATTGCATATAATTTGAATAATATGAAAACCCCAATCAATTGGTCATGCAACCATTATCAACAATAATGAAAATTAACCTATAGTCTAGACTAATATTCACTAATTGCACTTAACTCCCTAGACTTAAGCAAATTAATACAAAATTACATATTAAACATAAAAATGACTAAAAACAAGATAAAATATATTTTGTTCACACAAATATATTTATCACAATATAACTCCTAGTCATCTAAATCTTCAACGTCTCGTCTCGGTTCCTCGTCTCGAACGTGTCAGGTTTGACTTTTGCGTTGACTTTGACCGTGATGTTGACTGTTGTTGACTTTGACTATGTTGATAATATAGACTATCTTGTACAGCTCCAACAATACTCCCCTTTTGTCTATCACTATTAACGTCTTCAAACGAATTCATCACCAAGAAGTCAACATTAGAAAGATACTCAATTTGAATCTTTCTGAACTTGATTAGAAAGATTATTCATTTCATAAGCTCCCCTTATTTATGTGCTCCACTTTTTTGAATGCAACCTTTGCAAGGATATTGGAACAGCTTTCCCAAATCTCTAATCTTGAGTGCTTCAGAAGATGTAGGAGGAGGATTCCTAGCTCAGTATCTTCTACAAACTTGAGGAACAGGTTCTCTCATCAGGTACACTGCTCTGATGGGTTTGATAGAACACAAAATAAACAAGTTTAACCTTTTCAACTTTCTGAAAAAATGCAGCGGAAGAATAGCATGATAACATGTTTATAATCTGAAAAAATCATGTTCTTAATGATGTTTTAAGATGAAAAAAACAAACCCAAATCAAAAGGATCTTAATATGTGAATGAACAAGCTATGAACACATGTTAAACTACATAAAATCACAGCTACATAAAACTGTGATGAACTACCTTCTCCAGCCAAAAAGTCGACCAAGGAAGGGTTGAAAGATGCTTGTGAATCGGCCAAGACTCCAAGGAAGGATCCCTCAAGCTTGTATGCAAAGCACTCTTCTTGTTAGGGAGAACAACACCAAAGTTCTTCAAAAACCCCTCTATTCAACTGAAAAACCCGTAAGTTTTAGAGAGAGAGAGAGCTGCTGAAAAATGGTTTGTATGTGTATCTTGAAATGAACAAAATGAGCAAAGAGTGTGGGACTAGCTTTGGATTAAAGAAAGTAAAACCACTAATTGGAGAGGGTGGGCGGCCGAAATTGCTTGTCTAGAGCAAGTTTCCCCCCAAAACTTTTAATCCCATTTTTATAATATAGTCCCTTGTAAGTTTATGCAATTAACATTTAATTGTATAACTTATACACTCTTTCAGTTAGTTAATGTTATCTAACTAACTTAAATAACAATAAGTAATATTCTTGAACAAAATATCCTAATAAGTTGTTCCATCTCACATGCAACTTATTTAGAAAACCCATTTTCTAAATTTGGTGTTATTATTTAATCACATGCAACTTATCAGTGATTGCAAAGCTTGTTATTGGGTATAACCCGACTTGGATCATGACATACTAACCACATCAATGTTCTATGTGTCTTGGGCATATAGAATCTAACAATCTCCTACTTGCAGAAGATTCATAGAAGATTGATGCAAGTAGTAAATACCGCCTAACAACGGTTTACTACCCTTAATACGCATGACTTATAGCCATTCAATAACATCATCCCTTTCAAGTACCCTACTTGCAATGATTTAGGTGAATCAATCATCTATCCTTTTGTTACAAATGTCATGTTAAATCCAAGAACATAGAGTGATCATTCCTTGTTGATTTAACTTATCAGGCCTTAGACATCTAACTCTCAATGAATAAGAGGAACAATTCCATCTTGACTACATACGTTTCTCATAAACACCTCGTGTCATACCTGAACATACCCTTATGTGCTGTCCACTATTTCAGGACAGTGAAGAATAAGTTCAAGGTATAATATCAAAACCCAATATGTATCTCAGGTTGGAGGATACCAAATGATATTCGCCTTACTCAAATTTACTTATGATCAATCAATAAGATTCCATGTAGTAAAATTTGAGATGCGGGTTAGTCCAATATTTGTATCCCACAAATATCTATGAACCTTGGTAGCAACCCATTGCTCTATATTCATCCTTATGAATACCAACCAATCCAAGTTCATAATAATCTTACCCTCACACTTGTTCCCACAAGTATGAACGACTATGGACATTTAGAGTAAACATTTACTCATGGATTAAACATGCTAAATAGGAACATTAATTGAAACATTATAACCAAGTAATTTTATTCAAATAATAAAGAGTTCCACATATCCAAATACAAAATTTACAGATCAAATCCAATCACTAGAATATCGAAGTCCTATGGCACAAGTATGACCTTCATGTTTTGCCTTTTCAAGGAGTTTCATGAGAGGATCCGCAATGTTCTGATCCGTGTGAACTTTGCGAATACATATCTTTCCTTTTTCAACTTCATCTCGTATGTAGTTGAATCTCCGCTCAATGTGCCTAGTCTTTTGATTAGCACGAGGTTCCTTGATTTGAGCAATCGCACCCTCGTTATCACAAAAGATCTCTAGTGGGTCCTGAATGGAAGGGACAACCCCCAGATCAGCAATAATTTCTTTAACCATGCAGCTTCTTGAGCTGCCAATGAGGCGATGACGTCTGATTCTATAGTTGATAGAGCCACCACATCCTGTTTGGAGCTTTTCCAAGAGACCGCTCCTCCATTCAGAATGAAAATATATCCCGATTGTGACCGAGAATCGTCACGATTGGTTTGGAAACTCGCATCCGTGTAACCTTTTACAACGAGTTCCTCATCACCAGATCCATAAATTAGGAACATATCTCTTGTCCTCCTTAGGTACTTAAGTATGTTCTTAACAGCCATCCAATGACTGTTTCCAGGATTTTGCTGGTAACGGCTTGTCATGCTTAAGGCGCATGACACGTTCGGTCGAGTGCATATCATCGCATACATGATGGATCCAATAGCATATGCGTATGGGATTGCCTTCATTTTATCTTGCTCATCCTTTGAGCTTGGATATTGAGTCGTACTCAATATCGTTCCTCTTTGAATAGGTACAGTACCTTTCTTAGAGTTTTCCATGTTGAACCTTTTCAAGATTTTATCAATATACGCACTTTGATTTAAACCAATCAACCGTCTTGATCTATCCCTATAGATCTTTATTCCCAGAATATAGGCGGCTTCTCCAAGATCCTTAATGGAAAAACAACTTCCAAGCCAGGTTTTACACCTTCCAGGTTGGAATGTTATTTCCAAATAGTAGTATGTCATCAACATACAATACTAGGAATGTTACTGTGCTCCTATTAGCCTTCTTATACACACAAGCTTCATCAGTGTTTTTGTTGAAGCCAAATTTCTTTACCTCCTCATCAAAATGATGATTCCAGCTTCTCGACGCTTGCTTCAATCCATAGATTGATTTCTTTACCTTGCATACTTTATTTGGATGTTTTGGATTGACAAAACCTTAGGCTAAACCATATAGACATCTTCCTCAAGATATCCATTTAGGAAAGTGGTTTTGACATCCATTTGCCAAATCTCATAATCATAATGAGCAGCTATGGCAAACAATATCCTATAGACTTTAGCATCATAACAGGTGAGAAGGTTTCATCATAATCAACCCCTTGAGTTTGAGTGAATCCCTTTGCTACAAGTTTAGCTTTATAAGTATCCAAGTTTCCATGCATATCGGTTTTCTTCTTGAAAACCCACTTGCTTCCAACCACTTGGAGTTAAGAGGTGGAACAACCAAGTCCCATACTTGATTGTCATGCATGGATTGCATCTCAACGCTCATGGCCTCGAGCCATTTGTCACAATCTGAATTAGACACTACATCATGGTATGTGGTTGGTTCATCTGAATCTACCACATAGCATCCATCCATGAAAAATCCGTATCTTTCAGGTGGATTACTGTTCTACCACTTCTGTGAACGTTTTGTTGTATTGATCAACCATTTGATCATCTTCAACATCCTCATGTTGAGTGCTAGTTTCAACCAAACGTGCATCGGGTTGTGGTTCTTGATCCTCTTAAGATCCACTGTTCTACTGCTAGTTCCTTCTAAGGAACTTTGCTTCTAAGAACTCACCCTTTCTGGCAACAAACACCTTTTGTTCCAGTGGATCATAGAAATAATATCCCATAGAATCTCTAGGATATCCAATAAAGATACACTTGGTGGATCGGACTTCCAATTTGTTTAGGGTGGGAGTCTTAACATACGCCTCACAACCCCAGACCCTTAAGTATGATAGGGATGGAACTCTTCCATGCCATATCTCAAAAGGTGTCCTTTCCACCTTTTTGGTTGGGGCCATATTTAAAATACGGGCCACAAGAGCAAAGCGAAACCCCAAAATGATAGAGGTAATATGCTTCAGCCATCATAGATCGGACCATATCCAATAAGGTTCGATTCCTCTCTCAGACACACATTGTTTGTGGTGTTCCAGGTGGAGTGGTTGTGAGACAATCCCACAACTCCTAAGATGATCTTGGAAGGAATCACTTAGGTTCGCCTCCTCTATGGTACGGAGAACTTTAATTGACTTTTGAGTTGATTTTCCACCTCATTCTTGAAGATTTTGAACATTTCAAAAGCTTCATCTTTGTGCCTTAATAAGTACACATACCCATAGCGACTATAATCTTCAGTAAGGTAATGAAGTATCTTTCACCATTCCTAGTCATTGGCTTAAAAGGATGTTGGACCAAAAGAACCAATGAGCCAAGATCAGAAAACCTCTAAGTCCCACACGGTATCACAACAACTGCTGAAAGCCTCATCAGTAGTTTGACAAGTGCTGAAGACTTCAACAGCTGAAGATCAAGTGCTGAAGACCTTAACTGCTGAAGAACCAAAGTGCTGAAGTACAACAGCTGAAGAACACAAGTGCTGAAGCTGAAAGACCAAAGTACTGAAGAACAACAGCTGAAGAGTTCACAAGTGCTGAGATCAACAACTGATGTACAAAGTCTGAAGACAAAGACTGAAGACATCAGCTGATGATATCTACTGAAGTCATCAGCTGATGAAACGCCTGAAGGTCAAAGTCTGAAGATCAAGTACTGAAGCCTCAGTAGTTTGTCACAACTGCTGAAGAGTACTTCTTCAGTAGTTGTGATATCAGTAGTTTATTTTCTTTGTTTCAGTAGTTTTGTAAAACGACTGAAGAGCTTGTTCTTCAGTCGTTGTAGTTTCAGTAGTTTTATATTTTGTACTTAACTTGCTGATATGTTCTCAGTAGTTGTGAACATTTCAGTAGTTTGTTAAGATTAGTTATTTCTGTATTGGATCTGCCAGTTGTCACTTTCCGTGATAACAGCAGTGACTGTTGCACTCTATATAAGGAGTGACAACCTATTGTAATGATGAATGTAATGAGGATTGAATGGAATGAATGATTGATTCGATTAGAAATATTCTTCATCTATAAACATTCCCAGAAATCAGAAATACATACTCTCCCTATAACTGTATGCGATCTTAATGCTCACATATATTGTTAGCTTGCTACAATTTGTCTAATTCGTGTTTGTATTCCGCGCGTTATATTCTGTTACATCAACCTGTGATCACTGATCCTGTCAAAAATGGTATCAGAGCAGGTTAATCATTGATCGATCTAATAATTGATCATTGAAACTGCTATTCAAGATCCAAGTTTGATTGAATTAGCTTTTGTTTTTGCAAGAAACGGTTATAGAGATTGAATTTTTCTGTATTTCTGCTCATTCATCCTGAGATCTTTTCTTGGTTCTCATTGAGTTTGTTGTGGTTTGTCTAAAACTTCTTTTTAAACTTGAACTAAACTGTTTTTTTTTAACTGAAAATGACCACTCCCTCCAATGATCCTCACAATACTGGTTCCTCAACCAAGCCTCCTATGCTGGTTAGGAATGAGTATAACATATGGCAAAGACGTATGCTCCATCACCTGTCTGTTAACAGCGCAGGGTGTTGGACATCTGTGGTACATGGTCCACACAAGCCTATGGTGAATAACCCGGAAACCAATCAAATGGTTCCGAAGAGGAGGGAGCAATACTCAGATGAGGATAAAAAGTTGCTTGAGATTGATGCAAAAGCCCATGGAATTCTGGCCATGGCTTTGCCCAATGAAATCTATTCTGGGCTAATGCATCATGAAACTGCCCATGACCTCTGGATTGCTTTGAAAGAACAATTTGGAGGAACAGATGAGGTCTTGGCAAATAATAGAGAATTCTTGCCCAACAATATGAGACATTCTCTCATAGAAAGGGTGAGACACTGACTCAACAATATGAGCGGTTTTCTTGTTTGATCTCTGAACTAAAAATGGTCAAACTTGAATACACCAATATTCAGATGAATAACAGATTTCTCAGATCACTGCCTGAGAGATGGGACACATATACTATTGTCCTACGCTCCAGTGCAAGTTTGGACAAACTATCTCTCACCCAACTCCATGGGAAATTGCTCACTTTTGAGAGAGAGATAGAACAGAAGAGAAAGCTGTCTTCATCTGGAAAGCTCACTGAAGACTTTATTCAAGGCAACACTGCCTTGGTGGGTCATGAGTCAGAATATGCTGCATCTGAATGCCAGTATGATGAGCATATTAATTTCTCTTCGAGCACTTCTAATTCTGCATTTGTAAGTGTTGATGGTCAGTTTACTGGAGGTAATAATGACAATTTATGTTTCATTATGGATGATCTCAAGGGGATTGCTGATGATGACTTAGAAGAGATGGATATTTTGAGCCAAATGGCCTTGATAAATATCAGATCTCAGAAGTTCTACAAAAGAACTGGAAGAAAATTCCCAGGACTCTCTGGCAAAACCAAAGTTGGTTTTGACAAGAGCAAGTTGATGTCACAAATGCCAACGGCTTGGACACTTTGCAAGAGAGTGTAGATCAACTGGATCAAACTCTACTGCACCCTTTGTGACTTTTCCTGGCAACAGTCAACAAAACAGAGGGCAACATCCTGTCACATCTAGTCATCATCCTCAACAACAATCTCCGGCATATTTTGTTCCTCAGGGTCAAATGCCTTATCAGTACCCTTGTTATTACATGCCACAGTCAAGTCAAGTTCAAGTTCCTATGACACCACAACCTCATGCATTACCAGAACCTCAGCCTTCCCTATCTTCAACAACCTTCATCTCAACAACACAGCTTCTTCACCCCAGGAGTTGTTGACTGGAGCAGTTTACCAGATGACTTGTCTGGTCATGATCAACTGTTCTCAGGTGCTGGTCAACATGGTGGTGACAGTCCCTTTGGGAATCTAGCTCTTATGGCTTTGGAGTCTGCTGATACTTCATCTCCAATGCCTCTACACCACAGGTATCACAGGTATCCTCTGAGGCAAAAGCCAAATTATGTTCTGAACAATGCATAGCAGCATTTGCTTCCATTAGAGAAGCAAATGTAGCTTTAATTAATAAGAACATTGAGCTAGAACAAGTAATTTCCAAAAACAAAGCTGAGTTTGAGTTTGTGCTCAAAGATAAAAATGATGAGGTTTATAAACTGAATTGCAAAATAATTGATGATAAGGCTAGAGAAGATGTACTTTTAGAGAAGTACAAAGATCTCAAAGAAACCCTTGCAGTTACCCAGGTCGAGTGTGATAGATGGGTACAATCATGCAAAGGTTTTGAAATGCTTCTTAGTAAGCAATCTGCTTCAAATGTGAAGTTTGGAATTGGTTACAATCACACTGCTCCACCTACAGATTTTACCCCAAGAGCAGAGGTAGAATCTGATGGTGAGAGTGATAACCAATCCATCAAGTCATGTGATCTACCTTCTGATACAGCACAATCAGAAGTAGCAGTCAGTATCAAGTCCTCTTGAACCTATCAGCTGATGTTGATGGTCCAAATGCTGACATTCACATGATCAATAAGTTGATCAACTCAGGAGTCAATCCTGAAGGTCCTGAAAGGACTGGAGAGCAGGATTCAACTCCTGAAGTTCAAACTTCAACTGCTGTCAGTACTGAAGAGAAGAAAACTGGCAGTAGAAAGAGTTTGAAGACTACTAAAGATGCTGTCAAGAAAGCAACCAATGCTTCCAAAGCATTGAAGAACAAGTCTTCTGTTGCTTCACTCTCTTTAGTTGATGATCAACCTAAGATGAAGAAGAAACCATGTGAAGTATGTGGTTTGTTCAATCATCTTACAGATGATTGTTGGTACAAAAGAGGTTCCAAACTCAAACAAAAGGAAGAAATTAATGAGAAAATGGTAAAAATGAAAACTGAGTTTGAGACCACATTTGTATCAGCAACATCAAATCCTGTAACCCTTAAGTCCTTAAAGCAATCCAAAAAGGAAGGAGTTAAACAGGTGACAGCTGAGGGTGCTCAAAAGAAGAAGGTACAACATAGGACCTTATCTAACTCCACTAGCAATGTGTCTGATGAGCTGAAAGCTTTATCACAAAATCAGACACAGCTGGTGATGATGGTACAACATCTGTTGGGTAGAGTTAACCAACTAGATTCTCCTATGTTGAAACCACAGAAAAGGAGGTCTAAGCCAAAGGACTCCTCTTCTGCACCATCTTCTTCCTCTCAGGCTGTTGTTACAAATAAACATGCTAGTTTACCATCTATTGATGAGACCAGGCCCAAAACCAAAAAGGTTTGGGTCTCTAAAACTAACTGATTGTTTATTATTGCAGGGTTCTTCAACATGCCAAAATAGCATCTGGTATGTAGACAGTGGGGGATCCATGCACATGACTGGGAACATCTCTCTTCTTCATGACTACTCTCAAGGAAAGAAGGGATTTGTTTCTTTTGGCAATGATGCTAGGGGTTACATCATCGGTAAGGGCTTTGTCTCCAATGGAGAAATCAAATTTGATGATGTTAATCATGTGGAAAATCTCAAGTACAACCTCTTGAGTGTCAGTCAAATGTGTGATAAAGGCCATGTTGCCCTTTTCACAAGTCAAAACTGTAGGATTCTGTCATCCAAAGTTTTGCCCTTGATTGACAAGGTTTGGATGATCACACTCTCCTGAAAGCCAACAGGACAGGAAGAGTGTATGCCTTAGATCTCTCTAAGAAGATAGATCTCAAAGGCAATCCTTGCCTATTTTCCAAAGCCTCTTTTCAAGAATCTAAACTATGGCACAGGAGGCTTGGTCATGTTAATCTCAAAAACATGAATCAGCTTAGCCACAATAGTTTAGTCAGAGGCTTACCAATAAAGGAGTTCCACTGTGATGAAACTTGCACTGCTTGTTTAAAAGGAAAACAGCACAAGGTCTCATTTCCTCCTATTGAAGTGTCCAAGTCCACTGCCTGCTTGCAATTACTGCATATGGATCTATTTGGTCCTGTGAGAGTAATGAGCATGGCAAAGAAGAAATACTGTCTGGTAATTGTGGATGATTACTCCAGATTTGTATGGACTTTCTTTCTACACTCAAAGGATGAGGCTGCTCAGAAGATTATCCACTTTGTGCTGTACATTGAGAAGCAGTATTCCCTTCCAGTCAAGTGTATTAGGAGTGATAATGGAACTGAGTTCAGAAATCATACACTTGATGACTTCTATCTCTCAAAGGGAATCAAAGGCAGTTCAGCATTCCTAGGACTCCGGAACAAAATGGAGTAGTGGAGAGAAAGAACAGGACCTCATTGAAGCTGCAAGGTCCATGCTGGCTGACTCAGGTTTGCCATTGACCTTTTGGGCCGAAGCTGTCAACACAGCTTGTTATGTGCAAAATAGAGTTTTAGTAAATCAGGTTGATGAAGACTCCATATGAAGTTCTCCATCATTTGGCTCCACTGATTTCATTTTTCAAGCATTTGGGTGTCCCTGTTTTATTCTCAACACAAAGGATCAACTCCACAAATTTGATCCTAAGGTGGATGCAGGATACTTTGTTGGTTATTCATCTACTTGCAAGGCATACAGAGTCTTCAACTGCAGAACAAAGATGGTTGAAGAAACTCTACATGTTAAGTTTAATGAATCTCCAAAGGACAAGATTCCACAAAGTCCTGTGGAGTTATTTGATTTGGACATACTGCAATATGTTCCTTATCAAACTCCTGCTGTTGCTCCTGTCAACAGTTCACCACCTGGTGGTACTGCTGATGATGATGATGATTGCAGTACTCACCTCTTCAGTTTAGTGATCAGCTGCCTGATTCAACTAGACCTGATGTTCCTGTAGCGCCAGTAGCACCATCCACAACAAATGCTGATGAGATTTCTTCGAATTCAACTTCCTTTGAATTACCATCCACTGATTGGTTTCAAGGAAATGATTCACCATCACCATCTGTTGCTGCTGAACCGGCTACAAACACTTGCACAGATCTCATTGTGTATCAAGATCTGAAGAATCACCCCATGTCTCAAATCATTGGTGATATCACTTGCTGGTGTATCAACAAGAAGTCAATTGTCAAATTTCTGCTTCTATGCTCTCTTCATCAGTCAGCAAGAGCCAAAGAATTATCACATTGCTTTAAAGGACAATGGATGGGTTGATGCCATGCAGCTTGAGCTTCTTCAGTTCAAGAAACAGCAAGTGTGGGAACTGGTTCCTCTACCTCCAGGTAAGTGTGCAATAGGCACTAAATGGGTGTTTAGGAACAAAACTGATGAAAATGGGCTTATTGTTAAGAACAAGGCCAGACTGGTTGTTCAGGGGTTTGCACAAGAAGGTATTGATTATGATGAAACCTTTGCCCCTGTAGCCAGACTGGAAGCAATTCGATTGTTTTTAGCTTATGCTGCTTATCAAAAACTTAAAGTCTTTCAAATGGATGTCAAAAGTGCATTTTTGTATGGAAAAGTTAAAGAAGAGGTTTATGTATGTCAACCTCCAGGCTTTGAGGACAATAAACATCCTAATTGGGTGTATAAGCTTGATAAAGCTCTTTATGGGTTAAAACAAGCTCCAAGAGCCTGGTATGAGACATTGTCAAACTTTCTTCTGGAAAACAATTTCACTAGAGGCTCCATTGACAAGACTTTATTTATTAAGAAAGCTGGGCAGCATAATCTACTTGTTCAAATTTATGTAGATGATATCATTTTTGCATCCTCTGATCCAAAGTTGTGTGATGCCTTTACAAAGTTGATGCAACAGAAGTTTGAAATGAGTGCCATGGGAGAATTACAGTTCTTTCTGGGGTTGCAAATCAAACAAAAGGTTGATGGAATTTTTATTCATCAATCCAAATATACAAAAGATCTTTTGCAAAAGTTTGATTTACAAAACTGTAAGCCCTGTTCTACTCCCATGAGCAGCACCACACAACTGGACTCAGATCAGAAAGGTAAAGTGGTTGATGAAACACTTTACAGATGTATGATTGGGTCCTTGATGTATTTAACTGCTTCTAGACCAGATATTATGTTTGCTACATGTGTTTGTGCTAGATTTCAGGCTGCACCTAAAGAGTCTCATCTGATTGCAGTCAAGAGCTTTAGATATCTGCAAGGCACTCCATCTCTAGGTTTATGGTATTCTACCAGACATTCTGGTAAATTAGTTGCTTTTTCTGACAGTGACTATGCAGGGTGTAAGTTGACCAGGAAATCAACTTCTGGTGGATGTCAATTCCTAGGCAACTGCTTGATTTCTTGGCAGAGCAAGAAACAGACCTCAGTTGCTACATCCACTGCGGAAGCAGAGTACATTGCTGCTGCAAGCTGTACATCTCAGGTACTCTGGCTTCAAAACCAACTTTTGGATTATGGCATTACAGAGACTAAGACTCCATTGTTAATGGATAGTGCTTCAGCTCTTTGCATTGTCAAAAATCCAGTCCAGCACTCTAGGACCAAACATATAGAGATCAGACATCATTTTATAAGAGATTGTTTTGAAAAAGGTCTGATTGATCCTAAGTTTGTGCCCAGTGCTGATGAGCTTGCAGACATTTTTACTAAGCCTTTGGATAGTTCAACTTTCCAAAACCTGGTGTTAAGGCTTGGTATGCTGCAGCTAGAATAGGTGACAACTACTGATGATCTCAGTAATTCATATTGATGATCATGAGTGCCTGTCACATATAAGTACTGATGAGCTCTTTTAACCTCAGTACTTTTTTAACTACTGAAGGCTAAAAGTTCTCACAAGTACTGAAGTACTTCATCTGCTCTAAACTACTGAAGTAGTTACAACTACTGATGCAGTCATAACTACTGCAATCAGTAAAAACAGATAAGTACTGATGTCCTATGAAACAACTGAAATCAGCCATAAACTGATGAATGTGTTGAGGACAGTTTGAAACAGCTGAAAAGCTAAGAATTGACGAAAACAGCTGAAGAGAACTTTCTCCTCAGTCGTTTGTACCACTGCTGTTTCATTTTAAACAACTGAAGCAAAACCACGTCTTCAGCAGTTTTATAACTACTGATGACCAATACCAAGTCTTCAGTTGTTTACAACAGCTGATGACAAAACCACTGTCTTCAGTAGTTTCATAACTACTGATGACAAACACCATGTCCTCAGTTGTTTCAATCACCTGAAGTCAAAACCACGGTCTTCAGTAGTTTTCTAAACTACTGATGCCTAACACCGCGACTTCAGCTGTTTCAACGTCTGAAAGGATAATACCATGTCAACGGTCGTTTAAAACTACTGATGACTAACACCACATCCTTCAGTCGTTTCCTCACCCGTACCCTATAAATACCCTTAACCTGAGCTCTCCATGCTTTATCTTCTTCAAACCTAACGTTCCTCTCCAAAAAAATTCCATGGCGTCTATGCAAATTAAACCGCGACACAACTGTGTTGCCTACCTCACAAAATCGCCGATCTGGACTAAGTTCGATACTGCTATCGATCTTATGGTTCAGTCCCATACAACAAGGCATTCCTTCTGAACCCCGTTTTACATACCGAATCCTTGAACCATTTTGGATGAACGTTAATGTCTACTGAGGAGAGCAACACACAATCCCTCCGGTCAGTCGTCAACAACAAAGAAGTAGTGATTACTCCTGCAACAATCCGTAAAATTCTTCAACTGAGTGATGCTACCTCCTCTGGATATCCGAAGGGCACCATAGATCTATCATTTGCTCAGCATGGATATCAAGGTGATCTCAGTGCCACCACCATCATGAAGAAACATTTTAATGACGCTGAGCGCCTGATTTTTCATATGGTCAATGTATGTTTGGCCCCTAAGACATCGTCTTGGGATCAAATGTCCACCAAATGGCAGCAGGTAATGTATTCTATCCTTGAGCAACAACCACTGAACTTTTCAGAATTAATATTTTCAGAGCTCAAAGATATGGCTCAAAAACTAACTGCCAACCGTTGGATACTCTATCCACGGTTCATAATGGCCATTATAATAGACCAGCTTAATGCTGAGGGACTTGTTGGCTTGGGAGTCCCTGCTACGGCTGTTTTGCCAGAAGTATACTCCCGGCACAACTCCGACCGGACACTCAAACTGGCTGCCAAGCTGCGAAAACCCACGCAGCTGGAACCCACAGCCACCACCTCCAAATCCAATGTCCCCACCAAACTCACCAAAAAGAAACCCAAAATGGCTACTCAGGGAATTGAGTCCCCTGAGGATGCTCCTGCACAACAAACGCAGGATATATCCACTAGTCCAAACCCCCTAGTGGATACCATGACTCCTCCAGTCACAGCCGCTCAGGCTTCCTCTCAACAGGAGCCTGCAGCAACCCAAGGGGCACCTACTTATCTGGGATCTTCCTCACTTGAGGAGATTGCCATTGAAGAGCACCATCCCCCCAGGTGCACACTGCTTCTACCCCCTTACCCCAAACAACCGCCCCTCACAGCCCAACTTTAATAGTTGCTCAAGTGCTGACTCAATTGCACTCCTCACCCCCTCCCCAGAAACCACTTATTACTGGGAATACCTCTACAATTGAGGGGGAGGAACACAGTGCACTGAGAACCCACAGCACAGGGGTTTCCCAATTCTATCTCCTGGTGTAGACAAGGAGCTTAGAATATCTAGTGAGGCTGCCACCTCCTCTGACTCAGCACATGACCAGAGTGAGGCTGGTAACATTGCTAAGACCTCCCTAGAGGCAACAGCTGATGATGGACATTGTCCTGAGGCTGGAAGTCCCCAGTACCAAGCACAAGGGGCACATGCACCAACTGGTCTACACCCAGTGCATGTAAATCCTGCTCTAAGCAGGAGGTCAGGTGATTCAGTATCAACTGATGATGACCTGAGCTTCTTCTATGATGTAGTTGCTCAAAACACCATTCTAGAGGATGAGGTTAGCAGACTCAAAGAGCTGCTGGCCAAGATGTCTCAGGATGCAAGTCCATCTGCCACCATCATACACCCACAGATGGCACCTTCCCTTGAAGGTTTCCCAAACACTGAGCCACCCCAAAATCAACCACCCGCCTCTGCTTCAGGCCCTACTTCTCAGGAACAGAACCCTCCTGAGCAAATAGGTGCTATACTACAAATTCCCTCCCTCTCATCACCCCATCATCACTGATATAGTGATCAAAGCCCTTGATGAGAGGCTTTCCTCAACATTACAGCCCCTGGTTGATGCTGCTGTCCACAAGACTCTTTCTGCGGTACCACCCCTTCCTCCAATGCAACCAAAAAGGGGGAGGTCCTGCAGTGAAAGAACAGAAGAGGAAAAGATCCGAGGAAAAGAAGGAAGCGAAGCAAGCCCAAAAGGATAAAGAACAGCAACCAATGCTCACCTACAAGCGAAAGAAAGGTGCTGATGAGCACATTGCTGAAGATAAAGCCTTGGAGCTACTGATAAAAGAGGCTGATGCCGAACACAGTAGATCAATGGACAACATCATTGATCAGCTGTTCAGGCAAGGTCATGACACCAACAAACTTGACTCTGAGATTCGACGACTAGAGATTGAAGAAATCCAGAATAGATGGGCAAGTTATGAAGTGTTAGAAAGAGAAAGGCTAGAAATCATGATAAGATTTATTGCAAAATATCTTGGAAGATCAATGATTGAGATCAAAGCTTGGTCCAGGGACAGTATCTTGGCAATCACCACCAAGATCTGTTCGTCTGAAGCATACACTAAGGGGCTTGTTATTGAAGCTTTGAATGAAGTGGGTGCTGGGAGCAGGACTGAGCTAGCAAAGCAATCAAAAGCCACACTCACCTCAAGGATGCTAGCACAGCCTGTCAACATTCCCACACCAAAACCACCCAAAACACAACCCACCAAACCAACTCCCTTACCCTCAAACCCATAGCCGATGATATACCCTTGAAGAAGAAGAGAAGGATATTGAGGCTAGAAGAATGAAAATGATGAAGACAGGCTGCCGCTATCAGCTGTGATTCAGTTGCCTAAGGCCACAAGTCACTCCTCAGCAATTACTCCTGAAGTCCAGAGACAAATGGTTAAAGTGAAGCTAGAAGAAGAAGAGCTTCATAAACAGCATGATGAGGAATTGCTGAAGAGAGTTGACAAAGCTTATGCAGCCACATCTTCCATCATCAATATGAAGGAGCAAGCCCTCAGACTTTACACTCTCAGGCATACCTTTCAATATCAAAAGGAAAGAGTGAGGATTTGGCCTGATCCCAGGGTCTCTCACAGAATTCATAAGAACAATATACCTCGGAGATACATTGGCCAGGTGAAAAAGATCGTAGATGAAGTGATCTCTCTGGTCTTTGTAGTTTCACCCTGGGAAATCCTAGAAGACTTCAAGAAGGCCTACAAAGCTAATCTAACCCCTCAGAAGATGCTGGAAAACAAAATAGTGAAAAAGGGGTTAGTTTACAAGAGGCTTGAGGAAGTCAGGAAAAATGAGCTCCAGTTGTTCCTAGAGGGTAATCACCCGGATGAGTTTGCTTACAGAGTAATAACAACTGTGGAGCTAAAGAATGGGAAACAGGCCAAATACCTGTCTGAGTATTATGGGCCGGAATCATTGTTTGAAGGAGGCTGAAGAGCTAACCATGGAGGAACAAATCACCTTCCTTGAGGCCTACACAAGGGAGTCGTACAGACTCATTATGGGGAAGTGAATCTCATGAATGGGATAACAACTCTGTGTCCAGTTCCCCAAAACAGAGTTCCCATTCATACTCTGCCAAACAAATATTTGAGGTTCTTCCCAGGCCGGAGCGTACATGGGTCATCTTCTCTACTGATCAAGAAGGAAAAAGACCAACATTTTTGCCATCAATAAGTGGGAGTATAAATAAGTTAGAGGTTTTGGCTGCATTGGTTCAGGGGGAGTTTGTTGGACCAAAAGAACCAATGAGCCAAGATCAGAAAACCTCTAAGTCCACACGGTATCACAACAACTGCTGAAAGCCTCATCAGTAGTTTGACAAGTGCTGAAGACTTCAACAGCTGAAGATCAAGTGCTGAAGACCTTAACTGCTGAAGAACCAAAGTGCTGAAGTACAACAGCTGAAGAACACAAGTGCTGAAGCTGAAAGACCAAAGTACTGAAGAACAACAGCTGAAGAGTTCACAAGTGCTGAAGATCAACAACTGATGTACAAAGTCTGAAGACAAAGACTGAAGACATCAGCTGATGATATCTACTGAAGTCATCAGCTGATGAAACGCCTGAAGGTCAAAGTCTGAAGATCAAGTACTGAAGCCTCAGTAGTTTGTCACAACTGCTGAAGAGTACTTCTTCAGTAGTTGTGATATCAGTAGTTTTATTTTCTTTGTTTCAGTAGTTTTGTAAAACGACTGAAGAGCTTGTTCTTCAGTCGTTGTAGTTTCAGTAGTTTTATATTTTGTACTTAACTTGCTGATATGTTCTCAGTAGTTGTGAACATTTCAGTAGTTTGTTAAGAATTAGTTATTTCTGTATTGGATCTGCCAGTTGTCACTTTCCGTGATAACAGCAGTGACTGTTGCACTCTATATAAGGAGTGACAACCTATTGTAATGATTGAATGTAATGAGGATTGAATGGAATGAATGATTGATTCGATTAGAAATATTCTCATCTATAAACATTCCCAGAAATCAGAAATACATACTCTCCCTATAACTGTATGCGATCTTAATGCTCACATATATTGTTAGCTTGCTACAATTTGTCTAATTCGTGTTTGTATTCCGCTGCTTATATTCTGTTACATCAAACTGTGATCACTGATCCTGTTAAGGACACATACATCCGAATGTATGATTCCTAATAAATCTTTTGCCCTTTCGTTAGTTCCACTAAAGGGTGACTTAGTCATTTTCCTTAAACAAATTCACACATATCAAATGATCACATTCATTTGTTTTTTAAAGACCATTCTTTTGAAGTGTTTGTATACTTTCTTGTTTATATGACCAAGACGACATGCCAAAGATAGGTATCACTCAAATCAATTTTAGTTTCTTGGTGTTAGTATGGTACAATGAACTATTTAAAGCATTTTCATGAACCATTCATAATACCATTAATGGGTATAGCTTTAAAATAGAACATATCATTTAAAGAAACATGAATATCATTTTCATAAAGCAACACATAATCATAAAGTCTTAATTGGGATACAGACAAAAGAATTTCCTAGTCAAACTAGGAGCATACAAAACATTCTTCAAAATACATCCAAGCCACTTGGAAGTTTCAAGATGTACTCCCCAGAGCTTCAACTTGGACTTTGGTTCCATTGCCCAGAGAGGCTAACATCCCCTTGATTGAAGTCCCTACTCTTTTGAACCCGTGCAACAAATTGCAAATATGAGTTCCACATCTGGTATCTAATACGCATGGTTTGAAGATGTAACATTAAGATCAATATGAATCATGTATATTGTACCTGAGGTCTGCCCGGCATCCTCTTGGCTTTCAACTCTTGGAGATGGACAGGACAATTTCTTGCCCAATGTCCAATTTTCCCCACACTTGAAGCATGGGTCATTGGTAGCAACCTTTTGCTTCTTTTCTCTGCGGTTTGGTGGCACCCTTGCCACCCCTTTCCCTTTTCCCCATACGGGTCCCTTACCCATGGCCGCCTCGGCCGTTTTAAGCATTGAGTGAAGTTCACCAATGCTCTTGTCCCATGCATTCATGTTGTAATTCAACAAGAATGTCTCAAACTTCTTGGTAAGGCCATTAAGGATCAAATCCGTGGCCAATTCCTTCGAGACAGGATAATTAAGCCTCTCGAGGTGGTCAATATGACTTTTCATCTTAAGTACATAAGATGAAACAGATTGGTTGCCATCCATACGACATGCATGGAGTGCTCGAACTGTTTCGAAGTGCTCAACCCTTGCTTGCGTTTGGAATGTTTCCTTTAGCTGGGTTATCATGTCGTAAGCTCCGTGATGTTCATACTCCTTTTGGAGATCCGGAGTCATGTTCGCTAGCATGAGACAAGACACTTGGATAGAGTCCTCAGTGTACTTGAGCCAATCGTTGTAAGCCTCCTCATCGTCCTCAGTAGGTTGATCGGGGATAGGGTCGTCTAAAACATATGATCTTCTCTCTTGCTCGAGAACGATTCTCAAGTTTTGATACCAATCAATAAAGTTATTATGATTTAGACGTTCCTTTTGGAGGATCGCTCGTAATGATTGGTTGGACGCGGATGAGTTATCGTGATTTTCATTGTTGGTGGCCATCTACAAAATTAACAAAGATCTATTTTAGTATTTTTGATATGCCATTTTTAATAATTAATGCTTTTTAAGGTCATTTTTATATTAAAGTCTAGAACCCAACATTACATTTAAACTATGGTTAGGTGATCTTTATCCCACGATTTAAATTAATAAGGTGGTCAACGTTTGACGATTGCAACCATTTGCAACTTCTAGAAATATGGGATCGACTTGAAACATCATATGTAAAGTCGGCATGTTAATCCTATCAACACCATTTGGAAACCACACCGTAGGTGATCCATTTGACATGGTTTGCAAATCAAGATACCCTACTTACACCTACGTGCGAGTTTGCTAAAATAAGTGGTTAGGTGATCTTTATCCCACAAATAAGGCATTCTCACCTCAAGTCGCAAGTTCCCTCAAAATGGTTAGGTGACCTTTATCTCACTAAGAGTTCCCAAGTGACTCAAGTGTTGTGTAAAAGGACGGTGTTGATCTTGTTTAAAATTTTAGAGATTTCATAATACAAGTTTTAGAAAACCCTATGTACTTGTATTTGCATGCTTTCAAATACAAGGTACCCTATGGTCCTTTGATTAAAACCAATTTTTACTCTTTAAAATCATGAAATCAATTTAATAACCTTTTATTACTTTTTAATGATAAAGAACAATTAATTTTCAGCAAGTTTGTTAATTAGTTTGTAATGCATGTCAAAATATCAACCATACAATCAAATAACAAACATTCAAACAAGCACAAGCATACAAACATGAGTGCATAACCATAGCCACTAAGATGACAACACTTGTTTGCCATCACAAGTGTCATCATAGGTCTTTCCTAAGGGTTTAAATCAACACAAAAATGAGGTCATCTTAGACCCCCACTTGAACTTGCATCCATATGCTTCAAGTTCCATGTCTTTGATGTCCATCTTTGGTCTTGATCTTGTGCATCTTCCTTTTACAAAATTGTATCCTAATACATTTTTCTAATAAAAGAAATGCACCTAATCTATTAATTACATAACCAAATGAACAAATAATTACAGCCCAAATAATAAACATAAATATTACAACCTAATTGAATGAATAAAACCAACCATTCCAATCATCCAAACATATAATGAAACCCCACTTAAAACCACCAAATTTCAGCCAACATAAACTGAAATTTTGGGTTTTAAACATTGTCCAAACAATCAACATTTCATAATATATATCTTTCAATGTCTAATCGCTAGCATGTGTGATATGACCTTGAAAGTTGGGGAATCATTCATACAAAATATAGCATGAAAAATGATAAAATTGTAAGAGCATAATATGGAAGAGCTAAAAGAAATTGAAATGAAATTTTGTTATATATATACATTTTTTATTATATATATTTAATATAACATTTTTTTTTCTATCATTATATTTTTTGTTTTTTTAACCGAGTACTGAATCGATCATGAAATCATATGCTCAAGATATACATTAGCACAAAGATGAATTTAAACATTTACAAGCAATGAGATCACACTGATAACTAAATCTAATCACAGTCTTTGATTGATTTTGAAATTCTGAAACAGATCAATAACGATTGCTGATATGTTTGTCCACTTAAACCCATGCCCTATCTTTTCAACAAGCAGAAGATGATTTGTTAAGGTTTGATTAAATGATTTAGAATGCTAGGACCCCCCAATCATTTGGCAAAAACCCTCACCCAACCTCAGCATTTCTTGAATTTGGTATTGATCTTTACAGAGCAAGGCTTATGCATTAGTGTGCAAGTGATTATCGATAGAATATTACATTCTGTGATTAATTTATCGTTTAGATGATTTGACACAACTTAGACCAAAATGGTGAGAGCACCAAGTCTATACTAATGTATAACAAAGGAGATGACCATTTAATCATGTGCTGATGAGAGCTCCAGGTCAGTACTATCGTATAGCAGAGGAGATCATCACTCCATGTCAGTACTTCCGTACAACAGAGGACATTAGCACAAACACAAGACACATAAATACACTAGACATAGCTCAAAGATATGACATATATGATTTGTATCATGGTGGCTGAAAGATCAATTCTCAATCCAATTTTTGTCGGGACTCAGTTTTCGTGAGGGCCAAAATGATTGCATAAATCCAAATGTCCTTAAGCATATTATTAAATCATTATGTTGTTGTCTACTTTATTCTTCAGGCTGAGCCTACCAAGCATATCATTAAAAGAAACTGTTTGTTGTTCTATTATTTGTGCTTAAAATAAGATGTAAATCAGAGAGCAGCATCAGTTACTATTTGTTGGACCAAAAGAACCAATGAGCCAGATCATAAAAACCTTTAAGTCCCACAAGACATCACAACAACTGCTGAAGACTTGATCAGCTGTTTGACAAAGTCTGAAGATCAACAGCTGAAGACTAAAGTACTGAAGACTTCAACAGCTGAAGTACAAAGACTGAAGATGTCAGCTGAAGACATCAGCTGATGACAACAACTGAAGTTCAAGAAGTCCAAGTACTGAAGCCTTCAGAGTTTGTCATAACAGCTGAAGAAGCATTCTTCAGTTGTTGTGATGGTTTCCTTTCAGTAGTTTTCTTTTCTATTTCAGTACTTGTAAAACGACTGAAGAGCATGTTCTTCAGTCGTTGTTGTTTCAGTAGTTTTCTTTTCAGTAGTTGTAGTGATAATTAGCACTTGGTATTTTTGTAAAAAGATGTCAGCTGTTTGACATCTTCAGTAGTTGTGTTAACTTTCAGTAGTTAAATAACAATTAGATGTCACTGTCAACTGACATCAGCTGACGTCAGCTTCCCTTATAAAAAGAAAGATGACCTAATTGTAACGTTGCGCGAAAGCCAGCCGAAGCATATATTAAATGAATATATTCCTTTTGGCAGAAATTATCTCTCTATAACAAACACTGTTTCATTGATAAATTTCGTGTGTTCTTGTTTAAATTTGTTAATTCATGAGCTCATTCCGCTGCAAATCCAATCTAATTGATCAAACTAGATCCCGAGATCCTAACAAATGGTATCAGAGCAGGTTAATCATTGATCGATTTAACAATTGATCATTGAAACTGTTCTTTTGCTATCTACGTTGATTGAATTAGCAAATTTGCAAGAATCGGTTATAGAGATTGAGTTTATGTTGCTTCTGGCCATTTTGTTTGAGGTTCTAAGTGATTTTGAGCTAGATTTATTTGTTTACCTTGAATTTGTCTGAATTCTGAATATGACTACTCCTTCTAATGACCCTCACAATACTGGTTCCTCAACCAAGCCTCCGATGCTGGTTAGGACTGAGTATAACATATGGCAACGAAGAATGCTCCGTCATCTATCTGTTACCAGTTCAGGTTGTTGGACATCTGTGGTACATGGTCCATATAAGCCTATGGTGAACAATCCGGAAACAAACCAAATGGTTCCGAAGAAGAAGGAACAATACTCTGATGAGGATCGAAAACTGTTGAGATTGATGCTAAAGCTCATGGAATTCTGGCCATGGCACTGCCTAATGAAATCTATTCTGGGCTTATGCATCATGAAACTGCTCATGACCTCTGGAAGGCACTAAAAGAACAATTTGGTGGTACTGATGAGGTCTTAGCAAACAATAGGGAAATACTTGCCCAACAATATGAGACATTTGCTCATAGGAAGGGTGAGACTCTGACTCAACAGTTTGAGCGTTTTTCATGTTTGATCTCTGAGCTGAAAATAGTCAAACATAAATACACTAATAGCCAGATGAACCACAGATTCCTCAGATCACTGCCTGAGAGATGGGACATATATACAATTGTCCTACGCTCTAATGCAAATCTGGATAGCCTATCTCTCACCCAACTTCATGGGAAACTGCTTACATTTGAAAGAGAGATAGAGCAAAAAAGGAAACTGGCATCATCAGGAAAGCTCACTGAAGACTTTGTACCAGGGAACACTGCCTTGGTCGGTCATGAGTCAGAATATGCTGCACCAGAAAGTAATTATGATGAGCATATAAATTTCTCTTCAAATAGTTTTGATCATGCATTTGTGAGTGTTGATAGTCAGTCAGGCTATAATAGTGACAATTTGTGCCTACATTATGGATGATTTGAAAGGTATAGCTGATGATGGCTTAGAAGAGATGGATATTTTAAGCCAAATAGCCTTGATTAATATCAGATCTCAGAAGTTCTACAAGAGAACTGGTAGGAAATTCCCTGGACTCTCTGCAAAACCAAAGTTGGTTTTGACAAGAGTAAGTTGAGGTGTCACAAATGTCACAGGCTTGGGCACTTTGCAAGAGAGTGTAGATCATCTGGATCTAACTCCTCTGCACCCTTTGTGACTTTTCCAAGTAATATTCAACAAAACAGATGGCAACATCCTGCTAGTTCTGGTCATCAATCACAACCTCTATCTCCTGCATATTTTGTCCCTCAGGGTCCAATGTCATATCCATATCCCTGCTATTACAAGCCACAAACCAGTCAAGTTCAAGTACCCATTGCTCAACAACCACCTGCTCTTCCTGAGCCTCAACCTTCCCATCTCATCAACAATCTCAACCTCAACAACACAGTTTTTTCACCCCAGGAGTTGTTGACTGGAGCAGTTTACCAGATGATATGTCTGGTCATGAACAACTGTTTTCTGGTGCTGGTCAACATGGTGGTGAAATCCTTTTGGAAACCTTGCTCTTATGGCCCTGGAGTCTGCTGATACCTCATCCTCTAATGCCTCCACACCACAGGTATCACAGGTATCCTCTGAGGCCAAAGCCAAGCTATGTTCTGAAACATGCATAGCCGCATTTGCATCTATTAGAGAAGCAAATGTAGCTTTAATTAACAAGAACATTGAGCTAGAACAAATAATATCCAAAGAAAAGCTGAATTTGAGTCTATGCTTAATGATAAGAATGATGAGATTTACAAACTTAAATGCCAAATCACTGATGATAAGGCTAGGGAAGAGGTACTTCTAGAGAAGTACGGAGACCTCAAAGAAACACTCACAGCTACCCAGGTAGAGTGTGATCGATGGGTACATTCCTGCAAGGGTTTTGAAATGTTTCTCAGTAAGCAGTCTGCTTCCAATGTGAAGTTTGGCATTGGTTATAATCACACTGCTTCTCCTACAAATTTTACTCCAAGAGCAGAGGTAGAATCTGATGGAGAAAGCAATAACCAATCCTTTTCATCATGTGATCTACTATCTGATACAGCACCATCAGAGGTTGGAGTCAGCATTAATGCCTCCCAAAACCTATTAGCTGATGTTGATGGTTCAAATGGTGACACTCACATGATCAAAAGGTTGATCACTCCAGGTGGTATTTCACAAAGTACTGAAAGTACTAAAGAGCAAGTCATAACACCTGGAGAACAAACCCAAACTACATGTACTAAAGGGAAGAAAACTGCCAGTAGAAAGGGTGGGAAAACTACTGAAGAAGATATCAAGAAAGCATGTACTGCAAGGAAGAAACTGTTAGTACTGATCGCAAACTGCTGAAGAATAAGTCTTCAGTAGTTTCATCTTCTTCAGCAGATGATCAACTTAAGATGAAGAAAAAGACATGTGAAATATGTGGCTTATTCAATCATCTTACTTATGATTGCTGGTATAAAAAGGGCTCCAAACTCAAACACAATGAGAACCTTAAAAGAAAATGGATAAAATGAAAAGTGAGTTTGAAACCAAGTTTGTACCAGCAACATCAAAACCTGTAACCCCAAAATCCAAAAAGAAAACCAAAAAGGAAGGGGTTAATCAGCAACAGCTAAGGTTGCTCAAAGGGAGATGGTACAACACAGGAATCCATCAATCTCACGCACTAATGTGTCTGATGAGCTGAAGGCTTTATCACATAATCAGACCCAACTTGTTATGATGGTTCAACATCTGTTGGGGAGAGTCAACCAATTAGATGCTCATGTGCTGAAACCACAGAGAAGAAAATCCATGCCAAAGGATTCTTCTTCTTCACCATCTCCATCCCCTCAGGTTGTTCTTCATAGCAAATCTGTTAGTTTACCATCTGTTGATGTGAACAGACCCAAAACCAAAAAGGTTTGGGTCTCAAAAACTAACTAATTTATTATGATTACAGGGTTCTTCAGCATGCCACAGTAGCATCTGGTATGTAGACAGTGGAGGATCTATGCATATGACAGGGAACAGCTCTCTTCTTCATGATTACTCTCAAAGAAAGAAGGGGTTTGTTTCTTTTGGCAATGATGCTAAGGGTTACATCATTGGCAAAGGCTTTGTCTCCAATGGGGAAATAAGGTTTGATGATGTTAACCATGTGGAGAATCTCAAGTATAATCTCTTGAGTGTCAGTCAAATGTGTGATAAAGGCCATGTTGCTATTTTCACCAGTCAGAACTGCAGGATTCTGTCATCCAAAGTTCTGAGTTTGATTGATAAGGTGTTGGATGATCACACTCTTCTGAGGGCCAACAGGACAGGAAGAGTGTATGCCTTAGATCTTTCCAAGAAAATAGATCTCAAAGGCCATCCTTGCCTATTTTCCAAGGCTTCTCCTCAAGAATCTATTCTATGGCATAGAAGGTTGGGTCATGTGAATCTTAAAAACTTGAATCAGCTGATACATCATGGTTTAGTAAGGGGATTGCCTATGAAGGAGTTCAGATGTGAAGACAACTGCACTGCTTGTTTGAAAGGAAAATAGCACAAAGTCTCATTCCCTCCTATTGAAGAACCTAAGTCCATTGCCTGCTTGCAATTACTACACATGGATATCTTTGGTCCTGTGAGAGTAATGAGTATGGAAAAGAAGAAATATTGTCTCATAATTGTGGATGATTACTCCAGATTTGTATGGACTTTCTTCTTGCATTCAAAGGATGAGGCTGCTCATACGATTATAAACTTTGTGTTGTATGTCGAGAAGCAGTATTCCCTATCTGCCAAGTGTATCAGAAGTGATAATGGAACAGAATTCAGAAACCATACACTTGATGATTTTTATCTCTCAAAGGGAATCAAGAGGCAATTTAGCATCCCAAGGACTCCAGAACAAAATGGAGTAGTAGAGAGAAAGAACAGGACCCTAATTGAAGCTGCAAGGTCCATGTTGGCTGACTCTGGTTTGCCACTGACCTTTTGGGCTGAAGCTGTTAACACAGCTTGCTATGTGCGGAATAGAGCCTAAGTAAATCAGAGGTTAATGAAGACTCCATATGAAGTTCTACATCATTTGGCTCCTCTAATTTCATTTTTTAGAGCCTTTGGGTGTCCTTGTTCATTCTCAACACAAAGGATCAACTCCACAAATTTGATCCTAAGGTGGATGCAGGGTATTTTGTTGGTTATTCATCTACTTGCAAGGCATATAGAGTCTTTAACTGCAGAACAAAGATAGTTGAAGAGACTCTGCATGTGAAGTTTAATGAATCTCCAAAGGACAAGATTCCACAAAACCCTATGGAGTTATTTGATTTGGACATACTGCAATATGTTCCTTATCAGGCTTCAGCTGTTGCTCCTGTCAACAGTTCTCCACCTGGTGGTATTGATGATGATGATAATATCAATACTCACCTATTCAAGTTTGGTGATCAACTACCTGAGTCCACTAAACTTGATGTTCCTGTAGCTTCAGCAGATCCATCCACAACAAATGCTGATGAGATCTCTGCTTCCTCTACATCTTTTGATTTGCCAACTCATTCTTGGTTTCAAGAGTCTGCATCACCATTTGCTGCTGCTGAAGGTCCTACAAACACTTGCACAGATCTCATTGTTTATCAAGAGCTGAAGAATCACCCAATATCTCAAATCATTGGTGATCTCAATGCTGGAGTTTCAACAAGAAGTCAATTGTCCAATTTCTGCTTCTATGCTCTCTTCATTAGTCAGCAAGAGCCAAAGAACTATCACATTGCTTTAAGGGACAATGGATGGGTTGAAGCCATGCAGCTTGAGCTACTTCAGTTCAATAAGCAGCAAGTGTGGGAACTGGTTCCTCTACCCCCAGGTAAGTGTGCAATAGGCACTAAATGGATGTTTAGGAATAAAACAGATGAAAATGGGCTGATTGTTAAGAACAAGGCCAGACTAGTTGTTCAGGGGTTTGCAGAGGAAGAAGGTATTGATTATGATGAAACCTTTGCTCCTGTAGCCAGACTGGAGGCAATTAGATTGTTCTTACCCTATGTTGTATTCCACAATCTTAAAGTTTTTCAAATGTTAAAAGTGCATTTTTATATGGTAAAATAAAAGAAGAGGTTTATGTGTGTCAACCACCAGGTTTTGAGGACAATAAACATCCAGATTGGGTATACAAGCTTGATAAGGCTCTTTATGGGTTGAAACAAGCTCCTAGAGCCTGGTATGAGACATTATCAAATTTTCTTCTTCAAAATAACTTCACTAGAGGCTCCATAGATAAAATTTGTTCATTAAGAAGGTGGATCAGCATAAGCTACTTGTTCAAATTTATGTTGATGATATTTTTTTGCATCCTCTCATCCCCAGTTGTGTGATGATTTTCCAAATTAATGCAAAAGAAGTTTGAAATGAGTGCAATGGGAGAATTACAATTCTTTTTAGGATTGCAAATCAAACAAAAGGCTGATGGGACTTTCATTCATCAGTCTAAATATACAAAAGATCTTTTGAATAAGTTTGATTTACAAAACTATAAGCCCTGTTCTACTCCCATGTGCCACACCACTCAATTGGATGCAAATCAGAAAGGTAAAGGTGTTGATGAAACACTTTACAGATTTATGATTGGGTCCTTGATGTACTTAACAGCTTCTAGACCAGATATTATGTTTGCAACTTGTGTTTGTGCTAGATTTCAGGCTGCTCCTAAAGAGTCTCATTTGATTGCAGTCAAGAGGATCTTTAGATATCTGCAAGGTACACAATCTCTAGGTTTATGGTATTCCACTGGACACTCTTGCAAATTAGTTGCTTTTTCTGATAGCGACTATGCAGGGTGTAAGTTAACCAGAAAGTCAACTTCTGGTGGATGTCAATTCCTAGGCAACTGTTTGATTTCTTGGCAGAGTAAGAAACAAACATATGTTGCTACATCCACTGCTGAAGTAGAGTACATTGCTGCTGCAAGTTGTACATCTCAGGTACTCTGGCTTCAGAACCAACTTTTGGATTATGGCATTACAGAGACTAAGACTCCATTATTAATGGATAGTGCTTCAGCTCTTTGCATTGTCAAGAATCCTGTCTAGCATTCTAGGACTAAACATATTAAGATTAGACACCATTTTATTAGGGACTGTTTTGAAAAAGGTCTGATTGATCCAAAGTTTGTGCCTAGTGCTGATGAGCTTGCAGACATTTTTACTAAGCCTTTGGATAATTCAACTTTCCAAAACTTAGTGTTAAGGCTTGGTATGCTGCAGCTAGAATAAGTGACAACTACTGATGATCTCAGTAAATGAGTATTGATGATCATTAGTAAACATGTCACAAATAAGTACTGAATCTGTTACAAACTACTGATGTAGTTATAACTACTGATGTTAGTAAAAACAGATAAGTACTGATGTCCTATGAAACAACTGAAAACAGCCAAAAAGACTGATGAGTAAGTGTTGAGGACAGTATGAAACAGCTGAAAAGCTAAGAATTGATGAAAACTACTGATGGGAATTTTCTCTTCAGTTGTTTTACAACTGTTGTTTCATCTTAAACAACTGAAGCAAAACCAATGTCTTCAGTAGTTTCACAACTACTGATGACTAACACCAATTCTTCAATCGTTTACAACAACTGATGACAAAACCATGTCTTCAGTAGTTTCACAACTACTGATGACTAACACCAAGTCCTCAGTTGTTTACAACATCTGAAGACAAAACCAAAGTTTTCAGTAGTTTCACAACTACTGATGACTAACACCAAGTCTTCAGTTGTTATCAAACGTCTCATAGTTAAAACCAAGTCTTTAGTTGTTTTCATAACAACTGCTGACAACACCAATACTTTCAGTCATTTTCTTATCAGCCTTTTCTAAACCTATAAATACCTGTACTTGTAGCCAAACGTTTCATTAGCCGTTTTCAAACCTCTTCTCTCTCAACAATGGTGACCATGAAACTCAAACCCCGACACCCATGTGTTGCCTACCTTACAAAATCGGCCTTCTGGAACAAGTTTGACACTGCCATCGATCTTATGGTGGATTCCCCGTACCAAACAGCCTTTCTTCTGAATCCTACCATATATCCTGACTCCTTATCCCAGTTCTGGACCAACATTTCTGTAATCACTGGTGAGAATGATAACCAAATCACTCTACAGTCGTTGGTAAACCAGAAACAGGTGCTCATCACTACAGACATCATTCACAATACCCTAAATTTGCATGATGGCACCTATCTTAAAGAATACCCGAAAGGCACCACTGATATGTCTTTCATTAATAATGGGTATGAAGGCGACATAAGTGCTACAACCATACTGAAGAAGCACTTCCATGATGCAGAACGACTTATTTTTCACATGGTGAATGTCTGCCTAGCTTCGAAGACATCTTCTTGGGATCAGATGTCTTCCCGATGGCAACAGGTATTGTATTCTATCCTTGAGCAACAAAATCTAAATTTTTCTGAGATAGTTTTTACGGAACTAAAGGATCTGCCTCAAAAACCTGTGGCAAATAGATGGCTACTTTATCCCAGGTTTTTGATGGCCATTATTTTAAATCAGCTAAAATCTGATGGACTTGTTGGTCTTGGAGTCCCTGCTCCAGCTGTTTTAGCGGAGATATACTCCCGAATAACACAGACCCTACTCTCAAAGGGGCTGCCCGGATGCTAAAACCCAAGCAGAGGGAACCCACAGCCTCCACTTCCACATCCAAAGTCCCCACCAAACCCAAAACACAAAAACCCAAAAAGGCTACTCCAAGAGATGAGTTCCTGAGGACGCCCCTGTACCACCAATATAGGAAGAACATACTAGTTCTAACCCCCCAGTTATGTCAAAGACTCATCCTACAAAAGCCGCACAGGTATCCTCTCAACAGGATCCTGTTGCAACCACAATTGGGGAAACCACATTACTGGAACCTATCTCAATTGAGAGGGTTACCATTGAAGAGCACTTCTCACCCCGGGTGCAATCTGCTCCTACCCAATCTCCACATGCAACCGCCCCTCAAAGTCCTACACTGATGGTTGCAAAAGTGCTGAGTCAGTTGCACTCCTCAGCCCCTCCCCAGAAACCAATTACAACTGGGAATACCTCAACCATTGAGGGGGAGTACCAAAGTGCTTCTGATAACCCACAGCACAAGGGTTACAACGTTCAATCTCCAAGTGTAGAAAAGGAGATTAGAACTTCTGGTAAGGCTGCCACTTCTACTGATTCAGCAAATGATGTGGATGAAGTTGGTATCATCCATAAGACCTCACCAGAGGCAACTGCCAATAAAGGACATAGTCCTGAGGAAGGAAGTCCCCAGTACCAAGAACAAGGGGCACATGCTACTACTAATCTACACTCAGAGCATGTACATCCTGATTCAATCAGGAGGTCAGGTGATTCAGCACAGACTGATGATGACCTGGGCTTTTTCTATGATGTTCTAGCCCACAATACCATCTTAGAGAATGAGGTGAGCAGACTCAAGAGCTGCTGGCCAAAATGTCTCAGGATCAAAGACCATCTACCCCAATAACCTCACAGATGGCACCTTCAATTGAAGGTTCACCAAACACTGAGCCTACACACATAACTGAGCCACCAGCCTCTGCTTTTGGCACCACCTCTCAGGGACAGAACCCCTCTGAGCAGATGGTTGCTATCTTTCAAAACTCCTTACCTCTCATCACTCCCATCATCACTGACATAGTGCATAAAGCCATTGATGAGAGGATTCCCTCAATCTACAAACCCTCATTGATGATGCTCTTCATAAATCTCTTTCTACCTTCCAACCCCTGATTCCAATGCAACCAAAAAGGGGGAGACTGCAAAGTCTAAGGCAGTGAAAGACAAGAAAAGAAAGAGAGTTGATGCTGAGAAAGAGCCTGAAAAAGAGAAAGAGCCTGAGAAAGAGAAGGAGGTTGAGAAAGAACTGATCTCAGAACAGCTGATTACATATAAAAGAAAGAAAAGTGCTGAGTCAAGAGCTGATGAAGAAAAATCATTAGAAGACCTTGTTAAAGATGCTGATGAAGCTCATAGCAGATCAATGGATAAAATTATAGATCAGCTATTTAGACATGGTCATGACACAGCCACATTAGACTCTGAGATCAGAAGGCTGGAAATAGAAGAGATACAATCAAGATGGGCCGGTTACAGTGTGTTGGAAAGGAAGGCTGGAAATCATGTTCAGGTTCATAGCTAAGTATCTTGGAAGATCATTGATTGAAATCAAGTCATGGTCCAGGGACAGCATCTTGGCAATAACCACCAAGATCTGTTCGTCTAAAGTATATACCAAAGGGCTGGTCATTGAAGCCTTGAATGAAGCTGGTGCTGGGAGCAGGACTGAACTGGTCAAACACTCTAAAGCCTCACTTACATCCAAAATGCTAGAACAGCCTGTCAAAATTCCCACACCAAAACCACCACAACCACAACCCACTAAACCAATTTCCTTACCCACAAAACCAATAGCCGATGATGTACCCCAGAAGAGGAAGAGAAGGGTACTGAGGCTAGAAGAGGAAGAAGAAGATAATGATGAAGATGAAGATAGGCTGCCAATCTCAGCTGTTATGCAAATGCCTAAGGCCATAAGTCACCCTCCAACAATTACTCCTGAATCTCAAAGGCAAATTATGAAAGTGAAGTTAGAAGAAGAAGAGCTTCACAAACAACATGATTAGGAATTGTTGAGAAGAGTCGACAAAGCATACATTGCCACATCTTCAATCATCAATATGAAGAAACATGCTCAGAGATTATACACTCTCAGACATACCTTTCAATATCAAAAAGAGAGAGTGAGGATTTGGCCTGATCCCAGGGTGTCTCATAGGATTCAAAAGAAAAATATTCCACAGAGATACATTGGCCAAGTAAAGAAGATTGTAGATGAAGTGATCTCACTGGCCTTTGTAGTATCACCTTGGGAGATCCTAGATGACTTCAAGAAAGCCTATAAAGCTAAACTGACCCCACAAAAGATGCTGGAGAATAAAGTGGTGAAAAAGGGGTTAGTGTATAGGAGGCTTGAGGAAGTTAGAAAGAATGAGGTCCAGTTGTTTTTAGAGGGTATTCACCTAGATGAATTCGTATATAGAGTCATAACAATGATGGAGCTAAAAAATGGGAAGCAGGTCAAATACCTCTCTGAGTACTATGGGCCAGAATCACTCTTTGAAGGAGAAGCAGAAGAGCTTACCATGGAGGAACAAGTAACCTTCCTTGAGGCCTATACAAGGGAGTCTTACAGACTCATATTTGGGAAGTAGATCTCATGGATGGGGTAACAGCTCTGTGTCCAGTTCCCCAAGACAGAGTTCCCATCCATCCTTTGCCAAACTTGATTAGAAAGATTATTCATTTCATAAGCTCCCCTTATTTATGTGCTCCACCTTTTTTAATGCAACCTTTGCAAGGATATTGGAACAGCTTTCCCGAATCTCTAATCTTGAGTGCTTTAGAAGATGTAGGAGGAGGATTCCTAGCTCAGTATCTTCTGCAAACTTGAGGAACATGTTCTCTCATCAGGTACACTGCTCAACTGATGATCGGCCATCAATTAAAGCAAATAACTGAAACACATTCACAAACACAATCTCGATATTTCTAATTAGAACATTTCATTTTAACAAAATAAACTCGTGTTTATTTGTGTTTGAAAAACAAGCGAAGTGTTTGTTTGTGCGCAATTTATGTGAAATGCATGAAAAATGATAAAATTGTAAGAGCATAATATGGAAGACCTAAAAGAAATTAAAATGAAATTTTGTTATATATATACATTATTTATTATATATATTTAATATAACATTTTTTGTCTATCATTATATTTTTTTGTTTTTTTAACCGAGAACTGAATCGATCATGAAATCATATCCTCAAGATATACATTAGCACAAAGATGAATTTAAACATTAACAAGCAATGAGATCACACTGATAACTAAATCTAATCACAGTCTTTGATTGATTTTGAAATTCTCAAACAGATCAATAACGATTGCTGATATGTTTATCCACTTAAACCCATGCCCTATCTTTTTCAACAAGCAGAAGATGATTTGTTAAGGTTTGATTAAATGATTTAGAATGCTAGGACCCCCCACACATTTGGCAAAAACCCTCACCCAACCTCAGCATTTCTTGAATTTGGTATTGATCTTTACAGAGCAAGGCTTATGCATTAGTGTGCAAGTGATTATCGATAGAATATTACATTCTGTGATGAATTTATCGTTTAGATGATTTGACACAACTTAGACCAAAATGGTGAGAGCTCCAAGTCTATACTGACGTATAACAAAGGAGATGACCATTTAATCATGTGCTGATGAGAGCTCCAGGTCAGTACTATCGTATAGCAGAGGAGATCATCACTCCATGTCAGTACTTCCGTACAGCAGAGGTGTTGATGCATGTATGTCCCTGGATCATGATTTGAAATGTAATGAATCTTGTCTGTCTGAGTATGATGTAATTTGTATTGATTAATGAAATGACATAAATTATTTTTTACTTGTGATGTTTAATATTTCATTAATGAGTCGTGATTGAATTGATTGGGTTTATGATTGTTTGAATGGTGCACATTATGTTATATTAATTAAAACATTCAAACTTAACTTAATGAAGTTCTCATGCGAATGGCTCATGCGAATGAACCACACGCATGAATAACTTCACACGATTGACTCAGTCGCACAACTGAACCAGGAGACTGGATCAGTCGTACGATTGTAACATAACATTGGCTCAGTCGCACGACTGAACACTCAGTCGTACGAATGAATCAACCGCATGGTTCAATCGCACGACTGAACCAGACTAATGGTTCAGTCGCACGATTGAATAATACCAACCTATAAATACAACTCAATTCATGAAAAAAGAACACTGAATCAATTACGATTCCAGACGTACCCTAGCCGTCTAGAAACCTCTCAATTCGTTCTCCAAGTTCATAGAACACATTAGATCGATTCCCAATCGATTTCTAACGTTAGTTTCAATTCTTGATTGATTCTTCGTGTGTTCTCACTGATTGGATCGCCAATCAAATAGGATTCCGCACTATTTGATCTGGTTTACACGTTAATCTCTAGGTATTTCGGTCAAATACCAGGTCCTAACAAGTGGTATCAGAGCTTTGACTCTTGATTACGTGTTGATTCAATCAAGATTGCATAAAAGTTTGTGTTTTTGCACTAAAAAACGCAATCTTTGGCATCAAAAGTGATCTTGGAAGTTCCCTGCTCATCGAAGTTTGGTTTCTACGGACTTAGGCGATTAGAACTTGTGAAATTTCTAATCTTTACGGCTAAAACCCGTCAAACCTAGAAATTTTCGCAAAACAGCAGCTTCAGTCGCACGAGTGACTCATTCACACGACTGGACTCCATTCGCATTGCTCATACGCACGATTGGACATAGTCGCACCCTCATTCGGCCGACTGAACCGTTCGTTCGCATAGCTCATACGCACCAGATTCATTCGCCCGACTGAACCAATCGCCCAGTTCAGCCGCACGATTGAACCAATCGCAGAGTTCATACGCACGATTAGATCATTCGCATCCTTCAGTCGCATCAGTAAAAGTTTGTTTGATTAGATTCTAAGTTTATTAGTCATGGAAGATCAGATGTCAGCCTTTACTGCTGGGAAGGACTCAAGGATACAGAACCTGCTGTTGCTTGAGAGTGAGGTGGGTAATCACAATAAACCACCAAAGCTTTTGACTTTAGATGAGTTTCCCCACTGGAAACAACGTTTTGAGATCTACCTTAATGGAGTAGATCCTAATCTGTGGGAAGCCATTGAGATCGGTTATAGTACACCGGTGGGAGCTGATGGAGTTAAGCTAACATTAAGCGGGATGACAGACGCACAGAAAATAAAGTACAATGCAGAGAAAAGAGTTTATGCATTGATCACTCAGTCTATCCCCAAAGACATATTCCACCAGTATTCAGAGAACAAGCAGTCCAAGAAACTGTGGGATGAGCTAGAGAAGAGATATGATGGGAATGCGTCATTGAAGGCAATCAAGGCAAAGGAGTTAAAGAAGGAATTCGATAACTTCTCATCGATTGGTAATGAAAGTTTAGACGAAGTAATTGACAGATTCTATCACTTGATGAGCGAATTGCATACACATGGAGTGGAAACGACTATGGAAGAGAAAGTAAGCAACTTCGTAGACGGATTGCCTGATAAGTGGGCTACATTCGTGTCTAACCTGAGACAGAATGGAATGCTTGTAAATCTGGATATAAATGACTTCATTCTTAAGTTGCGAGAAGAAGCACTAAGGATGAAGTATAGAGCTCAGAAGTCTTCGTACACACAAAATCCAACTTTATACAACGCCACGCCTCAAGCTAAGACATCTGGAGCACCACTCCAGACTGCTTTTGTGTCTAGCTCGCCAGGTCCTTCACATGCTTCTCCTTCTGGATCAGACACGTCTGGGTCGTCATGTACCCATTATATTGGATCAGAAGCAAGTGCTACCAAACTGAAGATCGAGAACCTCGGTAATGTGACCGTAGAAGTAGCTCGAGAGCATATGGATCTTTTAGCAGCAGTGGTTCATTCATATGATGGACTTGTTGCCGGGAAGATTGGAAACTGCCATCTGGCAGATGAGGACTACGAGCAGATGGATGAAATGGAGCTTGAGAGGATGGATATAATGTGGGCCTTAGCTAGTGTTGTCCGAAGGGCGAAAAAGTTTGTTAAGAAGACTGGATAGAACTTGATAGCTACTAAGGATACCACATTTGGCTTTGACAAGAGCAAAGTGACCTGCTTCAACTATGGAGAGAAGGGGCACTTCAAAAGAGAATGTGTCAAGCCAAAGAAGACGGGTAATGGGAACCCGTTCTCGTCCTTTACTTGCCAAGACAAGCAAGCCTCCAGTTCTACTTCATCAAACAAGGATCCAAAAGCCTTGACTGCTCATGATGATGAAGGACAGGATTGGAGTTTTAGGTTTGTCTCACCAGGAGAATCTAACATTGCCAGTGTTGAGGATATTGATGATGATTCTGCGAGTGAAGGTGATCTAGCAGTTGAGATAGCAATGTCACATAGTGAAGAAACAACTGCAGCCGAGGTCAGTTACAAGCCAAATGAGGAGATTTCCACGTCAGAGACAGAAAAGTCAGAATCACCAGAACCAGAGACATCTGATGTTGCACTGATGGCTAACTCTTCTGAACCAACTCAGGTAAGTACTACTGACCAAATGTTTAATAATCATGCTTGTTCTGATTGTGATACTTTTAGGAATAGCATAGATGAAAATTTTGCTAGGTTATTAGATCATAATGATAACTTAGTAAAAGATTTACAACTATACACTGAGGCTAATAGAGTACTAAAACAAAATGAGCATAGTTATAAAGAAAAGATAGACCTATTGACTAAAAAACTTAGGGAAACCGAAGTAGTGGCCTTTAACCAAGCAAATGACATTAGGTACTATCTAAACTCCGTAGAAGAAACTAAGAAGCAAAAGGCAGTTCTAGAAGTAGAAGTTAATTCATTAAAATAGAAACTGCATAGTTGGACTAGTTCTTCACACATAGTTCAACACTTAGTGAGAGAAAGGAATAACGGGGAGGGATTAGGCTACAAAGTGGTTCCACCACCACCTGAGACCTTGATGAACACTAAGTCTAGACCAGTAAATAATAACCCCATCAAGGATCATGTGGTGATTACTCCTCATTTTACTGATCCAGACACCTCATGTTCATCTACTGAATCTGGACAGAAACAAAAGGAGGCCACTTCAAAGGCAAAGGGTAAATTGCCTTGTGTTAATCTGGAAAATGAATTTGAAAAAGTTAACTTAAAGTCAGGGTCAAACAGAGTCAAATCAGAACCTAAAAGGACTTCAAATGTTACTTTTTCACATGCTTCAAGTCAAAAACTAGTTAAGCAAAAAGTGAAACAGGTTAAAACAGTAAATTTTGTTAAATCAGAGAAAACATAAAACATACAAGAGTCAAAAACTAAAGTGATTGATGTTACTAGAGTGTCACACACTTCTCCACAAAGAAAGTCTACTCATAAAGTTGATAGCAGGTCATGCTACAACTGTGGAGAATGTGGACACATTGCTTCCTATTGTCATTTCTATCAGACACCTAGGAAGAAGATTGATCTTCAGGACTCTAGACCTAGGTCTTCTAAGAGGAGTTCTCTAACTCCACCTAGAAGAGCTAGTGAACCTAAAGTCCAACCTGTAAGCCAAACGACTGTTTATCATAAACAGGCATTGCACAAATCTGGCTTATGGAAAGAAAAGTCCACCTACGTGTTTGATACTAATGACAAGAAGGAACCTGAGCTACCCTCACCCTCTAAGGGTCAATGGGTGGAGTTTATGATGTGTGATGCCTCTAGGAAACCCAAGACAGTAAAAGCTTGGGTTCCTAACCTAAACTAAATCATTTACTTTGTATGTGCAGGGTGTTCGATACAGTGCTGAGACTAACACATGGATTATAGACAGCGGAGCATCCAGGCACATGACAGGAAATAGAGCCCTTTAATCAAACGTCAAACAAATAAAAGGAGGGCATGTTTCCTTTGCAGGAAACAAAGGAGGCTATATCACAGCTTAGGGAGAAGTGGGAAATCAGAAAGTTAAGTTTGATAAGGTGAACTACGTTCAACAACTTCAGAACAACTTACTTTCTGTTTCCCAAATCTGTGATAAAGGATTTAAAGTCATCTTCGACAACAAGAAGTGTTACGTGCTGACGAAAGAATATATGATCCCAGAGGACCAAGTTCTGATGACTGCTTCAAGATATAAAGACCTTTATGTCTTGGATCTGTCAACAGCTGCTACAACGGATCATGAGGTTTAGTGCTTTCTATCTAAAGCTACTGAGAAGGATTCAATCTCCTGGCATAGGAGAATGGGACACATTAGTCAAAGGAAGATGAATCATTTGATTCAGAAGGATTTAGTGAGAGGAGTAAATGTCAAGAACTTCCAACTTCCTGACTTTTGTGTAGCTTGCAAGAAAGGAAAACAGACAAAGAAGTCTCATAAGGAAAAGAAAGTTCATTCAATAGAACTTCCTCTTGAGCTTCTTCACATGGATCTGTTTGGTCCAGTTAGTACAAGGAGCATTGCAGGCGACGTGTAGTGTTTTGTGGTCACTGATGACTACTCAAGGTTCACTTGGGTAATGTTTTTGAAATCCAAATCAAAAACATTGGAGACATTCAAGGAATTAGTAACCACACTGGAATCTCTCTACAAGCTAAAAGTTAGACAAGTATGCTCAGACAACGGGACAGAATTCAAGAATCAAGGGATGGAGGCATACTGCAAGGAAAAGGGAATTGTGCATCAAGTCACTTCTTCTTACACACCTCAGATGAATGGTGTTGTTGAGAGAAAGAACAGGAGTTTGATAGAGACAGCACGGACTATGCTGGCAGACTCGAAACTGCCTATCCAATTCTGGAATGAGGCGGTGGCAAATGCGTGTTATACACTGAATCGAGTCCTAATAGTCAAGCGCCACGGAAAGACATGTTATGAGCTACTACAAAGACGCAAGCCGAATTTGGAGTATCTTGAACCTTTTGGCGCGCCGTGTACACTTCTGAAGAAGACACAAGAAGGCAAATTCAGCGAGAAGGCAGATGAAGGAATTTTTCTAGGATACAACATACCGAACAAGCGAGTTTACAATAACTCAACGGGTCTTGTAGAAGTGTGGTGTAATGTCGACGTTCAGAGAATACCACACCACCTACAGGCAAAGGACCTGCATACTTCTTCGATTATGATGGATTCTTCAAGTCCTTCAACATCCCTCTCTCTCCCTCGGATGATGAGTTAGCTACTAGGATGATGTATGATATTCTAAATACACCATCTAGCACACAGGGAGAATCATCTACTCAGTCAGGGGGGTAGTCGATGACAATGACTCCTCCTCTAAAGATGAAACTAAAGCAGATGACCAGAACAGTCAGGAGGAACCGGTTCCAGTTCCTGAAAGTCCACAAGCATCCATGAGTGATGCACCTTTGACTTCAGAACCTCAAACTCCATCTTCCTCAGATGCAGAACAAAATGTTCACAATCTCGGTTCTGAGGTGGCTGTTCCTACTACTCCAGGATCACGACTAAACGTCTATCATCCCCTTGACAATGTTATAGGGGATGTCAGATCAGGAGTACAAACCCGAAATCAGCTATACTCAGCTGATTACGCCTCAGTTATGGAGAAAGGTTACATTCATGATGGTGCTTTTCGATGTTTTGTTTCGCAGGTTGAGCCAAAATATGTCAGTGAAGCACTAATTGATGAGGCTTGGGTGAGTGCCATGCAAGAAGAACTTCTTGTCACACCCCGACCGACGGCGGAATCATCGGGGCTGACGAATGGGAGACGATTGCTCATAGCACATGGAACTAATTAAGTTGAAATATTATTAAGTGTCAATATTCTATAAACATTACAAGACAAATAAGATAATTACAAGACAAAAATATCAAACAATGAAATAACATCTTAAGTTAAACTAGGTCCAAGTCCTATATGAGCACGTAGAGAAAATCCACAAGAAGTAACCTGAAACATGATAAAAATAAAAGGTCAACTAAAAAGTTGGTGAGTTTCCAAGGTTTTCATACATAATAAGATTACAAGTAGCAATTCATGTCATGGATTATAAGCTAGTAAGGTTATAGAACACATATCGTTACAACCAAACCTCGACTTGATTACAAGTATAAAAGATTGGCTAAGTGTATTTGTTTCCCTAGTGCACAAGCATACGGCTCGTAGGAGTCGGCAATACATCGACTTTAGCACCAAATAGGCTTGTCAGGCCAAAGATCTAAGACGTCGCCAGGCTAGCAATAGTTAATGATTGTAAACAAACTATGTATCTCATATAATCACTTACAACACACAAATAACCATGACAAAATATGAATTGCAAGTGCTTTACAAGTCTAAACGTTTACAAGTGCATTATGTATAAGTAATCATGTTTCACCCCAAAATAGTGTGAAATAAAGTAAAAAGGGGGCAAGGAAACTCACATGGTATATATAAAGTGATGATAAGAATTTAAACGAGGCTCCAACGATTCCCTTTTACAAGACCCTAACGTATATATATTTCAAGGTTAAGTTCAAGGGTAACATTAACGATTAAATGCGAACTAGGGTTTCCAATAAGAATTTGGGGTTTCTAATAACTAAACAACGTTAATAAATCAAATATGTTTTAATCCAATGAAAAAAATATATCATTTTAATAATTTAATATGCAGTGAAATATAAAAATCATTATAATAATTTGTGAGATTTAATTATAAAATGTAAATAAATTTCATAATTATCATGATTAAACTATATTTAAAGATAATCTATGGACCAATAATAATTTAGCGAGTTAAACTGTTACTTAAAATCTATTTTTTTTAAATAGCCTAAGTATGACCTTTGTTAAAGAAAATTAATATAAGAATATATGATTTAATAAATTACAGAAAGTAATTAAATGTCTTAAAAAAATAATTAAAATTTTATAAACTGATGTTTTATATTATTAGAAATTTTTCATAATTTTTTAAAGGCTGAAAAGCCTAAAAAAATAAGGTTGAGAGTGCCCGGGTTCGAACCCGGGACCTCAAGGTTGTGAGGGTGAGTATGTAACCAGTAGACCAGGGCCGAAGCCATGCTAAGAAATGGTTTTTAATTGTTAAAAACATAATTGTAAAGAAACCCCTAACTCGTATGAACCCTAGTATGATTTTGATCCAAATTGAACATCATATTGATGTTAGTAATGAAATTAAACATGGGGCTTTTAATCCTTGAATGAAATCAAATGCGTGTGTGATTTTAATTACCTGGATTGATGTCAAAATCGATTAGAACAATAACAAAGAACATCGCGACTGCCCTGAAGTCGATTCAATATTCAAATGTTGTTTTTAATCCAATTAACTTTGCAGGTAGAATCCAAGGACGATGGTAAGCAAAAGCCCCCTATCAATTCGGTTTAAAAGAGCTCCGATCCTAGATCCCCGTTGAGTTGCAGGTCGCGAGTTGTATGTTGCTCGTTGGTGTTGGATTTGTGTTTTCCAGGTGAAATTGGAAGTAACAATCGAATAAAGATAGATAGATGTTCGTTTGGGTTGAATTAATTAGATTATTATTAAGGTTTAATGGTCGAACGGTTTACGTTTGATGATCAACGGTTATTTGATTGTTCGAGGTTCGTAACCGACTTGTAAAGGCAATTAAATGATACAATCAAGTTCGAAACAGGTATACGAATGATTTTGGAACAATTTAGGATCGTTTTCGCTAAGTTTTGGTGGGTTTTGGACCTTGCCGGCGCCGCGCCGGAACTTCGCCGGCCGGCGGCCGGAAGATCGGGGAGAGAAAATGGGTGGGGGTGGGTTTTAGTTAATTACACATTTAGTCCCTGAAGTATCCCTCATTTATTATTTCATGCATAAGCTTTTATGTTAAGTTTTAGAAATATAAATTCCCCCTAGACTTTATAAAGCTCATTTAAATAATAAACCAAATCAATTATTTGTTAAACTTTTATAAACTTTATATCTTAATTATTTAATTTCAATAATAAAAACTTATAACTACTAAAGAACTCTATAAGTTTACTAAAATTTACTTTATAACTTAATAAATTTTAGTAAAACTTTTCTATTTAATTATTTATTTGCAAAATGATTAATAATATTTTATAACTTTGCAAAAATATATATATATATATATTATTTCTCCATAAATTGTTACAAGTTGTTTTAAATAATAAAAGAAAAAAAATGTATATATAACCCACAATGAAAGTTGTATTTAAATCCATTTAAACTATAAAAAATAATTTTAGTAATTGAGACTCAAATTGGGTTCAGGTTTCGGGTTTAAGTCTTGAAAAAATACGGATGTTACACTTCTGCAGTTAAGAAGTCAGGTGTATGGACTCTGGTTGATAGACCTAAAGGTGCTAAAGTCATTGGCACCAAATGGGTACTAAAATGCAAGAAGGATGACCAAGGAGTCATTATCAGGAACAAAGCTCAACTGGTGGTTCAAGGTTTTCGCCAAGTCGAGGGGATTGACTATAATGAGGTGTTTGCACCCGTGGCAAGGATGGGAGCTATTCGTATCTTCCTTGCCTATGCATCGTACATGAAGATTAAAGTCTACCAATTAGATGTGAAGAGTGCATTCCTTCATGGGGAAATCAGGGAAACGGTCTATGTAAGTCAACCCGAGGGATTTAAAGACCCTTATCATCGGGATAGAGTTTACAAGCTCGACAAAGGTTTATATGGGCTTCATCAAGCTCCTCGAGCTTGGTATGAGAAACTCTCGACTCATCTTGTGAAACATGGCTTTCGCAGGGGAGTCATTGACTGTACACTGTTTATTAAAGAAAAGGATGGCGACCTACTGCTTGTACAAATATATGTTGATGACATAATCTTCGGGTCAAAGAACGAAGAGTTATGCAAAGAGTTTGACGCAGTGATGAAGCAAGAGTTTGAGATGAGTGCTATGGGGGAGATGAAGTTCTTTCTCGGGTTACAGGTGGATCAAACACCTAATGGGATCTTTCTACATCAAACCAAGTATGTAGGAGACATTCTCAGTTGCTTTGACATGGAGAATGCTTCTGCTGCTGGGACTCCACTTGCTACGAATCATGATATAGCACCTGATGAGAATGGAGATCTGGTAGATGCCACTATGTACCGAGGAATGATTGGATCCCTCATGTATCTCACTGCCTCAAGACCTGATATTATGTATGCCACATGTCTATGTTCTAGATATCAGGCTAAACCAAAGGTCAACCATCTGATCGGGGTCAAGAGGATTTTTCGTTATCTGAAGGGTACACCCACACTTGGATTGTGGTATCCTCATGATGATGACTTTGAACTTACCGCGTATAATGACTCGGATTACGGGGGATGCAAGATGAACTACAAGTCTACATCAGAGGGGTGTCAATTCTTTGGGAGAAGATTAGTTACCTGGCAGTGTAAGAAGCAGACATCGGTTGCATTGTCAACCTGTGAAGCCGAATATGTTGCTGCTGCAAGTTGCTGTTCACAAATCATTTGGATTCAACAGCAAATGCGGGATTACGGTTTAAAATTCTCATCTACTCCTATTTTTGTTTATAACTCTACTGCAATTGCAGTAACTAAAAATCCGGTTCAACATCCTAAGACCAAACACATTGGTATTAAATACCACTTCATAAGAGACTGTTTTGAAAAGAACTTAATTGATGTGGTTAAAATTAATACTGATTTTCAACGCGCTGACCTCTATACTAAAGCTTTTGATAAACCACGTTTTCAATATTTGCTAGAGGTCAACGACGTTAAAAAGAAAAGTGAGGTAATTCCTGATGATAATAATGTGTAGTCCGATGTAGTTTAGTTAAAGTTTATTTTATTTTATGTTATCTGTTTTATTTTCGTCTGTTATATTTAAACTCATGTTATTTTGCTGTTTATTAAAATCCAAAAATAATTAACCAGAAATGATTTTAGAATTTTAGGGGGAGAATATGTCAGCAAGTTAAAATTAAAAAAATAATAATAATAATAAAATAAAATAGGGAGAAGGGGTAACTAGCTGAAATAAGGTAGATTGTGTCTGTGATACCGATTCAATACCTTTGGAAAATGAGAGTACACAGGAACAAATCAAGAGGGACTTTAAAATTTTAAGTTTTGAAAAGATGCAAAAGTTCAAAGTATATGTCTGTGTAGTCTAAGCAATATAAAAAGGGAAGATGATAGAAAACTGGCAACTCCTAAGGTGACACAAAGAAAGTAGACTTAGAGGCTGCTAGACCACAAATGATATGTTGGTAGATTCAACACAATAGACAATTAGACCTGATTGGTGATCGCAAGATCAAACTAAGTTGTTCAACTAACTGTGGACTTCCATCTTATAACTGGTTAACACAATCAAATATATTCCAATAAGGGGTAATAAGCATTTAAATGCCACAAATGTGTGCGGATGACCATAATTAGAGCAAAGCAAGAAAAAAAATGAAAGACAAATGCAATAAAGCTAATGACTTATGTTGTTGGTGCATATTGTGTAAAATAAAATAAGCTGCTCTAACAAGGAGATAGGTTGTGTGCCTCTCTGCTGTGCAATGGCACTGACCTGAGGATAAGCATAACCTAGATATTCTAGAATTCATTGTTGTTTGCCGCCTCTCTACTGTGCGATGGCACTGACCTGAGGACAGGCTTCTCTTTGAAAGCTCGAAGAATAGTCTCTTTTTGTAATAATACCCGTAGACTGCTCAAAAGCTTCTGAGGAATGTTGATTACCATATAAGTGTGGGATCCACAAATGTTAGTTGAAATAATTAAACCTAAATCAGTCACCAGTCTGTGTCAAAAGTCTGTGTATGGATTTAAGTGGACAAACATACTGACAATCTTAGTGGCTACATTCTCAAGAGTTCAAATCAATGTGAAAATCTAAGAGTTCCAGTATGATTTCTTTAAGTTGCTAACGACTCTGGATGAACACCGAGAATTTAAGCATCAAAAAGTTTTAATAACAAGTCCCAATGATTTGACTTACCTGTATGATTCCAAAATTGAATTGGTCCAGATATGATCAATCTAAGTTGAAGCTGTCTACTCCCGAACAAAATCCCGTGGATATCAATCTCTGGATTTATCTCTCACAAAAAGCCAAAAATAAGTTTGTTTATGAAATTAGTTTAAGGTTTTAAATTAGTTAGTTGGTTTTAATTTTAATTGTAGGCGTGTGTCGGGCTACATCAGGAAAATCAGAAGGAATCAAATCACTAAAAGGGTCATGTCTGAGATGACCATATGTGCTTTGAAAGTTTAAAATAGTCACGTTTGAGGTGACAAAGTGTTTTTAAAAGGGTCACGTCTGAGGTGACTAAAGTGTTTAAAAGGATCACGTCTGAGGTGATCAAAATGTTTTCATAATAAAATGATCGTGTCTGAGATGATCAAAGGCTCATAATGTTAATTTCAATTAATTTAAAAGGGCTTAAATGTAATTGGTATAAATGGCAGAAAATTAACTAAGTGTGACCCATTCGCACGATTGAACCATGAGAATGGACCAACCATGCGAATGGCTTCCACTCGCACGAATGGCTCATCAGAATAGCCCATTCAACCGATTGGAAGAGGGCGAAAGAGTCAGTCGACCGATTGAAACTCATTCGGTCAACTGAACATGCGAATGAAAGGCACGACTGAGCCAGTCGACCGACTGAATCTCAGTCGGTCAAGTGCATGCGACTGTTTGGCTAATCGTACAATTGAGCCTGAGTCGCCCGAATGAACTGGGCAACTGAGGCCAGTTGGCCGACTGAGCCCAGCTTCAGTATTTAAAGGGCTCTGTCGATCGCATTTCACTCATCACTCCCAAATCGCCCTTAAATCGCACTCCCTACCGTTACTCTACCAAAGTTTTATTAGCACTAGTTTATCATTGTTTTTGATTCACTAACGTTCGCCATTCATTATACAGGTAGATTGAAGTCTTGTTTCATTGAAATCAGAAGGATTGAACCATAATGTGGTGAAATTCAAACGAAAACAAGAAACAGACAGAACGCGACCTAATAACCTACTTCAACTATGCAAAATGTTAAAATTAAGGTTAATTGGTTATTAGTAACTAGAATGCGAGTATATTGAACCGGTAATCCATGTTAAATCATTTGTATTGATCAAGAATCGAACCACAGGCGATTGAACAACTGAGACAGGCGACTGGTCGTCCGGATGAACTTCAATCGCGCGATTGAATCTGGCGACTGGGTCATTCGGCCGAATGAACCATACGTTTGATCTCAGTCGGCCGACTGAACCATTCGTAGACTCAGTCAGCAGACTGAATCCAATCGCTTGTCACATTGACCAGAATGAGTCCAGTCGCATGAAAGAACAGATGACTGACTTCAGTCGCATGATTCATTCGCAAGAATGAATCAGAATGACTTTCAACTTTACACTTAGAACAGAACTTTCATTTCTTATGTACTAATGGTTCTATGTCTTGTGTGTTTCAGGTAAATGGCAAAAAGGTGGTCCATAAATCCAAAGCACAACATCTGTGCTCATTTGGATCACACCACCAGGAACGGGGCCGAGTTTACTGACATTATAGCCTTTCTGAGACGGTCCCGGATTCATAAGGCTATCTCCACGCCTTGCACACCATATAGATCACTCCATCAGGCATTCTGGGAGAATGCCTCGGTGGACCGCTCTCGTGATCCGTACTGTATCAGGAACTCTATATTGGGCCATGATATTGAGATCTCTGCAGCCGACATTCAGAGGGTCCTAGAGTTTGGGGATGACACTAATCATCCTACTAAACTACATCCGTTGACAGTGAGAGGATGCTTCCTGAGGATAAAGTACGCTGGGGATATCAACTCAGGTGTGCTCAACAAGAGCAACCTGAGCCCCCAGTACAAGTACTTAGCACACGTGATCCTCAAGTGTGTTGCATCGAGGAGGGGTGGGTTTGACGACCTCTCAGACCAGATTCAAAATGCCTACGTGGCACTGGTTCTGAACCACCCCTTCAGTTTTTCCAGCATGATATTCTCCTACTTAGTGGAGAACTTGGAGGTCAAGGGTAAAGAGGGGTTTTGTATGTACCCCAGATTCTTACAGCTCGTCTTCAACGAGAAGCTGCCACAGTTGCCCAAAGAGAGTCATGACGCAGTGGCCTTAGAGATTATGGATGATACTACTCTGGGCAGGATGAGAGTTTACAGGGGAAAGCAGGTAAAGCACCAAGTGAAGAGACTGATTGGCCACCTGGCCAACGAGAGGTATGTGGCGCCTGGCAGACGCAAATGGCGTCATGATGACAGTGACTCCGATGATGAGAGGTTGCTCCTACCAGATATGGATTCTGATGATGATGACAGCGGCAACGCCGGGGATGATATGCCTGCTACACAAAGAGGCACTGAGTCAGATGTTATTCCCCGGGGTCTGACACTGCCGGAGAGGTTGCTGAGACGGCCGGTTTCCATCAGGGGTTCATTGTTGGTGATCAGGAAGAGGAGGAGTTGGATGAGGAGCCCCTCACTAGGACTGTGGGAAGCAAAGTTGTTCCCACAGAACACGGGCTTAGGGTGGTTGGTGAACACCCTCGGGACTCCACTGAGAGAGAGACTGACCCAAGCTATGCTCCGGGTTCAGTGGGCAGAGCTGCAGGGGGAGCATCCACTTCCACCGGGACTAGGAGGAAGAGGATGGCTCAACCCCACGGACTGAAGAAGAAGGGTCGCCTGACCTTCGTTACCACTGCTACCACTACTTCCACCACCACAGCCACCACTACCACCTCCACTGACATACCACCCATCACCACAGCCACCATATCCACTACTGCTACCACAGCCACCACATCCACTACTGCTACCACAGCCACCACCTTACCTACCACCACTGTATCCTTCCCATCCACCACCATACCATTCACACCTACATCACCAGCACCTGCTTACCGACCCATATTCACCACTGCTACTACCACCACCACCTCACATCATGCCGGACCTTCAACCCAGCCATCACATGTATATGGATCTACTCTACCTCACATCGGGGTAGAGGAGCAGCTGTCGGCGCTTAATCGTATGGTGATGCGCCTGCTAGCTGCAGATGAACAGAAAGCGGTACAGATTCGCCAGTTGACCGATCTGACTGCTGCCTAGTCTGAGCAGTTGGTAGAGCAGGCTCGGGTGATAGAGCAGCAGACCCAGCTAATCAATGCTAGGAGAGTCGAGATGTCCCAACTCCAGGACCAGTAGGCCCAATCAGCCAAACGTATAGAGGAGTTGGAGACGACCAACAAGATGATTATGCTGAGGTTAAAGGGGTCAAAGGATGAGCCTTTGAAGATAAAGAAGGGTGATGGGGATGATGGAGATGGTCATGATGAAAATGATGATGACGATGAGGAAGATGATGAGGATGAAGAAGAGATAGAAGAAGAAAGGACAGAGGGTAGAGATGATGATGACGAAGCAGAAGGAGGGGATGCGGCTGCATCGGCCTCTGCTTCTGGTCAAGAGCGAAGATCGAAGAATCGACAGGATCAGCCATCTACCACTTCTGCTCCTCCGAGCGACGAGCCCAGGATTCAAGACAAAAGTACAGATTAGATGTCTTATGTATTTATTTATTTTGTGATTGAATCATGGAATGAAAAACAAGTGTGTTGAATGTTTATATATTAAGTTAATATAATTCTGTTTGATCACTTACTAATGGTTTATGTGTTGAATGTTTAAATCAAACAGATCCAAACTTTCAAAGGGATGAGTTTGACATTGCTCCCCTTCAACAGGTCAAGACTCAACTAACCATGACTCTTGATCTGCAAGGGATTATAAGAAGGTCTGTGAGTTATACCCCTGAAGAAGGGGAAATAATTCATGACCTATCTAACGAGCAACTGGCAGAGATGTTCAGACTCAATCCTGATGAAATAGTCAAGGATGCTCCAACAGTTGATTCAACCAGTGATGAAGAACTAAATGACGTTGATGAAGTTGAGGTTGAAGATATTACTGCAGAAGAGTACCCTCAGTACGCTGACAACGAGGGTAATGTGGTCCCCAATCTAGGTGAGTCCCTAGTCAGTGATATGTTTGAGGTACTAGACAAGATGGAGCAGGAAACAGGAAAGACCGAAGGAACAGCCCAAGCCTCAAATGATGACGTAGACACTCGAAAGGCTGAGTGGGCTGCCTGTTTTGAAGAAGTTAGAGCCCAGCGTGCTGCACCAAAGAAAGATGCCTACACCAAGCTCTACAGAGTCAAGAAACACCATAAGGTGTCAGGCAGGATTATTGCATGGGCTTATTTTGATGACCTTAACGCGTATGCAGATAAGAGGGAACAGGGCATAGAGTACTTCAGATTTCCACATGATCTGAAGACTCTACCTGGTTTTGAGCTCAACCAGCTGGCTAAGCTAAAGCTGCTGTATGCTGACCCACGAAAAATGTCAGGCTGGTTCGAGGCTGCCCTGAAGAAGGAGTACCACACCAGATGGGTTAACTTCAGACCACAACAGCCTACGAGGTATATAAGAAGGTCTGAGGTTGATGCCAGTACTGGCAAGCCCAAGATTATGTTGAAGTGGAGTCCTCCGCGCACTATGTCGAGAATCCCTCTCAGGGAAATGCCACAGGACTTCACTCCACACTTCAAATGGTGGTACTATGATTGGAGAACTGCTGAAGCTGTCATAGTTCTGAATAAAGAGGGCCAAATGGATACTATCAGGGTATTCGACCCGATGTGGCTAACCAACTTGTCTGCTAATGATGTCTATACATTATACAAGTGGCCACTGTTCTATGACACACAAGACATTGTACAAGCCCTCCAGTTCCAAAACGTTATACGACTTTGTTTTGCGTTTGAGATTCACGCAGGAGTCACTAAAGAGGAGAAGTACAAGAATTATAAGGAGGTTATGCAGAAGACAAGAGATTAGATAGATCTAGGTCCAAGGGGGAGTTTGTTGATGCATGTATGTCCCTAGATCATGATTTGAAATGTAATGAATCTTGTCTGTCTGAGTATGATGTAATTTGTATTGATTAATGAAATGACATAAATTGTTTGTTACTTGTGATGTTTAATATTTCATTAATGAGTCATGATTGAATTGATTGGGTTTATGATTGTTTGAATGGTTGCACATTATGTTATATTAATTAAAACATTCAAACTTAACTTAATGAAGTTCTCATGCGAATGGCTCATGCGAATGAACCATACGCATGAATAACTTCAAATGATTGACTTAGTCGCACGACTGAACCAGGAGACTGGATCAGTCGTATGATTGTAACATAAGATTGGCTCAGTCGCACGACTGAACACTCAATCGTACGAATGAATCAACCGCATGGTTCAATCGCACGATTGAACCAGACTAATGGTTCAGTCGCACGATTGAATAATACCAACCTATAAATACAACTCAATTCGTGAAAAAAACACTGAATCAATTACGATTCCAGACGTACCCTAGCCGTCCAGAAACCTCTCAATTCGTTCTCCAAGTTCATAGAACACATTAGATCGATTCCCAATCGATTTCTAACGTTAGTTTCAATTCTTGATTGATTCTTCGTGTGTTCTCACTGATTGGATAGCCAATTAAATAGGATTCCGCACTATTTGATCTGGTTTACACGTTAATCTCTAGGTATTTTGGTCAAATACCAGGTCCTAACAAGAGGACATTAGCACAAACACAAGACATATAAATTCACTAGACATAGCTCAAAGATATGACATATATGATTTGTATCATGGTGGCTGAAAGATCAATTCTCAATCCAATTTTTGTCGGGACTCAGTTTTTGTGAGGGCCAAAATGATTTGTGTAAATCCAAATGTCCTTAAGCATATATATTAAATCATTATGTTGTTGTCTACTTTATTCTTCAGGCTAAGTCTACCAAGCATATCATTAAAGAAACTGTTTGTTTTTCTATTATTTGTGCTTAAAATAAGATGTAAATCAGAGAGCAGCATCAGTTACTATTATTTCTCATTTTAAATGCCAGTCATGCACACACAAGCATATCCAGAAGATATACAATCATTTCTCGTCATCTCGACCCAAGTTCCCAGTTCTCTTTTCATTTTTATTTACTTATACTCTCCCCCTAAATTTTTATTTTTGCAAACTTATTTTTTTTAATTTTTTTATATTTTTTTATAAAACTGTACAAAAATAAAATTTATCAAAGAAGGTCTTCCAAACTACACTGATTATCAAGATAAGAAATGAATTATCAAGAAATATACAGTGATTGTGAAGTGAGAACCGTGATAATGCAGATAAAAATCCAGATTGTGGATATAATACCATGACCTTAACCTGTTTGTTCCGCCTCAAATTTGAATTAGGAACAATCTCTGTCAGTAAACCGGATTACTAACAGTCCTCCTGAATTGTTCCTGCACTCATAAACAGATTAGTTAGAAAGGGGAAGCCAGGCCATTGTAGTCCTTGAAGTTCCTTTTTCATCAATACAAGAAACCTGCTTTTGCACACAACCGTCTAAACAATATGGGATATCTTTATCCTTCTTTTAATTTGCCAAGTTTGTTTCGGTTTAATTAATATGGATTTGAATGAATTAATTTGCAAATCATTTTCAGTTTAAGACTGGAAGGAAAAAAAATTTGGTTTTGAACCTTAGGTCATTTTCATCTTTGTATCATGTGAAACCGGCTTCTCATAAAAAGGTTTAGATGGAGGGTTTTTCATCCAACCATTCAAAGGTGTGTGCTTTTTACCTCTTGATCCAGAGAAGCAACCCATATTGCCTTTACCATCTGGAACGTTCTTTGTAGACTTATATAGCTGGAGAAGCAATTCGGTTTGCCTTTACCATTCGAGCAAGCCTTTGAGGACATTTCTTTACCACATGACCTTCTTTTCCACACTCAAAACAAGCCTTGAAAGGCTTTTGATTCTTTGTAGTCCCGTGTTGTGCAGGTAGGGATGAGGATTTTTTTGAGCTTGTAGTAGATTCTTGCTTGTTCTGAATTTTCCCGTGCTGAACAAGGAATGAGATCTTCATTGACTGGCTAGGTTGTTTTGCATTTGGAGAAGAGATCCGTATTGGTCTTAATTCAGCTTTTGGATGCTTTTGATACTTGACAATGTCAGGAGATATCTTGATCTATGAGGAACCAACACACTCCTCTGTGTTTGATTCATCATCTAAGCTTATCCAGGCTCATATACACATATCTGCTTCCAAAGGATCTTGATTGACACCTCCTATTGTGTCGGCTTTGGTTATAGGATTCTCATTTCCTAATGATTCAACAATTGTTCCTTCTTTGACAAACCTGATGGGAACAAACGAAGGAATGTTACCTAATTTGAATTTGTTGAAGAAAGTTAGAGAATCAACTGATATTGATGTTGAAGCATCAGAAGTGGAATTGTCATTAATCTTCTTATCAGACCCTTGCTTGAGGAATCCCAAACCTACAGGAGAATCATGCACATCTCTAACCTCTTTAACATTAACACTTCTTAAACTTGCATTTAAATGATTAGTTTCTGTAGCTTCATTTAAATCATTTATTGAATGAGGTCTGGGGATTGGTGAATAACATAAATTAGAAGGAGGTGGAACTGAATTAAATACAGTTTCACCATCAGATTTATATCCAATCCCATATTTTACCTGCACCCTTTATTGTTTAGCAATAAGCTCATCCTTTTTCATGTGTGAAAGGGTCCATTTATCAAGCTTTGTTTGAAGCTGAGTTATTTCAAATTGAGCTGAAACAACCTTTCTCTCAAAATATTAATTTCAACGTTATGCTCCAAAATGGTTCTTCTTAAAAGATCATTTTCAGCCAATGCTTCATTAACTTTCCTTGAAAAAGCAATTTTATTTTTCTTTAATTCCTGATTGATTATTTTTAATCATTTTCATTTTCCAATAACAATCTGTTTGCCTTATAAAACTCAAATAACCTGATTTTGCAAGATGAAGAACACATATTTTGAACAGTCTCAAAAGGAAGACCCATGATAGTTTGTTTTGCGGCTAAGCTCTTTTCACAGTTGCAAACCCTTGTGATTTTTTGTTGTTCCTCTTTGTTACCTTTAACATCTCGTCAGTCTCAAATTCTTTCTTTCTGTTATCAGCTTTTCCAGCCTCATCATCATCGGTTTTCACAAACTCCAGCTTACTGTCATTGTCTACTCTTAAAGCTTCATGATTCTCTTCAACAGTTTCTCTGAATTTAGAGTTTAGATCTAAATCAGTTCTCAATAACTTTAACTTTTCAATCATCTTTGTTTTGTAATCAAGTATGCTTGTTACAGAAGAAACAAGATCAGTATTAAGCGCGTGGGTTTGATGTGGGAACACGGCTTGCTGAAATTCGTTTCTTTGGATATCTAGCTCGAGAGATTTTAGTCTGTTGATCATATCCATAAGTTTTTTGTCGACATAACCTTTTTCTTGCTTCATCATTTTAACTTGATGATTCCATGCAGATAGAAGAGAGTCAAGAAGCTTTTGAATTTGTTCATGATTACTGAGATCAGGAACATCCTTCTTTAGATTATTTGCCACCTTTAAGAATCGATCAATCAAATCTGACAATTTTTCTTTCTTCATTGTTGCAAAAGAGTCAAACCGGCTTTCTGCCATTGTGAGATTATCTGATTTAAAATCTTCTAACTATGACATTTTTAAAAAAAAATTAAACAATTAAACGCCCCAAAAATATTTTTCCCAAAAATTGTAAAATAATTCTCTCCTGGGAAAAATATTATTTTTAAATGTCCATTGCATCGCGTTTAAAAAAATTATTTCTTTCTTTGATTTTTTTTATTAACCCACACCTTTTTTTAAAAAAAAATTCAGCCTAATTACTTAACCAAATTAAAAACCCAGTCCAATGAGAATTAACCCAATACCAAAATTGTGAGCCCAATAATCTTCTTTTAATGAATGCAGCCCAAAATTTAGCCCATTAAACAATTTTAAAACCCTAATACACAAAATATATACAACAACTAAAACACACACACTAAGAGAATTTAAGAGAGAGAGAGAGAGAGGCGGATGAGAGAAAGCCCTTTTAGGGTTCCGGTGACCTGCTGCCGCTCCGGCAAGTCTCCGGCCAGGAGTGGTAGGGCAGGTGTTTGAACAAGGTATGTGGATGTGTTGAACCAAGGTAGCGGGAACCCAACCAAGTTATTCTAATCACCTTCTGCCTCCTCGATCAAACCCGTCACAAAATCAAATCAAAAAATTCTTCGTTCCAAAGGCAGTACCCTCAATTGACCAACAAGTTCACCCGTTTCAAGGAAACACACAACAACAACAAACTACATCCTTTGATGAAAATCATTCATCCATACCTCCACCCCAAGAAACTGTTCTTCATGAGTGAGGTGAAATGAAACCAAATGTTAGGTTTTAGGTACAGGGGCGTCGAGATCGTTTGTCCCAGGTGAAGGTGTTTTAGCAAAAACGAGTAATGGCGATGGTTTTAAGGATGTTCTTCAGGAGGTTGAGCTTTAGAAACCGAAGGTAAAGAGGTTGTTTTTGGGTTCTATAACATAACTACTTGTATATAGGTTTTGCTATATAATGTGTGGTGATTTTGCTAAAATGGTGAACATGTATATTTTATGTTTTGTCATTTGATTTACTAGTTTTGAACTTTATTTTGTGAAGGAGTTTTGTTTGTTTTTCGATCTTGGAAGCTTTCATTACTATTATGGGAGTTTTATGGGTTGTAGAAATAAAAATTTTAATTTCATAGTTTGAAGATATAGTTTCGCAGATTTTTTTTAATTTCACAACCACTTTTTTTTCTATAGTTTCGCTGATCTTTTTTAATTTCGCAGGTTGATGGTTTTGCCAAAAAATATGCAGTTTCGCTGGAGTTGCACTTTCGCCGGAATAGTTTGCCGTTCGCCGGAATCTCGTAGTTTCGCCGGAATTTGCAATTTCGCCGGAAAACGAGTGAAACTGCTAGTTTCGACTGTACTTTCGCCGGAAACTTTGAACTTTCATTCAGAATGATGCTAGTTTCGCTGGATGAAGATGTTGAAGCTCAAGAACACCAAGAACACACACTAGTGTGTGTGAGAGAAACTTCTTCAGATCTGAATTTTTCTTTCCAAATCTTGTATAAAATATGTTGTAGATGTGAAATATATGTTAATATCTTCAAATTTGTAATAGATTGTTGTAGATCTGATGAATTGATTGTGATTGGGATGAAATTTGAATTTTTCAGATCTACTTTCTCTCTCTAAACCCCCACTCTCTCTCTCTAAAATTCTAATAAATACCTTCAAAAAAAAACAACAATTTCTCCAATTTTTCAATGCATTTGATTCAATAAGGCTCTGATACCAAAATGTAACTCCAGGATAAACACTTGAATCAAATATTAAAAAGATTTGTAATATCAAATAATGATAAACACAATAAAACCCATTTGATCTATATTGATTGCATATAATTTGAATAATGTGAAAACCTCAATCAATTGGTCATGCAACCATTAACCAACAATAATGACAATTAACCTATTTTAAGACAGACTAATATTCACTAATTGCACTTAACACCCTAGACTTAGGTTAATTAATTGAAAATTACATATAAATCGTAAAAATGATTAAAACAAGATAAAATATATTTTGTTCACACAAAATATATTTATTACAATAAAACTCATAGTCATTTAAATCTTCAACATCTCGTCTCGGTTCCTCGTCTCGAACGTGTCGGGATTGATTTTGTTGACTTTGACCGTGACGTTGACTTTTGTTGCCTTTCACTGTGTTGATAATATAGATTATATTTTACAGCTCCAACAATGGTGATGTTGTATGTTTATGTTCATGCTCCTTATTATGTATGATTATTTTTCCCGTGGCTTTACGTTGAACGTTAATGAATTAAATGAAAAGTATTATGTAACGTAAAGTGGAAGATATTGAAAAGAGGAATGTTTGAAAGAATACATGCATTAATGAACGAATGAAAGTAAGAAAGGCTTGCAAGCAAATGAATGGAGGTTCATAACCAATGAAAGGTGTTAGCTGAACCGTGTGCGGGTTAGCTACCCCAGAAGGATGCACACTAGGGCTTAATCTGTGTGATTAAGCAAATATATGGAGATTCACACCCAATGAGGGGTGTCAGCTCAACTGTGTGCGGGTTAAATACCCCATGAGGATGCACACAGGGGTTCAATCTTTGTGATTGACCAAATGTATGGGGTCTTTGTCACTTAACCCTAGATGAATTGCTTGGTGCTCTAGAGGGTGGTTAAGCACATGACGGGACCTAGACGGAAACAAAAGATAATAAATGTATGAAATGAACAATGATGAAGATAATAATTATTATCTATGTGTATGTACGATGTGTGATCACGTTCTAAAGCCATGTATGATTTGAAAGAAAGTAAAGAACGGTTTTAAACAAAAGATAAAGTATGTTTTGTTATAAAACTATAACTCACTCAACAACGTTGAATTTTATGTGTTTCCAGTTGGCAAGTAATGGTTGTTGAGGATGGCACGGGGCGGCTACTCGGCTCATTTTTTATGGGATTCTTTTGTAAAAAGTTTTTGTATTATAATGCGAACAAACGATATTTGTAACAAATGTTGTATTATTTTGCAAAAGCGTTTATTTTAATGAAATGAAATGTTTGTGTTAATGTTTTCGCTGTGACACTTTATTGAAGTCAATGTAATCATAAGTTTTATGTGTGACGATTTACCAGCTGTAAGCGTCCTGGAAATGGGGCCTTACATTCTTGCTTTCTATTTAAAGCAAATAGTGATAAGTCTTTCCTTTGGCATAAAATAATATGCAATGTAATCTTTAAGAACATTAATAAATTGGTTAAGAAGGATTTGGTAACTGGAATGCAAAAGAAAGAATTTACAAGTGATGATCACTGTGTTGCATGCCTGAATAGGAGGCAACACAAGGTGTCTCACAAGTCAAAAGAAAGAAACTCCATCACTACTCCCTTACACTTATTACACATGGATCTCTTTGGTCCCACCAATGTAATGAGTCAGGAAGGACCTTATATTGTTTAGTGATCACAGATGATTCACAAGATTCACTTGGGTCTTCTTCCTTAGAACAAAGGATGAGACTCTTGAGATTTTAAAAAACTTTTAAGGCCCTGTTCCGGGATGCTCACAGATGGTCAATCATCGCACATAAATCATATAATTACATTAACTTTAATAAAATATTGCAGCAGAAACATTAAAATAACCTTTCATTCCAATATAAATGCTTTTGCAAGTTAATACAACATTCATTACAAAACATCATTTCTTCGCATTATAATGCAAAAACATTAAACAAAAGAATGTCATACAAAAAGAGCCAAGTAGTTGCCCCGTGCCATCCTCAGCAACCTTTACCTGCCAACTGGAAACACATAAAAGTCAGCGTTGCTGAGTGAGTTCTATTTTAAAATAAAATATACTTTACTTTCGTTTAAAACCATTCTTTACTTTCTTTCAAATTATACTATACTTTCGTACATGATCACACATCATACGTACAAATAGATAATAACAATATTATCTTCCTTTACTATTCATCATTTTCTTTCTTTATCTCTTTCCGGATTAGCGTCATCAACTATACCCCAAACATATGCACAAAGAGGGTACTGGGCTGAAGATCATAAATGACTTCCATAATGCACATAGCTTGGCACCAGCACCGGGGAAAGCGACAAGGATCCAACTGTATACTACACCCTAAACATAAGCACAAAGCGGGTACTGGCCGAAGATCATAAATGACTTCCATAACGCACATAGCCTGGCACTAGCACGAGGACGAGTATTCACTATAAACCATGCAATATATCACTGGTCAGTCACAAAGACTAGACCCCTGTGTGTATCCTTAAGGGTTACCTAAACCACACACAGTTGAGCTTACGACATTTAAGAGTCGTGCACCTCCGTACATTTTGCTTGGAAGCCTTTCTTTACTTTCTCTTTCATTAATGCATGCATTCTATCATTATGTTCCTCTTTTCATTATCTTCCACTCTACGTTACATAATACTTTATCATTTCATTCATAACTATAACACATAAAGCCACGGGAAAGATAAACTGACAAAACATGGAACATAAAAATGATCATACAAACCATCACTATACAAGGCAGTATCACACATGACATAACAGTCATCATGCATGCCATCATATTTAAGCATCAATCATAAATTTCCCATCACATCATCTATAACTCCAAAAAGTCAACTTACATAGCCCTCGGGAACCTCCCAAGTCAAAGCCTACATTTCACTTTTCCCCAAAAATATCAAAAAAATATTCTAAGTCTATAGGTGCATGGGCACTATGCAATCGCATGAGCACTTATGCAAGCACATGGCCTTTCAGGCATATGGGGAACACTTAGGCGCATGAGAAACTTCTAGGCGCATTGGCACTATTGGGGCGCATGGGCAACACTTAGTCATTTCTGGGCAATTTTAGGCGCATGGGCACTATGCAAGCGCATGAGTGCTTGGGCGCATGAGCTGTCTGGGCGTTTGAACACTTAGTCAATTTCAGCCTATTTCTTGGCGCATGAGTACTATTCGGGCGCATGAGGTTTTGGGCGCATGGGACACTTAGGCAGTTATTTTCAGTTGGGTGCATGGGCCACTATTTAGGCACATGGGAAGTCTAAATCACACTTAAACTTCATAATTCAGTCCCCAAACGTCATCTATCATGTTCTAAGCTTAAACCATACATCCTAAGCCTTAGAAAGACAACCATAACATCATCATGCACGTACATAGACCAAAATCAAACCTCACCCGCAAACACACACATACACACATACGGGTATAAACCCAACTTTTTTAAAAATATACATACATGCATTTCCAGCCCTAAAAGTTTAAAACAAGTAAAAAGGGGGTTCTAGAACTCACCTTTGCAGCCTCTTAAGTAAGACTTCTTCCAAACCTGTTTGCAATTGAGTTCAACCGCCTAGAAATCCACCAAAAAGCACACCCGAACACACATAAACACACATACGCATATAACCGAGGCTAAGGCCAGTTAAGAACATCACAAAACCAAGAATTCTTACCTTGAATTTGATCTTCTGCTCATGTTCTTCAAAAACCCAAGAGTTTTCAACTCTCATTTCTCTCTCTATAGAAAAATCCAAATGTTGAGTGAAGAGAGAGTGATGGGCGGCCATGCCACCTTTATCACCAACTTTTAAAGATTTTGTCCTTTTGACATATTTAGTCCCTCCACTTGGGCTTTATTCCTTTCTTTCTTTTTCTTCACTTTATTCTTTCTTTAATAATTTTTAAAAGAATAACCGGTGTTACAAGTCCACCCCCCTTATATATGTTTCATCCCCGAAACCTGTTACTCTTCAAACAATTGTGAGTAATGTTGTCTCATCTCCTCTTCAGTGTCCCACGTAGACTCAGATCCCTTCTTGTGCTTCCACTGTACACGTACAAGAGGAACCACTTTATTTCTTAACCTCTTCTCCTTACTTTAATGATCACCATTGGTTACTCCACATAATTGAGTCGTTCATCTACCTCGATATCCTCTAGTGGAACAATCATATCCTCGTCTGCTAAACACTTTCTTAGATAAGATACATGGAATGTCGGGTGAATTCCATTTAACTCATCTTGTAAATCTAATCTATAGGCCACCTCCCCTACTCGAGCAATGATTCGGAAAGGCCTATTGTAAGGCCCCGTTCCCGGGATGCTCATAGCTGGTCAATCATCGCACATAAAACATATAATTATATTAACTTTACTAAAATCATGCACCAGAAACACTTTAAATACAAATTTCATTTCCTTTAAATAAACACTTTTGCAAATTAATTCATCGTTCATTACAAAATATAGTTTGTTCGTATTACAATGCAAAAACGTTATACAAAAGAATGCCATCCAAAAAGAGCCAAGTAGCCGCCTCGTGCCATCCTCAGTAACATTTACCTGGCAACTATAAAATGCATAAAAGTCAGCATTGCTGAGTGAGTTCTAGTTTTATAAAACATTTTATTACCTTTCTTTCGTTAAAAAAACATTTTCTTTACTATCGCACGTGATCACACATCATACGTACATCAAGGTAATAATTATTATATTCTTTCATCATTCACTTCGTACATATTGCATGTTTCGCACATTTCGTACTTATTTCACTTTTCGTACATTTATTGTCTTTCACTTCTATCTAGGTCCTGTACTTAACCCCCCCTCTTGAGAACAAAGCTATATCATCTTGGGTTAAGTAGCAGGGACCCCATATCGCACATATCGCACATATTGCACGTATGGAGTAGTCACATAGACTAACTCCCCTGGTGTGAACCCTTAAGGGTTAGCCAAGATCGCACGCTGTAAAGACACAGTTGAGCTAACAACTCTCGACGAGTCATGAACCTCCTTTCATTTGCTTGCAAGACTTTTCATTTGTTCATCATGTTCCACTTTCATTATCTTAAATCTTTCACTTCGTTTAGATAATATTGTACGTTCCTCATAATAATCACACCATGTAAAGTCACGTCATCATACGTAATAAGGAACATATCATACAATCATACATTATCATCATACATCATAAGTCACACGTTATCATGCATACAAATAATATCATACATCATCCATCATATCATCTATGATCTCAAAAATTCACTTACATAGCCCCCGAGAACCTTCCAAGTCAAAGCCTACTTTTACAATTTTCCCTAAAATCAGAAAATATTTCTATGTCTTTAGGCGCATGGGCACTATGCAGGCGCATGAGCACTATGCAGGCGCATGGCCTTTCAGACACATGGCCTTTTAGATGCATGGGGAACACTTAGGCGTAAGGGGAACTTTCAGGTGCATTGGCACTATTGAGACGTATGGGCAACACTTAGGCATTTCTGGGCAATTCTAGGCGCATGGGCACTATGCAGGCGCATGAGTGCCTAGGCGCCTTGGGCGTCTGGACACTTGAAAAATTTTAGCCTATTTATAGGCTAGGCGCATGAGTACTATTCGGGTGCATGAGGTTTTGGGCGCATGGGACACTTAGGTAGTTATTTTCAGTTGGGCACATGGGCCACTGTTTAGGCGGATGAGCAGTCCAACTCATCCTAAACATCATAAATCAACTCCCAAACATCATATAACCTGTTCTAAGCTTAAATCTTACATTTTAAGCCTTAGAAACACAATCATAACATCACCAAACACATACATTGCCCAAAATGAAACCCCACCCGCAACATACACACATAAAGCATACGGGTATCAAACCCATTTTATAAAAACGTTAATACATGCATTTCCAGCCCCAAAACAGTTTAAAACAAGTAAAAAATAGGTTCTAGAACTCACCTTTGCAGCCTCTTAGGTGTGACTTCTTCCAAACCCGTTTGTAATTGAGTTCAACCGCCTAGAAACCCACCAAATACATACCCAAACACAAACACACATAAGCATAAAACCGAGGCTAAGGTCAATTAAGAACATCACAAAACCATGAATTCTTACCTTGAATTCGACTCCCTACACTTGTTCTTTAGGAAACCTAATAGTTTTTAGCTCTTCTACCTTTATCAACAACTTTTAAAGATTTTATCATTTTTTTTGTCAAACGATCAACAATCACCCATATAGCATCATACCTTTTCATGGTACGCGATAGCTTTATAATAAAATCCATGGTGATGTACTCCCACTTCCACTCCGGTATATCCAAAGGTTGGATCTTCCATACGGCTTTTGGTTCTCGGCCTTCACTTGCAAACAAGTAAGCATTTACTCATATACTCCACCACATCACGCTTCATACCCGGCCACCAATAGTCTTTCTTCATGTCTTGATACATCTTTGTAGCACTCGGATGAATAGGGTACCGAGTTTTATTAGCTTCATCCATAATCTTCACGCGTAGATCCCCAAGGCGAGGAATCCACATCCGCCCGAATCGGGTCCTAACACCGAGTGTGTTTTCACCCAACTCCGTAACCAGACCTCTCATTCTTTAAAAGTTAAGATGATCTTCCTTCAACCCCTCATCTTGAATCTCCTTAACTTGCTTCATCACATCAGAGGTCATGATCAACTGATCAACTGATAAGCTTTCACCCGAATCGGCTCGGGTCTTTCCTTTCGGCTAAGGGCATTTGCCACCACGTTGGCTTTGCCCAGATGGTAATGGATCTCGTAATCATAGATTTTATGAGCTCCAACCATCTCCTCTACCTCATGTTCAGGTCCTTCTGCTCGAAGAAGTACTTCAAGCTCTTGCGATCAGTGAATATGGTGCACTTCGTACCGTACAGGTAGTGCCTCCAAATCTTCAACGCGAAGACCACAGCTGCTTGTTCCAAGTCATAAGTAGGATAGTTAACCTTGTGAACCTTCAACTGCTGGGATGCATAGGCTATAACCTTTCCTCTTTGCATCAAGACACGTCCCAACCCCGAGTAGGAAGCATCAGAATAAACCACCAGATCTTCACTTCCATCGGGTAACGACAAAACAGGAGCTTGAGTCGGTCTCGCCTTTAACTCCTCGAACACCTTCTGTTGAAACTGACCCCATACAAACTTTACATCTTTTCGGTTATACTTGGTCAGTGGAGAAGCGATCTTAGAGAAGTCTTCAAAGAATCTCCTATAATAGCCTACCAAACCCAAGAAGCTACGAATCTTGGATGGCGTCTTCGGAGACTTCCATTGCATCACCACCTCCACCTTTGCCGGATCCACCATAATCCCCTCAGGATTCACCACGTGACCCAAGAATTGAACTTTGCATAACCAAAATGTGCACTTAGAGAATTTAGCATACAACTTCTCCCCTCTCAGCGTCTCCAACACCTCTCGGATGTGACCAGCATGCTCCTCCTCACTCTTGGCATAAATCAGGATATCATCAATAAACACAATCACTGATTTATCTAACATCGGCCGACACACTCGATTCATCAAGTCCTTAAAAGCAGCTGGCGCGTTGGTCAAACCAAATGACATAACGAGTAACTCGTAGTGACCATAACACGTGTGAAAAGTTGTTTTAGGGATATCTTGCTCCTTCACTTTCAGCTGATGGTAGCCCGATCGAAGATCTATCCTTGAAAACCAACTGGCACCTTGAAGTTGATCGAACAAATCATCAATTCTCAGTAACGGGTATCGGTTCTTTACTGTCAACTTATTCAGCTCACGGTAGTCGATACACATCCTCATGCTATCGTCTTTCCTTTTCACAAATAAGACCGGAGCACCCAAAGGATAGATACTTGTTGGACCAAAAGAACCAATGAGCCTGATCAGAAAAACCTCTAAGTCCCACAGACATCACAACAACTGCTGAAGACTTGATCAGCTGTTTGACAAAAGTACTAAAGACTTCAACAGTTGAAGGCTAAAGTACTGAAGACTTCAACAGCTGAACACCAAAGTCTGAAGATCAACAGCTGAAGACAAAAGTACTGAAGACTTCAACAGCTGAAGACTAAAGTACTGAAGACTTCAATAGTTGAAGACCAAAGTCTGAAGATCAACAGCTGAAGACAAAAGTACTGAAGACTTCAACAGCTGAAGACTAAAGTACTGAAGACTTCAACAGCTGAAGACCAAAGTCTGAAGATCAACAGCTGAAGACTGAAGTACTGAAGATCAACAGCTGAAGTACAAAGACTGAAGACATTAGCTGATGACAACAGTTGAAGTTCAAGTACAAGTACGGAAGCCTTCAGAGTTTGTTACAATAGCTGAAGAAGCATTCTTCAGTTGTTGTGATGGTTTCCTTTCGGTAGTTTTCTTTTTTGTTTTAGTATTTGTAAAACGACTGAAGAGCATGTTCTTCAGTCATTGTAGTTTCAGTAGTTTCTTTTTAGTAGTTGTAGTGATAGTTAACACTTAGTATTTTTGTAAGAAGATGTCAGCTGTTTTGACATCTTCAATAGTTATGTTAACTTTCAGTAGTCTGAATAATTCTGTTAGACGTCACTATCAAATGACATCAACAAATGTCACATCTCCTATATAAAGAATGTTCCACCACGACAATTTTATATAAGGGATGATTGACCTGATTGTAAGTGTGACATTTTGCCACCACGAAAGCGCGTATTGAATGAAATCTTTGATTTGTAGAATTCTTTCTATAATCGTTTGTTCTTACTTTGAATATCAACTGTATTCTTGTGAATTGTTTAATTCATTTTTTGATTTCTGCTGCAATACTCTCTAATCAATCAAACATAGATCACTGATCCTAACAATACTCGGTCTAATGAACCCCTTATCCAGCAACTCCTACAGTTTTTCCATCAGTTTCTTCATCTCAGTCAGAGCCAACCGATACGGTACCTTAGCAACAGGTTGGGCACCCAGCATCAGATCAATCTGAAACTCGATCTCACAGTCAGGTGGCACTCTTGATAAGTCTTCGGGAAATACGTCTGGAAAGTCACACACAACTGGTACCTCAGATAGTTGTGGTGTTGGTGTATCCACATCCTTAACATAGGCCAAGTAAGCACTACATCCACACCTCATGCACTTTCCTCCCACCGCCATCGAAATCACCTTTGGAATCATAGTGACCCGATCGCCATAAACCATCACCATACTCTCGTCAGGCGCCATTAACCAAATCATCTTCTTGCAACACACTATGTTTGCCTCATAGTCCACTAACCAATCCATCCCAAGAACCATATTGAAACCACCTAAGGTCATTACGAATGGACTAACAGGAAACTTGTGACCTTCTGATTCCACGTCACAACCTTCTATCATCTTAGTAATCGGGGTAGACTTACCTAGGGCAGTTTTTACGTCAAAGGGTGCATCTACACTCTTACTGCTAACAGGAAGTTTAGCACAGAAAACAGTAGAAATAAAACTTTGCAGGATTGGTGTTTGTCACTTAAACATAATGCTTTTCTCTTAAACTCACCTAGAACACACTCGGATATATGAAGAATCAGTAAGAGTTGATCATAATATAGAAAGTAACTAAGAACACAGAAAGATAATTTTCAAGATACTTTTATATATTAATTCTCAATTCAAAATACAAGACTCTTACAAGCAGATGTTATCTATGGTTTCAATGAGTTACAAGGAGAACCTATATATAATACTATCTACAGCCGGATATACTTTGCTACCAGCTGGGATCTTATAGCTAAAATCTATACTACAAGACTAAAGATTAAGGTATCTGGGATAAAGTCATCTGAGATTTGGTAGTGAGGACATGTCCCTGACTTACCTTTTGTCACCGACTAAAGTTGGTAACATGTACTATCATGAAAAGGTGAACAGTGGAATAAAGTATGGTCAACAACATGGCTCTTTAGGAAGAAGCCATGCTGTATCAGAAGTCTGCAGCGGAGTGTCAGAGACCATACTTGTGTCCACTGGTTCATAGAAGAGTCTTCCGAAGGTTAAATGGCTTTGGAAGAGTAAGTACTTTCGAAGCCACTTATGCTTCGGAAGAGGTTGCTTCTTCTAAGGCTTGGGGACTTCTTCTTTTCATCATACTTCGGAAGTGGTCTTTTCTTTATTCTTTTAAGTCTTGAACTTCGGAAGTATGCACTTGTCTTTGGAAGTAGAGTTTTGTCTTCAGAAGAACTCTACGACCTTCAGAAGTTCCATGCTAAGCTTCTAAATCCTTTTGCATGCAGCACCAAAACAACTTAAGTGACATAGTTTTGGTTGCATTAGCCTTCTTCTTGATCCAACAAACTCCCCCTAGGCTAATGCTACCAAAACTTCACTTGTCTCGACTTCTCAAAACTTTCAGCACCAAGGATAGTAAATATTTGTCTATCTCCTTGTTCTTCCCTTAAGTGGTGCTGAGAAGTTTGTACAGATCCTTGGTAGACAGGAAATCCAGTCCGTCACCTTGGATAACATGTATCCTTTGTTGTTGCCCTCTGAAAAGAGTTAGTTGATGGGAACTATAATCATATTCCCATCAAACTATAGGTTCCAATTCAGGACCTTCCACCATCTGTAGAAAGGCATTACCTTGGTGGGAGATCTTTCCTTGTCTTCCTTTCTTCTCAACTTCAACTCTTCTTCAATCTTTGCCTTTGCAGTTAACTCAGCTAGATGAAGACTGCTGAGATGGTTTCTTATGAGTGCAGCAGTTTCAGAGTTGGAGGGGTTGGAGAATGGCTTCTGTGCTAGCTCAACAATATCAAACCTGCTGGAGTGTAGCAGAGAGGTTGTATTGAGTCTATTGACCTCCCCATTCTCTCTTTCCACAACAAAGTTGTGAGAAGGTTCATCAAACCTCCACTGGATTATCTTCTTCCTGGGCGCAAGAGACCGACTAGGAATCTTGTCCTCAGTCTTTGTATCCAGCAGAGTCACCAGTTCCTTTTTAGCTTCTTCTCTTCATCATTCAAAGAATCTGAGTTGAGTCCCAGAAGTCTCGGAGCCCGGTCCAAAGTTCCTCTAGGCAAATCAAGGAATTTATCTCTTGTGAGGGAACTTGAAGAACCATCAACATAAGTGATGTTGACAGAGTCTTCTACACAAGAGACTTCGCTCAGAGTAGTGCAGTTGATGAGCTTCATCCTGATTGTCTTAAACTCCTCAAGGGAGAGATGTTGAGAAGGCTAAGGGGATGGTCTGGATGGTAATTGAGTAGGCTTAGGTTCAGAAGTTCTGGCTAGTGTTTTGGGTTGGATGATAGGAAGTTTGGGTGGTTGAGGTGAGGGAGTTGGTGAGGGTAGTGATATGGGTTCAGGGGTGAAAGGTTCAGGTTTATTGGTGAATGGTAAGGGTGAAGGTTTAGGTTGTGGTTGGGTGGTAGCAGTGAAAGTCATCCCTTTTACCCTTCTATACATCTCTTTCCTTTTCCCCATCCGAATGTCAGCCTTAATTTCACTGAAAATCCGTTGGAGTGTCCTTTCAGACATGGGACCCACCTGCCTCCTAGAGAATCCATGAGCCCAAAGATAGTCATTCATCCAGGCTTTCTCAGTGAGCTTCTTGGAGGTAGTGACCATGGCTTCTTCTTCCTTCTTCTTCTTCTCTCTGGCCTTTTCTTTTGCAGCCTTTTTCATTTCTTTCTCCATTTGATCCTGCTCTTTGTTGTAGACCCAGAGGATCGTATCATCATTGTGTGGAGAAAGTTCTTGAAGTTCAAAGCCTCTGGAGAGTAGGAAGTTCACCCTGTCTCTCCTTAGCTGCAATTTAGCCTTCTTCTGTTCTTCTTCTTCTTTCTCCAAGGCTAACCTGGCTTCTTCTTCAAGTTTCAGCCTGGTTGCCTTCTCCAGATCCACCAACTCCTCTAATGGTAGCAGGAGTGTTTCTTCATTGGCAGCTCCCATTTCAATAAGTGGTCAATTATCTGCTCTCTTCTTTTATCGATGACAACCACCTAATTGGAAGCAGTTGCTTTTGTACTGGCAGCTAGCAACTTCTCAGTCTAAAGTCTTCCTTTCTTTTTGAGTTTCTCAATCTTCTCCTCTTCCTGAAGCTCTTCCGCATTCATCTTCCTTTTTCCTTTGTCTTTTGAAGATCTTGACTGTGGTGGTTCTTGGAGAGAGGTTTCTGATTGTGAGAGAGGCAAAGATGGTGTCTAGGATAGAGGCGGAATTGGAAAGTCCTCACTTCTCACCTCAGATGCCATTTCTAGGATTGCACCTGTGATGATCAATTCCTCGGACATTTTGAACAGTCCTTCCGCAGCTTCCATTTCAGCTTCGGAAGACTCAGCTGGTTCTTCCGAGGCTTTAACTTCAGCTTCGGAAGTTGGAAGAGATGCAGATTTTGTCCCAACTGTCTCAGTTGTTGGCCATCAGTCCCTATTTCCCCTTCGAATTGAATCTTGGGTTCCATGTGGACCTTAGGTTGACCAACTTCTTCCACAGTGGTAGAAGGTGCAGTCAGCCTCTGAAGCTCTTCAGTTCCAAAGTAGATCATTGCAGCATCATGGCTTGGCTGCTCAAAGGAGGATCTCAACAGAAACTTGGTGAAGAGTCTGTAGAGATCACTGAGCATCCTTGGGTCAATCTGAAGAATGACTTGAGGTGGCTCAGCTACTGAGATGATGGGAGAGAAGATGTTGAAGTTGAAGATCGGCTCTGTGGTTCCTCAAGTATTTGTCTTTGAACATTCTCCCCCTTTTTGGTAGCATCATCTTGAGAGCTAGATGAGCTAGAGGAAGAAGTCAGTGAGACCTGAATAGGTACATGCCTAACAGACCTCTCTATCTGTTTCTCAGCTAGTTGAGCCTTGAGATTGTCAATCTCAAGTTGCTGAGTGGCAGACCTTGCTTCTAAAGTCCTAACCAAGGATTCAAGGTTTGAGACTTTAGATAGAAGGTCTTTAACAAGGAGTTGCATGCTTCCCTCATCTTCTTTTGAAGAATCACAGGGAGATAAGGTAACATACCTAGTATGTTCAGCCTCACCACCAGATGTGGTTTCTTGGAACCCTGGTTTCCCATGCTCAATGATGTCTCTTTCAGAGTCATCAAAGGGCTCGGTTGCCGTAGATTCAGTCTGAGAGATGTTACCACTGTCCACAAGGTCCATTGAGGCATCTTCTTTAGTGGCATCTGAATCTACATGAGTCCCCTCCACATCAGTGGGACTCACCTCAGTTATTGGTTGCTGATGGGGGCTAGAGATAAGGGATTTCTCCAGGCTCTGTTGATCTTGAAGTGGGTATTGTAGATCAACTTCATTGCCATGGAGAGATGTTATCTCTTCATCAGTTTTGAATAGAAGGTCAGTGAAAGATAGGGAGGTTAAGCCTACTGACCCAAGACTTTGGTCAATGTCTACAGGCATTGAGCCTCTGGTGGGGTTGTCCCTTGTTGGTTGCTCAGAAGAGTGTAGATACTCATTCTGAGGGCTGCTGGTTTGGGTATCGGGCTCCTGGGTTTGAGACTGAGGAGACTCAAAGCCCAAATTGAGGTCAAAAGAGAAGGATGAAGAGACCTGTGACTGAGTGGGAGCCCATGTTTCCACTCTAGTCCTTTTGGATTGAATAGAAGGAGCTTGTTCAATCAGAGTAGATTGAACAAGGGTTCGTTTGTGGCATCTTTGATAAATGATGGTGATGGGTGGAGAAGGTAGTGTTGGCATTGTTGTGGTGGTTGCTGGTGTGGGTTCATCACCTGTGGGGTGAACAGGGATGTCACCAGGAGCTATGCGCTCAGTCATACCAGGAAGCAGAGTGGTGTACCTTCCAGTGAAGTTGGTGGATACCTTCTTCAATGTCTTGAAGATGCTAGGCCGCATGTGGGGAACAGTCAGAGCAGCTGCACAGACAAGCATGCTCTGGTCCAACTCACAATTGATTATGTGTTGAAGGAATCTAGGATACATGAAGAATGTCTCCCTTTGCAGATTCCCTATCAGATTTGAGAACACAAATCGTGAGTAATTGAAGCGCATGCCTCTCACCAATCCATGAACTAAGCATCCTATTTCATAAGGGATTTGATCCCATCCTCTAGATTTGTTGGACAAGAAATGAAGAACAACATGCAAGAGGAACTTCCAATTGTAGGAGAAGTTGAACTTGTAAACAGTCGACCTGCTAATGTCTCCACCATATTCCAATAGGATATAAGTGCTATCCAAATCTTCCTTTGGAAATTCAGTAGGAGCTCCTTCATCATGAAGCTCAAGGTGCTCCTGATGAGTTGTTGAGTGAAGATCAACTCCTGTCTACAGATGCTAGATTGCAGTACACGAATCCCATTTAGGGTTTCGACCTGACCATTTCCCCAAAATTCTGCCATTTGGTTGGAGTAAACAGTGGGGTTAATGGTAAGGGCAGTGTAGTAGGTTGATTGGGTGAGAAAGGAGATAATTTCAGAGATGTCAGCATCTCTTGAAGAATCAAGAAGTGCGACTTGGTTGTGCTGAGGGTTGAGTGCCATTTGGGAAAGGTGAGTGTAGATGATTTTGAGCTTGGGTAAATTTGGAGAGGAGAAATTTCTAGGGCATAAAATTGCAAGTAAGAAGATGAAATTGAACAGTCGAGATTATTTAAAAGAGGGTGGTAAGGCGGTAATGGAGGTTAGGATAAGGTGATGTAATGGTTTAGTGGATGAATTGATAGTGGGGGTAAGGTTAAGATCAATTAAATAATCTGACATCATTAACAAAATCTTTGCTTTTTACAGTGTGGGGCCCAAGAGATTTACGTTACACAGTAGAATCTCTCTTTGAGTGGAAAACATTTCCGAAGGTAACTTGTCTTCCGAAGGCAATTCCTACTTCCAAAGCCAAAACTTTGCTTCCGAATGTTAGAGTTGCTTCCAAATGGAGAATCTGTAAGTCTCAGAAGTAGATCTGATATGCAATCAATCGCTTCTTCCGAGGCCAAAAATTCTTCCGAGAAGAAAGTTATCCATGAGAAATCTTGCTTCGGAAGATATGAGAATGTCTTCCGAGGTTACTTTCTCTTCGAAGGAATTTACACTTGAAAATTTTAGAGAGAACTTCTTGTAACAGAGCTTAAATTGTATTGACACAAGACTTACATATTAAAAAGGTTTTCAAAAGAGATTAAATTAATCAATGTTTATCATCCCAATAGCTGTTATGAGATACTTAAATCTTTGTTCATCAAAAGCTTTGGTGAACAGATCAGCATATTGTTCATTTGAATCAACTTTGATTAACTTAATTAGCTTTTTCTCATGAATATCTCTAATGAAATGATACTAGATGTCAATATGCTTTGTCTTGGAGTGCTTCATTGGATTTTCAGTAATTGAGATAGCACTGTTGTTGTCAATATGGATAGGAGTACTCATAAAGTTGAATACATAGTCTAACATCTGATTTTGAATCCATAGCAGTTGAGCATAACAGCTAGCAGCAGCAATGTATTTAGCTTTAGAAATTGATGTAGAGACACAGGATTATTTCTTGCATTGCCATGAGATGATCCTACCACCAAGAAATTGACATCCTCCTGATGTTGATTTCTAGTCAACATTGCAGCCTCCATAGTCACTGTCAGAGTATCTATAGAGATTGAAATCTTTGTTTCTGGGATACCAGAGACCTAGTTTAGGTGCTCCTTTGAGGTATCTAAGGATTCTCTAACAGCAGCTAGGTGAGACACCTTTGGAGCAGCCTGATATCTTGGACAGATACAAGTAGCAAACATGATATCAGGTCTACTAGCTGTGAGATACATCAAAAAACCAATAATTGCCCTATACTGATGTTGATCAGTATCCTCCCCCTCAAGGTCAGGACAAAGATTATGGTTTCTGGGTATGGGTGTCTTGGCAGGCTTGCAATCTTTCATTTCAAATCTTTCTAAGATGTCAGAGACATACTTAGATTGATTAATGAAAAACCCTTCCTTCATCCGCTTTACCTGAATTCCAAGGAAAAAATCCATTTTTCCCATAGAACTCATCTCAAACTTTTTCTTCATAATGCTCTCAAAGTCCTTACATATTGGTCATTTGAGGAACCAAATATGATGTCATCAACATAGACTTGAACGAGCAAGATGTCCTTTCCAGACATTCTGATGAAGAGAGTCTTATCAATGGTACCTCTAGTGTAGCCATTCTTCAGAAGAAACTGAGACAAAGTCTCATACCACAGCCTAGGTGCTTGGTGTAGCCCATACAGAGCTTTGTCCAACTCGCACACAAAGTTGGGGTGTTGTGGGTCTTCAAATCCTGATGGTTGGCATACATAGACTTCCCTATCTATATCCCTATATAGAAATGCACACATAACATCAAGTTGATAGACAGTGAAGTCCTTGGATGCAGCATAAGCAAGGAAGATCCTAACTGCCTCAAGTCTTACAACTAGTGCAAATCATCAATATAATCGATTCCTTCCTCTTGAGTGTATCCTTGAACTACAAGTCTTGCTTTATTCTTGATGATCAAGCCTCTATCATCTCTCTTGTTTCTAAAAACCCATTTGGTGCCTATAGGTACTAGACCAAATGGTAGCGGAAATAGGTTCCATACCTTCTGTCTCTTGAATTAAAGCAACTCCTCTTGCATTGATTCAATCCAGCTACTATCTTTCAAGGCATCTTCTACCTTCTTAGGTTCCATTTGAGATAGAAATCATGAGTACAAGCAGACGTTCCCTTGATGAGTCTGTCCTCTTGTTCTCACACCTTCAGTGACATCCCCTATGATGTTCTCAGTTGGATGAGTGTTGTGAATCCTAAGACGAGGAATCACTTCCAGTTGCAAAGATAAGTCTAGGTTGGACATATTCTGCTCAGGAACCGGAACACTCTGTCTAGCTGCTGTTTCAAAGTCATTCAATGAGGACTGATTGAATGAACGAGAAACATCATCAATGGTTGGCTATGAAGTAGTATTAACAGTTACTGTTCCTTTAAAATACTACTTCCCTCTGCCTGGTGCTATGGTGGATCACCTGATGAGTTTTGAGGCTCAGTAAGTGATTCACTTGTTGAAGCTTTATTGTTCCTTGTTATAGTTAAACTATCAGATCTATGAATATTGGAAGCTTGATGTATTGTAACACTTGGAGAATTTGGACTAGGTCTAGGAAGCTCAAACAGTTGATCATTAGCAGTAGCATCAGCATCATTTTGACCCCTGTTCCAACTGAAACATTCTCACAAGATGGTTTAGAATAGTTTGGAAACAATTCTAAATCAACAATATGATCAGGGCCATTCCCCCTAACAAAGGAGTGTGCTCATTAACAACTATATTGGATGACTCCCCAAATTGTTGATTCTTAATGTTGTATACTCTGTAAGCTTTGGAGCTAGAAGAATATCCAACAAAGGTAGCATCATCCGACTTTTCAGCAAATTTTGCTAAATTGTCCTTTGTGTTAAGTATGGTACACCTGCTGCCAAAGGACCTTAGAAAGCCAATGAACGGTGGCCTCTTGTTCTATAGCTCATAAGGGGTCTTTCCATGTGGCTTAACTACAAGAACTCTGTTCTGCACATAGCATGAAATGCTGACTGCCTCTGCCCAGAATGTTAGAGGTAGCTTTGAATCAGCTAACATAGTTCGAGCAGCCTCAATAAGTGTCCTATTCCTCCTCTCAGCAACACCATTTTGTTGAGGAGTTCGGGGAGCACTATATTGTATGGCAATCCCTTTTGAGTTACAGAATGAGTCAAGAACAAAGTTCTTAAACTCAATCCCTTGATCACTTCTAATGATTGTAACCTTGTGATCAATTTGATTTTCTATTTTAAGAATAAAAGATTTTAATGTTTCAGTAGTTTCATCTTTAGTTCTTAAAAAGAATACCCATGTGAATCTTGTAAAATCATCAACTATCCAAGGCAGTATGATTTCCTTCTAATGCTCGTTATACTTGTGGGACCAAAAAGATCCATGTGCAATAAGTGTAATGGAGTAGTGATAGAGTTAACACATTTGGATTTATGAGATGTCTTGTGTTGTTTCCCTTTTAGGCATGCAACACAGTTATCTTTGCAGAAAAACTCCTTTTTAGGCAAACCATGTACCAAGTTATTTTTAGCCAATTTATTCATTGTCTTAAAATTTACATGACACATACGTTTATGCCATAGTGTTGACTCATCACTATCAGCTTTGGAAAGAAAGCATGATACTTCACCCATTGGGGAAGCATTGTTCATATCTAGCTTGTACATATCCCCTTTCCTGGAAGATCTAAGAAGCACCAATTCCGGAGGAATTGTCATCCCTGGTTTGAGGATAATGCACTCATGTTCTGTGAAAAGCATCTGGTGCTTTTGATCACAGAACTAAGATACACTAATAGATTGTGTTCAAGCTGCTTGACAAAGTGGACTTTGTCAACTTTTAATTTACAGTTGGATATACTCCATCTGCCAGAAATATATCCTCCGGCCTCACCTCCAAATTGGACAGCACCTCCATCATAGTTCTGAAATTATTGAAGTAGAGATCTGTTCCCTGTCATGTGCCTGGAGCATCCACTATCTACAATCCATACATTGTTGTTCTTGTCAAAAGGATGTCCCTGCACATAAGATGAGATTGTTAGTTTTGTTGGAAGCCCAAGCCTTGCTGGTCTCGGGTTCTTCTAAGGATAATGACATAATTGAACCAAAAGTTATGCATGGGGGTTCAATTGAGGTCTTTGAAGAAGAGGTTTGGGCTGCAGCATCTTCCTTGATCTTCCAGTCCACCCTTTGGCTGACCTTGGAGGATGAGCTTGTTGAAGCTTTTGCAGCATGGCCTTCTTTCGAAGCTTCTTTCTTTTCGGAAGAAGCCTTCACCACCTTTTCTTCCGAAGCAGTCTTCTTCTTGGATGGTTTCAAGGGAGCTTTCTTGTTCTTCCGAACCTTAGTAGCTCTTGCTTCGAAGCCATTTTCCCTTCGGAAGAAGGAGTTTCTTCCAAAAGCAACCTAGCTTTCGAGACTAGCCTTCCCTTTTTCATTACTTGAACTATTTGAAAAGGTCCAAATGTGAAACCTTCCTTGACTACTTCTTTCCTAACATTATTTTCATAATGTGTGCTTGTAGGATTGTAGTAACAATCTTTTGCTATGTGATTTTGCAGGCACACATGATGCATGCAATGTTAGTCTTTTGGGAAAGTGAGGGTTGCTGTTTCTTGGGCTTTTTTTCTTCATCAGCAACTTTTCCCTTCAACTTCTGATCCTTTGATAGGACAGGAATGCTGGTATTACATTCCTTTCTTGAATTAGAAGTACCTACCACTTAGAATCCAGCTAGGATAAAGATACCCTTCTGCTGGGGTCAATCTTCAGTTTGGACTCAGCCACCTTCTTGGCAGTTCTTCTAGCAGCTTTAGCTCTGCTTCTTCTGGCTTTAATGGTTAGGTTTGATCTTCACAGGAGGAGATGGGTACATCTACCTGTTCCTTCTCTGTGGTGGCCACTATTGATGCCTCATCCTTCAACTCTGGAAAGGAAGGGTCAGCAGTTGGAACCTCTTACTCTTTAGTACCACATCTAGGTTGTCTAATAGACTCATAGGAATGTGGTGGAGCGATTTCATTGGTTCCCAACCCTCCTTTGTTTTGATAATAGAGTTTGGAATGGGAGGATGATACAAGAATAGCTTGGAAGTTCTGCTCAGAAATAGCATGCTTCCTGGCCTGAGCCTTAGCAGTGACAAGCTGGGCTTGAGCCTCAGACAATTTCGATATCAGATCCTTGATTTGAGTCTTGTAGTTGGTGTGTTCATGTTTAAAAAGAGATACAGTTTTCTCTAACTCATTAATTTTCTTTTGATAGTCAGATTCAGCTCTTTTAAAATCAGATTTTAGAGTATTTAAAGACTCAATATCGGATCTGATTTCCATATTGTAATCCTGATAAAGTTTAACTTTAGCTATACATGCTGGAGTACAGAGATGTTCATATACCTGGGCATCATCTGTTCCGGCCATGAGAGCTTGAGCAGGAGTCACATTATGTACCATGAAGCTCCAGTCAACTTCTTGAGCCATTGTAGCTGTTTCAGTTGATCTCTCAGTGGGCTTTGAGGTTGGGGGATGTGTGGAGGCTTGTGAGGTTCCCGGATTGGTCTTGGGAGCCTTGCATTTCCTTGAAAAATGACCCAGTTGGTTACAATTGTAACACTTTGCCTTGGTCTTGTCTAACCCGAACTTGCTGGTAGTTGGGTTTTGAGGGAAATGCCTTCCAGTTCTCTTAAAGAACTTCTTCGCTCTGTAAGTTAAGAGAGCCATCTACTGGACAATGTCCACGTACTCTACATCATCTGGACTAAAATACTCAAGATCATCAAAACAGTATTGAAAATCTCCTGAGTGTCCACTTCCTGAAACAAAGGCACAACTTTCCTGGAAGGAATTCTGTTGAGCCTGTTGAGACCTTGGAGTCTTAGGAAAAGTGATGTAAGGTCTAGAAGAGCAGGATGGCTGCTGATAAGTTAGGAAATGCTGAGGTTGAGGAGTTAATGAGCCTTCAACAACCATTAAAGTGTTGCTAGCAGGAAGACTCATGGGTCTGCTTGTTGGATGGCCTTTCTTACCCTCCATCTCTAGGCGATATCCATCAAGGATGCCGTAGAGTTCAGTCATGGAAAGAGTGTTCAAGTTTTCTGTCCTCTTGATAGAGACATAGTAGAATGTCCACTCATTTGGAAGAGCACTCGTGAACTTTCTGGTGAGATCTTTGAGTTCAGGAGTGATCTTTATAGACTGAAGGGAAGAGATAAGATCCATGTACCTGAAGTACTGCTGGCTGAGGGTCTCTCCAGTAATATGAGTGAAGTTCTCGAACTGCTGCTTCAGTGAGTCCTTATTTGAGTCGTTGGAGCTTGAGAACATCTGAGCAAGTGCATCAAACAATTCTTTGGCAGTCTTGCAATGCTCGAACCCCACCATAATAGAGTTCGGTATTGCAGTCATGAGAATAGTATAGCATTGCTATAGATGTCCATCTTCTTCCTGTCTTCATCAGAATAGTCCTCGATAGCCTTCTCTATCATGGCACCATTTCCACCAGGTGATGCCACCTTTGGCTTGTACGGTCCATTAACAATGGAGTTCCATAGTCTCTTGTCTTGGTATCTAATGAAGCCTTCTATTCTTCTACTCCAAGACCTGAAGTTTTCAGGGGTAATGATGGGAGCTTTTGTCATTGTTCCCATCTCTACCTTGGATTTGTTAAGGGCCATTTGAGTGAGTGATAGGGTGGAGTAAAAACTGGTTGATTTGGATGGTAAGATCACACAGTCAAGAGCCTGAGAAGCTCTGATACCAATTGCAGGATGGGTGTTTGTCACTTAAACACAATGTTTTTCTCTTAAACTCACCTAGAACACACTTGGATATATGAAGAATCAATAAGAGTTTATCACAATATAGAAAGTAACTAAGAACACAGAAAGATAATTTTCAAGATACTTTTATATATTGATTCTCAACTCAAAATACAAGACTATTACAAGCAGATGTTATCTATGGTTTCAATGAGTTACAAGGAGAACCTATATATAATACTATCTACAGCCGGATATACTTTGCTACCAGTTGGGATCTTATAGCTAAAATCTATACTACAAGACTAAAGATTAAGGTATCTCGGATAAAGTCATCTGAGATTTGGTAGTGAGGACATGTCCCTGACTTACCTTTTGTCACCGACTAAAGTTGGTAACATGTACTATCATGAAAAGGTGAACAATGGACTAAAGTTGGTAACATACTTTATCTTTTGTTTAAAACCGTTCTTTACTTTCTTTCAATCATACCCTGCTTTAGAACGTGATCACACATCGTACATACACATAGATAATAATTATTATCTTCATCATCATTCATTTCATACATTTATTATCTTTTGTTTCCGTCTAGGTCCCGTCATGTGCTTAACCCCCCTCTAGAGCACCAAGCAATTCATCTAGGGTTAAGTGACAAAGACCCCATACATTTGGTCAATCACAAAGATTGAACCCCTGTGTGCATCCTCATGGGGTATTCAACCCGCACACAGTTGAGCTGACAATCCTCGTTGGGTGTGAAACTTCATACATTTGCTTAATCACACGGATTAAGCCCCAGTGTGCATCCTTCTAGGGTAGCTAACACACACAGTTGAGCTAACACCCTTCATTGGGTGTGAACCTCCTATCATTTGCTTGCAAGCCTTTCTTGCTTTCATTTGTTCATTAATGCATGCATTCTTTCATTACGTTCCTCTTTTCATTATTTTCCACTTTACTTTACATAATACTTTTCATTTCATTCATTAACATTCAATGTAAAGCCACAGGAAAAATAATCATACATAATAAGAAACATGAAGATAAACATACAACATCACCATACAAGGCATATCACAAAGGCATAACATACCACATACATACAATCATGCATAAGCACCAATAATACATCATCAATCATGCCCATCATATCATCTATGACTCTAGAAGTCAACTTACAAAAACTCCCGAGAACCTCCCAAGTCAAAGCCTACATAACACTTCTCTCCCGAAAATCAGAAAATAAACTAAGTTCTTTCGGGCGTATGGACCCTTATTCAGTCACATGGCTTTCCAGGCGCATGAGAAAACTTGGGCATATGGACACTTATGGGGCGAATGGACACTTAGGCGTATGGACTCTCAGTCGCATAGCCTTCAGCCGCATGACTTCCATGTGTATGACCCTCAATCGCATGGAATTCGGGCGTATGGGCTTCATTCGCATGACCTTCAGTTGCATTTCCTCCAGTCGCACGACTTTCATTTGCATTTCCTCCAGTTGCATAACTATTCAGGCCCATGACCTTCAGTCGGACGACTGTCAAGCGCATGACCTTCAGTCCCATGCCTTTCACCGTATGGCCTCCAGTCGCATGCCATTCGGGCGCATGGGCTTCCAGTCGCATGAGCCCTAGCTGGGTGCAGAATGTAGTCTTCTTCGAAGCTGAATTGCAGATTTTGGCCTCCAGCCCCTTTCTAACCTATTCTAAGCTCAAATCAACCATCCTAAACCTTAGAAACACCTACCACAACACCATTCAAGCACAACCAAGCCTGAAATCAAACCCCACCCAAATCACACACATACACATACATACGGGTTCAACAACCAACACCTCAAAACGATTTTGTTTTGTGCTCCAGCCCAAAATCAGTCAAAACCATGTAAAAGAGAGGTCCTAGAACTCACCTTGACAGCCTCATCGGGTATAGCTTCCCACAAACCTGCTTGACTTTGACTTTTGCACACGATTCCAAGAAAACCCAAATTTTTCCCCTTTCTCCTTCTCCTCTCTCTCTTGGTCGAATGAAATGGTGAATGGGATAGGGGAATGGGTTGCCATTCCCTTTTACCCACTCTTCCAAAGTTTTCTTCTTTTTGGCAAGATTTGTCCCTCAACTTGGACTTTGTTTCTTTTCTTTCTTTTTCTTCTTTCCTTGGTTTCAACGAAATTAACCGGGTGTCACAAAGAAAGTTTTAGGATCGGTGTTTGTCTCTCAACATAGGTTTATCTCTCAAACTCACTTGTACTCACTCAAATAGATGAAGTAGAATCTATAACTATGTTGATAATAATATACTAAGTTAACGAATAGAAGAATGGTTTTCAAGATACTTGTATGTATTACTTATCAACTCAATTTTACAAGACTCTTACAAAAATAACTTAGTGAATTACAATAAGAAACTATATAGACTACTATCTACAACTGGATTAAAGTATGGTTAACTACATGGTTGTGGGAAAGAATCATGTAGTATATCATATTTGGCAGCAAGTGTCAGTCAAACCATACTTTTGTTCACTAGTTCTTAGTTGGTTCTTCTAAAGCTTAAATGGTTTTGGAAGAATAAGTTCTTCCAACACCATTTATAGTTCGGAAGAATCAACTTCTTTCGAGACTTTTGCAAGTCTCCATGACTTTGTTCTTTGGAAAACTTTGTCTTGAATCTTCTAAGTGTTTAACTTCGGAAGGAGGACTAGTTACTCTCAGAAGACTGAGTTATTCCATTGGAAGTACTTCATTCTTGAGCTTTGAAGGATTTCAACTTAGCTTTGGAATACCAATTTTGTCTTCGGAAGAGTTCTTCAGTTGTACTCAAAATCTTCGAAGTGTAGTTTTGGTTGCACCAACCTCATATGATCCAACAAACTCCCCCTAGGCTAATGCTACCAAAACTTCACTCCCTTATACTCTACAAAGCTTTCAACACCAAGGAAAGGAAGTATTGTTCATTTGAATCAACTTTGACTAGTTTGACAAAATTTTTCTCATGAATATCTCAAATGAAATGGTACCTAATATTGATGTCCTTTGTCTTGGAGTGCTTAACTAGATTTTCTATGATAGAAATTGCACTCTTGTTGTCTATGTGGATAGGAGCCTCCATGTCATTGAAACCATAGTCTAACATCTGATTTTGAATCCATAGTAGCTAAACATAGCATAACATCTGATTACGAACAATCTCTTGTATATGGTGCCTTTAGTATAGCCATGCTTCTTAGAAACTGAAATAGTGTCTCATGCCATAACCTAGATGTCTGGTGTAACCCATACAGAGCTTTATCCAGTTTGCACACTTAGTTGGTGTGTTGTGGTCTTAAAATATACGTGGCTGACACACATAGACTTATCTATCAATATCCCCATAAAAAATGCACATTCGATATCAAGTTTGTAAACTGTGTAGTTCTTGGATGTTGCATAAGCAAGGAATATTCTCATAGCCTCAAGTCTTGCAATAGGTGAAAAGACATCAATGTAATCTATCCCTTCCTCTTGTGTTTATCCTAGAACTACAAGTCTTGCCTTTTTCTTGATCATCAAACCTCTATCATCCTTTTTGTTTCTGAACACCCACTTCATGCCAATGGGGACTTGACCAGGTATTAGTGGACATAGGTTCCATACCTTTCGTATCTTAAATTGAAACAACTCCTCTTGCATTGATTCAACCCAATTGTTGTCCTTGAGAGCTTCTTCCACCTTCTTTGGTTCTATTTGAGAAAGAAAGCATGAGTACAAGCAAACATTCCCATTATGGGTTTGTCCTTTTGTTCTCACACCTTCTGAGACATCCCCAATGACGTTTTTAGTTGGATGAGTGTTATGTATCCTAAGCCTAGGAAACACATGTAGTTGCATAGAGAGATCCAAGTTGGAGAAATTTTGCTCGGGATTTTGAATAGCATTTCCAGCTAATGTATGACACTCATTCAATGAGGACTGAGTAAATGAATATGTGACAACATCATTGATATTTTGCTATGAAGAAGCATCAACAATTGCATGTTCCTATAGATTACTATCTTCATCAGCTTGGTGTTGAGTGATGGAATTGTTAGCTAATGATTTTTGAGGTTCAGTTTGTTGACAACTTGTTGAAGATCCATTGTTTCCTGAGATGTTCAAGTTTTCAGGACATCTAGTAGTACGAGCTTGATCTTCGTGATTTCTTGGACAACTTGGAATAGGTCTTGGTAACTCAAACAGTTGATCATCATATGAATCATTTTTAGTACTTGTTGCAGCTAAAACATTCTCACAAGATGGTTTAAAATAGCTTGAAAACAATTCTAAGTCAAAATTATGATCAGCACCATTCCCTTTAACACAAGGAGTGTGCTCATTAACAACAATGTTGGATGATTCCTCAAATTGTTGATTTTTGATGTTATATACTCTATAAGAAATAGAGTTTGAGGAATATACAACAAAGATAGCATCATCCAACTTTTCAGCAAATTTGTCAAATTGTCCTTTGTGTTAAGTATGGTACACCTGCTGCCAAAGGACCTAAGAAAGCCAATAAACAATGACCTCATTTTCCATAGCTCATAAGGGGCTTTTCCATACGCCTTAACAATGAGAACTCTAGTTTGCACATAACATACAATGTTGATAGCCTCTACCAAGAATGTTAGAGGCAGCTCTGAATCATCTAACATGGTTCTTGCAGCCTCAATAAGTGTCATGTTCCTTCTCTCAGCAACACCCTTTTGTTAAGGAGTTCTAGGAGCATTGTATTGTTTGGAAATCCTTTTTGAGTTTAGAATGAGTCAAGAACTTAATTCTTAAACTCAGTCCCTTGATCACTTCTAATGATCTTTACCTTGTGATCAATTTGATTTTATATATTAAGAAGAAAAGATTTTAAAGTTTCAGCAGTTTCATTTTTAGTAAAAGAATACCCATGTAAATCTTGTAAACTTATCAACAATCACAAGGCACTATGATTTCCTTCCAATGCTCATTATACTTATAGGACCAAATAGAACCATGTGCAATAAGTGTAATAGAGTGGTGATAGAGTTAACTTCTTCGGATTTATGAGATACCTTGGGTTGTTTCCCTATCAGACAAGCAACATAGTTATCTCTACAGAAAAATTCCTTTTTGGGCACACCATGTACGAAGTTATTTTTAACAAACTTATACTTGGTTTTAAAATTAACATGACACATTCTTTTATGCCAGAGAGTTGACTCATCACCATTAACTATGGAAAGAAACATGATACTTCACTCAGTGGGAAGCATTGTTCATGTCCAGCTTGTACATATCCCCTCTCCTAGGAGATCTAAGAAGTACCAATTCCTGAGGAATTGTCATCCCGAGTTGGAGGATAATGCACTTAAGGTCTATGAAAAGCATTTAGTGCTTTTGGTCATAGAATTAAGAAACACTTAAAAGATTATGTTCAAGCTGTTTGACAAAGTTTATTTTATAAACTTTTAACTTACCACTGGAAACACTATCTCTACCATAAATGTATCCAACTTCATCTCCAAACTGAATAGGACCTCCATCAAAATGTTTAAACTGCTAAAGGAGAGATATATTCCCTATCATATGCCTGGAGCATCCACTATCCACAATCCATATATTTCTATTTTTGTCATGTGGATGTTCACGCACATGAGGTGAAATGATTAGTTATTATTGGAAACCCATGCCTTGTTAGTCTTGGACACATCCAATGTAAATGAGATAATTGAACCAAAATGTATGCATGGGGTCTAGTTATGGTTTGGGAAGAAGAGGTTTGGGTTGTAGCATCTCTTTGATCTTCATCCTTTGGTTGATCTATGTAGATGAGCATGTGGAGGCTTGAGCAGTATGACTTGCTTCTAAGGTTTCCTTCTTCTTGGAAGAAGTTGTAGCCATATTTCTTCTGAAGCAATCTTCTTCTCGAAAGATTTCAAAGGATTTCTTTTGTTTCTTTGTTTGTTTTTTGGCTTGTCTTCCGAAGCTATTTTCCTTTCAAAAGAATGAGTTTCTTTTAAAAGAAACTTAGCTTAGGAAACAAGCTTTCCTTTCCTTAACACTTGTATTATATGGTATGGTCCAAAGGTGAAACCATCATTGACTCCTGTTTTCTTAACATTGTTTGCATAATGTGTGCTTGCTAGATTGTGGTAATAATCTCTAGGCATGTGGTTGTGTAATCCTTATGCACTCAATGTTATTCTTCATGGGGCATGAGGACTATTGTTTCTTGCACTTCTTTTCATCTTCAATAGCCTTCCCCTTAACTTCTAATCCTTCAACTGGATAGGTGTGCTAGTACTACACTTTTTTGCTGGATCAAAACTTCCAACCACTTGGAATCCAGCTGAGATGAATACACCATTTTGCTTTGGGTCTATTTTCAACTTTGACTCAATCACCTTCTTAGCAATTGTGTTTGCTGCATTAATTTTGTTTCTTTTGACTTTAGTGGTTAAGGGTTGATCATCAGCAGTGTGAATGAGGTTTTCTACCTTATCCTTATCTGTGGTGGTCACCATTTTTGCATCATTCTTCTGCTCATTAGGTAGTGGGTCAGTAGTTGGAACCTCTTGCTTATCATACCGCATCTTGGTTATGTAACAGACATAAAAGAGTATGGTGGAGCAATTTCATTGGTTCCCAATCCAGTTTTGTTTTGTTAACACACCTTTGAGTGGGAGGATGATGCAATGATGGTGTTTAAGTTATGCTCTTTAATGGCATACTTCTTTGCGTTAACCTCAACTATTACAAGCTAGGCTTGAGCCTTAGTTAACTTGGAGATTTAATCCTTTATTTGAGCCTAATAGTTTGAGTGTTCATGTTTTAAAGAAGATACGGTTTTCTCTTACTCTTCAATATTGAGTTTGTTGTCAGATTCTACTCTCTTCAAATCAGATTTTAGTATGTTTAAGGACCTAATATCATATTTAATATCCATGTTATAGTCTTGATACAATTTAACCTTATCAATATAGGATGGAGTACAAAGATGTTCATATAACTTACTGTCTTCAATTCCAGCCATGAGACCTTGTGTAGGAGTGACATCTTGGACCATGAAGCTCCAATCAACTTCTTGAGCAACAGATGCAGTTTGTTGTTTAGTTGACTTGGCAGCAGCTTTTGGAGTGACAGGATGTTAGGAGGCTTGAGATGTTCCATGATTGGATCTAGGAGCCTTACATTCCCTTGTAAAGTGACCAAGTTGATTGTAGTTGTAACACTTGGCCTTGGATCTGTGATTAGATTTAATTATTAGCGTGATCTCAGTGCTTGGCGATGTTTAAATCCATCTTTGTGCTAAAGTATATCATGAGGATAGGATCTCATTATCGATTCAGTTCTCGGTTTTGAAATAATAATAATAATAATAATAGATAAAAAAATTATATTAAATATATATAATAAAAAAAATTAAAAAAGTTATAACAAAATTTCATTTCAATTTCTTTTAGGTCTTCCATATTATGCTGGTACAATTTTATCATTTTTGCATGCATTTCACAGAAAATGCACAAAAACGAACACGGGTTCGCTTGATTTTCAAACACAAATAAACGCGTGTTTATTTTGTTAAAATGAAATGATCTAACTAGAAATGTCGAGATTGTGTTTGTGAATGTGTTTCAGATATTTGCTTTTAGTGATGGCCGATCATTAGTTGAGCAGTGTACCTGATCCGAGAACTTGTTCCTCAAGTTTGTAGAAGATACCGAGCTTGGAATCCTCCTACATCTTCTGAAGCACTCAAGATTAGAGATTTAGGAAAGTTGTTCCAATATCCTTATAAAGCTTGCACTCGAAAAGGGGGAGCATATAAATAGGAGAGCTTATGAGATGAATAATCTTTCTAATCAGATTCGAAAACCTTCAATTTGAAGATCTTTCTATTGTTGACTTCTCGGTGCAGATTTTCATTTGAAGACGTTGATAATGATAGACTAAGGGGGAGTTTTGTTGGAGCTATAAAAGATAGTCTATATTATCAACATAGTGAAAGTCATCAAAAGTCAACGTCACGGTCAAAGTCAACAAAAGTCAAACCCGACACGTTCGAGATGAGGAACTGAGACAAGACGTTGAAGATTTAGATGACTAGGAGTTATATTGTAATAAATATATTTTGTGTGAACAAAATATATTTTATCTTGTTTTTAGTCATTTTTATGCTTAATACATAATTTTGCATTAATTAGCCTAAGTCTAGCGAGTTAAGTGCAATTAGTGAATATGAGTAGACTATAAATAGGTTAATTGTCATTAGTGTTGTGGATGGTTACATGACCAATAGATTGAGGGATTATTTGTAAACACATATTTTTGCAATCTAATTGAAGATCAAAGGGGTTTTGATTATGATTATCATATTTTGATCTAATTCTTCATGATTTGATTCAAGTGTGTTTATATTGGACTAACACTTTATGAGTTTCAATCTCCATACGGTATCCATCAAGGATTCTATAGAGTTAAGTCATGATGAGAGTGTTGAGATTCTTACTTCTCTTGATTAAGACACATTAAAAGGTCCATTCATGAGGAAGTGCACTCATGAATTTTCTTACTATGTCTCTTTTCTTAAGTGTCACTCCTATAGACTAAAGAGAGGAGATCAAGTTCATGTACCTAAAGTATTGCTGACTCAGGGTCTCACTAGCAATGTGTGTGAAGTTTTTAAATTACTGCTTCAATATATCTTTCTTTGACTCTTTGGAATCAATAGAACCGGAGTACATCAACGTCAAAGCATCAAATAGATTTTTGGCAGTCTCATAGTGCTGAAAGCCTACCATTATGTAGTTTGGTATGGTTGTAAGCAACACAGTCATGGCTTTGCAGTTAATGTCCATCTTCTTGAAGTCTTCATCAGAGTAGTCTTCAACAGCTTTTTCAATCATGGCACCACTACTAGCCAGAGACCCCACCTTGGCTTGTCAGGACCATGCGTGACTGACCTTCACACTCGACTGTCTTGATACTTGAAAAATCCTTCAATAAGTTTGTACCAGGTTCTAAAATTATCAGGAGTGATAATTGGAGTCTTGGTCATGGTTCCCATCTCAGACTTAGAAGATTTCTGGTTAACAGCCATTTGAGTAAAGTGAGTGAGTATGATGAAACGAGGGTGATTTTGGATGGTTAGATCTCAAAATCAAGAGCTAAAGAGCTCTAATACCTATTTGCTTCTCAACATAATTTTCTTTCAAACTCACTTATTCTCACTCGAATAGATGAAGTAGAATCTCTTAACTAAGTTGATAATAATATACTAAGTTAATGAACAAAAGAATGGTTTTTAAGATGCTTGTATATATTACTTCTCAACTCAATGTTACAAGACTCTTACAAACATAACTTTGTGAGTTACAATGGGAAACTATATATACTACTATATACGGCTGGTTATACTTGGATAACCAGTTAGAAATTACAACTATTCAAATACTACATTGCTAGAAGTAAAGCATCAAAGATAAAATATTATCCTAGACTAGGTAGTCATGACATGTCCATGACTTACATTTTGTTACCAACTAAAGTTAGTAATCGTACTACCTAATAAAGGGTGAACAATGGATTAAAGTATAGTCAACTACATGGTGTGGGAAAGCGCCATGTAGTATATCAGAGTTGGTAACTAGTGTTAGTCGAACCATATTGTTGTCAACTAGTTCATAGTTGGTTCCTCCAAAGCTTAAATGGCTTCGGAAGAATAAGTTCTTCTGAAACCATTTATACTTTGGAAGAATCAACTTCTTCCGATACTTTTGCAAGTCTTCGTGACTTTGTTCTTCGGAAGACTTTGTCTTGAATCTTCTACGTGTTTAACTTCGGAAGGTGGACTACTTAGTCATGGAAGATTGAGTTCTTCCTTTAAAAGTTCTTCATTCTTGAGCTTCGGAAGATGTTCAACCTAGCTTCCAAAGAGTAGCTTTGTCTTCGGAAGACTTCTTCAGTTGTACTCAAAATCTTCTAAGTGTAGTTTTGGTTGCACCAGCCTTATATGATCCAACAAAATTCCTCATGAGGGAGACGTTTCCTATAAATCCATGTTGTACATGTTCCCTTTCCTGGGGGCTCTAAGCAGGATATGCTCTTAAGGAATGACCATCCCGGGTGTGAGAACAATGCACTCATGCTTAGTTAAAAGCATGTTGTGTTATTTATCACAAAATTAACAAAGTTTAATTTTTAAATGTTGAGCTTACTTGTAACCATGCTCCTTCCAGTAATGACCTCCTGCATCTCCTCCAAAAGCAATTGGCACTCTGACAATTTTCTCAAAGTTTTGAAGCAAAGAGCCATTGTCTGTCATGTGCCTAGAATAGCCACTGTCAATGATCTATACATTAGAGAATGTTAGTTACATTTGGAAACCCAAGCCTCATTGGTCTTGGTTTGTCAAAATGGACTGAAGACAATGGAATAGTGATTGATCATATGTTAAGACTTTGAGGATCATCTACTATTGTTGATGAAGAACTTTCGGTTACTTGGTCTTCCTTTATCTTCCACGCCATCTTTGGAAGATTAGACTTGACCTTCAACACTTTTGAAGTTTTGACAACTCTAGAGTTTTTGAGACTAAGCCATCGGAAGATCTTGCTTTACCTACATAAAGCTTCAGTGCTTCGGAAGCGTTCTTTCCTTCAAGACCATATTTCTTCCAAAGGCAAGTTTTCACTTGTCTTCATTACCACTTTGGAGCTTCCAAAAAGAAGAGATTTTCCTTCCAAAACTTTCTTCTTCTTATCAGAAGTATTCTTCTTGATCATGTGGATAGTACTTTTGGGATTGTAGATGCAATTCATGGCAAGATGAGAAGTACTACCACACATGATGCAATCAATTGGCTTCCTTCTGAGAGATTTCTTCTGAATAGAGAGCAGAGCTTGATCACTTTTGGTCTCCATCTTCATCTTCTCAGATGCTACATCAACCCTTCTAGGACGAGGCTTGCTCTTAGAGCTTGACTGTTCAGGCTATGTGGCAATGATACACAGCTGATTAGCCTTCTTTCCTTCACAGGGATGAGTTTGACATGAACTAGAATTCCTTGTACTAGAGTTCATAGTTGAGTCCTTAGCCTTTACCACTTCAAATCCTATAGAGATAAACACTTGTTTCTACTTTGAGTTAAAAGTGCCTTGTTTTATTGAGCCTTTTTTATCTTCTCTTGGCTGTTCAGATCAAGTTCATCCTCATGGAGTTTTTCATCCCTAGTTCTTTCCTCTTCTCAGGAGAATAGTGACCATTCTGTTGGAGCATATATTGTCATATATAGTGTGTCCGTCACTTGTCGAATAGTCTAGGCTTAATGTAATACACCTTATATGTTGTAAACACATGAAACTGGGTCATTCGCAGGGGCATATGCGAATGAGACTCAGTCGTACGACTGAGCCATGCTAATGGACTAGTCATGTGACCGAGAGATGTGATTGGGCCATTCTTAAGACTAAACCATAAGTATGTCCAGTCATACGATTAAACCATAAGTATGGTCTAGTCGTACGATTGAACCATACGCATGGCCCAATCGTACGAATGGGCCCAGTCGCATCTGATATGGGCTGAGGCCTATAAATACCAGTTTCATTATGTACAGATATTAAGGATTGTGCCCGGGGCCTAGGTGCTGCCGGATGAGAGGAAAGATCATGCTCGATCTCCCCTTGCCAAGAGTCATGATTCTTATGTTGTAACGAGCTTGTAATCATTAGGTTTTATCAATGAAACCATTTTATTATAATTCGTGTTTATTGTTTGTCTCTTGGTTTTCGTTTTGTTTCCTTCCGTCAAGAACACGCTCGGATGTCTATCGATCCAGCGACTTCACAATTGATATCAGAGCCGGTTACTGCTGGAATGATCTAACACTCATTCTAGCAACCCGAGCTCTTGATTTTCAGATCGATTTCATGTTCTTTGATGTTAAACCCACTTTGTGTTCTTTATGATTTGCTTAGATCTTGTTACATGTGTTGTCTCTTGGTTAAAATCGACCTCGAAACCATGTTCTTATCACCCTTGCGAATCTTATGATGTCTATTTCATTTCAGTTCATCTAAAATTCATAAGATTAGGGTTTTTGCCAGCCATGGCGGCTGCAGATCTGAAAATCTGCGTGCAGAGCCATTCGTGCGACTGGACCATGCTAACGGACCATTCGTGCAACTGAACCATGCTAATGGACCATTCGTGCGACTAGACCATGCTAATGGACCATTCTTACGACTGGACCTTGCTAGTGGACCATTCGTACTACTGGACCATGCTAGTGGACCATTCGTACGACTGGACCATGCTAATGGACCATTCGTACGACTGGACCATGCGACTGGACCATGCGACTGGACCATTCGTATGACTGGAATGCGACTGGACCAGTCTTATGACCAGTCATTCTACTGGACCAGTTTTATGTCCAGTCATGCTACTGGATTAGTCTTATGACCATTCATGCTACTAGACCAGTCTCACAAGATATCAGTCATATTATCCACTCACACGAATATGATAATTGTACTCAATGTCATACGAATGAACGGTGTTCCAGACCAAATAAAAAATAAAAATTCTAGAACTTCCTTTTGCACAGATTTGAGGATGAGCGGAGCATATTCGTCCTGAGGTTCTTTTGTCAAATAAGTTTGATGGATACCCCATTATTCGTTGGACTTCCAGAATAGATGAATGTAGTTAGAACACGAAAGAGAGAAGAGACGATGTCAGCAGTCGATGCTAATTTTGGGGGATAGTTAAGAGCATCTGACTATTTATGGGCCAATCAAGTTATATTTATCCGCACAGATAGGATTCGCATTCTTAGGGGGAATCCATGTTCAGAGAAATTGAAGACGCAATCAGAAAGTGATGATGTGAGCCGGTTTCTGATGATGAATCTGAGTGCATGCTGATTTGTTTGAGATTGCTAGCTGTGTATTGGAACCTTCTACTTTTTGTTCAATACACCATATGAAGACACCAGGAGAGCACCACGTTTATATATTGGGATATGCTAAATTTGAGGGGGAATTTCTGCAGGTGTTAATGTTAATCAGGTTAGCCTGTGTGAAGATTGAAGCAATGAAAAACTGTTCATGTCATTATCTGGAAAAATCAGTCATATGGGGAATCTTGCTGCCATGATGGTGTTATGCAAAGTAAACAAAAACTATTATGCCTAAATTCATTTTCAGGGATACTGTAGCAACCTGACGGATGGCAACTTTGGCTAATATGGTTTTTCATTTGATTCTATTGGAAAATAGAACAAAGATTGACTGAAGATTGTAAGAGGTGTTATCTACTATTCACAAGCAACGTCCAAGGGAGAATTGTTGGAGCATATATTGTCATATATAGTGTGTCCATCGCTTGTCGAATAGACTAGGCTTAATGCAATACACCTGATATATTGTAAACACATGAAACTGGGTCATTCACAGGGGCATATGCGAATGAGACTCAGTCATACGACTGAGCCATGCTAATGGACCAGTCGTGCGACTAAAAGATGTGATTGGGCCATTTGTAAGACTGAACCATAAGTATGGTCCAGTCGTACGATTGAACCATACACATGGCCCAATCGTACGAATGGGCCCAGTCACATCTGATATGGGCTGAGGCCTATAAATACCAGTTTCATTATGTAGAGATATTAAGGATTGTGCCTGGGGCCTAGGTGTTTCCGGATGAGAGGGGAGATCATGCTCGATCTCCCCTTGCTAAGAGTCGTGATTCTTATGTTGTAATGAGCTTGTAATCATTAGGATTTATCAAAGAAATCATTTTATTATACTTCGTGTTTATTGTTTCTTTCTTGGTTTTGGTTTTGTTTCCTTCTGTCAAGAACACGCTCGGATGTCTACCGATCCAGCGACTTCACAATTGGTATCAGAGCCGGTTACTGCTGGAATGATCTAACACTCATTCTAGCAACCCGAGCTCTTGATTTTCAGATCGATTTCATGTTCTTTGATGTTAAACCCACTTTGTGTTCTTTGTGATTTGCTTAGATCTTGTTACATGTGTTGTCTCTTGGTTAAAATTGACCTCGAAACCACGTTCTTATCACCCTTGCGAATCTTATGATGTCTATTTCATTTCAGTTCATCTAAAATTCATAAGATTAGGGTTTTTGCCAGCCATGGCGGCTGCAGATCTGAAAATCTGCGTGCAGAGCCGTTCGTGCGACTGAACCATGCTAACGGACCATTCGTGCGACTGAACCATGCTAATGGACCATTCGTGCGACTAGACCATGCTAATGGACCATACTTACGACTGGACCATGCTAGTGGACCATTCGTACTACTGGACCATGCTAGTGGACCATTCGTACGACTGTACCATGCTAATGGACCATTCGTACGACTAGACCATGCGACTGGACCATTCGTATGACTGGAATGCAACTGGACCAGTCTTATGACCAGTCATGCTACTGGACCAGTCTTATGTCCAGTCATGCTACTGGATTAGTCTTATGACCAGTCATGCTACTAGACCAGACTCACAAAGATATCAGTCATATTATCCACTCACACGAATATGATAATTGTACTCAATGTCATACGAATGAACGGTGTTCCAGACCAAATAAAAAATAAAAATTCTAGAACTTCCTTTTGCACAGATTTGAGGATGAGCGGAGCACATTCGTCCTGAGGTTCTTTTGTCAAATAAGTTTGATGGATACCCCATTATTCGTTGGACTTCCAGAATAGATGAATGCAGTTAGAACACGAAAGAGAGAAGAGACGATGTCAGCAGTCGGTGCTAATTTTGTGGGATAGTCAAGAGCATCTGACTATTTATGGGCCAATCAAGTTATATTTATCCGCACAGATAGGATTCTCATTCTTAGGGGGAATCCATGTTCAGAGAAATTGAAGACGCAATCAGAAAGTGATGATGTGAGCCGGTTTCTGATGATGAATCTGAGTGCATGCTGATTTGTTTGAGATTGCTAGCTGTGGATTGGAACCTTCTACTTTTTGTTCAATACACCATATGAAGACACCAGGAGAGCACCACGTTTATATATTGGGATATGCTGAATTTGAGGGGGAATTTCTGCAGGTGTTAATGTTAATCAGGTTAGCCTGTGTGAAGATTGAAGCAATGGAAAACTGTTCATGTCATTATCTGGAAAAATCAGTCATATGGGGAATCTTGCTGCCATGATGGTGTTATGCAAAGTAAACAAAAACTATTATGCCTAAATTCATTTTCAGGGATACTGTAGCAACCTGACGGATTGGCAACTTTGGCTAATATGGTTTTTCATTTGATTCTATTGGAAAATAGAACAAAGATTGACTGAAGATTGTAAGAGGTGTTATCTACTATTCACAAGCAACGTCCAAGGGAGAATTTGTTGGAGCATATATTGTCATATATAGTGTGTCCATCGCTTGTCGAATAGACTAGGCTTAATGCAATACACCTGATATATTGTAAGCACATGAAACTGGGTCATTCACAGGGGCATATGCGAATGAGACTCAGTCATACGACTGAGCCATGCTAATGGACCAGTCGTGCAACTAAGAGATGTGATTGGGCCATTCGTAAGAATGAACCATAAGTATGGTCCAGTCGTACGATTGAACCATACACATGGCCCAATCGTACGAATGGGCCCAGTCGCATCTGATATGGGCTGAGGCCTATAAATACCAGTTTCATTGTGTAGAGATATAAGGATTGTGCCTGGGGCCTAGGTGTTTCCGGATGAGAGGGGAGATCATGCTCGATCTCCCCTTGCTAAGAGTCGTGATTCTTATGTTGTAATGAGCTTGTAATCATTAGGTTTTATCAATGAAATCATTTTATTATACTTCGTGTTTATTGTTTCTTTCTTGGTTTTGGTTTTGTTTCCTTTCGTCAAGAACATGCTCGGATGTCTACCGATCCAGCGACTTCACACATTCTTATGATGATGTTCTTCACTCATCTTAGATCTATCCTTCAATATCTCCTCTCCATCTTCTTCTTTAATAGGGTCAATGATGGGAAGCTTATCTTGACAAGTTTCACACCTTGGAGATCTTACAGATACTAAAGTTTATGGAGGAGCTATCTTAGTAGATCCCAATCCCTACTTGTTCTGATAAAACATTTTTGCATGCAAGGATAAGGATATCATGTTCTTGAAGGTCTCTTTCTTCAAGAACATATTTTTCTACCCTGGCTTTGTTGATCAAAAACTTAGCTTGGCATTCAAATAACTTAGTGATCAGATCTTTGATTGAGTCCTGTAGTTGGTATGTTGATGCTTAAAAGTTGAAATCGGTTTCTCTGAATCTTCTATTTCAAGTTTGTAATCATTTTCAGCTCTTTTAAATTCTGCTTTTAAGATAGTTTATGACTCAACATTAGATATCATCTCTAAGTTATAGGACCTACATCTGTTAACATTAGCAATACATTTTAGGGTACAAAGATGCTTTAATAACTTGGCTTCTTCATGATCAACCATTAGTGCTTGGTTTGGAGATACATCATCTACCTGAAAGCTCCAATCAAAGCCTCTATCTTCAACAGCAACTACATCTGCTGCTTAGGCTTCTTTGTGTAGTTTGGCTTAGGTTGTGCTTGGACACCATTTGTCATTGATTCCTTGAACTTCCTAACAAAGTGTCCCATTTGGTTAAAGTTGTAACATTTCACCTTGCTTTTGTCCAACCAAAACTTTCCATAAGACCATTACTAGGCAACTTCCTTTATGTCCTCTTGTAGAACTTATTGGCTCTATAAGTGAGAAGATTCATCTGTTGGAATATATCTATGTACTCCAGATCATATGGATGGATTTAGTCCAAGTCTTCAAGGCTGAAAAGGAAGTTGCATGTGCCTTTATCAGCAGACACAAAGGTTGTGATGAGCTTGTTTCTAGAGATGGGCTTCCTTGGATGTTGCTCTCTCTTGGTGTCTCTAGGACGGTGATGAAAGGGACCATTTTGTGAATTGTAAAGGTAGCATATGAAATGATTTTGTAGTTCTCTACAATCCCTTTCAACCATATGAAGGGTAGAACTATGTTGATTGTTTGAGTTACTAGATGGGTTTTACATGTTCATCTCTATCTAGTATCCACTAAGTATATCATACAACTCAGTGAGAGTAAGGGTCTTGAGGTTTTTAGTCCTCTTAATGACCTCTCAATATTATGACCTGTAAGACCTCGTTCCTGGGAAGCCTCACAGTTGTTTAATCATGGCATAAAATCAGTTTAATAACAAAAACATTGCAGAGGAAATAATTAGACATTCATTTAAAACTTAGAAACCATATTGTACTCATAAATTTGTCCACTAATTGTAAACAAAACATAGTACTTGTTCTTAAATTACAATAAAAGATTTTATAAGCAGGAATGCCATCCATAGCTCCCCAAGTAGCTCCGTGGTGCCATCCTTAGCATCAGCATTTACCTGCCAACTATTATGCATAAAAGTCAACTATGCTGAGTGAGTTCTAGTTTTAGGTAAATAAGAAAATATAACTTTATCCATCATATAATGACCACGCATACATCATACATAACATTTTCATCATAATAAACATGTTCATTATCTTTCATTCTTTCATATCTTTCACTTCATCATAAACGAGATTGCACAAAGCAAGAGCTCCGTGTTGATCGAAAACGAATGTCGATCCCTGCCAGTACACATCATCATGGTAGCTAACCCCTGACAGTTGATCCACACTGCAAGGCACATAGCCCGCTCATGAATACGGATCAATCATCACACATTATACTCACATAAGTGAAGTCTATCATAGTGCTTGCAAGACTTTTCATCATCAAACGGGGTGGGGTAACATTCATTAAGTTTCACTTTTCATTAATAACATCTTCCACTATGATATATATAATACTTAACTTATTATGTACGCAACATGCCAAGTATTAGTCATCATAAAACATAACCGACCTCCGCGGGACAGCGGGGGTTTGGGGGCGGCAGCCCCTGACAGTGGGGTCCTAGGGGCGGCAACCCCTAGTGGGGTCCAAGGGGCAACGCCCTTGGCTGGGGCCAGGCTTCTAGGTCAACGCGAAAAATTTTTATTTTTAAGTATTTATATAACACATTTCCTTATAGAAAAATCGATCTTCCCTTTAAAACATCATAAAACTCAGTCATTTAAAAACATATATTTAGTATGCATAATATCCCTAAAACATGGAAAAACTTACAAATAAGGGGATCTAGAACTCACCTAGATATCGTGAGTAACCTCAAAACTAAGCTTACAAGGCTAGGATCACACTACGCAGCTTGTAGATAAGTTGACACTTAAAGGGGTTAATTTCTACCTAAATTCGCTACAAGATCAGCAATTTCACGGCTAGATTCACTAATAGTTTCGCTGCCACCTTCGCTGGTAGTTTCGCTGGCATCTTTGCTACTAGTTTCGCCCAACTTTCGATGGATAACTTGTCTGCGAAACTACCTGCGAAACTATAGTTTCGCTAGTTTCGAAGGAAGTTCTCATAGTTTTGCTGCTTGAATATGCAAATTCGCTGGATGCATATATAGTTTCACAGAATGCATAAAAATTATGAACCAGCCCATTTTTAACCCAAAATCACAACTTTTTACGTCCAAACTCTTATTTAATCATCCATGATGTCACACCCCAACCTTGACGGCGGAAACGTCGAGATGTGCGGGTTAAGATTGTTCACAACCACATAACGCTATAATTTAGATGAACATATAAAAATTATAAGATTCAAAAAGGGAATACAAACATAAGTATCAAACGTGAAATAAGTTTAAACATATCACAAAACATGACATAACATTTTAATTATTAAACTAGGTCCAAGTCCTAGTTTTATTTCCAAGTTTCAAAAGTCCACTTTAAACTTGGGGATTTCCTGAAACATGATAAAAATAAAAGGTCAACTATAAATAGTTGGTGAGTTTCCAAGGTTTTTATACATAATATGATAAAGTTACAAGTAGCAATTCATGTCATAGGTCATAAGCAAGTAAGGTTATAGAACACATATCGTCACAACCAAACCTCGACTTGATTACAAGTATAAAAGATTGGCTAAGTGTATTTGGTTCCCATGATGAACAAGCATACGTCATCAGGAGTCGGCAATACATCGACTTTAGCACCAATAGGCTTGTCAGGCCCAATGATCAAAGACGTCGCCAGGCTAGCAATAGTTAATGATTGTAAACAAAATATGTATCTCATATAAACACTTACAACACACAAATAACCATGACAAAAGTATGAATTGCAAGTGCTTTACAAGTCTTAACGTTTACAAGTACATTATGTATAAGTAATCATGTTTCACCCCAAATTAGTGTGAAAAGATAAAAAGGGGGTAAGGAAAACTCACTTGTCAAATAAGTATATAATGAAGATCAATAAGAATAAAATATGTCGTTCCAAGATAAAATGTCACAAGGCGGAATGTACGAATAACGGGCCGCGAATGTCTGGTGTCCAATCGGTGATCAAACGTTGATGATAATCGAACTAAACTTGTGAATAGCTTCGTTTGATGAGTTAAACTTGAAACCCCTTATCAATTCGAGTTCAAAATGTCAAATGGGTGGTGAACAACTCGGCTACAGGTTGCGATGAAGATGAAATCGAACAGAGTGTTTATGTGGGTTTCAGGTGGAATTGAGAGTGTAGATAGCTCAGGGATTGTTAAACGGTTCACTATGATTGATTAATTGAGTTATTATTGATTCCTTATAGTTCAATGGTTCGAGATTAATGGCTTTCGGTTACCGAACTCATAAGCTCCCATCGCCGACTTAACACTCAAATTAATGTGCATTTCGAGTTCGGAACGGTTACAAGAATGATTTGCGAACGGTTTCGGATCAAGAAACGGTCAATTTTGGTGGTTTTGGTGCCGCGTCGGACTTGGCCGGAGTCCGGCCGGCGAGGTTGCCGGAAAAACGGGGTAATGGGGGCGGGTGGTTTGGGTTTAATTGAATTTACACAATTGGTCCCTACAGTTTTGTTTTTATTATTTTATGCTCAAAACTTGCATTTAAAGTTTTAAAAATAACAATTTAACCCCCTAGCTTAGTTGTTTTAAGTTTTAGACATTGTTAAGTTTAATAACTATACAATTTTTTTATTATTATTATTAACATTATTATTGTTATTATTATTCTATTATTATTACAAATATTATTATTATTATATTATTATTATTATTATTATTATTGTTACTTTTATTAATATTAACATTATTTATCTTTTTTATTTAATATTTTTATTTAACTTAATGACAATAATGAATAAGCACAAACAACACATGAGTTTCAAAATTGACAATAATAACCCTTGTAAGAGTAAACGAAGTTAACTTTTAGTTAACAAAAATACGAGATGTTACAGTCTCCCCAACTTAAAAGAATTCTGTCCCGAAATTAAAAGAAATGAAACTATACAAATAAGAATGGGTATCTCTTCTTCATGTGCTCCTCACGTTCCCAAGTAAATTCAGCGCCATGTTTATTTTCCCAACGAACCTTGATGATTGGAGTTGTTGTGGTTCTAGTCTTCTTCATTATACGATCCATGATTTCAACAGGTTTCTCGACGAAATGCAAGGACTCGTCGATCTGAATGTCTTCCAGCGGAACATACAGACTTTCGTTGGCCAAACACTTTCTCATATTTGAGACGTGGAACACGGGATGAATTCCACTAAGGTCGGAAGGTAACTCCAGTTTATAAGCCACTTTCCCAATCCTTTTCAGGATCTTGAAAGGTCCTACAAATCTTGGAGCCAATTTGCCCTTCTTTCCAAAACGAACAACACCTTTCCACGGTGAGACCTTTAGAAGAACCATCTCCTCAACTTGGAATTCCAATGGCTTACGTCGCTTGTCAGCATAACTCTTTTGACGACTTCTCGCCACTTCAAGGTTCTTGCGGATAATAAAAACTTTATCAGTCGTCTCTTGTATAAGTTCAGGACCAGTGATGAAGTTTTCACCAATGTCGGTCCAACAAATCGGTGAACGACATTTACGACCATAAAGTGCTTCAAACGGTGCCATCTTGATACTCGAGTGATAACTATTGTTATACGAAAATTCTGCGAGCGGTAGATGCGTATCCCAATCACCACCAAAATCAAGAACACACAGGCGTAGCAAATCCTCCAAGGTTTGGATCGTTCGTTCGGTTTGACCATCAATTTGTGGATGGTAAGCCGTGCTTAGGTCCAATTGTGTACCCAAGAGTTCTTGCATAGACGACCAAAAATGCGAAGTGAAATGAGCGTCTCGGTCAGATATGATGTGCTGAGGTACCCCATGACGACTTACAATCTCATCAACGTATATGCGAGCTAACGTTGATGTCTTGTAAGTGTCACGTATAGGTATAAAATGTGCCGATTTGGTTAATCGGTCAACGATCACCCATATGCTATCATGTCCTCGAGAGGTTCGGGGTAGCTTAGTTATGAAGTCCATGGATATGTGTTCCCACTTCCACATAGGGATCTCGGGTTGCTCAAGTAATCCACTTGGACGTTGATGTTTGGCTTTGACCTTCGTACACGTGAGGCACTTAGCTACATATGTCGCTATATCTTTCTTCATTCCAGGCCACCAATATTGACCACGTAGGTCCATGCACATCTTATCGGAACCAGAATGAATGGAATAACAAGTTTGATAAGCCTCATTCATGATAAAGGTACGAAGGTTATCACGATTTGGAATCCAAATTCGATTTGCGAAGTACATCAACCCATTGGGTTTCGTTTCCAATTGGGTTAAAAGATTAGGCTCCAGTTCATCCTTCATTCTTCCTTCTTGTTGCACCACTTGTTGAGCCTCCAAAATACTAGACTCGATGTCACTATCTATTCTCAAGTTTTGTAGCAGTATGGTAGTCTCGTTGACATCTAGTCGGATCTCAGTATCGAACTCACCCAAAGTGTCAAACCATTGACGTCGATCGCGAATTTCTTGGAATGAGATCATCTTGTTGTGAATCTTTCGGCTTAGTGCATCGGCTACAACATTTGCTTTACCAGGATGGTAACGAATTTCACAATCGTAATCACTAATTAACTCCACCCAACGACGTTGTCTCATATTGAGATCTTTTTGATTGAAAACATGTTGAAGGCTTTTGTGATCGGTGTAGACTATGCATTGTGTACCATACAAGTAGTGTCTCCAAATCTTCAAAGCAAATACAACAGCACCAAGCTCGAGATCATGAGTTGTGTAATTCACCTCGTGAACCTTCAATTGTCTCGACGCATAAGCTATGACCTTCCCTCGTTGCATAAGAACACAACCAAGACCTTGTTTAGATGCATCACAATACATGGTGAAGTCGTCATTTCCATCGGGCAGGGTCAAGATAGGAGCATTGCACAACTTGTGCTTTAGCACTTCAAAAGCTTCTTCTTGCTCGGAACCCCACTCGAACGGTTTATTCTTTTGTGTCAAAGAAGAGAGTGGTTTCGCGATTCTTGAAAAGTTGGCAATGAATCGCCGATAGTAACCAGCAAGACCAAGAAAGGAACGAACTTCGGTAGGAGTAGTAGGAACACACAAATTCTTCACAGCTTCCACCTTTGCAGGATCAACGTGAATTCCTTGGCTATTCACCACGTGTCCTAGAAATTGAACTTCCTCGAGCCAGAAGTCACACTTCGAGAACTTCGCGTACAATTGCTCTTTCTTTAACAACTCAAGAACCACCTCAAATGCAGTTCATGATCGGTGTTGGACTTGGAATAGATAAGTATGTCATCAATGAAGACGATCACAAACTTGTCTAGCTAAGGCTTGCATACTCGATTCATGAGATCCATGAAGACAGCAGGAGCATTGGTTAAACAAAAGGCATCACCATAAACTCATAGTGCCCATAACGAGTACGGAAAGCGGTCTTTGGGATATCTGTAGGTTTTGCTAGAACATAAAATCAATGTTTAACCACTTAAACTTTCTGAAAAACGCAGCGGAGTTACAACTTAATAAAACCCATTTTATAAGCTGAAAATAATGTTCTTTAGTGACCATTTTAGATGAAAACAAACCCAAACAAAAGGATCATAATATGTGAATGATCAAGCTATGAAAATGTACTAAAACTACATAAAATCACAGCCACAATGAGCTATGATTTCTACCTCTTGAGCAGCAAGAAACGACCAAGGAGAGGGCTGTTGTAAGCTTCAAAAACGTCCAAGATAGTGCTGAATGAGGGCTGATTAATGGCCAAGACTTCAAGCTAGAAGTCCTCAAACGTCTATACCCACAAGCCTTCAAGCAAACACCTTAGTTGCTAGGATTTTGGTCACCAAAACTTCAAGAAGAAGCTGCTATAACACCTTCAAAACCGTGAGTTTGGAGAAGATGGAAGAGAGAGCTTTTTTTTGGAGTTGAGTTGCATGTGTATATCAAGATGGCTGGTCCAAGAAGGCATTCAAAGACCCTTAATGTGTTGTGTCTAATCAACAAAATTGGTCCAATCACCAACAAGGGGGGGGGGGCGGCCGAATATAGGTTGAAAAAAAAGGTTTCCCCCCTTTTTTTGTTAAACACAATCACATGTTAAAATGGTCTTATAATTTGTCCCTCTTAGAAAATGTATACAACTAACCCATTAATTGTATAACATATATAGCCATTATTAATTTGTAATGTCATCTAAATAACATTACAAATAATATCATTGAACAATATATCCTAATAAATTGTTCCATGTTATATGCAACTTGTTTAGAAAACCCATTTTCTAAATTGGTGTTAATATTCCATTGCATGATCATATCATCAACTAAATATTATTTGGTGTTTGCTAAGCTTGTTATTGGGTATAACCCGACTTGGATCATAACGTACTAACCACATCAATATTCTAAATGTCTTGGGCACATAGAATCCTACAATCTCCCACTTGCCCAAGATTCATAGAAGATTGATGCAAGCAGTAAATACCGCCTAACAACGGTTTACTACCCTTAATACGCATGACTTATAGCCATTCAATAACATCATCCCTTTCAAGTGCCCTACTTGAAATGATTTAGGTGAATTAATCATTTATCCTTTTGTTACAGATGTCATGTTAAATCCAAGGACACAGAATGATCATACCTTGTTGATTTAACTTAATCAGGCCTTAGACATCTAACTCTCAACGAATAAGAGGAACAAATTCCATCTTGACTACATACGTTTCTCACAATCACCTCGTGTTATACCTGAACATATCCTTATGTACTGTCCACTATTTCAGGACAGTGAAGAATAGGCTTAAGGTGTAACACTTGGTGAATATCAAAACCCAATATGTATCTCAGGTCGGAGGATACCAAATGATATTCGCCTTTACTCAAAATTACTTATGATCAATCAATAAGATTCCATGTAGTAAAATTTGAGATGCGGGTTAGTCCAATATTTGTATCCCACAAATATCTATGAACCTTGGTAGCAACCCATTGCTCTATATTCATCCTTATGAATATCAACCAATCCAAGTTCATAATAGTCTTACCTTCAAACTTGTTCCCACAAGTATGAACGACTACGGACATTTAGAGTAAACATTTTACTCATGGATTAAACATGCTAAATTGGAATATTATTTGAAACATTATAACCAAATAACTTTATTCAAATAATAGAAAGTTCCACATATCCAAATACAAAATTTACAGATCAAATCCAATCACTAGAATATCGAAGTCCCATGGCACAAGTATGACCTTCATGCTTTGCCTTTTCAAGGAGCTTCGTGAGAGGATCCGCAACGTTTTGATCCGTGTGAACTTTGCGAATACATATCTTTCCCTTTTCAACTTCATCTCGTATGTAGTTGAATCTCCGCTCAATGTGCCTAGTCTTTTGATGAGCACGGGGTTCCTTGATTTGAGCAATCGCACCCTCGTTATCACAAAAGATCTCTAGGGGGTCCTGAATGGAAGGGACAACCCCTAGATCGGCAATGAATTTCTTCAACCATGCAGCTTCTTGGGCTGCCAATGAGGCGGCGACGTATTCTGATTCTGTAGTTGACAGAGCCACCACATCCTGTTTGGAGCTCTTCCAAGAGACAGCTCCTCCATTCAGAATGAAAATGTATCCCGATTGAGACCGTGAATCATCACGATCGGTTTGGAAACTCGCATCCGTGTAACCTTTTACAACGAGTTCCTCGTCACCAGATCCATAGATTAGGAACATATCTCTTGTCCTCCTTAGGTACTTAAGTATGTTCTTAACAGCCATCCAATGACTGTTTCCAGGATTTTGTGGTAACGGCTTGTCATACTTAAGGCGTATGACACGTCCGGTCGAGTGCATATCATTGCATACATGATGGATCCAATAGCAGATGCGTATGGGATTGCCTTCATTTTATCTTGCTCATCCTTTGAGCTTGGACATTGAGTCGTACTAAACATCGTTCCTCTTTGAATAGGTACGGTACCTTTCTTGAGTTTTCCATCTTGAACCTTTTCAAGATTTTATCAATGTATGCACTTTGATTCAAACCAATCAACCGCCTTGATCTATCCCTATAGATCTTTATTCCCAGAATATAGGCGGCTTCACCAAGATCCTTGATGGAAAAACAACTTCCAAGCCAGGTTTTTACACCTTCCAAGGTTGGAATGTCATTTCCAAATAGTAGTATGTCATCAACATACAATACTAGGAAAGTTATTATGCTCCCACTAGCCTTCTTATACACACAAGCTTCATCAGCGTTTTTGATGAAGCCAAATTTCTTTACTTCCTCATCAAAACGGTGATTCCAGCTTCTCGATGCTTGTTTCAATCCATAGATTGATTTCTTCAACTTGCATACTTTATTAGGATGTTTTGGATCGACAAAACCTTCAGGCTGAACCATATAGACATCTTCCTCAAGATATCCATTTAGGAAAGCTGTTTTGACATCCATTTGCCAAATCTCATAATCATAATGAGCAGCTATGGCAAATAATATCCTTATAGACTTTAGCATCGCAACAGATGAGAAGGTTTCATCATAATCAACCCCTTGAGTTTGAGTGAAACCCTTTGCTACAAGTCTAGCTTTATAAGTATCCATGTTTCCATGCATGTCGGTTTTCCTCTTGAAAACCCACTTACTTCCAACTACCTTGGAATTAAGAGGTGGTACAACAAGTTCCCAAACTTGGTTGTCATACATGGATTACATCTCAACGTTCATGGCTTCTAGCCATTTGTCACAATCCGAATTGGACATTGCATATGGTATGTGGTTGGTTCATCAGAATCTACCACATAGCATCCATCCATGAAAAATCCATATCTTTCTGGTGGATTACTAGTTCTACCACTTCTGCGAACGCCTTGTGTGTATTGATCAACCCCTTGATCTTCCTCAACATCCTCATGTTGAGTGCTAGTTTCAACCAAACGTGTATCGGGTTGTGGTTCTTGATTCTCTTCAAGATCCACTGTTCTACTGCCAGCTCCTTCCATAAGGAACTTTGCTTCTAAGAACTCACCCTTTCTGGCAACAAACACCTTTTGTTCCAGTGGATCGTAGAAATAATATCCCATAGAATCTCTAGGATATCCAACAAAGATACACTTGGTGGATCGGACTTCCAATTTGTTTGGGGTGGGAGTCTTAACATAAGCCTCACATCCCCAAACCCTTAAGTATGATGGGGATGGAACTCTTCCATGTCAAATCTCAAAAGGTGTCCTTTCCACCTTTTTGGTTGGGGCCATATTTAGAATACGGGCCGCGGAGAGCAAAGCAAAACCCCAAAATGATAGAGGTAATGAGCTTCTAGCCATCATAGATCGAACCATATCCAATAAGGTTCGATTCCTCTTTTCAGACACACCATTATGTTGTGGTGTTCCAGGTGGAGTGAGTTGTGAGACAATCCCACAACTCCTAAGATGATCTTGAAAAACATCACTTAGGTATTCACCTCCTCTATCAGTACGGAGAATTTTAATTGACTTATTGAGTTGATTTTCTACTTCATTCTTGAAGATTTTGAATATTTCAAAAGCTTCATCTTTGTGCCTCAATAAGTACACATACCCATAGCGACTATAGTCGTCGGTAAAGGTAATGAAGTATCTTTCACCATTCCTAGTCATTGGCTTAAAGGACCACATACATCCGAATGTATGATTCCTAATAAATCTTTTGCCCTTTCAGTAGTTCCAGTAAAGGGCGCCTTAGTCATCTTGCCTTGTAAACAAGATTCACAAACATCAAATGAATCACATTCATTTGCTTTCAAAAGACCATTCTTTTGAAGTGTTTGTAAACGTTTCTTGTTTATATGACCAAGACGACAATGCCAAAGATAGGTATCACTCAAGTCCAACTTGAGTTTCTTGGTGTTTGTTTGGTACAATGAACTATTTAAAGTATTTTCATGAACCAATTCATAAATACCATTATTGGTATAGCTTTAAAATAGAACATACCATTTAAAGAAACATGAATATCATTTTCAATAAAAGATAATACATAATCATAATGTCTTAATTGAGATACAGAAATAATGTTCCTAGTCAAACTAGGAGCATACAAAACATTCTTCAAAATAACTTCCAAACCACTTGGAAGTCTTAGGATGTAGTCCCCACGAGCTTCAACTAAGACTTTAGTTCCATTGCCCATGAAGAGGCTAACATCCCCTTCTTGAAGTCCCTACTTCTTGTGAACCCCTGCAACAAATTGCAAATATGAGTTCCACATCCGGTATCTAATACCCATGTGTTTGAAGATGTAACATTAAGATCAATATATATCATGTATATTGTACCTGAGGTCTGCCCGGCATCCCTCTTTTCTTTCAACTCTTGGAGATGGACAGGACAATTCCTTGCCCAATGTCCTATCTCCCCACACTTGAAGCATGGGTCATTTGTAGCAACCTTTTGCTTCTTCTCTTGTGGTTTGGGTGGTACCCTTACCACCCCTTTCCCTTTTCCCCACGCAGGTCCCTTACCCTTTGCAACCTTTGCCTTGGGTGCGGGATGAGGCCTTTTGTTGTTCCCACCTTCATTGATGGTGAGAACAGGTAAAACCCTTTTACCCATGGCCGCCTCGGCCGTTTTGAGCATTGAGTGAAGTTCACCAATGCTTTTGTCCCAAGCGTTCATGTTGTAGTTCAACACGAATGTCTCGAACTTCTTGGTTAGGCCATTTAGGATCAAATCCGTGGCCAACTCTTTTGAGACGGGGCAGTTTAGCCTCTCGAGGCGGTCAATATGACTTTTCATCTTAAGTACATAAGATGAAACAAATTGGTTGTCGTCCATACGACATGCATGGAGCGCTCGAACCGTTTCGAACCGCTCAACCCTTGCTTGCTGTTGGAACGTTTCCTTCAGCTGGGTTATCATGTCGTAAGCTCCGTGATGTTCATACTCCTTTTGGAGATCCGGAGTCATGCTCGCTAGCATGAGACAAGACACTTGGACGGAGTCGCCAGTGTATTTCAGCCAATCGTTAAAGGCCTCCTCATCATCCTCGTTAGGTTGATCGGGGATAGGGTCGTCTAAAACATATGATCTTCTCTCTTGCTTGAGAACATTCTCAAGTTTCGATACCAATCAATAAAGTTGTTATGATTTAGACATTCCTTTTGGAGGATCGCTCGTAGTGATTGGTTTGATGCGGACGAGTTATCGTGATTTTCATTATTGGTGGCCATCTACAAAATTTAACAAAGATCAATTTTAGTATTTTCGATATTGCTAATTTTAATATTTAATGCCTTTTAAGGTCAATTTTATATTAAAATCTAGAACCCAACATTACATTTAAATTGTGGTTAGGTGACCTTTATCCCACGATTTAGATTAATAAGGTGGTCAACGATTGACGGTTGCAACCATTTGCAACTTCTAGAGGTATGGGATCGACTCTTGAACATCATATGTAAAGTCGGCATGTAAATCCCATCAACACCATTTGGAAACCACATTGTAGGTGGTCCATTTAACATGGTTTGCAAATCAAGACATCCTACTTACACCCACGTGTGAGTTTGCCAAAACAAATGGTTAGGTGACCTTTATCCCATAAGTAAGGCATTCTTACCTCAAATCACAAGTTCCCTCAAAATGGTTAGTGACCTTTATCCCACTAAGAGTTCCCAAGTGACTCAAGTGTTGTGTAAAAGGACGGTGTTGATCTCGTTTTTAAAATTTTAGAGATTTCTTAATTCTAGTTTAGAAAACTCTATGTACTTGTATTTGTATGCTTCAAATACAAGGTACCCTATGGTTCTTAGATTAAAACCAATTTTAATCTTTAAAATCATTAAACCATTTTAATAACTTTTATTAACTTTAAAGAACCAACATTTTCAGCTGTTAAGTTTGTTAATGAGTTTGTTATGAATATTCAAAAAACAAACCAAACAATCAAACAACAAACAATCAAACAAGCATAAACATAAACAATCATATGTGCATAACCATAGCCCTTATGTTGACAACACTTGTTTGCCATCACAAGTGTTGTCTTTGGTCTTTCTAAGGGTCAAACATATCATAAAGGTTCCAAGAACCTCCCACTAGAAACCGCATCCAAATGCTACATGTTTCTTGTGTCTTTGTGTCCATCTTTGGGTCTTGATCTTGTACATCTTCCTTTTACAAAATTGTATCCTAATACATTTTTCTAGTAAAGGAAATGAACCTAATCTATTATTACATAACCAAATGAATGAATAATTACAACCCAAAGGAATAAACACAAATATTACAACCAAATTGAATGAATAAAACAACCACTAGAATCATCCAAACAACACAAGGCCACAAGCTAGGTTATGCACTTTAACAACCAATATTCATAATATGTTTCTTTCAAGGTCTAATCACTAGCATGTGTGATATGACCTTGAAAGTTTGGGGAATCATTCATATAAACTATAACAGCCCAAATCAGCCTATAACATGTCTAATATCATCTTTTAAAACCAATTTCAAAAGATAAATCAAGCAAGTCATCCACATAACCGGCTCTTGATGCCATTGTAGGGTTTGCTAGAACATAAAATCAATGTTTAACCACTTAAACTTTCTGAAAAACGCAGCGGAGTTACAACTTAATAAAACCCATTTTATAAGCTGAAAATAATGTTCTTTAGTGACCATTTTAGATGAAAACAAACCCAAACAAAAGGATCATAATATGTGAATGATCAAGCTATGAAAATGTACTAAAACTACATAAAATCACAGCCACAATGAGCTATGATTTCTACCTCTTTGAGCAGCAAGAAACGACCAAGGAGAGGGCTGTTGTAAGCTTCAAAAACGTCCAAGATAGTGCTGAATGAGGGCTGATTAATGGCCAAGACTTCAAGCTAGAAGTCCTCAAACGTCTATACCCACAAGCCTTCAAGCAAACACCTTAGTTGCTAGGATTTTGGTCACCAAAACTTCAAGAAGAAGCTGCTATAACACCTTCAAAACCGTGAGTTTGGAGAAGATGGAAGAGAGAGCTTTTTTTTGGAGTTGAGTTGCATGTGTATATCAAGATGGCTGGTCCAAGAAGGCATTCAAAGACCCTTAATGTGTTGTGTCTAATCAACAAAATTGGTCCAATCACCAACAAGGGGGGGGGGGGGCGGCCGAATATAGGTTGAAAAAAAAGGTTTCCCCCCTTTTTTTGTTAAACACAATCACATGTTAAAATGGTCTTATAATTTGCCCCTCTTAGAAAATGTATACAACTAACCCATTAATTGTATAACATATATAGCCATTATTAATTTGTAATGTCATCTAAATAACATTACAAATAATATCATTGAACAATATATCCTAATAAATTGTTCCATGTTATATGCAACTTGTTTAGAAAACCCATTTTCTAAATTGGTGTTAATATTCCATTGCATGATCATATCATCAACTAAATATTATTTGGTGTTTGCTAAGCTTGTTATTGGGTATAACCCACTTGGATCATAACGTACTAACCACATCAATATTCTAAGTGTCTTGGGCACATAGAATCCTACAATATCATCATCATGGACTCGTAATTGATGATAACCAGAACGTAAATCGATCTTCGAGAAAATAGCAGCTCCTTGAAGTTGGTCAAACAAATCATCAATACGAGGAAGAGGATAACGGTTCTTGATGGTAAGCTTGTTAAGCTCACGATAATCAATGCACATACGAAACGATCCATCTTTCTTCTTCACGAAAAGAACAGGTGCACCCCAAGGCGAAGAACTAGGACGGATGAAGCACTTCTCAGATAGCTCTTGAAGTTGACTAGAGAGTTCTTGCATTTCGATGGTGCAAGCTGATATGGTGACTTAGCCACGGGGTTTGCTCCCGGTATCAAGTCAATTTTAAACTCGACTTCACGCACGGGAGGTAAACCACTAAGGTCATCGGGAAACACTTCAGGAAAATCTCATACGATAGGGACATCCTTAAGTTCTTTCCCTTTGACTTTTGTGTTGACCACGTAAGCCAAGAAGGCCATATACTTCTTGCTTAAGCACTTTCAGGCTTGAGTGCAAGACATGAGTTTAAGTCCTTTGGAAGATTTTTCACCGAACACCTTCAAAGTATCACCAGAAGGTAACGGTATACGGATGCACTTCTCGAAACAAATGATCTCGGCATGGTGTTTGGCTAACCAATCCATACCAATGATGACGTCGAAGCTTCCAAGTTTCATAGGGATAAGATCGATAAGAAAATCATGCGTGTCAAGACTTAAGATGCAATCACGAATGATGACGTCAACGGTGATCTCCATCAGCAACTTCAACAGTAAGGGGTCTTTCTAGTCTCGTATGTGGCTTAGCAAGTATGGGTTCAAATTCCAATGAAATAAAACTCTTATCGGCTCCAGAATCAAATAGGACATAGGCATAAGTTTTATTAATAAGGAACATACCTGTTCAATTTTTAAGGTATTTAACGATACAGGTAAAGTATGAAAAGAATCGGATCACAAAAGTTAAAAGTGAGTTAACATACCATTCACCACATCGTTGTTTGCTTGTGCTTGGCTAGCATTGATGTTGAAAGCACGTCCTCGGGCTTGTGGCACATTACCCATAAGACGGGGACATTGTCGGCGGAAATGACCAGGTTCCCCGTAGTTGTAGCAAACACGGTTTGTGACCACGGCGGCATTGTTAGGTGCACGGTGGCAACTTGCCACCAAATGACCATATTTACCGCATAAGGTGCAGATGCGGCATGGTTGATTCCCTGGATGATGATACCTACACGTGTTGCACATAGGCTGAGGACCAGCATAAGCCCTAGCCCCAGGCACTTGCGCCACAGGTGCAGTCGTAGGTACAGGTTGTCTTTAGGGTTGTTTGGGTGCAGCCACGGCATAGTTGCGTGCCGGTGTGAACTTGCGCTTTTTGTTGTTGTTGTTGTTGTAAGACGGTTCAGCTTTGGTCTCCTTAACAGTCTCGGTAGCCGTCTTCTCTACCTTCTTTGCACACTTCACAGACATGGTGCCCGCTCGTATATGGTTCTCGGTGAGTTGAGCGGTGATAGTAATGGCTTCTTCCAAGGTTGTGGGTTGGCTACCCACCACAGCATCTTGAATTTGGGGTGGTACACCCTTAATGAACTTCTCGATGTTGCGGGGGACAGTGTCGACCATGTGAGGCAGTAATATACTCAACTCATGATGCCTAGTTGAGTAGGCCAAATGATCACCATCGTTTTGTTTCAAGTTCCAAAATTCCTCCTCCAACTTTTGCAGTTCGCTTCTCAGGCAGAACTTCGCGATGGCAAGGTTCTTAAACTCTTCCCAAGTAAGTACTAACATAGCTTCAGGACCACGGTTTCTCTTCTCGCTATTCCACCAGGTAAGTGCCCTTTGTTGGAGCATACTAGTGGCATAACGAACCTTGAGTGTCTCGGGACACTCACAATTAACAAAGGTATTCTCCATGCTCTCGAACCACTCAAGAAGACCAGTGGCTCCTTCCTTGCCACTAAAACTAGTGGGCTTGCAAGAGCTAAAGTGCTTGAAAGTGCAAGTTTGGTTGTTCCCGTGTTGATTGTTCCCATTTTGTTTGTTGCTATTCTCTCCATGACAATTTCCATTGTTGCTAGCATTGGTCATTAAGGTGCTATTAAGTTCAGCAACCATGGTCGGGATGACAACAGCCATTTGTCGAGCAATCATGGCGGCTAGCTTACGATCGGAACTTCCACGCTTTCCATGATATGAGAATAGGAATAACAAGGATTATAGTTCAACAAGGATAAGGCAAAAGTTGCAAGGCATGTGGAGTGGTTCTATTTGGTAACGCATTACCATTTGGAAACGTTGACACGTCAAGGTATGTTGACCCACTAGCCTTAGAAATTTGTGTATGTTGACCATAGTTTATCACTCATCCCAAAAATCCCCAGGTAAGCATAACTAGTCCCGTAGGATTTATGTGATATGCTTGCCTTAGCCCGAGGGCCTTTTGCCAGGAAATCCAGAATATAGGTGTCTATGTGTCACACAAGTTTCTTAGGTTCATGAAATCAAAACCATGATGAGATTTACATAGATTAGACATAAGTCTAAAGATTCAAATCATAAGCATAAGCATAAGTTTCCACGTGTTGACGAGAATAAGATTAAGAAGTTTCATTCGTCGGGGAGAGTCAAAGAGTCAAAGTTAAGTTTAGGGAGACAAGTAACAAAGTTTAAACAATTACAAGGCAAACCTATGCTAAGGCATCAAGTTGCACATAAGTAAGGTATAGCATTATGTAGCATGTAAACATTATATATAATTCCAAGAATATAAATATTATTCTATGGGGTTCATGCATAAGCTATAGTCTAGGTCACTATTTCTAATAACCTAAATCCCTATAGTTATGGGCTCTGATACCAATTTGTCACACCCCAACCTTGACGGCGGAAACGTCAAGATGTGCGGGTTAAGATTGTTCACAACCACATAACGCTATAATTTAGATGAACATATAAAATTATAAGATTCAAAAAGGGAATACAAACATAAGTATCAAACGTGAAATAAGTTTAAACATATCACAAAACATGACATAACAATTTAATTATTAAACTAGGTCCAAGTCCTAGTTTTATTTCCAAGCTTCAAAAGTCCACTTTAAACTTGGGGATTTCCTGAAACATGATAAAAATAAAAGGTCAACTATAAATAGTTGGTGAGTTTCTAAGGTTTTTATACATAATATGATAAAGTTACAAGTAGCAATTCATGTCATAATAGGTCATAAGCAAGTAAGGTTATAGAACACATATCGTCACAACCAAACCTCGACTTGATTACAAGTATAAAAGATTGGCTAAGTGTATTTGGTTCCCATGATGAACAAGCATACGTCATCAGGAGTCGGCAATACATCGACTTTAGCACCAAATAGGCTTGTCAGGCCCAATGATCAAAGACGTCGCCAGGCTAGCAATAGTTAATGATTGTAAACAAAAATATGTATCTCATATAAACACTTACAACACATAAATAACCATGACAAAAGTATGAATTGCAAGTGCTTTACAAGTCTAAACGTTTACAAGTACATTATGTATAAGTAATCATGTTTCACCCCAAATTAGTGTGAAAAGATAAAAAGGGGGCAAGGAAAACTCACTTGTCAAATAAGTATATAATGAAGATCAATAAGAATAAAATATGTCGTTCCAAGATAAAATGTCACAAGGCACCTAAATATATAAATATTACATGATTTAGGTTAATATAAGATTAACGAGTTAACATGAACTAGGGTATTAGAATTTGGGGGCTTTTATAAAATTACTGAACTCTTATAAAAGTACCATTTATGAAATTTTAAAGGAACTAAATCCTTGTAAATAACTTATGAAATATATTTAAATTCTATAATTATCATAATTAATTCCTATTCAAAGATAACATAGTGTCCAATAACAATTTAATAATTTAAATTATTATATATAAATCAACTTTTATAAAAATTATTCAGTTATAACATTTGTAAATAAAATGTTAAAATGATGTACAAGAATTAATTTACTAATAAATATTTAGATGATTATAAAAATATTTGAAGTTTGTAAAAAAAATTGTTTTATATTTATTGAAATTTTTTTATAATTAAAATAAGGCTGAAAAAGCCTAAAAAATTACATGAGGGTGCCCGGGTTCGAACCTGGGACCTCATGTTCAAGTTGCAGAGTCTTAACCAGTAAACCAAGGCTCTCGGCCACGATAGAATACAGGTTTTAATCCTTAAATACCAAGTTAACAAAAACCCCCAAAACACATATGAACCCTAGAATCGTTTGATTCCAAATCGATCCCCAATTCGATTATGAACATGAAATTAACCTTGGGGCTTTTAATCCCCAAGTGAAACCGATCAGATCTATGTATTTGATTACCCGATTTGATGTAGAAGATGATAAGAACAAAAGATGAACAGTACGAATAACGGGCCGCGAATGTCAGGTGTCCAATCGGTGATCAAACGTTGATGATAATCGAACTAAACTTGTGAATAGCTTCGTTTGATGAGTTAAACTTGAAACCCCTTATCAATTCGAGTTCAAAATGTCGAATGGGTGGTGAACAACTCGGCTACAGGTTGGATGAAGATGAAATCGAACAGAGTGTTTGTGTGGGTTTCAGGTGGAATTGAGAGTGTAGATAGCTCAGGGATTGTTAAACGTTCATTATGATTGATTAATTGAGTTATTATTGATTCCTTATAGTTCAATGGTTCGAGATTAATGGCTTTCGGTTACCGAACTCATAAGCTCCCATCGCCGACTTAACACTCAAATAATGTGCATTTCGAGTTCGGAACGGTTACAAGAATGATTTGCGAACGGTTTCGGATCAAGAAACGGTCAATTTTGGTGGTTTTGGTGCCTCGCCGGACTTGGCCGGAGTCCGGCCGGCGAGGTTGCCGGAAAAATGGGGTAATGGGGGCGGGTGGTTTGGGTTTAATTGAATTTACACAATTGGTCCCTGCAGTTTTGTTTTTATTAATTATGCTCAAAACTTGCATTTAAAGTTTTAAAAATAACAATTTAACCCCCTAGCTTAGTTGTTTTAAGTTTTAGACATTGTTAAGTTTAATAACTATACAATTTTTTTATTATTATTATTAACATTATTATTGTTATTATTATTCTATATTATTACAAATATTATTATTATTATTATTATTATATTATTATTATTATTGTTACTTTTATTAATATTAACATTATTATTATTTTTTATTTAATATTTTTTATTTTTAACTTAATGACAATATGAATAAGCACAAACAACACATGAGTTTCAAAATTGACAATAATAACCCTTGTAAGAGTAACGAAGTTAACTTTTAGTTAACAAAAATACGAGATGTTACACATGAGGCTATATCTAAGCTTTTTACATGTTTTCATACGTTAAAATATGACCTTTATGCGATTCTTTGCAACTTTTCAAAACCAAAACCCTAGAATCTGGGTTTGATCTACAAAGGGTTTAGAGACCGATTCTTACCATGATTTGTTGCTCCATTCTTATGGTTTGATGCTCAATCATTCAGATCTTCAATCGCTTAACCTTTGAAGCTTCCAATCTTGAGTTTTCTTCACTTTCTCTCTCTACTTTCTCTCTCTACGAATTTTGGTGGCTAGGGTTCAAGTGTGGAAGATGGTGGCTGATTAGGTGGGTTTGAAGGCTGATTATTGGCCTTAATCACTTAGGCTCTTGCCTATAAGCCTAATTAGCCTATAACCCATTTTCTTCCTTTATTAAATACCCACTAATTAAGCCCATTATCCTCGATGACTCTTTTTGACTTTTCGGGGTGTTACATGACCATTGTTTGGGAAGAGAGGACATGAACTTCCTCACAATGTCCCTATTCTCAAGAGTTACACCAACATCCATTCGAGTATCCATAATCTTAACATAGCTGAAGTATTATTGAGTCATGGTTTTACCTATCTTGCAGGTGAAATTCTCAAAATTCTTAAACTACTACTTCAAGAGGTCTTTCTTGTTCTCTTTAGCATCACTAGACCCCTTATACATTACCTTCAATTCATCCTATGGGTTTTTAGTAGTTTTTCACTTCTTGAAGCCTTTGTAGATAGAGTGGGTAAGAGCAGTTTGGAAGGTGGTTATGGATTTCTAATCAACATCTATCTTCTTTCAGTCTTCTTCAAAGTAGTCAACCACTTCCTTTGGTATCATGCCACCTCCAATAGCAGTTGAAGAGGTGCATGGGACAAGGGTCCACAGTTCTCCACATCCTCTTGATGAAACCTTCCATTCTTTGGCACCAAGTATCAAAGTCATCAGAACTGATCAATGGAGACTTTTTCATATGACCGATTTCCATATCAGTCTTAGTGAGAGCTACCATTTTAGATGTTAAATGATTTGTAAAACTAAGAGGATTTAAGATAGTGCGATCTTATAATCAAGAGCCTAAAACGATCTGATACCAATTGAAAGGGATGGTCAATACAATCAGTCTCATAATTAGGAGAGTGTTAGAACACATAGCAGATCAAATAGGGAACCAACTTTATTGAAAGACACTAAGAACACAAATAATAAGACAAAACAAAGAACAAGAACAAGATAAGTATAGTTTTCAAGAATGTTGCATATTGCTCTTAAGTTATATTACTACAGGACTGGTGAAGGGTATGCACTTACATCACAGTAACACAGTGAAGAGAGTTGCTAAGAACACTTAACAGTTAAAACAGGGAACTAGTTAACCTTTGTAATGATACTAAGAACACAAGTAAATATGAGACAGAACAAGATAGCAAAACACACAAGGAGTTAGTTTTCAAGATTACAGTATATTGCTTTCTAAAGTTTTATTACAAATGTTACAAAGCATATCAGAAAGTTACAAGTACTTGAGATACATATACTACATCCTACAGCCAGCCATACTTTGAAGGCCAGCTGGATACAATTGACTAGACAACAAACAAAATCAATTATAGAGCAAAAGGCAGATTGCCTTTTGACTAGTGTCAATGACATACCATAGCTCACACCCTAATATATTACAAAAAGATAAAGTAAATAAAGTAGAAAGTTATAGACTCAAGACCTTAATGTACAATTACCAAAAGCATGGACCTTTTCACCAACTTATGAAAGTTGGTGACTTTACAGAGTTGCAGCGAAAAGGGGTCCAGCTTTATGAAAAGTACACCAGATAAAGCATGTGTTCAAAAGTCTTCGAAAGAAATTTGTCTTCAAGTATTGGCTTCGGAAGACTTTGCCTTTGAAGTTTCGGAAGACTTCAACTTTGGCTTTGGAAGATATTGGTCTTGGCTTCGGAAGATTTCACACTTAATGTATTTTCTGGTGCAAGTGTGAAACTTCTGAAGCATTCTACTTTAGTACACTTGTGCATGCATGCAGGAGAGACTTTGGGTGTTTGGGTTGCATTAGCCTTTACATTTAATCCTTACAATTACAAGTTTTACAGAGCATGATATAAATACAAGAACCTGAGATACTTTATACTACATCCTATAGCCAACTATCTTGAAAGCCAGCTAGAAACACTAATGTAGACAACAAAATCAATGTACAGTCAAATGGCAGAGTGCCTTTTAACTTATGACTATGATATATCATAGCTCACATCTTAATTTATTACACAAAGGATAAAAGTATAAAGTAGAAGGTTACAAACTCCAAACCATTATCTACAGTTTACAAAAGCATGAAACATTTTACCAACTTGTATAAGTTGGTGAGTTTTCAAAGTGGCAGCCGAAAGTTGGTTAGCTTCATGCAAAAGTTTATCAGAGAAAGCATATCTTCTGTGTCTTTGGAAGAAATCTGTATTCAATCTCTTGGCTTTAGAAGACTTTGTACTTGAAGCTTCAAAAGACTTCATCTTTGGATTCAAAAGATTTGGCCTTTGACTATTGAAAATTTTACACTTCGAATATTTTTCTGTGAAGTGTGTAAAACTTCCCGAAGTAACTTCTACTCTCCTGGAAGCTCTTTGGTTGCTTTGGTTGCATCAACCTTTCAAGTATAACCTTACACTATGAAATGAAGAGGTACTATGAAAGTCTAAAGGATCCTGACCAAATGATGAAGAAAGAAATGGTCTTGATCCTAATGAGGATTGTTGATATATGAGTAATCTCCTCTGTTTTGGTAGTATCAGCTTGGGGGAGTTTGTAAGGTTTACGTCTAAAGGCTGATGCAACCAAAGCAACCAAAGATCTCTCAGCATGCATGCATGAAGTGCAAAGTAAAGTTACTTCGGAAGTTTTACACAACTCAGAGAAAATATACTAAGTGTAAAATATTCCAAAGCCAAATACCAAATCTTCCAAAGCCAAAGATGAAGTCTTCCAAAGCTTCAGAGACAAAGTCTTCCAAAGCCAAATACTTATTTCTTCCAAAGACAGAGAAGACATGCTTTCTCTGGTCACCTTTTGACAAAAAGCTGAACAACTTTCTACCGCCACTCTGAAAACTCACCAACTTAGATAACTTGGTGAAAAAGTTCATGCTTTGGTCAACTATAGATTATGGTCATTGGTCTTTCACTTTCTACTTTGTACCTTTTATCATTTTTGTTATATATTAGGATGTAAGTTATGGCATGTCATAACCACAAGTCAAAAGGTAATCTGCCTTTTGATTGTATATTGATCTTGTTATCTAGATTTGTGTTTCTAGCTGGCTTTCAAACTATAGTTGGTTATAGGATGTAGTATAAAGTATCAGGTTCTTGTATTTATCTTTATGCTTTGTAACAATAGTAACAGAACTTGAGAGCAATATACAATATTTTTTAAAACCATACTTATCTTGTCCTCATTCTTTGTTCTGTCTCATACTTACTTGTGTTCTTAGCATCTTTAACTTAACATTAGTTCTCTATTTGATCCCTTAAATATTCTAACTTTCTCTTCATTGTGAAACTGATTGTATTGACCACTCTCAAATAGTCATGCAATAATATTTTGTTATTAAATATATGTAATGTCATATTTGCTCATGGTCATTTACATACTGATATTTCATATACGTGATGAACAGTTATATTTGTATATTGTAAACACAAATCTAACTATTTAAACATAAATGCATTTAACAACATTCAATTTGTTTAACTATAAAATATATGAAAATCATTAACATATATTAATTAAAGCACTTTCTATATAATAAAATCATTTTATAAATCAAATAAAAATAATTACATATATGCCAGATATAATCACATATATATAAATATAAACATCTATATAATATCATTTTACATGTACGTAATCTTATGTTATGATATATATGTAATATCATATCACGTACAAGCAATATCTTAAAACACATATGCATATTTAGTAATCATCGTATACAATAACAGTTTGGAATTATCAATATCAACTAGAAATGCAAAAGACAAAACATTATATTTCATTAAATAAGTGAACAATGAAAGAATTGTTACATTACATATGATGATATGAACAATTATATATAACATGTATGTTTTTACTACATAAGAATTGCTTCATTACATATATCACAGGTCAAAGAACTATTGATTTAGTCGAAAAGCATGTTTTTTCTGTCCCCCTTTGTCGAATTGAGTTGCATCTTATTACTTGTGTTCCTTACCAATGTGCATGCCTATATTCTTTTCACAAGAATTATAGTTTTAAATCTATGATTTAATTAGATGATGTACATAATTCTTAAATTTTTTCAAAGCATTAATAGAACAAAATAACTCATAATCACATGATTTATTCTAAAATTTAATATAACTCATATTTTTTTACTAGGTATTATTACATTGATATAATATTGTATTACACATATGTAACATCATATATTATATGTGTAATATATATTGTAACATACATGTTATATGTTTTTTTCTTAGTTAAACATAAAACAATTAATACATAAGTAACCATAATTATATCAATCCCTTAATAATCGGAATTTAGGACATGAGATTCCTAAATAAACTGACAAAAAAGTCAAATTCTTACATTAATACATTACAGTAAAAAAAAAACAAAAATGACATCAGTAAAAATCTTAACAAAAAAGTGAAAATGTTTTTGTAAACAAATTCATAATACAATCATAAATTGGATCTAGATCTGAATAAACTTATACAATACATGACAGTTAAATATGAATAGAAACTATAAAAACAAAATGCCTCCACTAATTAGAAGAAAAGATGCATTTTGATTTTATGTTTATTTGATATTTTACAAAATCACTTACTGAGAATAAAAAAAGGAAAAGTTGGTTTGAGGACCATTTGGTCAAAGGAAAGAGGATCCCGAAATAAATGATAGTTTGTTAAAATAAAATGTCACATAAACATTAGATAACTAATAAAATTAAAATAAAATTTATTAATTAACACTACTTTACATTATTAATTTGAAACACTAGATAACTAGACAAAGAACATCAAAGAATCATTTATTGTTGCAGTTTTGCTTATCACTAATTGAAAAAATATGGCATATGACATTTACTACAATAGTTAAGATATATAACCTCAATACTATTAATTATATCGATCGTACAATTGTTTGTAAATCATATAATAATAACAAAGAATCAAAATGTCATATTCAGATTATACTCACATTGTAAAAAGTTATTTAACATTTTAAAAAATATAAGTAAGTTTTCCTAAAAAAACTTTTTGTAAAGATAATGAAAATTTCTTACATATGTTTAACTACTCATTATATACATGTAATTACAGACATTTAAAAAACTATAACGAAATTAAGAAAAAAATACAATCTATTTGTTAAGGTATATTTTGTTAAAAATGATATTTAATAAAAAATTATGAATATTTTAAAAAAATTAAAGAAATCTTATGTTTGAAAATGAGTGGATGAAATATAAAATTTAATAATATTGGTAGATGGTTAAATGATGAAGACACTCTTTTCTTAAAATCAAATGTAGTTGACACTTGGAATGATTCTATATATTTAAATTTTAATCAAAGGCTATGAGGAGTTTATGAGTTAATAGTATAAGACGAGTTAGCAATTTATTTATATCCATATTTATACTATATTAATAAGCAGCATCAAAAAGTTAATTTTAAGACTTGTTAAGCACACAATACCACTCTTAAAGCATAATAAACACACAATCCATGTTCAGACAAAAAGCTTGAAATCCACCCACACCCAAAGAAGCAGCATCTTTCAAATCCATTTTCAAAATTCAAACGAAACAAGCAGAGCATCGTTCTCCTCTATCGGTGGATTTTGGTGGTTCGGTCGGAGTGTCAACGGCCACAGTACGACGGCGGTTAGGGCTGAAGAGCTGAAGTTCCTATTAGTTGTAGCCACTGTCTCCTGCTAGAAGCTCCCTTGGCCATGTTACTAATGTTCGAGAGCAAGTAATCGATGCCTTCGATAAGGTATTACCTATTTCTATTCAGGGTGCATCGACTTCTCTAATGTAGTATGATGCTCGAAGTACCTCTGTGATGTAGATGAAATCAAAGTCATTTAATATGAATTCTTCATGTTCGGTTGATTTCGTAGATGAGCTATTGATTTGTGAATTTTTGGACCTCGCTTGTTTTCCTTCGATTTCATCTTTGTGATTTATCTGAGTTGTTGTTCTTCGCAGACACGCATTACTTTTTCTTAGAATTTTAATTTGGTCTTTTAATTTGGTCCTGAACGATGATGTTCCCAGAGAAGAAAGTTCATTTAGGGTTTATGGATGTTTTAAATGGATTCTTTTATTATATATTTGTTGTTGGTGAATAAACAATACTCTCAATTTGAACTCTTATCACATATTAACATCTAAATTTTCTACAACTAATTTTCAGGTTTGTCTTCCTACTGCTTTTCACCTAATTGGCATGTTGCTTTAAGGTGGGGATTGATTTAATTGGTATATTCACACATTCATAGTTTTCTTATAGTGTGTAGCTATTCGGGGCTTCTTTGACCTTGAGGTATCACATGTTTGATAACTGGCTCTTAAGCTCTATACAATGCAACTCAAGCGCCTATGACTCATGATTTGGTGTAAAGTTGACAGGATGATTTCAATTATTTGTTTCATTTTTCCTTGTTCTTGCTATATATAAGTAGCACAAAGTATATATATTTTATCTCCATTTATTACATAGGTTTAGCCTTGAGGCTGTCCATTTAGTATCATCGTCATATTATGCATATTCATATGCTTAATTACCTTTTGTGTGCTTTTGTGTGTTTCCAACTGCTTTGATAAAAGGGTGCTAATACCAATCTCTTATGTAGGTTTAAAGTCAAATTACCGTAGGTACTATATAGGATATAATCCTTCCTATCTCTATGTATGTTGTCGTGACTATATACAGATCCACATTGGATGATTTTAAACCTGTCTGACCCTTTTGATCTTTTTTGAGCGGTTGATGAAATCAAACATAAATCCCTAATTTATTTGTGTAGGCAAAAGAAGCTCAACGGGAAAAAAAGATGCTGATAGTTTTGCAATTCTATTATGGGAGCTCATACGGAACAAGTTACCATTCATGGCACGTCAAATCTACAGGCTGCATGTGCAACCCCTTCCAAGGTATTTATCCTCTTGCAAATGGGTAGTGATCAAACATGTATAGTAATGGGTCAAAAAAGGTTGGGTCACATTGGGTCGACTCAACATTTGAGTATACTCAATGCTTTAATCACTTTAGTCTGGTTCATTTTAAGTTAAAATTTCTTAATTTAACCATTTGACCCGTTTGACAATATAATGTACTCCATGTACCCATTTAACACAACATAGCAGAAAATGTCTCTCTTTATCTTCTCTTCACTTTTTTTGAAAACTTTATATATGTTCCCTTAAAAAAAGTGATTTTTGTCCATTGAATAGGTGGCTGACCACGTTATAAGAACATTGCAGCGCGAGAATTACGTAAAATCCTTTTTATCCCAAAACTAAATTAATAGTTGACATTTAGTTATTATGATTTTTTTTTTATAAATTTGAGATCTTTTGCAGGCTTCTACTTATGCAGGTTTTGGCCTTCAATTTAAGTAGTTTTAGAGATTTAATTTGTATAGTGGTTTTAGTTTTGGATGTTACTACAGTTTGCTACAAGCCCACTATTATTTATTTTTAGATTTTAAGTTGCTCTTACCTGTTTCAAATATATAGTTATATCTTTTTTTTCTTACACTCGGGCATGGATCGAAATTCGTGAAGCATAATGTGCTTACCATTTGAAAATATAATGCCTCTGTTGTGAAGCATGATGCTAAATGGTCTGGTATCTCAATCCAAAAGTTGTTTTCACTTGTACGCCTAGAATCCTTTGATAAATTAACAGAAAGGAGTACAATGTTGTAAATTGTCACCATCGTGTGGGTTTTAAGTAAACGATTGGCCAAATCGATGCTAGGAAAAAAAAACTAACATAAGTACTAGACAGTATATTATGAGAGTATTGATAAATTAACAGGTAACAACCAAACTGGTTGGATTGCCGATGCTACAGATAAGAAAACTAGCAAAAGTATCATATCACGAGAAGATTGATAAATTAACATAAAACAAGTACAATGTATATTGTGTTTGTCCGTTCCCTTGTGTGGGTTTCAAGCAAAAGATAGACCAAATCGATGCTACAAAAAAGAAAACTAACAAAAATACTATTCAATGTATTAGGAGAATATTGATAAACTAACACTTCGAGTATCGTGATGTGAAATATCGTCACCGTTTGCAGGATCGGGTTTGTCACATAAACACTTGGATTTCTCTCAAACTCACTTATACCGACACTTAATTCAGATGAAGTAAAGTCTTTCACAAGAGTTGATGATAATATAATAAGTAGTGAACATACAGAAGTAAATTTTCAAGGCACTTGTATATATTATTTCTCAACTCAAGATATTACAAGACTCTTACAAGCATGATATATGAGTTACAATGAGAGACTATATATACTAGATCCTACAGCCGGATATACTTTGATATCAGCTGGAAACCTAAGACTAAAGCATATACTACAATGCTAAAGTTAAGGTATCTTAAATAAAGTATTATCTAAGATATGGTAGTCATGACATGTTCATGACTTATCTTTTGTCACCAACTAAAGATGGCAACTGTATTAACATAAAAAGGTAAACAGTGGATTAAAGTATGGTCAACTACATGGCTTTTGAGAAAACGCTATGCTGAATCTTAGAGATTTGTAGCGGAGTGTCAAGAAGGCCATACTTATGTCCACTGGATAATAGCAGTGTTTTCCGAAGGTAAGTTGGCTTCGGAAGAACAAGTTCTTTCGAACCCACTTATACTTCGGAAGAGGCTTCTATACTTCCGAGGCTTGAGGACTTCTGTACTTCGGAAGTTGACTTCAGATCTTTCTTTCTAAGTCTTGAACTTCGGAAGTAGGTTCTTTGTCTTCGGAAGTTGGAACTTTTCCTTCAGAAGTAAGCTTTACACTTTGTCTTTGGAAGAGCTCCTTTTTCCTTCGGAAGTTCCACAATTTGCTTCGGAAGTCCTTTATTTGTTGTACCAAAACCTTCTAAGTGACTTGGTTTTGGTTGCACCAGCCTTTCTAGATCCAACAAACTCCCCCTAGGCTGATACTACCAAAACCTCACTTATTCCTGCTTCTCAAAGCTTTCAACACTAGGGACAAAAGATATTTGTCTGTCTTTTTGTTCTTCCCGGAAGTGGTGCTGATAAGCCTGTACAAGTCATTGGTGGATAGGAGATCTAGTCTATCACTCTGAATGATATGTACCCTTTGTTGTGCCCCCCTGAAAAGAGTTAGTTGACGGGAGTTATAGTCATACTCCTATCTAACTATGGATTCTAGTTCAGGGCCTTCAACCATTTGTAAAAATGCTTTGCCTTGGGTTGCTGATCCCTTCCTTTCCTCCTCCTCTCTCAGTTTCAACTCTGCTTCAACCTTGCTTCTAGCAGTTAGCTTGGCCATATGAAGGCTGCCTAGATGATTTCTAATATGGGCAGCTACATCAGAGTTTGAAGGGTTGGAGAATGTCTTCTCTGCTAACTCAGCAATATCAAATCTGCTTAAGTGTAGCAGAGATGAGGCACTCAGCCTGTTGAGCTCTCCATTCTCTCTTTCAACAACAAAGTTGTGAGAAGAGTTTTCGAACCTCCACTGGATGATCTTCTTTCTAGGTGCAAGAGGTTGTCTTGGCACCCTATCGTTTTTCTTGGTATCCAGTAGAGTCACGAGCCTTCTCCTTAACTTCTTTTCTTCCACATTCAAAGTGTCTGAATTGAGGCCAAGGAGATTTGCAGCTTGGTCTAATGTTCCTCTGGGCAGATCAAGAAATTGATCTCTAGTGAGGGAACTTGAGATCCGTCAACATAGGTCAATTTGACAGAATCCTCCACACAGGAGATATCGCTCAGGGTTGTGCATTTTATGAGCTTTGTATTGACTGCTTTGAATTCTTCTAAGGAGAGATGTTTAGAAGGTTGAGGGGATGGTTTAATGGGTTGATGGGTAGGTTGAGGTGTTTGGGTTCTGGCTAGAGTTTTGGGTTGGAGGATGGGAAGTTTAGGTGGTTGAGATGAAGGAGTTGGTAGGAGTGATGGTGTAGGTTCAGGGTGTATGGTTCAGTGGTTGGTTTGGTTTTGATGGGGAGTGAGAAGGGTATGGTTTCAGGTTATGGTTGGGTTTGGAGTTTGGGTTGAGTGGTTGCTTTGAAGGTCATCCCCTGTCCCCTTCTGTACATCTCCTTCCTCTTCCCCGTGCAATATCAGCTTTAATGTCACTGACATGTCGCTGGAGAGTCTTTTCTGACATAGGACCCACCTGCCTGCCGGAGAAGCCATGAGCTCTGAGATAGCTCTTCATCCAGGCCTTCTCACCTATTTTCTTAGCAGCGATCAGTCCTGCTTCCTCTTCCTTCTTCTTCTTCTACAATAGCTTTTCCCTTTCAGCTCTCTTTCTCTCTTTCTCCATTTGATCTTGTTCTTTGTTGAAGAGCCATAAGATTGTATCATTGTTATGTGGAGATAATTCTTCTTGAGAGAAACCTCTGGAGGTTAGGAAAGTTATCCTTCCCTCCTGAGCTGTAAACCAGCTTCTTTTTTCTTCCCCTCCCTTTCTTCTTCCAAGGCCAGCCTTGCAGCTTCTTCTTTTTGTTGTTTTGGAAGCAAGGTTGCCTTTTCCAACTCTATTAACTTCTCTAATGGTAGCAGGAGTACATCTTCAGTTGCAACTTCTAGACTAACAAGTTTATCGATAATCTCTACCCTTTTTTGGTTGTTGACCTCCTCCTAGTTGGCTGCAGCTGCTTTGGTACTTGCAGCTAACAGTTTTTCAGTTGTCAGCCCACCTTTTCTTTTGAGTTTCTTCAACCTTTCTTCCTCCTAAAGCTCTTCCGAAGTCATCTTCCTCTCTCCTTTGATGTTTTCAGAAGTACTAGACTTTGGGGGTTTTTGGATAGAAGATTCAGGTTGAGTAGTAGAGATGGGAGCTGGAGTTAATGCTGATGTTGGAGCTAAAGGTTGAGTGAGAAAATCCTCTCTATTAACCTCAGATGTGAGTTCTAGGATTGCATCTGTGACTATTAGATCACCGGATAATGAGAATAGTCCTTCCGCAACAGCAATCTCAGCTTCGGAAGTTTGAACTTGTTCTTTCGAGGCTTTGAATTGTGCTTCGGAAGTCTGTGAAAATGCACTATCTGTCCCAACAGTTTCAGTTGCTGGGCCATCAGTCCTTGTTTCCCCTTCGAAGTTAATCTTAGGTTCCACTTAGACCTTAGGTTGACCAACTTCCTCAATAGTGGTAGAAGGTGCATTCAACCTCCGAAGCTCTTGAGCTCCGAAGTAGATCGCAGACATATTAGGGCTTGGCTGTTCTATAAGAGATTCCAACAGGAACTTGTTAAAGAACCTATTGAATAACAACCGGAGGAGGCTCAGGAAGATTGAAGCTTGTTACACAAGATATTTTGATCTCAAGGAAGTAAGAGCTTGACTTTGGGTTTCCTCTTGTCTTTGACTTTGTCTTTGAACACTCTCCCCCTTTTTGGTAGCATCATCCTGAGAGCTTGATGAGCTAGAGGAAGAGGTCAAGGAGACCTGAATTGGTACATGCCTAACAGACCTCTCAATCTGTTTCGCAGCTAGTTTGGCCTTGAGAGTTTCAATCTCAAGTTGTTGAGTGGCAGACCTATCCTCTAAAGTCTTAACCTTGGATTCAAGATTTGAGACTTTAGAAAGTAGGTCTTGGATGGTAAGTTGCATTTTTGCCTCATCTTCTTGTGAAGAATCATGGGGAGATGAGGTAACATACCTTGTATGTTCATCCTCACCAACAAATATGGTTTCTGGGCACTGTAAAGCCCCGTTCCCGGGACGCTTACAGCTGGTCACTCATTGCACTTAAAACATTATAAAATGTACATTAATTTTGCAGCGGAATTTAAAACTTTTATTTATAATTAAAAACATGTCAATTACAACATCTGTTTTCATCTCAAAATACAAGACATGTCAAAATACGGAAGCCAGCCTCAAAACGCTCCCAGTAGCTTATGCATCCATGCCTGCAACTCCTCAGCATCAACATATACCTGCCAACTATCATGCATACAAAAGTCAGCGACGCTAAGTGAGTTCTAGTTTTATAATAAAACATACTTTTCTGTGTTAAAACCGTTCTTTACTTTTCTTTCAAAGCAACTATACTTTACAATCGCTCGTGATCATGCATCATACGTATATATAGATAATATCATTATTATCTTCGTCATTACGTTCATTAGCTTTGTTCATTCAACGTATTACATTATCGTTCATTTCTCTTTCTAGATCCGGTCAGACTTTACCCTCTTCGTGGCACTCAGCCACGATTACTGAGGTCAAATGACAAGGATGTTGTTCAGTACTTTATTACGATACTTCATTTACGTTCATTCATACGTTCGTTCCTTCATACATGATCTTTCGTTCATTACTCTTTATCACTCGAATCTTGTCTCTTGCAATATCCCCGACTCATGCTCGAAAGTTGATGCTGTGCCGGGGCCTGCTCACAAACCCCCGACTCATGTCCGAAGACTGACACAGCACCGGGATATGCGACAAAGATACCATACGAGTCAATCGCAGAGATTGAACTCCATCCGAGTCTGTTGCCCACAAAGTCGCTCATCTCATTATCTCGTCTCATGGTCAAAGACCTCTGTCGAGTCTGTTGCAACACAGAGTCGCTCACCTCATATCTCGTCTCATGGTCAAAGACTTCTGTCGAGTCTGTTGCAACACAGAGTCGCTCACCTCATATCTATGCTTGGCCTTATGCCACACCCCCGAAGTTATACATAACTCGGGTAACAACACCCCTACCGAAGTGGGTAACAACTCTGAAGGTCAGTCACAAAGACTGGAACCCTTACGTGCACACTTTAGGATTTGCTGAACCTCACGTGTTAGAGCTTAAGGCATTTAGAGCCGTGCACCTTTGTACATATTGCTTTCAAGCCTTCTATACTTCTTTTTTTATTTATTTATTCATGCATGCATTCATTACGTTCCTCTTTTTATTTTCTTCCACTTTACGTTACATAATACTTTCATTACATTTATTAACGTTCAACGCAAATCCAAGGGAAGACATACATACATAATAAGGAACATACACATAATCATAAACATACACCATCACCAATACAAGCACATCATACATGCATAACACACATCAAACATAAGCCATATCATCATAACCAGGCTTATCTCCCCATTATACCCCTTAAAAACCACTTAGAAAACCTCAAGTCCAAAGTGGGCGCATGGGTCCTTCCAGGCGCATGAGCATAAAAGTTCTAAGTATAAAACAATCTGGGCGCATGGGCACTATTTGGGCGTTTCTGGCCTGTTCAGGCGCATCACCAATCACTTAGCCGTTTCAAGCACTTGGGCGCATGGGCACTGTTTAGGCGCATGGCCACTGTCATGAGCATAAAAATTCTAAGTATAAAACAATCTGGGCGCATGGGCACTATTTGGGCGTTTCTGGCCTGTTCAGGCGCATCACCAATCACTTAGCCGTTTCAAGCACTTGGGCGCATGGGCACTGTTTAGGCGCATGGCCACTGTTTAGGCGCATGGCCAATACTTAGCCGTTTCTTTCACTGGGACGCATGTGCACTGTTTAGGCGCATGGTCCATACTTAGCCGTTCCATCACTTGGGCGCATGGGCACTATTTAGGCGCATGGCCAACACTTGGGCGTATGGCCAATACTTAGACGCATGGGCCAACATGTTGGGCGCATGGGCCACTATTCCATGACCCACTCTTGGGCGCATGGCCAACACTTAGGCGTCTGTCTCTCATGCTGGACGCATGGACAACTGTTTGGGCGCATGAACCACTGTTCATATTCATCAAAACATTCTGAAATCTTTTCAATGCTACCAATTTCATCCGATTCTCATTCTAAGCATACCCAAACACAAATCTCACATACTAGGGCCATCTAAGCATGCTATACATCATCTCTAACCCATAATGAACACTATAACATGCATACATACATACAACATTCGAACATAAAGCTGTAAACCCACGGTTTCTTTAAAAGATGCTTACATCGTATGCATAATAGCCCCAAATCAGTTGAAAATCATAAAAGAGGGGGTTCTAGAAACTCACCTTGAGCAGCTTTTGAGCAACACTCTTCCAGTTCAAGACCCACTTCGATTCAGCTCTTTGAATCCCGAAAGTAAACTTTAAACAACCGGAATTTCGGTCAAGAACTCAATACTCAACTAAAACCAAGCTCAAACAAGAGAAGACTTACCTTTTTCAGCTTCTTCTTCCTCTTTTTCTCTCTAGAACCGGGCTCTTTCTCTCTTCTTCTTCCTCCGAGATCAAAACAGCTTTCTGCTTGATATGGGCGACCATGCCCTTTAATATTTTAAAATAATAAGATTTGTACTTTGTACACTTTTTCCCCTTCCACTTGTGAAAAGTTTCTATTCTTTCTATTTACTTTTCTTTTCCTTCCGTTTAAGTAGAAATTTCGGGGTGTTACAGGCACCCTGGTTTCCCTTGCTCAAAGATGTCTCTTTCAGAGTCATCAAAGGGCATGGTTGCCATAGATTCAGTCTCAGTGATGTTACCACTGTCCTGAGGATCCATTGAGAATCCTTTAGTAGTGGCAGCTGAATCTACATGAGTCCCCTCCACATCAGTGGGACTCACCTCAGTAAAGGTTTGCTGATGGGGGCTAGAGATAAGAGGTCTCTCTGGGCTCTGTTGATCCTTGAGAGGGTGTTGTGGATCAACTTCATTGCCCTTAAGAGACATAATCTCTTCATCAGTTCCAATTAAAAGGTCAGTAAAGAATATGGAAGTGAAACCTAATGACCCGAGACTACGATCAATGTCTAAAGGCATGGAGCCTGTGATAGGGTTGTCCCTTTTTGGTTGCTCAGGGGAGTATAGAAACTCACCCTGAGGGCTTTCAGCTTGGGTTGTGGGCTCATGGGTTTGAGACTGAGGAGACTCAAGACCCATATTGAGGTCAATTGTGAAGGATGGTTGAACCTCAAGCTGAGTGGGAGCCCTTTGTTCCACTCTAGCCTTTTTGGGTAGAACATGAGGAGCTTTTTCAATCAGAGAAGATTGAACAAGGGTTTGTTTGGGACGTCTCTGATAAGTAAAGGTAATGGTTGGAGAAGGTAGATTTGGCAAAGTGGGAGTAGTTGCTGGTGTGGGTTCATCACCTGTGGGGTTAACAGGGATGTCACCAGGAGCCGTTGGCTCGATCATACCTGGAAGAAGTGCAGTATCTCTTCCGGTGAAGTTGGTGGACACTCTTTTCAAAGTCTTAAAGATGGTCGGCCTCATTTGAGGAGCAGTCAGAGCAGCTGCACAGACAAGCTTGCTCTGGTCCAGCTCGCAGTTGATTATGTGCTGGAGAAACCTGGGATACATGAAGAATGAGTCCTTTTGAAGATTTCCCATGAGGTTAGTCAACACAAATCTTGAATAATTGAAGCGGAGGCTTTTCACCAACCCATGAACTAGGCACCCAAGTTCATATGGGATTTGATCCCATCCCCCAGATTTATTCGACAAGCAGTGAAGGACCACGTGTAGCAGGAACTTCCATTTGTACGAGAAGTTAAATTTGTAGAAAGTTGATCTACTAACGTCTCCACCATATCCTATTTGGAGATAAGAATCGTCCAAATCTGCTTTGGGGAATTCTGTTGGACCGCCCTCATCATGAAGCTCTAGATGCTCCCTGATGATCTGTTCAGAAATGACCAACTCCTGGCCACAGATGCTCGATCGAATGACACGAACCCCATTTAGGGTTTCAATCTGACCATTTGCCCAAAATTCAGACATATGGTTTGAAATTGTGGGGTTTACAGTCAGAGCGGTGTAGTAAGAAGATTGGGTTAGAAAGGAGATGATATCTGAGAAGTCAGCATCTCTTGAAGAATCAAGAAGTGTGACTTGGTTCTGCTGAGGATTGAAGGCATTTGGAAGATGAATGGGGATGATTTGAGCTGGGTAAAGTTGAGTAGGAGAAATTCTAGGGTAGTAAAATTTGCAAGTAAGAGAGTGAAATTGAATAGTCGAGATTATTTAAAAGATTGTGGAAAGGTGGTAATGGGGGTAAGGATAAGGTGATGTGATGGATTAGTGGATGAAATGACAGTGGCGGTAAGGTTAAAATCAGTTAAATAATCCGACATCATTAACAAAATCTTTGCTTTTTATAGTGTGGGACCCAAGAAATTTACGTTACACAGTGAAATCTCTCTTCCGAGTGTAAAATATTTCCGAAGGTAACTCGTCTTCCGAAGGCAATTCTTACTTCCGAAGCCAAAACTTTGCTTCCGAATGTTAGAGTTGCTTTCGAATAGAGAATTTGTAAGTTTCTGAAGTAGATCTGATATACAATCAGTCGCTTCTTCCGAGGCCAAAAATTCTTCCGAGAAGAAAGTTATCCTTTGAGAAATTTTGCTTCGGAAGATATGAGAATGTCTTCTGAAGGTTAATTTCTCTTCGGAAGGAATTTACACTTAGAAAATTTCAGAGAGAATTTATTGTAACAGGGCTTAAATTGTATTGACACAAGACTTACATATTAAAAAGGTTTTCAAAAGAGATCAAATTAATCAATGTTTATCATCCTAATGGCTGTTATGAGATACTTGAACCTTTGTTCATCAAAAGCTTTGGTAAACAGATCAGCATATTGTTCATTTGAATCAACTTTGATTAACTTGATTAGATTTTTCTCATGAATGTCTCTAATGAAATGATACCTGATGTCAATCTGCTTAGTCTTGGAGTGCTTCACCGGATTTTCAGTAATGGAGATAGCACTGTTGTTGTCAATATGGATAGGAGTACTCATAAGTTGAATCCATAGTCTATCATCTGATTTTGAATCCATAGCAGTTGAGCACAACAGCTAGCAGCAGCAATGTATTCAGCTTCAGTAGTTGATGTAGAGACACAGGATTGTTTCTTGCATTGCCATAAGATGATCTTTCCACCAAGAAATTGACATCCTCCTGATGTTGATTTGTTGTCAATATTGCAACCTCCATAGTCACTGTCAGAGTATCCATAAAGATTGAAATCCTTGTTTCTGGGATACCAGAGACCTAGTTTAGGTGCTCCTTTGAGGCATCTGAGGATTCTCTTAACAACAGCTAGGTGAGACACCTTTGGAGCAGCCTGATATCTTGCACAAATGCAAGTAGCAAACATGATATCAGGTCTACTGGCTGTTAGATACATCAGAGAACCAATAATTGCCATATACTGATGTTAATCAGTATCCTCCCCCTCAAGGTCAGGACAAAGATTATGGTTTCTGGGCATGGGTGTCTTGGCAGGCTTGCAATCCTTCATCTCAAATCTTTCTAAGATGTCTGAGACATATTTAGATTGATTAATGAAGAACCCTTCCTTTAGTTGCTTTACCTGAATTACAAGGAAAAAGTCCATTTTTCCCATGGAGCTCATCTCAAACTTTTTCATAATGCTCTCAAAGTCCTTGCACATTTGGTCATTTGAGGAACCAAATATGATGTCATCAACATAGACTTGTACGAGCAAAATGTCCTTTCCAGACTTTCTGATGAAGAGAGTCTTATCAATGGTACCTCTAGTATAGCCATTCTTCAGAAGAAACTAAGACAAAGTCTCATACCACAGCCTAGGTGCTTGGTGCAACCCATATACAGCTTTATCCAATTTGCACACATAGTTGGGGTGCTGTGGATCTTCAAATCATGGAGGTTGGCATACATAGACTCCCTATCTATATCCCTATATAGGAAAGCACACTTGACATCAAGTTGGTATACTGTAAAGTCCTTGGTTGCAACATAAGCAAGGAAGATCCTAACTGCCTCGGGTCTTGCAATTGGTGCAAAGACATCAGTATAATCGATTCCTTCCTCTTGAGTGTATCCTTGAACCACAAGTCTTGCCTTATTCTTGATGATCAAGCCTCTATCATCTCTCTTGTTTCTGAAAACCCATTTGGTACCTATAGGTACTTGACCAGATGGTAGCGGACATAGGTTCCATACCTTCTGTCTCTTGAATTGAAGCAGCTCATCTTGCATCGATTCAATCCAGCTACTATCTTTCAAAGCATCTACAACCTTCTTGGGTTCCATCTGAGATAGAAAGCATGAGTACAAGCAGACATTCCCTTGATGAGTCTGTCCGCTTGTTCTCACACCCTCAGAGACATTCCCTTTGATGTTCTCAGTTGGATGAATGTTGTGAATCCTAAGACGAGGAATCACTTCCAGTTGCAGAGATAGATCCAGGTTAGACATATTCTGCTTAGGAACTAGAACACTCTGTCCAGCTGCTGTTTCAAGTCATTCAATGAGGGCTGATTTAATGAATGAGAAACATCATCAATAGTTGGCTGTGAAGTAGTATTAACAGTTGTCTTCCTTCAAAATACTACCCTTTCCTTCTGCCTGGTGTGTGATGGATCACCTGATGAGTTTTGAGGCTCAGTAGTTGACTCACTTGTTAAGCTTCACTATTCCTTGATAGAGTTAAACTATCGGATCTGTGAATAGTGGAAGCTTGATGTATTGCAGCACTTGGAGAATTTGGTCTAGGCCTGGGAAGCTCAAACAGTTGATCATTAGCATCAGCATCATCATCATTTTGAGCACCTATTCCAGCTATTCTCACAAGAGGGTTTAGAATAGTTTGGAAACAATTCTAAATCAAAGATGTGATCAGGTTCATTCCCCCTAACACAAGGAGTGTGCTCATTAACAACTATATTGGATGACTCCTCAAATTGTTGATTCTTAATGTTGTATACTCTGTAAGCTTTGGAGCTAGAAGAGTATCCAACAAAGATATCATCATCCGACTTTTCAACAAATTTTGCTAAATTGTCCTTTGTGTTAAGTATGGTACACCTGCTGCCAAAGGACCTTAGAAAGCCAATGAACGGTGGCCTCTTGTTCCATAGCTCATAAGGGGTTTTTCCATGGGGCTTAAATACAAGAACTCTGTTCTGCACATAGCATGCAGTGCTGACTGCCTCTGCCCAGAATGTTAGAGGTAGCTTTAAATTAGCTAACATAGTTCGAGCACCTTAATAAGTGTCCTATTCCTTCCTCAGCAACACTGTTTTGTTGAGGAGTTCTGGGAGCACTATATTGTCTGGCAATCCCTTTTGAGTTACAGAATGAGTCAAGAACGAAGTTCTTAAACTCAGTCCCTTGGTCACTTCTAATAGTTTTACCTTGTGATCAATTTGATTTTCTATTTTAAGAATAAAAGATTTTAATGTTTTAGCAGTTTCATCTTTAGTTCTTAAAAAGAATACCCATGTGAATCTTGTAAAATCATCACCTATCACAAGGCAATATGATTTCCTTCCAATGCTCATTATACTTGTGGCACTAAAAAGATCCATGTGCAATAAGTGCAATGGAGTAGTGATAGAGTTAACACATTTGGATTTATGAGATGTCCTGTGTTGTTTCCCTTTCAAGCATGCAACACAGTTGTCTTTGCAGAAAAACTCCTTTTTAGGCAAACCATGTACCAAGTTATTTTTAGCCAATTTATTCATTGTCTTAAAATTCATGACACATACGTTTATGCCACAGTGTTGACTCATCACTATCAGTTTTGAAAGAAAGCATGATACTTCACCCATTGGGGAAGCATTGTTCATATCAAGCTTGTACATATCCCCTTTCCTGGGAGACTAAGAAGCACCAATTCCGGAAGAATTGTCATCCCTGGTTTGAGGATAATGCACTCATGTTCTGTGAAAAGCATTTGGTGCTTTTGATCACAGAATTGAGAAACACTTAACAGATTGTGTTCAAGCTGTTTGACAAAGTTAACTTTGTCAACGGTTAACTTACCATTGATATACTCCCTCTGCCAGAAATATATCCTCCGGCCTCACCTCCAAACTGGACAGGACCTCCATCAAAATGTTGAAATTGTTGAAGGAGAGATCTGTTCCCTTCATGTGCCTGGAACATCCACTATCTACAATCCAATTTTCTTATTCTTGTCAATGGATGTCCCTGCACATAAGATGATGATTAGTTTTGATTGGAAACCCAAGCTTTATTGGTCTTGGGTTCTTCCAAAGATAATGACGTAATTGAACCAAAATTTATGCATGGGGGTTCAATGGATGTCGTTGAAGAAGAGGTTGGGCTACAACATTTTCCTTGATCTTCCATTCCATCCCTTGGTTGATCACGGAGGATGAGCTTGTTGAAGCATTTGTAACTTGGCATTCTTCTGAAGCTTCTTTCTTTTCGGAAGAAGCCTTCACCATCTTTTCTTCTGAAGCAGTCTTCTTCTGGGATGGTTTCAAGGGGACTCTTTTGTTCTTCTGAGTCTTGACAGCTTTAGCTTTCGAAGCCTTTTTCCTTTCGGAAGAAGAATTTTCTTCCGAAAGCAGCCTTGCTTCGGAAACAAGCTTTCCCTTTTTCATCACTTGAACCATTTGATATGGTCCAAATGAGAAACCTTCCCTGACTCCTTCCTTTTTAACATTATTTGCATAATGTGTGCTAGCAGGATTGTAGTAACAATCTTTGGCCATGTGGTTTTGCACACCACACATTATGCATGCAATGTTAATCTTTTGGGAATTTGAAGATTGATGTTTCTTGTTCTTTTTATCTTCATTAGCAACTTTTCCCTTTAACTTCTGATCCTTTGGTAGGACAAGAGTGCTGGTACTACACCCCTTTCTTGAATCAGAGTTTCCAACCACCTAGAATCCGACTGATATGAATATACCCTTTTGCTTTGGGTCTATCTTTAGCTTGGACTCAACCACTTTCTTGGTAGTTTTTCTTGCTGCCTTAGCTCTGCTTCTTCTGGCTTTGGTGGTCAGGGTTTGATCATCATTGGTAGAGGAGGGCATAATTACCTGGTTCTTCCCTGTGATGGTCTCCATAGTTGTATCATTCTTTGACTCATGAGAAGGTGGGTCAGCAGATGGAACCTCTTGCTCTTCAGTACCACACCTTGGTTGTCTTATAGACTCATAAGAGTGTGGTGGAGCAGTTTCATTGGTTCCCAACCCTTCTTTGTTTTGGTAACAAAGTTTTGAGTGAGAGGATGATGCAAGAATGGCTTGGAAGTTTTGCTCGGAAATAGCATACTTCCTGGCTTGAGCCTCAGCTGTGACAAGCTGGGCTTGAGCCTCAGTCAATTTGGATATTAAATCCTTTATCTGAGTCTTATAATTTGTGTGTTCATGTTTTAATAGGGACATAGTTTTCTCTAACTCCTCAATTTTTCTTTGGTAGTTAGATTCAGCCCTTTTAAAGTCAGATTTCAAAACATTTAAAGACTCAATATCAGATTTAATCTCCATATTGTAGTTCTGATACAATTTAACCTTAGCAATACAGGCAGAATTACAAAGATGTTCATATACCTTATTTTCATCTGTTCCGGCCATGAGTGCTTGAGCATGAGTCACATCTTGTACCATGAAGCTCCAGTCAACTTCTTGAGCCATTGCAGCTGTTTCAGTTGACTTTCCGGTAGGCTTTGGTGTAGAGGGATGTGTGGAGGCCTGTGGGGTTCCCGGGTTGGACTTGGGAGCCTTGCATTCCCTTGCAAAATGACCAAGTTGGTTACAGTTGTAACATTTGGCCTTGGTTTTGTCAAACCCAAATTTGTTATTGATTGGGTTCTGGGGAAATTGCCTTCCAGTTCTCTTAAAGAACTTCTTTGCTTTGTAGGTTAGAAGAGCCATTTGTTGGACTATGTCCACGTATTCCACGTCATCCGGCTAAAACACTCTAGATCATCAAAGTTGTATTGATAATCACTTGAGTGTCCACTTCCTGAGATAAAAGCACAACTGTCCTGAAAGAAGCTTTGCTAAGCTTGTTGAGACCTTGGAGTCTCAGGAAATGTGATGTATGGCCCAGAAGAACAAGATGGCTGCTGGTGTAAGTCAGGTATTGTTGAGGCAGGGAGATTCCTGAGCCTTCAGCAACCATTAAGGCGTTGCTAGCAGGAAGACTTAAGGGTCTGCTTGTCTGATGACCCCTCTTACTTTCCATTTCCAAACGGTATCCATCAAGGATCCCATAGAGTTCGGTCATGGTGAGTGTATTCAGATTTTATGTTCTCTTGATAGAGACACAGTGAAATGTCCACTTATTGGGTAATGCACTCATGAACTTTCTTGTAAGGTCTCTGAGTTCATGAGCAATTCCCACAGATTGAAAGGAAGAAATGAGATCCATGTACCTAAAATATTGCTGGTTAAGAGTCTCTCCAGCAACATGGGTGAAGTTCTCGAACTGCTGCTTCAGCGAGTCCTTCTTGGAGTCATTTGAGCTTGAGTACATTTGAGCAAGCGCATCAAACAGTTCTTTGGCAGACCTGCAATGCTCAAACCCCACCATGATAGAGTTTGGAATTGCAGTCATGAGAACAGTCATAGCGTTGCTGTCAATGTCAAGCTTCTTCCTGTCTTCATCAGAATAATCTTCAACAACTTTCTCGATCATGGCACCGTTTCCACCAGCTACTTTTGGCTTATACGAGCCATTGACAATGGATTGCCACATTTTGCTGTCTTGATATCTGATGAAGCCTTCCATTCTTCTGCTTCAGGACCTGAAGTTTTCAGGGGTGATGATGGGTGCTTTGGTCATCGTCCCCATCCCTACTTCAGATTTGTTGAGGGCCATTGAGTGAGGTGTAAGGAGGAGTGAAAAACAGGTTGATTAGGATGGTAAGATCTCATAATCAAGAGCCTAAAAAGCTCTGATACCAAATCCAGGATCGGGTTTGTCACAGAAACACTGGGATTTCTCTCAAACTCACTTATACCGACACTCAATTCAGATGAAGTAAAGTCTTTCACAAGAGTTTATGATAATATAATAAGTAGTGAACATACAGAAGTAAATTTTCAAGACACTTGTATATATTATTTCTCAACTCAAGGTATTACAAGATTCTTACAAGCATGATATATGAGTTACAATGAGAGACTATATATACTAGATCCTACAGCCGGATATACTTTAATACCAGCTGGAAACCTAAGACTAAAGCATATACTACAATGCTAAAGTTAAGGTATCTTAAATAAAGTATTATCTAAGATATGATAATCATGACATGTTCATGACTTACTTTTTGTCACCAACTAAAGATGGCAACTGTACTAACATAAAAAGGTAAACAATGGATTAAAGTATGGTCAACTGCATGGCTTTTGAGAAAACGCCATGCAGTATCTCAGAGATTTGCAGCGGAGTGTCAGGAAGGCCATACTTATGTCCACTGGATAATAGCAGTGTTTTCCGAAGGTAACTTGGCTTCGGAAGAACAAGTTCTTCCGAACCCACTTATACTTCGGAAGAGGCTTCTATACTTCCGAGGCTTTAGGACTTCTGTACTTCAGAAGTTGACTTCAGATCTCTCTTTCTAAGTCTTGAACTTCAGAAGTAGGTTCTTTGTCTTCTGAAGTTGGAACTTTTCCTTCGGAAGTAAGCTTTACACTTTGTTTTCGGAAGAGCTCCTTTTTCCTTCAGAAGTTCCACAATTTGCTTCGGAAGTCCTTTATTTGTTGTACCAAAATCTTCTAAGTGACTTGGTTTTGGTTGCACCAGCCTTTCTAGATCCAACACCATCGCATCGCGTAGGTTTCTTACTAGTATAGAAAATACATATTTTGTTTTTAAATTTGTGATGTACCTTTTATAATGCATATATTTCTAAATTGGATTTTAATAAGTGTTTATACTTTAAAATGTTCATTATTTAAATAATATGTCATATTTTTAACAAAATAGATTGAATTATACTAATTATATAAAAAATTGAATGTCTTGAATTTAATAACGAAAGTATGTCATAAATATTAGAAACTTAAAAACTAAAACGATCAATTAAAAAATCAAATTTCATCTTTACATGTATTTAAAATTAAATTTGTTATATATTATAGATGTTCATTCCTTTATAATTTTTATTTAAAGAGAAATATATTTATTTTACCATTTTAGAGATAATTGCATTAAAACTTATTGTGGTTTGATATATTGAATATTTGATCCTTAATTATTTAAAATTATAAAGTTGTTCAAACTTATACATAGTCACTACAAACTTAGTCTCTAATTTTTAAAAATTACAACACTAGTCTAAACTTTTATGTGATCATTGCATTTTTGGTTTTTTAAAATTAAATTTTATATGTATATTCAACTTCATAAAATGAATGAAAATTAAAAAAATAATAATATCAAAAACAATAATTTAGACTAGATATATAATTATTTAAATTTGAGAAACATGTAATAATATGATTAAATTGCTCAAACAATTTGTATAATTATATATATACTAATTAGCAAGTTTTCTATGCATTATATTTATAAGTTGTACTTTATGCTTCATGAGTAGTACCCAATTTGTTTATATTTTTTTAATCTTTAATTTTTTTATTTTAATCCAATACTTTTACATTTTTTTTACAATCTAGGCTAAAAAAAGTTTACTTTCACTTTTTCCTCTATACTTTTCATATTTTAAATTTTCGTTTTACGTCTCGGTCTAAATTTTATTAGTTAACATGTCGTAACGTGCGTGTGTAGTTTAACGTTTTTTCGTTTAGTTTTCATTCAATTATTTTTTCGTTTTTTTGATTTTCTTGATGTTCAATAACGATATAAGGGTGGGTAGCGTGAGAAACTATTTTATACCATAGGCTTTAAAGCTTTAAAAAGTTTTGCGAAGAGAACTCAAATGTTCTTCCATTAACGTAGTTTTTCCGAACACGATTGACGAAACCCTCATATTCTTGATCCTTGAAGAAGAGGCATCTGGTGATTATTGAGTTGAAGTGTTCAACAATGTGGTTGAACAAAGATTCAACGCCACGGGGATTCCCGTTCGCCACACCTCAGCCGGAGAAGAAGCGGATTTGTTCTTCAAGTGCATTTTCATCTCCGCCGTATGCCCATCGCCCTCGGCCCCTGCCGTTGTCTGAGAAGAAATGGACCTCTAAAACCTCTAATAATCTCTTCCATGTTATCCACAAAGTCCCCGCCGGTGATTCTCCATATGTCAGAGCCAAACATGTTCAGGTTTCATCGATTTTAGTTATTCTTTTATGGGTTCTTTATCATTCATCACCCACGATCGGATTTTGTTATCAAATCCCAAATTGAAATGGTTTTCAGTGAAAGAACCGAAGAAACTCGTTTTTCTGTTGAGTTTCAATCAAGTTCGTCGCGCGATGTTATAGTTGTAATGTATGATATTTTACGAGTTCGGAAACTATGTTTATAATTCATCTTTAAGGGTTTTTGAATTGATGTTGAATGATAGTCACCTGAAACATTGACAATTTTGAAAGGTTTGTCCATGATCATAAGGGGGGGGGGGGATCTTTAAAGTTCTTCATTGTGTAAAGAAACAAAATTCAGTTTTAATGATCATCAAGTGTTTGTTAAAATGCCCAAGTGAGTGATTATGAACTATTATTTGTAATATTTTTTTCTTACAGTTGATAGACAACAATCCTAGTAAAGCGGTATCACTGTTTTGGGCTGCCATAAATTCTGGTGATCGAGTTGATAGTGCTTTGAAAGATATGGCTGTTGTAATGAAACAACTGAACAGATCAGATGAGGCAATTGAAGCCATCAAATCTTTTCGACATCTATGCCCATCTGACTCACAAGAGTCCCTCGACAACATTCTCCTTGAATTATACAAGGTAAGTCATGTCTTTCTAATATCAGTTTGTTGAATATGTTGAATGAAAAATATTAATCTTTGCATTCGTTACCAGAGATCTGGACGGATTGAAGAGCAAATTGAGTTGCTTCAGTCAAAACTCAAGCATATCGAGGAAAATACATCGATAGATGGAAGCCAAACAAAGATTGCTAGATCACAAGGGAAGAAAATTCAAATCACAGTGGGACAAGAGTACTCAAGGTAGAAAGATTTTTATAAAAGACATCTCCTGTTTTAGTTACAACATTCATTAGTTATAATCTCATTTGTTTCAATAAGCAGGTTATTAGGGAACTTGGCATGGGCTTACTTGCAGCAAGACTATTATAAAGTAGCCGAAGAAATCTATAGGTAGGTTTGATATTTACTTCCAGACTATTTATTGAAAGTTATATTATTTTCTTTGAAAAACTTTTGTTAATGTGAAATTTGAATCTTTATGGTGCAGAAAAGCACTTTCTTTGGAGCCAGATAAGAACAAGAGATGTAATCTTGCAATTTGTTTGATTTATATGAACAAAATGACAGAAGCCAAGTTTCTACTGAGTACGGTCAAAGAGTCAAACAGAACACGAGACATGGACGAAGAATCATATGCAAAGTCTTATGAGCGTGCAATGCAGGTGATGGAAGAATTCGAAATGGAGGAAAGGTGTCACACCGGGAATCTGTTATCTTTCTCATCTTTTCTTAGCAGAAACAAAGAAAGTGATGCCACTGAGAAGATTTCAAAACAACGTAGCGATTCAGACCCTGGATTTAAGAGGTCACATGTTCTCCATCATCTGTCTATGGCACGCCACGGGCCCCATTCACGCAGCCTAGAAGACGAGAATGGGAAAGAGCAGATACGGGCGGAGGGTGCCTTAGGAGACTACATTTTGAAAAACCTGCACATGTTAAGGTTGAACCATCAGGAAAGTGTAGTGAAATGTCAGTGATACCATCGAGTGAAGAACGAAAGAACAAGAAAAGTTGGGCGGATATGGTGGAGGAAGATGAACAGATTATGCTTGAATCTGGTGAGAGCTGTTGTTATGGTGATGAAAATGAGGACTCCAACACAATGAATGGGTATCAAACTCAACCTGGGACTGCCACATGTAATAGAAATCAAATGGTCAAGAGATCTTTGACTTTTGACATGAGTCAAACTTGTGATGAAGATTGAAACTGATTGTTTCAGGTCTTCAGAAAGCCTAGGGACTGTGCATTTGCTTCATTGATGGGTGTTTTTGTGCTGCAATGTAAGGCTTTCTCTGAAAAGTATACATTGTCCAGTTTGTCACAAATGTATAGAACCACTAACTCATTTTTCTGTCTCTGGTATAGTGTTTTTTTCTCTGGCTCTTTTACACAAAATGCCTAGTACTTCTAGTGGGTGGGTCGGATCAAGCCGAACATATCACATGAAAAAATTAATAAATCATGGACTAGAACAACTGACAAGAGTATATATATGCATTAAAGTATACATGACGTTTAAACATCTAAAATATTCTTGTTTTAGTTAATGTTGTTAGAATTATCTCATATTTAAATACCGACAATTAGGAAAGACAAACAATAGCCTCAAGAGCCAATCACCCATTTGGCACTTTTCAAACATATATTCTTTTACTATTGCTAAATTTTACTATACTTAAAATTAAATTAGTTAATATACCACCTAATAATAGAACATATTACTACGGTATTAGTTATTGTGTTACCAGCTTTGAACGGCTTGTGTTCGATCCATAGTCATTTGTTTTTGAACGGTAAATGTGCAACCTGGATTCGCAGGGTATATATTGGATTCACCATCTGGCTTAACTCTGAACATTTTACTCCGAGTGTAGTTTCAAACCATTACTTCCCTCATATTTTACATGTCATAACTTATTTATATTAACTAGTTGTGGTAAAAATCATTGGTATCCATAGTCATAATCTACCACTCTTTTTTCTATGTATTTAAGGGGGCGTTTGATTAGAATGGAATTGAGAAATTAGTATAATTTTCAAATAAAATTAAGTTTGAGTAAACAACTAAAAGTAAATCTAATAGAATGTTTCATCTTAAATTCCTTTGGTTGTAGGATTTCAAAATCCTTCCACCTAAAGAGGGATTTGAAATCACACAACCAAATGAATTTAAAGCGAAACATTCCTTTAGGTTTTATATTTCATTACCGACTCAAACATAACTTTACTTTAAAATTATACTAGGATCTCAATTTCATTCTATTCCTTCCAACCAAACGCCTCCTAAGAATCTACAACTATTCTCCGTCCCCTTGTAACCTCTCTTTTTTATTTCTCTTAAATTTCTACTTGCTGGTTTTATTACTCTCAAAGAAATAGTTATTAAATAAATAATGATCCATTTTTTTGTTTTTAATTTTTTCATGGGAGAAAAGTAATTGTTCTTAAAAATCTTAAAGGGCTAGGCATTGGATCACTTCAAAAAGCTAATGGAGAAATGTTAGTTAACTCGTGGTGAAGATTTAAAATAGATGAGAATAGGCTATTGAGGAAGGTTATATGATGCTTTCATCACAATTTAAGGTATTGGTCTTTAATCCTAGCTAGAATTTCACAACCGGATCCTTAGAAGCAAATATTAAAGTCAACCAGGTTCTTGAAAATTATGATTTGGATATGTGGAGCCTCATTAGGACCCATTCTAGTATGTTGGTTGGGATGGATGGAACCAACTAGGTGTGGGGTCTACACCCTTTAGAAAACTTCTCGGTTAAAAACTTAAAGGAGACAATTCAATCGACCATGTTTAAAGATCTTGGCATATCGTATTAGTAGAATAATTGGGTTCCTATTAAAATCAAATTTCTTTGTCGGAGGTTACGTTTAAATAGGCTACCAACATTCCTTGATTTGTTGCATCGGCATATTAATATTGATAACCCATTATGTGTGTTTTATGAAAAGAGAGAGGAGTCTATGGATCATCTATTTATGGATTGCCCTTTTTCTCAATTAGTTGGACATTATCTATTCTTGATGCAAGATTTCATATTTTTACTTGTTTGATGTAAAAGATTTATTTCAAATTTACACTTCAGCTCGTGGATCTCCAAAGTAGAAGATGATTATATATTTGGTGATTCAAACTTCTATTTGGTGTTTATGGAGAGGTCCGAATGAATTAGTCTTTGAACAAAAATCTACAAATATTACGAAGGTGCTAGATGACATAAAGGTTATTGGTTATCTATGGCTTAAACACATATCCAAAAATCTATCAATAACATGGGATCAATGGGAAATTTTGATGTTTCTAGTTTGGTGAGTTTACTTTTAATATTATGATGTATGTATTGATTTAGACTGAGGGGTTGTTTGTTTGGATCTGACCCGGATGACTGGCTGACGCCGGTCAACCCGTTTGATACGCTTGAAATCAGATTTGACCGGACCCTTTCCATCCTCCACCGCGCGACCCGACTACACCCGCCTTCACCCCTGCCATCCGCCACCGCACGGCCCGACTACACCCGCCTTCACCCCTGCCATCCACCACCGCACGGCCCGACTACACCCACCTTCACCCCAACCATCCGCCACCGCGTGACCCTTTGCGAACGCCTTTCCCCACCGCGTGATCCCTTTTAGTGTGTGAATCAATGAATTGATAGTAAAGACTAAATCTTTGGTGGGTTTTAGAGGGTTGAAGAAGGTGGATTAGATGTTGTGGTGGTGGTGGTTGTGGTGATGCAGGCTGGTGGTGGTCGGGAGGGGATGTAGAGAAGGGGTTTTGGTCTTTTATGGTGATGGTAGTGGGTAAGAGAAATAGAGATGGTGATGGTAGTGGATTTTGTTTTTTGATGGTTTTTTGTGTGTTAAAATAATTTATAAAAAGAGTTATTACATAACACCAGTTAAAATACAAGGGTAATATGATTATTTTTATCATTCAGCAGAGCCAGTCAGATACTGAATCAAACAACTAAGTTTTAGTCAGATGAATATCCAGTCAGAACTTCTAACTAGGTCAGCTTTAGTTAGATCTTACTAAGTCAGTGTAATCAAATAGCTCTTAACTCTCTCTTAGTTGATAAACTTATAAAATTGTTTGTTGGCCTATAAAAAGAGATTATTATAATAGTGTTGCTATTTACATCTTACTCTATTACACACTACTCTAAAAACATTAAAAATTAAATAAATCATTCGTAAATACCACCCAACCATTAAATACCTTTTAAATCATTCATCAAATATTAACCAAGTATTAAAAGATATTATAATGTTATTTTTAAGATCTCGTTTAAAATCTTTTTGTTTTAAACTTTTAAAAAAGTTTATACAAAAATATTTTAAAATAAACAATAATTTAAAATTTTTATGAAAAAATGTTTTAATAGTAAATCACATACATATTTTGAATAATATCAACTTATTATATAAATATTGGTTAATCATTTTTGTAGGTTTTAATTTATTAGAAACTTTTTAAATCGTCTTAAATTATGAAAATAATTAAAAGTTAATAGATTTTTCTTAAATTATAACAATTTTATTAGATGAACACATGTTATATAAAATCAATTTCTATGAAACATCATATACGTTATTTATTATTTTCTCTTTGTTTTTATATATATTAAATAAAACAACATTGATGTGACCCCTCGGTCCTATAGGTAGAGTTGGCTTACGAGAAGAAGGAACAGGGTAATATATGGTAAAGTTAATAAAGAAATAATAATACGAAAAAATGTAATTGTTAAGCCATAGTGGTGCTTAACGATCCTCTAAGATACTCGAGGGGCAAGTCTGACTTAAAAGCCCAAAACTACTAACTTTACCTCATTTACATTTATCTCGACTCTTTCTCTCTACAAACGCTTTGCCCATTTTCTTTCTCTAAAATTTTCATGGTTGGAAGGCTTGGTGGAGTAATCAGAGCTTGTAATCATGTTCCTTAATGTTTATTGCTTCGATTTGCACCTAGGAACTTTTGGGTTCAATGGTAAGCTTCATTCGGATTTTAGTGTTAGATAGCTTCGTAGTAGAGCTATGATCATTAAGAATCGATCATGTACTTCAGATCTACTGTGGTAAGGTTCTAAAACCTTGTATGTTCAGGATTTTAGGGTAAACCAAGGTTTTAGTAAATAACCAAATGAGTGGCTAGTTGCTAGTATGGACATTGTTAATAGATTTAAAAAATCATACATTTGAGTTAAACAAATTTGTTAATAGATAAAGTTTGAATTTTAGCATGGAATGGAAATGAAATATCATGTCATAACCATGAGGTTACCACGAAAAGTGTGCATGAAATAAATTTTGTATTGTGGCGGATTAAGCATAATTAGTCGGTCGTTAAAGTACGTGCGTAAACCCTAGATCCTAAACATGTGTTTCATCCTGAGCTTGTGAAGGGACAAGTTTATTACAATCGTGGAAACTCTATCCGGAGATCACTAACATAACTAGGGTTGATCGAATGAATTACATCGAGTAGGGAAACTCAAATGATTTCATGTTTGAAGTAGTAATGACTTAATGTGTATGTCAATGTGTTTCAGGGTCACATTATACTCGTGATGCTCGCTGACCAGTGTGTGGACACTATTGGAAAGCTCATCATTGTGAGTCTAGCTGTCCTTTTTCTCTTAAATATTTTGGGGTTGTATCGAAGCTGGTTAAATGTTTTGATGTGTTGCCATAATCTAACTTGTCTTAGTGATTTAACATACCATAGCTTAGGTGTGTCTGACGTTGATCACTATTAGGTACAGTTTGTTTTTTATAGGTAAAATATCTTTAGTCTTCAGACATCTGTAGAAGAAGAGGTGAATCAAACCTTTGTAGTCTACAAGAAGAAGACTTTTTGGTTTCTAACTTTTGTAGACTGCCAACATGATTTATTATTACATTTTCACCATAACAAATCACTCACACAACGTCTAACCATCTAGATCTGGTCACTACCAAAACTTGCCGGAAAGCCACCGAAAAGTCGTTGTCGTAACCATCTCAAACTCCGGCGACAAGCTCAACTAACTCCTCTCCTCCGACAAGCTACCACGAAGTTGTAATCACTTGAATCTGTTACATGCAGCGGTGATCGCTACGAGAGGGGTTGCGTGTAATGGCAGCATCGGGGGGGGGGGGGGAGGGTGCGATACCGACAACACGTAACAGGGGGTGAGGGTGCAACGAAGACGACACATAGCGAGGGGTGGGGGTGCGACGGAGACGACGACGGAGGGAGGGGTGGAGTTAGTCGACCGGGAGGTGGGTGGAGGTAGGTGACCTTGGGGGAAGAAGTTGGGAGGAGTTGAATTGTTTTAAGAGTTTGAGAAGAAGAAGAGGTTTGAAGTTGAGTTTTAGGTCTTCATCATAAAAAGGATAGGAAGGCCTTTTTTTATTGAAAACTCTTACAAAAAACAAACACTATACAAACATCACCATAGTCACAGGTATATCATTAAGGTGTAAGGATGTGTTCTAGATTATATCACTATCACCTTGAGGATATATGCATCTCATTAGATTCGTATAGGTAGGGAGGTGCCTCCTTCTCAAGTATGGTTGGCATCAATAGTTGTGATCCTTCGGGATTGGTTCGAGTGTCATGAAGGGTCCTTAAGGATGCATGATACTTGTGTGTTATGAATTGCCAAGATTCAATGGAGAGACTTCAACCTACCCATCATCATTGTGATACTTAGAGTGACATATATATTTATGAACACTTCCTTCAAGAAAAGGGTGTAAGGTTAATAGAAAGGCTGATGCACCAAAGCAACCAAGTGCTTTCTGCATACATACATTTTGTACTAAGTAGAAGTTGCTTCAGAAGTTTTACACTCTTCACAGAAAATATTCCAAGTATAAGTCTTCTGAAGTCAAAGACCAAATCTTCCGAAGCCAAAGACCAAATCTTCCGAAGCCAAAGACCAAATCTTCCGAAGCCAAAGATGAAGTCTTTCGAAGCTTCAAGACAAAGTCTTCCAAAACCGATGAAGTGAAGGCTGATTTCTTCCAAGACAAAGAAGAATATGCTTTTCTTGGACGTACTTTGGCGTAAAGCTAACTCACTTTCCGCTACAACTCTGAAGACTCACCAACTTGCATAAGTTGGGAAAAAGGTCCATGCTTTGGCAATTATACATTGAGGTCTTGGGCCTGCCTTTTGACTTTACATTGTTCTTGTTGTCTAGATTAGTGTTTCCAGCTTGCCTTCAAAGTATGGCCGGCTGTAGGATGTAGTATAAAGTATCTCAGGTTCTTGTATCTCTATGTATGTTTTGTAACACTCGTAAAAAAACTTGAGAGAAATATACTTGATCCTTGAAAACGATGCTCATCTGTTGTTCTTAGTTTTGTCTTCTTGTTTGCTTATGTTCTTAGTATCATAATATTGTCCTGGTACCCTATTTGATCTGTTAAGTGTTCTAACACTCTTCTTATTATGAAACTGATTATATTGACTCTCTTAACCGGTCCTACAATTGGTATCAGAGCATTCAGGCTCTTGATTATAAAATCTTACCATCTTAATTCTTTCAGTTTCGCAAAACACTTAACATCTCAAATGACAACTCTCACAAAGGCTGATATGAAAACCGGTACCATGACAAAGTTTGGGTCATCATTCTAACCCAAAATCGCCTTATTCTATGAGTATTTTAACATTTTATGTTATTTTTAGTTTTTGGACTCTGTTTATGGCTTAGTTTTTGGCTCGTTTATGTTGTATCTATCACATCCCGACCGACGGCGAAATCATTGAGGCGGACGGATGTGAAACGATTGTTCATAGCACATGGAACTAATAAGTTGAAATAATATTAAATATCATTTTTATTGAACATTACAAGACAATTAAATCATTACAATTCAAACAAGATATAAACAACAACATAAGATTTTCAATTAAACTATGTCCAAGTCCTATATGAGCACGGAGGGATCGTCAAGTATCAAACCTAAAACATGCTAAAAATAATGGGTGAACTTTGAAAGTTGGTGAGTTTCCATGGGTTAAACTTACATACATATATATATATATATAAAAGATTTACAAGTAGCAATTTATGTCAATGGTTATGAATTATGAAAGTTTATAGAACACATATAGCTACAATCAAACCTTGATAGATTACAAGATTACAAGATTACAAGATTACAAGATTAAACGATTAGCTATGTGTAATTGGATTAACCAAGTAGGCTTGTTAGGCCCATAGATCTATGACGTTGCCATGCTAACAATAGTTAATGATTGTCAACGTATAATGTATCTCATATAACAGTCACAATAATATCAATAACCATAACAAAAAGTAAAGATGAATTGCATGTGTATTTACAAGTATCAAGATGTTTACAAGTGTAAGTTCATAAGGTTAACATGTTTCACCCTAAAACGCGTGAAATAAAGTATAAAGAGGGCATGGAGAACTCACCAACTTTCAAAGTTGATCCTTTATTTTTAACATGTTTTAGGTTTGATACTTGAGGATCTCTTCGTGCTCATATAGGACTTGGACTTAGTTTAATTGAAAATCTTATGTTGTTGTTTATATCTTGTTTGTATTGTAATGATTTAATTGTCTTGTAATGTTCAATAAAAATGATATTTACTATTATTTCAACTTATTATTTCCATGTGCTATGAACAAACGTTTCACATTCATTCGCCCCGATGATTCTGCCGTCGGTCGGGGTGTGACATATGTTTAATTTCCCATTAGATTTTAATTCCCGTCGGTCGGGGTATTGTCTTGTATTTTCTGCCCCGATGATTTTGTCTTTTGAACCCCTGCAATAAGTTGCAAATGTGAGTTCCACATCCGGTATCCAATACCCATGTGTTAGAGAACATTAAATTTAGATCAATATGAATCATGAAAATTGTACCTGAGGTTTTCCCGACATCCCTCTTAGCCTGCAACTCTTTGAGGTGGACTGGACAATTTCTTGCCCAATGTCCAATCTCCCCACACTTAAAGCATGGGTCATTCGAAGCAACCTTTTGCTTCTTCTCCGCTGGTTTTGGTGGTGGCGCTCTTACCACTCCCTTTCCCTTTCCCCTAACGTGCTCCTTACCCTTGGCAACATTTGCCTTGGGTGCGGGGTGAGGCCTCTTCTTGTTCCTACCATCATTGATGGTGAGAACAGGTAAAACCTTTTTACCCATGTCTGCCTCGGCAATTTTAAGCATAGTCTGAAGCTCACTTATGTTCTTATCCCACCCGTTCATGTTATAATTCATGAAAAAGTTGTCAAACCTTTTTGACAAAGAGTTGAGGATCAAATCCGTACCCAACTCTTTCGAGACGGGACAATTCAGCCTTTCGAGGCGGTCGATGTGACTTTTCCATCTTAAGTACATAAGATGAAACAGATTTGGTGTCATCCATATGACACGCATGGAGTAATCGAACCGTTTCGAAGCGCTTTACCCTTGCTTGTTGTTAGAATGTTTCCTTCAACTGGGTTATCATGTCGTATGCTCCATGATGTTCATACTCCTTTTGGAGATCCGGAGCCATACTTGCCAACATGAGGCAAGACACTTGGACTGAGTCCACAGTGTATTTCACCCAATTAGTGTAGGCCTCCTCATCCTCCTCATTAGGTTGATCATGAATCAGATCGTCTAAAATATATGATCATTTCTCTTGCTTGAGAACAATTCTCAAGTTTTGAAACCAATCAATGAAGTTGTTATGGTTCAGATGTTCCTTTTGGAGAATGGTCCTTAGTGATAATGAGTGAGCGGACGGGATTTCATTGTGGTTGGTGGCCATCTACAAAATATAACAAAGTCCAATTTTAGTATTTTTGATATTGTTCATAATTTAATAATTAAAACCCCTTTAAGTGTCTTATACAATTTTAAAATTCTAGAATCCAACGTTACATTTAAATAGTAGTTATGTGACCTTTATCCCATTATTTAAATTAACAAGGTAGTCAACGTTTTGACAAATGCAACCCTTTGCAACTTCTAGGGTATAGGATCGACTTTAAAACATCATATGTATAGTCGGCATGTTTATCCCATCAACACCTTTGTAAATCATATTGTAGGTGATCTATTTAACATGGTTTGCAAATCAAGTTACCCTACTTGCACACACATGTGAGTATTCCAACATAAGTGGTTAGGTGACCTTTATTCCACAAATATGGTATCCCCACCTTAAATCACAAGTTCCCTCAAAATGGTTAGGTGACCTTTTTCCTATTAAGAGTTTCCAAGTGAATCAAGTGTTGTGCAAAAGGATGGTGTTAAACTTTTTTATAAAAGAAAATTTATGTTTCCATAATCTTAGTTTAGAAAACTCTTATATTTGCATGCTTTCAAATACAAGGTACCCTATGGTTCACTTTTAATAAAACCCCTTTTATTAAAATCATTAATCCTTTTAATAAAATTTTATTAATCACTTAATGATAAAGAACCATCAATTTTTAGCTTGTTAAGTTTGTTAATGAGTTTGTTATGCATATCTAAATATCAACCAACAATCATACAACAAACATCCAAACAAGCATAAACATACAAACATAAGTGCATAACCATAGCCACTAAGTTGATCACACAAGTGTTGTCATAAGGTCTTTCCTAAGGGTTAAGATGACGCATCAAAATATGTCCATGAACTCCCACTTGAATCCACATCCAAATGCTTCAAGTCTCCATGTCTTTTGTGTCCTTCTTTGGGTCTTCATCTTGTGCATCTTCTTTTACAAAATCATATCCTAATACAATTTTTCTATAAAAAGAAATGCAACTAATCTATTTATTACATAACCAAATGAATAAATAAATTACAACCCAAACTAGAAACACAAAATTACAACCCTTTCAAGAATCAAAACCAACATGACAAACCATAATCAACCAAATCAAAACACATAAGGCCAAGGCTATGTTATGCACCAAAATATGAAACATATTCAACATCCAAGAACAACAATGAACCCCTTATTTCAGCCCTAAAGTTTCAGCCAACATGAACCAAAACTTTAGGGTTTTGACCAATCAACATAATCAACCATTTGATCTTAATTTTTCAAGGTTTATACTAAAGCATGCAAGATTAAACCTTAAAACATAAGGGATTCAATACATCCACAACAAAACAGCTACTAATGTGTCACACCCCCGCTAAGAGCGGAAACACGGGGTTGCGACGAGACGGGAATCGTCATAACACATGGTAAGCGATAGAGATGCAATAATAAAATGATGACAAGCGTGTCATGACGACACCCGACAACAAGGGGACTTGTGTCGTGTATAGTCAATGTTCACGACAACATAGCCATATGCATAACAGGATAAACGATTCACATAATCACATAAAGATGAAATTGTAATGTAAATTCCCACAACCGGGAACAAGTTTCAAAAGATTGTAATTGCTTACACAGTTCAACATTGTTCAAAGTAACTGTTGGTCAAACATGTTTAGTCCAAAAATGCATCCTAGGGTCTCCACTAAGGCAGCACACCTAGAACCTCAGCTAGCTTGATCACCTGAAAAGATATGCTCAAAATGGTCAACAAATTGTTGGTGAGCTCGCAGGTTTAAGTAATAAAAATGTAAGTGATGCTGTATAAAGTAAATGATATGGAATACCATGAATACAGTTATATACACAAGTAAAATCACATGACATGAGCTTTGCAACCAAACCTAGCGACGTACACAAAGAAATTGTCGGCGTATATTCACCCAAGACCCGTACCTGGCTATTGTTGGTACTAACTAGTATACCAACACGAGGGTGGGGGTGTCAACCCAGTAGTACTACCAATACATAACCGTCGGTTCCCGCACTGGAATTAAATAGTTGCAAAGATAGAACCACACAGCAGACCCAAGCATGTATCAGATAAGTACTTGCAACACAGTATCACGTTGATTCCTTGTATGAAAATTGTATGTATGTTGTACAGCATAGAAAACTGGCGAGCATACTTTTCCCCCATGTTTGTAAATGTTTGTAAAATAGTATAAGCATAAAAAGGGGCCACGAAACTCACATGTTAAGTGGTAAGTATGAAAGGTCGAGATTTCCAACAGTTGAATGCAATGATCGGTCAAACACCTATTGACAGTTATTGTCAAGCATTAATGACATGTATAAAGCGTATAGTAATGTTTGGTCGGTTCGGGTTGTATCGGTTCGGTCGTGGGTAGCACACACACAAGCGGACACACGCATCATCAGACACACGACGGGACCAGACGCTCGACCACGTTCCATTCGTACGAATCAACCTTCAATCGTGCGAATTAGCTATTTTCGTGCGATTGAACCTTCATTCGTGCGATTGGACTCAGTCGCACCACACAACACACACATTCGCACGACCCAAACTCCATGCGCACGAATCCACTCTCAATCATGCGAATTAGCTACTTTCGTGCGATTGAACCTTCATTCGTGCGATTGGACTCCAGTCGTGCGAAACACACACAATCACATACACTCAGTCGGTCACCTGACTCAATCGCACACAAACATTCATACGCATGACTCAATCGCATACAGACACCCTGTCGCACGACTCAGTCGCACGACATGCCTAGTCGCACAACTCAGTCGCACGATTGACTTAGACGCATGATTCAGTCGCACGACTCACTCAGTCGCACGGCTCAATCGCATGACAGACCCAGTCGCCGAACTGCAGAATCGCGACTGTGGTCAGGCTGAGCAGCCCCCGAGCTGCTCTAACGTGGGTTTTATACCACGAGGACTTCCAGAAACACTCAACAAACATACACAAACATGAAACACACACAGAAAGACCTCACACGCACCCACTTGACCTCATGTGCTCGGATGAACCCGAGCACCCGAAACCCTAGAAAACGCAGCAGTAAAACCGAACCAAAAACAGGTTGAACAAGGTTGTCTACCTGCTAGGAACGCGTACACACGATGATACCCAAGATTTGGTAGGGAAAACGCGACAGACGTGACGATTTTTGGTGCTAGATCGAGAGAGAAAATGGAGAAAAGGTTGAAGATGAAGAAGATGAAGATGAGGATAAATGGCTGGGAATGGGGTTTATATACCCAGCCCAGGTTTGCAAAATTACAAGTTTAGTCCCTGCACTTAACCCTCGAGTTTCCCAAAAATTTGTTTCGGTTGATTATGATCTTAAAAATGTTCGTTATATTATGGTTAAAAGCGCGTTTAATGGAATTTGATAGCCTAAAATGGTTTTATTAATGACAATGGTCGAAATTAAAAATGATATATTTGGTGGTAATGGTGATGAAATTTATAAAAGTTTTATGCTTAACACACGTTCTCGAAGGAAGTACAGGCACAAGGAAAAATAAGCAGACATGATTCCGTAAAGCAGGAGTTCATGAAGAAAAGGAAGATTAATTAAATATTTCCATGTTATTTATGTCGTTCGACGGACCTTAAGGTGACGGATGTCACAGTATCCCCCAGTTAAGAGAGTTTCGTCCCGAAATTCAACTGGAGTTAGGTCCAAGAGTGTCATCCACGAATAAGTGTGGGTATTTGAGTTTTATTTGATCTTCCCATTCCCATGTAAACTCTGGCCCTCGTTTCGAATTCCACCTTACGCGAACAATTGGTATTCTACTGCGCTTCAACTGTTTGACTTTACGATCCATGACCTCAATGGGTTCCTTAATAAAATGAAGCTTTTCGTCGATTTGGATATCGTCAATGGGTATGTGAAGTGATTCGTCAGCCAAACACTTCTTGAGGTTCGACACATGGAAGGTATCATGCACGCCGTTGAGTTCTTGTGGTAACCTTAATCGGTAAGCCACTGGACCAATTCTTTCCGTAATTTCGAATGGTCCAACGTATCTCGGGGCTAACTTCCCTTTCTTTCCAAACTGAACAACTCCTTTCCAAGGAGAGACTTTGAGTAACACTCGGTCCCCAACGTTGAATTCTAGAGGCTTTCGACGGTTGTTGGCGTAGCTCTTTTGGCGATCTCTAGCGGCTTTCAGTCTATCTTTGATTTGGAAAATCTTTTCGGTTGTTTCCTGGATGATCTCTAGGCCTGTTAGCTGACTTTCACCAATCTCGGCCCAACAAACGGGTGATCTACACTTCCTTCCGTACAACGCTTCGAACGGAGCACACCCAATGCTGGTGTGGTAGCTTTTATTGTATGAGAATTCAATCAATGGAAAATGAGTATCCCAACTACCACCAAAGTCGATTACACACGCTCTCAGCATGTCTTCTAGCGTTTGTATGGTTCGTTCACTTTGGCCATCTGTTTGAGGGTGATAGGCGGTACTCATGTCTAATCGAGTGCCCATTGCTTTCTGTAGTGTTTGCCAAAATCGTGAAGTGAATCGGCCGTCACGGTCGGAGATGATTGACACCGGCACTCCGTGTCTTGTCACGACCTCTTTAATGTACAATCTCGCCAACTTGTCCATTTTGTAGTCTTCTCGGATTGGCAAGAAGTGTGTTGATTTCGTCATTCGATCCACTACGACTCATATCGAGTCATGTCCGTTGCTCGTTTTAGGGAGTTTGGTAATGAAATCCATGGCTATATTCTCCCATTTCCATTCGGGAATCTCAGGTTGCTGTAACAGTCCCGATGGTTTCTGATGTTCAGCTTTAACTTTCGAGCATGTCAAGCATCTGCTGACGTACGTGGCAATGTCTTTCTTCAGGCCTACAGATCTTTGAGATCGTGGTACATCTTGTCTGCGCTAGGATGAATAGAATATCGTGTCTTATGTGCTTCATCCATGACCAAGGTACGTACACCTCCCCACTTAGGTACCCATATACGGTCCACGAAGTACTGTACGCCATCGTCCTTGCACATCAGTTGTTTATCCAACCCTCGGAATTCTTGTCCTGCAAGGTTTTCTTCTTTCAACGCTTCACTTTGTGCAATTTGGATCTGGGCTTTCAAATTTGTTTGAATGGTCAATCCCAAAGCTCGAGCACGTAGTGGTTTCACGCGTTCTTTACGGCTTAGAGCATCAGCCACCACGTTAGCTTTCCCCGGATGATACCGAATTTCACAATCGTAGTCACTAAGAAGCTCTACCCAACGTCGCTGTCGCATATTGAGTTCCTTCTGATCCAGAATATGTTGAAGGTTTTTATGATCTGTGTATACGATGCATTTGGTTCCATACAGGTAATGCCTCCATATCTTAAGTGCGAATACTACCGCACCCAACTCAAGATCATGAGTCGTGTAGTTCTTCTCGTGCACTTTAAGTTGTCGCGAAGCGTAGGCGATCACCTTATCTTTCTGCATTAGTACACATCCCAAACCTTGATGCGAAGCATCACAGTACACCACAAAATCACCAGTTCCGTCCGGGAGGGACAATATCGGTGCATTGCACAACTTATCTTTCAGCGTTTGGAACCCCCGTTCTTGCGCATCTCCCCAATCAAACTTCTTGTCTTTCTGAGTCAGCAATGTCAACGGTTGAGCGATCTTTGAAAAGTTCGCAATGAAACAACGATAGTATCCGGCCAATCCTAAGAACTGTCGTATCTCTGAAGGTGTCTGGGGTGTATCCCATTTCTTTACCGCTTCGATCTTGCCGGGATCTACATGAATCCCGTCTTTGTTAACCACATGACCCAAAAACTTCACCTCTCGCAGCCAAAATTCACACTTCGAGAACTTGGCGAAAAGTTTCTCTTCTCTTAACAGTTCCAGTATTGCCCGAAGGTGTTCTTCATGGTCCTCCTTCGATCGAGAGTAGATAAGTATGTCGTCGATGAATACGATCACAAACTTATCCAAGTAAGGTTTGCACACTCGATTCATCAAGTCCATGAACACAGCTGGTGTGTTAGTCAATCCAAACGGCATGACCAAGAACTCATAGTGCCCATAACGAGTTCTAAATGCTGTCTTCAGTATGTCCTCCTCGAAAACTCTTAGTTGGTGATATCCAGACCGAAGGTCGATCTTGGAAAAATACGAAGCTCCTTGTAACTGATCAAACAGGTCGTCGATCCTGGGGAGAGGATACCGATTCTTCACAGTTAATTTGTTCAACTCACGGTAGTCGATGCACATACGGAACGACCCATCCTTCTTCTTGACGAATAACACTGGTGCTCCCCAAGGCGAGTGACTCGGCCGAATAAAACCCTTCTCCAGTAGTTCCTGTAACCGGCTAGATAACTCTTGCATTTCAGACGGTGCCAACCGATACGGTGTCTTTGCTACCGGTGTAGCTCCAGGAACCAAATCAATACGAAATTCCACCTGTCGTGGAGGAGGCAAACCAGACAAGTCATCTGGGAATACATCTGGGTAATCCCGCACTATAGGGATATTTGTCAATTCCTGTTCCTCCTCTTTCTTTTCCACCACATGAGCCAGAAAAGAGTAGCACTGTTTTCGTAAACTCCGGCGTGCTTTCATGCAGGAAATAAGCTTTAAGTTTCTCCCCGGTCTTTCTCCTTGAATTCTGAGTACTCCCCCGTCTGACATAGGGATTCGCACTACCTTGTCTCGACAGACAATCTCTGCCCCGTGTTTAGAAAACCAATCCATTCCCACAATCACATCGAAACTTCCTAGCTCAAAGGGTATCAAGTCTATATCGAAGGTGTGGTCCTCTAATATTATCGAGCACTTTCTAATAATTTCATCGGCCTGAACAATCCTACCGTTGGCCATTTCTACAGAGTAGCTAGTTTCTAGCCTACTAGGGCTCAAATCAAGCAATTGCACAAACTCAGAAGATATAAAGCTATTGTCTGCTCCAGTATCAAACAGTATAGATGCAAAGTGATTATTGAGTAAGTGCGTACCCATGACAACATTCGGGTCCTGGCGAGCATCGTTGGCTCCAATGACAAATGCACGTCCCCGAGCTGTATTCCCCTGATTGGTCGGGCCTTGATTTCCAGCTATGGCCATCACTTGCTGCTGGTTGTTCCCTTGTTGACCCGGTGCCCGATTCAGCCTGGGGCACATGTTTCGGTAGTGATCAAGGCTTCCACACTCATAACAAGCCCTTGCATTCCCGACGGGGTTAACCGCGTTGCCCGGTGCAACCATATTCGGCGCTGTTCTGCAGTCTCTTGCAAGATGCCCCGGGCGTCTACAATTCGCGCACACCCGGCACTGCGTTCCTGGGGGATGATGATAATTGCACTTGTCACATTTGGGGTGCGGACCCACATACTCTCGCCTGCCCTGCGTCACTGCCACAAAGTTTCTGGTTGTCTTGGCTCTTTTGTCAAACTTCCCGGCACTCGACCGGCTCGTTTCCCCAAAATCCTTTCTCTTCTCTGCTCCTCTACCCAAAACTCCCGTTCTCACCATTTTGTCAGTCAAAGCGCCAGCCTTTAGAATCGCGCTCTGAATAGTAGGAGGAGCGGTAGCGGTTACCATTGCCCGGATTTGAGGCGCAAGTCCCCAAATGTACCTCTCTATCCTTTTTGATTCCGGGGTGACTAGATGTGGAACCAACCTTGCTAACTCATGAAAACAGTCGGTGTAAGATGCGTGCCCAGCCCCCGCCATGGCATGATTCCAGAACTCATGCTCAAGTTTTTGCATCTCATTAAGAGGACAGTACTCCTCGATGATTAGGGCCTTGAACTCATCCCACGACATTTGCATCGCGGATTCTCTTCCCCTAGCCTAAATCTGAGTGTTCCACCATGTCAGTGCCTTGCCCTGTAGTGAGCAAGTGGCGTACTTAATTCTTTGGCTGTCGAGGCATTCGCTGATGTCGATCACAGCCTCCATCTTTTCAAGCCATCTGGTCAGAGCTATGGCTCCACCTTTGCCATCAAACACTCGTGGTTTACAAGCCACGAATTCCTTGTACGAACATCCCCGTCTAGTATTCACAACCCCGTCTCGTTAACAATTACAGTTTCGTTACCGGCTGTACCACCATTTCCGGTCTCCTGATTGCTTTCATTCCCAGTCGGGTTATCGTTATCCTCATTATCATTGCCACCGTCCCCGTGGGGGTGAGAATTCTGAAGAGCATCACTCACTTGGGCCACGATTGTTGGAATTAGTGCGGCCAGCTGTTGAGCGATCAGGGCTGCCATATCAGTGTTCCCTGTTCCTTGATTGTTACTGGCAGGAGCATCACTTGTTCTTGGGGTTCTTCCCCTGCCTCTGCCTCTGCCCCTTGGGGTTTCAATTCCGCTACTATTACTGCGAGTAGATCTTCGAGACGGCATGTTCTATTCATAAGAGAGATAACATGTAAGCTTTAGTCACCATATGATACACAAGTATTCCGTTTATCAAGTTCCAATGTTCATGTTCCGGTCGGTCAAGATCACCATGCAGCCCATTTCAAGCATATTCTCGGTATACCGGTGGTGTTATATATAGGGTTCCCCGGAGCGTTCCCACCACACCCACGATGTACCGAGAATGATGCCCGATCTGTTACATGACATCCGACTTTCCTTTACATCATATCCATAATAATCCATCAGGTCAACTGAGAGCCCAAGCAAGTAATCACGTATAGTCTGTGGAGGTTGCCTATCTCGCATCCTTAAAGGATTCAGACATAGCCTCCTCGGGTCGGTCTCAGTATCCAAAGGTAAGCGCAGTATATGATCTGTGAAGATCTCTTCGGGTCTTAATACCCGAATCTGGTTATGATAACTTGGCGCGCAGAGGAAACGGAAGATCTAATAGGAGCATCCCATAAAAGAGTGAGCACAAGGCTCTCTCATAGGGTGGAAAGATCACAAAACAGATAGATAACGAACAAGTAATGAGGAACACGTATGAGATACAAAATGCACACAACCCTGGCATGCAATCTACATGAAGGTTCCTAGGTTATAGTCTAGGTCAAGCGTATTGCCTAATTCTCTATAACCAATGGCTCTGATACCAGTCTGTCACACCCCCGCTAAGAGCGGAAACACAGGGTTGCGACGAGACGGGAATCGTCATAACACAAGGTAAGCGATAGAGATGCAATAATAAAATGATGACAAGCGTGTCATGACGACACCCGACAACAAGGGGACTTGTGTCGTGTATAGTCAATGTTCACGACAACATAGCCATATGCATAACAGGATAAACAATTCACATAATCACATAAAGATGAATTGTAATGTAATTCCCACAACCCGGGAACAAGTTTCAAAAGATTGTAATTGTTTACACAGTTCAACATTGTTCAAAGTAACTGTTGGTCAAACATGTTTAGTCCAAAAAAATGCATCCTAGGGTCTCCACTAAGGCAGCACACCTAGAACCTCAGCTAGCTTGATCACCTGAAAAGATATGCTCAAAATGGTCAACAAATTGTTGGTGAGCTCGCAGGTTTAAGTAATAAAAATGTAAGTGATGCTGTATAAAGTAAATGATATGGAATACCGTGAATACAGTTATATACACAAGTAAAATCACATGACATGAGCTTTGCAACCAAACCTAGCGACGTACACAAAGAAATTGTCGGCGTATATTCACCCAAGACCCGTACCTGGCTATTGTTGGTACTAACTAGTATACCAACACGAGGGTGGGCGTGTCAACCCAGTAGTACTACCAATACCTAACCGTCGGTTCCCGCACTGGAATTAAATAGTTGCAAAGATAGAACCACACAGCAGACCCAAGCATGTATCAGATAAGTACTTGCAACACAGTATCACGTTGATTCCTTGTATGAAAATTGTATGTATGTTGTACAGCATAGAAAACGGGCAAGCATACTTTTCCCCCATGTTTGTAAATGTTTGTAAAGTAGTATAAGCATAAAAAGGGGCAACGAAACTCACATGTTAAGTGGTAAGTATGAAACGTCGAGATTTCCAACAGTTGAATGCAATGATCGGTCAAACACCTATTGACAGTTATTGTCAAGCATTAATGACATGTATAAAGCGTATAGTAATGTTTGGTCAGTTCAGGTTGTATCGGTTCGGTCGTGGGTAGCACACACACAAGCGGACACACGCATCATCAGACACAAGCGGTCGTTATATTATGGTTAAAAGCGCGTTTAATGGCATTTGATAGCCTAAAATGGTTTTATTAATGACAATGGTCGAAATTAAAAATGATATATTTGGTGGTAATGGTGATGAAATTTATAAAAGTTTTATGCTTAACACACGTTCTCGAAGGAAGTACAGGCACAAGGGAAAAATAAGCAGACATGATTCCGTAAAGCAGGAGTTCATGAAGAAAAGGAAGATTAATTAAAATATTTCCATGTTATTTATGTCGTTCGACGGACCTTAAGGTGACGGATGTCACATAATGGGTTGACAAAGTCCATGAAAACTAACTTTTCAAGAACTTTTGAAGAACATATTCCACATATCGGCTCTAGATGCCAATGTTGGGTTTCGTAACATGTAAATCAAAGCTAGTTTAACCATTTAAACTATAAAAACACAGTGGATATAAGGTTTAAACGTATGGTTACCAATCTGAAAATTTAGCCATTTCAAACCATAAACAAAACCCAAGAACATGGATCATAAAATTATATGTGAAATAGTGTGCTATCAAACCAAAATAACAACCATAGGGTGTGCAATGAATCAACCTTTCAAGCACTAGATGTATAGATGGATGAGATGAAGTTGATAATGTTCTTGAAAGTCCAGCCCCCAAGAGAGAAAGTCTCAAGTAGTGATACCCACAAGCTCTTCCAAACACCTAGCTAGTTAGGGAGCTCAACACCAAAATCTCTACAAATGTACCTTCAAGAATCCGAATTTTCAGCCTTGTTTTTGAGCTTCTAATCCGAAAATTCAGCCTTGTTTTTGAGAGAGTTCTTGCTTGAGTGTGTGTAAGAGAAAGTGTGAATTGATGGAAAAGGAGTAAAATCTAGCAAAGACCAAGACAAAATGGGGTCCCCATGCCCACAAGGGGCGGCCGAATCTTATGTTAAAAATGGGTTCTCCCCATTTTGAAACTTTTATAAAATTTTACTCTTTCAACTCTTAGTTTATAAAATTAAAACCTATTTTAATTTTATAACATTAACACACTTTTATTTGTTATTATTTAACCAACTTAAATAATGAAACAAATAATTACTCATGAACAAATTATCCATATAATGTTGTTCTATCACAAAAGCAATGTTTTAGAAAACCCATTTTCTAAATAGGTGTCATTATTTATTTGTATGATCTCATCAATATTTAAATATGTATTGGTGTTTGTATATCTTCTTATTGGATATGACCTGACTTGGATCATAACATACTAACCACATCAATCTTGTATGTGTCTTGGGTATATAAGATCCAATAGTGACCTATTGCTTGTCATGTGCTTGGAGCAGCCAATATCAATTATCCAGATATTCTTGTTTATCTTGAGCTGTTCTTGCACAAAGAAAATGATTTGTTACATTTGGAAACCCAAGCCTTATCAGTAACTGGGAGTCCTTTAGGGAGTTCTTCAGAGAAACCCAAGCCTTATTATGCATACCCTACAATTGCAAGTGAGGACTAGTGAAGGGTATGCACTTACAACACAACAACACAAAGAGGAGAGTTGCTAAGAACATTTAACAACAAAAATAGGGAACTGGTTAACCTTTGTAATGATACTAAGAACACAAGTAAATATGAGACAAAACAAGATAGCAAAACACACAAGAAGTTGGTTTTCAAGATTATAGTATATTGCTTTCTCAAGTTCTACTACAAATGTTACAAAGCATATCAGAAAGTTACAAGTACTTGAGATACATATACTACATCCTACAGCCGGCCATATTTTGAAGGCCAACTAGATACAATTGACTAGACAATAAACAAAATCAAATGTAAAGTCAAAAGGTAGATTGCCTTTAGACTAGTGACTATGACATACCATAGCTCACATCCTAATAAATTAAAAAAGGATAAAGTACATAAAGTAGAAAGTTACAGACTCAAGAACTCAATGTATAGTTACCAAAAGCATGGACCTTTTCACCAGCTTATGAAAGTTGGTGACTTTATAGAGTTGCAACGGAAAGGGGTACAACTTTATGTAAAAAGTACATAAGATAAAACATGTGTTCAAAAGTCTTCGGAAGAAATATGTCTTCAAGTATTGGCTTCGGAAGACATTGTCTTTGAAGCTTCGGAAGACTTCAGCTTTGGCTTTGGAAGATATTGGTCTTGGCTTTGAAAGATTTCTCAGTTAGTGTATTTTATGATGCTGGTGTTAAACTTCCAAAGCATTCTACTTCAGTACACTTGTGCATGCATGCAGGAGAGACTTTGGGTGTTTGGGTTGCATCGACCTTTATATTTAATCCTTATAAACTCCCCCTAGGCTGATGCTACCAAAACATTTGAAGACTTTAGATATTAATAGTCCTTATCAGGATAATGACTATCCTTTTCTTCATGAGATGATTAGGATCACTCAGACACTCAAAGTGTCTTCTCATGTCAAAGAGATCATGGAGAGGCAGAGTAAACATATCCTACCATATGTAAACATTTTAAACACCCTGATCTCTGATGACATGCCATCTTTCCGGATTTGTAATGTATGTCTAAGACAAGATGGGTCTCCCTGATGATAGAAGAGCTATTTGAATTGGAGTTGGTGGAGCATCCTCTATTTGCATATCCTTTGAATGTTCTAACTCATCCTGAGGTTTGGAGATGGATGCTTCTTTCTTCTTCTTCTTCATTGGATTTGGTATGGAAGCCATCCTTTTTCACCTTTTTGAACCTTTTAACTGAGAAGACTGGCTTGCAGCACCTGATTGATCTTCTTTGTCTTTCTTAGTTGGGTTTTCCTCTCTCACAGGGTCAAATGAGAGGGGATAGAACCCTTATGTGGATCAGAAGTGGAAGCTTGCTGAGGCTAAGTAGGAGATTCAGGTTGTGTTGTCTCAAATGGTTCAACCTTAATCTTTACTTCCCGAGGGACCTGACTTGGTAGGGAGTGTATGTCAACAAGTTCACCTCTTTGAATCTTCTTCTTGATCACTCTGATATGTTCATCCATGGTGGACAGAGACATAGGACCAAGTCTCCTTCCAGAGAATCCATACAGCGTCAAGAAGCTCATCATCCGGTGCTTATCAGCAGACTTCTTCAAGCTTTTCTAGATGATGGCTCTTGACTTTGCAGCCTCTTCCCTTAATTTCCCACTGGTGATCTTTCTCTCTTTGACTATCTCAAGTTCAATTTGTTTGAGGTACTCAAACTCAATATAGTCAAAGGGTAAGGGAAGAAGTGCAGCAGCCTATCAGAGACCTGTGGCACTCAGGTAGTTGATCATGTTGATCCTATCCTTATCTTTGTCTACCTGAGGTACTTGTGACACCACATCCTCTTGCACATGACTTTATTGAATTGGGGGGAGAGTAGGCACATGGTTGTATAGTCTTTTGTTTCTTCTTTCTTCTTTAATCTGAAGAAGTAGCTTTGCATCCTCTGCCTCCTTTCTTTTTTTTGACAATTCCTTGTTAGCCAGTTCATTTAACTCATCTAAGGGGAGGGAGATTATATTATCTATGTCATAGTTCCTAGTCTGCAAGTAGTTGACCTGACTGCACTCAACTTATCATTCTGAGCGTCTGGCCTGGGGGCAGCCTTGATAGCCGATTTCATGAGTCTTGCAGACCTACTAGAGAAACTTTCTCCCCTTAGCTTCCTTTTCCTCTCTCTCTCTCTCCTCCTCCTCAATCTCCTTAGAAGTCATTTTTCTTTTCCCTTTGTCACTCACAGACCTTTGTGACTCAGGGTGGATAGAGCTTTAGCTTTATTGCTTGGTGTAGCTTCTAAGTTTTAGCCAGAGAGAGGTTGAGATGCACCTTCCCTAGTAGGTGTCTCATAAAAGGAATGAATCTCTGCTGCAGTTGATAGTGAGACAAAGCTCTCAAGTTCTACCACTAGGCTTTAAGTCAAGGTTTCCCCTATAAAGCTAACCTTAGGGTGTGCCTCAACATCCATTTGATCAATTATATTGCTTGATTGCCTTATTCTCCTTTTGAAGCTAAACTCTACAGTGATTCTATCTTGAATTCTTTGAGCCAGCTTGTCAGTTTTTCTTGATTGGCTTTGGTTGACAAGTGGCATGCTGACAAGATCAATACTTTCATAGAAGTTCAAGTTTTGAAAATTGAAGACTTCTTGCTGCCCTTGAACTCTTTGAATGGTAAGGGCTCTTCTGTTTTCATCATACATCCACCTAATAGTGTGCTTTGAAGTTGGTGGAGATGACATTGCCCTTGGTATTCGTTCCTCAAAAGACTTTGAATATAGGAGTCTATGGAGTCCACATCAATGTGAACTTGATGAAGTTGATGAGTATGCACAATTGCAAGTGAGGATGGTGAATCCTCAATGTCCATACTCCCGGAAGAACTCCCAGCTCTGATACCAATTTCAGGACCGGTGAAGGGTATGCACTTACAACACAACATCACAAATAGGAGAGTTGCTAAGAACACTTAACAACACAAATAGGGAACTGGTTAACCTTTTGTAATGATACTAAGAACACAAGTAAATATAAGACAGAACAAGATAGCAATACACACAAGGAGTTGGTTTTCAAGATTGCAGTATATTGCTTTCTCAAGTTCTATTACAAATGTTACAAAGCATATTAGAAAGTTACAAGTACTTGAGATACATATCCTACATCCTACAGCTGGCCATACTTTGAAGGCCAGCTAGATACAATTGTAGACAACAAACAAAATCAAATGTAGAGTCAAAAGGAAGATTGCCTTTTGACTAGTGACTATGACATGCCATAGCTAACATCCTAATATATTACAAAAAGGATAAAGTACATAAAGTAGAAAGTTACAGACTAAAGACCTCAATGTACAGTTACCAAAAGCATGGACCTTTTCACAAACTTATGCAAGTTTGTGACTTTATAGAGTTGCAGCGGAAAGGGGTCCAACTTTATGTTAAAAGTACATCAGATAAAGCATGTGTTCAAAAGTGCAGGAGAGACTTTGGGTGTTTGGGTTGTATCAGCCTTTACATTTAATCCTTACATGTAGTATCATTATAACAAGTTTCTAGTTCTCCATTTGATCTATTAAGCGTTCTAAATCAATCTCTCCTTATTGTGTGTTATGTTGTTAGTGACCAAACCCCTCAAACGGTCCTGCAATTAGTATCACAATATTCCAGGCTCTTGATAGTAAGATATCACAATCGTAAGATCCCTCACACACATAAAATACTTAACATCTCAAATGGAAGCTATCACTAAAGCTGATATGGAAACTCTAACCATGATAAAGTCCCTATTGATCACCCTTGAAGATTTTGACACATGGTGTCAAAGAATGGAAGGTTTCATTAAGTCTCAAGACTACAGGATGTGCGAATATATTGTCTTAGGACCTTACATACCAAGCACCTTTTCAACTGCTGAGGGAGGTGGTATGATTCCAAAGGCTATGGATGACTACACTGATGAAGATAAAAAGAGAGTAGAAATTGATCAAAAAGCCATGACAACCCTTCAGACTACTCTTCCTAACTCTGTATACAGAGGTTTCAAGAAATGCAAAACAACTAAACAAATATGGAATGCATTGAAACTAATGTATGAGGGGCCAAGGAGAACAAGAAGGATCTCCTAAAGTAGTAGTTTGAAAATTTCACCTTTAAAATAGGTGAAACCATAACTTAAAAATACTTCAGGTATGTTGAGATTGTTGGTACTCTAGTGGATGTTGGAGTAACTCTTGAAAACAGGGACATTGTAAGGAAGTTTATGTCCTCACTTTCTAGGAGATGGACACATTATTGTGTTGTTATCAAGCGGATTGAGAACCTTAAGACTATCACTTTGACTGAGTTGTATGGTATTCTTAGTGGATACTAGATGTAGATGAATATGAAAGGTTCATCTGGAAACTCCAGCAATCAAATGAGTTCAGCCCTGCATGTGACTGAAATGGATAACATAGAACCTCAACATCATCTTATATGTTACCCTGATAACTCATAAAAGTGTCCTTTCATCACATTCCCGAAGACACCAAGAGAAAGGTAAACTCAAGGAAGCCCATTCCAAGAGACAAGTTCTTCATATGCCTTTGTGTCTTCTAATGAAAGCTCAGACGACTTTCTATTCACCCTTGAAGGCTTGGACTGTATCCATTAAGATGACCTGGAGTACATGGAAATAGTCTAGAAGATGGCTCTTCTCACTCACAGAGCCAAGAAGTTCTACAAGAGGACATGAAGGAAGTTTCCCAGCAATACGGGCAATGGAAAGTTAGGGATGGATAAAAGCAAAGTTAAGTGTTACAACTGTAACCAAATAGGTCACTTTTCTAGGGAGTGCAAGGCACCAATGACAAATGGTGGCCAAGCACAAACCAGACCAAACTACACTGAGAAAGCCACCTAGAATTAGAAGCCAAAGCAGCAAGCTGCAGTTGCTGTTTAAGAAGGAGGCTTTGACTGGAGTTTTCAGATGGAAGATGCATCTCCAAACCAAGCACTGATGGCTGACCATGATGAAGAAAAGGTATTGGAACATCTCTATACACCTGAATGTATTGCTAAAGTTAATAGATACAGGTCCTACAACTTAGAGATGAGATCTGATCTTAAGTCCTTAAATATCTTAAAATCTGATTTCAAAAGATCTGAAAATGACAATAAGTTAAAGATAGAGGACTTGGAGAAAAACATTTCAGTCCTTAAACTTGAACACACCAACTACAAGACTCAGATAAAAGATATCATAACCAAGTTGACTGAATGTCAGGCTGAGCTTGTGATCAGCATAGCCAGGGCAGAAAAATGTGTTCTTGAAGAAGAGACTTTCAAGAACATTATATCCTTATCCTTGCATGCAAAAGTTTGTTATCTGAATAAGCAGGGACTGGGATCTAGTTAGATAGCTCCTCCACACATAATCTTGTCTGTATGATCTCCTAGGTGTGGAACTTTTGAAGATGAGCTTCCTCTTATAGACCCCTTGACTAAAGAGGATGAAGAAGTGATAGTGGAGAATGCCTCTGAGAATAGTGAAGAAGAGGATTCAAAGAAGGGTCATATCCTTCTAAGGAGAGTAAAAAGCCTATGCTAACCAAGTATATGAGAAAGAACTTGATCAGAAAGAACAAGAGAAAAGCAAAGAAAGCTCAGGAGATCAAGGCCACTTTTGACGCTAAGCAGAAACAAGTCTTTAGTTCTATAGGGTTTGAAGTGGTTAAGACTAAAGACATCAACTTGAACTCTAATACAAAGAGTTTTGATTCATTTTTAAATCATCCTAGTATCGAGAAGAAGGCTGATTAGTTGTGTATCACTGCTACACAGTCTGAACCATCCAACTCCAAGTGCAGTTCTCACCCTAAAAGAACTGTCTCAACATTTGTAAAGAAGAAGGTGGATAGGGAAAGTGATCAAATTCAGCCTTGTTCTTAAAACAAGAATGTTGAGTCAAAGATGACGGTGGGGAGGGAAAGTGTAAAAACCATCTCTCTTGTGTAGGAACAACTCAAGACAAATAAGAATGCTTGAATCGTTGATAGTGGTTGTTCAAGGCACATGACATGCAATAGGTCACTACTCTAAAACTTTGAAAGAATTGATGGAGGGCCAGTTGCTTTTGGAGAAGATAAGGATGGTTACATATCTGGAAGGGGCAAGGTCACAAATGGTAAGCTCAACATTGAGAAGGTAAACTTTGTCAAGGAGCTTGGATACAATCTTTTAAGTGTATCTTAATTTTTTGAGCAGAGTCATAACATGCTCTTTACTGAGCATGAGTGCATTGTTCTCAAGACCAGGGTGGTCATTCCTCATGAGCATATCCTGCTTAGAGCCCCTAGGAAAAGGAACATGTACAAGATGGATCTGAAAGAACATCTCCCTCAGGAGAAGTTTCATGCTTTTTGTCTAAAGCAAATAGTGATGAGTCTTTTCTCTGGCATAAAAGAATGTGCCATGTAAACTTTAAGAACATGAATAAGCTAATTAAGAATGATTTGGTAACTGGAATGCCAAAGAAAGAATTTACAAGTGATGACCATTCTGTTGCATGCTTGAAAGGGAAGCAACACAAGGTATCTCACAAGCCAAAGGAAAGAAACTCCATCACTACTCCTTTACACTTGTTACATATGGATCTCTTTGGCCCCATTAGTGTAATGAGTCTAGGAAGGACCTCTTACTGTTTAGTGATCACAGATCACTTTACAAGATTCACTTGGGTCTTCTTCCTTAGAACTAAGGATAAGACTCTTGAGATTCTGAAGAATTTCATCCTAAAGATTGAGAATCAATTGGATAACAAGGTCAAAACCATAAGATGTGATCAAGGAACTAAATTCAAGAACCAAATCCTTGATACATTTTGTAATGAAAAGGGTATAACATGAAATATAGTGCTCCTAGGACTCCTAAGCAAAATGGTGTTGCTGAGAGGAGAAACATGACACTTATTGAAGCTGCAAGAACTATGATGTCTAAATCTAAACTGCCCATCACCTTCTGGGTAGAGGCAGTCAACACTACTTGCTATGTGTAGAATAAAGTTTTAGTAGTTAAGACACATGGTAAGACTCATTATGAACTTTGGCACAAAAGGAAACCTTTCATAGGTTTTCTCAGCTTATTTGGATGTCCTTGCGCCATCTTGATTACCAAAGATCAAATTGCCAAATTTGCTGAGAAATTAGATAATGGGCATTTCATTGGGTACTCTTCCCAAGCTAAGGCTTATAGAGTATACAATCTCAGAACTAGGATTGTTAAGGAGTTGGCCATGGTGACTTTCAATGAACACACTCCTAGTGTAACTAGTTCTGGTCCTGATTGGCTATTTGATCTTAATTTAGTTACCAACTATTTGATCTTAATTTAGTTTCAGGGCCTACAAATATTCTACCAACAGGTGATCATGATCTAAGATTTGAGTTGACAAAACCTTAAAGCTATCCAACTTTAGCTCCAGTTGTAACTAATTCTGCTAATGAAGTTTCTATCTGCACAACAATGACCAATTCAGCTGATACATCTAAGATGCCTTCAAATTCTAGGTCAAAGGCTCAACAACTAGATAAAGAAGCTTCAAATGTAGAAGACCATGGTGGTAGTGAAAGTGATCAAGAATTTTTTGATGCTGACAACCACTCCATTAAAGACAATATCAATGATGTGTTGATAAGGAGGTAGAAACATCAATGCCAGATCTAAATTTCTCTAATTTAGATCTCTCTCAGCAACTTGCTATGATCCCTCAACTAAGGATCCACAAGTCTCATCCCACCTCAAACATCATTGGAGATGTTGTTTAAGGGGTATGAACAAGAGGACAATCCCATGATGCAAATATTTCTCTTAACTCTTGTTTCTTATCTCAGATAGGGCCTAAGAAAATGGATGAGGCTCTAAAGGATGGGAGTTGGGTTGAAGGAGCTGCTTCAATTCAAAAGGAAAAAGGTTTGAAATCTATGTCCTCTTCCTCATGGGAAGACTACTACAGTAACCAAATGGGTGTTTAGGAATAAAAAGGATGATAGAGGACTTGTCATCAAAAACAAAGCTAGACTAGTTGTTTAAGGGTGTACATAAGAAAAAGGAATTGACTACACAGATGTCTTTGCTCCTGTAGCAAGACTGGAAGCTGGTAGGATATTCTTGGCATTTGCTACATCCAATAACTTCAATGTCTATTAACTTGATGTCAAGCATGCTTTTCTCTATGGGGTGATTGAGGAATAGGTAAATGTCAAACAAGTACCTGGCTTTGCAGATCCTGATCATCCTGATTATGTCTGTAGGCTTGATAAGACTCTTTATGGGCTGCACCAAGCACCAATAAAGTGGTATGAGACTCTATCTCAGTATCTCTGCAAGCATGGATACAAAAGAAGTACTATAGATGGAACTCTCTTCATCAAAAGAACAAGAAATGACTTGATGCTAGTTCAAGTGTATGTAGATGAGATCATCTTTGCTTCAACTAATCCAATGCTCTACAAAGACTTTAAGAAGTTGATGAAGGATAGATTTGAAATAAGTGCCTACAATCATTTCTCAATCATCTCAAATCAAGTTCCCAGTTCACTTTTCATTTTTATTTACTTATACTCTCCCCCTAAATTTTTATTTTTATTTTAATTTTTTTAATTTTTTTAAATTTATTACTAAATTTTTTTTTAAACTGTACAAATAAATTTTTATCAAATAAGGTCTTCCAAACTACACTGATATGAAGATAAGAAATGAATTCTCAAGAAATATGTAGTGATTATGAAGTGAGAACTATGATTGTATAGATAAAAATCCAGATTGTGGATAAAATAGCATGACCTTAACCTGTTTGTTCCGCCTCAAATTTGAATTATGAACAATTCCTGTTAGTAAACAGGATTACTAACACTCCTCCTCAATTGTTTATGCACTCATAAACAGATTAGTTTGAAAGGGGAACCCAGGCCATCGCAGTCCTGGAAGTTCCTTTTCATCAAGATAAGTAACAAGCTTCTGCACACAAACGTTTAAACCATCGAGGATTGTTGTATCCTTCTTTTTAATTTGCCAAATTTGCTTCGGTCAATTAACTTGGATTTGAATGAATTAAATTTGGAAATCATTTTTTGTTTAATACTAGAAGGAAAAGAATTTGGTTTTGAATCTTTGGTCATTTTCATCTTTGAATCAATGGAAACCGGCTTCACATGAAAAGGTTTGGATGGAGGGTTTTTCGTCCAACCATTTAAAGATGTGTGCTTTCTACCTCTTGATGCAGCGAAGCAACCCGTGTTGCCTTTACCATCTAGAACATTCTTTGTAGACTTATAGCTGGAGAAGCAATTCGTTTTGCCTTTACCATCTGTAGCAAGCATTTGAGGACATTTCTTTACCACATGACCTTCTTTTCCACACTCAAAACAAGCCTTGAAAGGCTTTTGATGCTTTGTAGTCCCGTGTTGTGCAGGTGTTGAGAAGGATTGCTTTGAGCTTGTAGCAGATTCTTGCTTGTTTTGGCATTTGCTATGCTGAATAGGGAATGATATCTTTACCGATTGACTGGGTTGCTTTGAAATTAGAGAAGAGATCCGTATTGGTCTTGATTCAGCTTTTGGAAGCTTTTGTGACTTGACAATGTTAGGAGACATCTTGATCTATGAGGAACCAACACGCACCTCTGTGATTAATTCATCATCTGGGCTTGTCCAGTCTTGTATACACAGATCTTTCTCCAACGGATCTTGATTGACAGGAATAGGATGATTTGTTATTGTTCGAACTTGATGATTCGATGATTCCTGATTTATCTCATCTTTCACTACCTTGACAGGCTCAAAAGTAGGAATTTCACCTGCTTTAAACTTATAAAAGAAGTTAGAGGAATAGTAGATATAGTTTTACAAACAACCGGGACTGAACAATCGTTAGCTTGACTATGAGCATTCGGCTTATTGTATCCCGTACCAGTTGTAGAATCATAATTATCTCGCACCTCATTAAGATTCACACCGCTCAAACCTGCATGCAGATTATTAGTAGGTTGTTCAAACAAATCATTTTTAGGATGAGGTCTGGGAATTGGTGAATAACATAAAGTAGAAGGGGGTGGAATTGAATTAAATATAGTTTTACCATCAGATTTATATCCAATCCCATGTTTTACCCGTGCCCCTTGTTGTTTAGCAATAAGCTCATCCTTTTTCATGTGTGACAGGGTCCATTTATCAAGCTTCATTTGAAGCTTTGTCGTTTCAAATTGAGCTAAAACAGCTCTTTCTCTCAAAATATTAATTTCAACGTTACGCTCCAAAATTGTTCTTAAAAGATCATTTTCAGCCAATGCTTCATTAAGTTTCCTTGAAAAATCAAATTCAGTTTTCTTTAATTCGTTATTGATTATTTTTAATTCTTTTTCATTTTCCAATAACAATCTTTTAACCTTATAAATCACAAATAATTTGCCAATTTCAAAAATCTGACAAATTTTCTTTCTTTGTACCTGCAAAAGAGTCAAACCGGCTTTGTGCTGTTGTGAGATTGTCTGATTTGAAATCTTCCGAAGATGACATTTTATTAGAAATTGTGAACAATTAAACACCCTAAAAATATTTTTCCCAAAATGTTGAATAATTCTCCCCCGGGAAAAATATATTTTTTTAAATGTCACTCTAGAAAATCTTAGCAACTGGGGTCAAGCTGAATTTTTCGTTTATAAATCCTTTAAAATCTTAGCACGCTAGAAAATAAGTTATAACCAAAAATATATTTATTTTTTTATAAATCCTTTAAAATAATTGAATTTTTCTTTATCACGTTAAAACTCATACAATTGTTAGCACAATTCGTTAGCTCAATTTCTTTGATTTTTAATGAGCCCAAATATTTTTAAAACAAATTCAGCCTAATTTTTTCGTTATAACTTATTAACTAGCCATATGAAAGTTTATTTTTTAAAAATAAAGCCCAAAATCCATTTAACAAACTTAAACCCTGACCTAAATGTTTGATTTGAGGGAGAAGGTCTCGGCTGTCTCGGCTGTCTCGGCTGTCTCGGCTGTCTCGCTGTCTCGGCTGTCTCGGCTGTCTCGGCTGTCTCGGCTGTCTCGGCTGTCTCGGCTGTCTCGGCTGTCTCGGCTGTCTCGGCTGTCTCGGCTGTCTCGGCTGTCTCGGCTGTCTCGGCTGTCTCGGCTGTCTCGGCTGTCTCGGCTGTCTCGGCTGTCTCGGTGTCTGGCTGTCTCGGCTGTCTCGGCTGTCTCGGCTGTCTCGGCTGTCTCGGCTGTCTCGGCTGTCTCGGCTGTCTCGGCTGTCCGGGTGTCTCGGGTGTCTCGGGTGTCTCGGGTTTCTCGGCTGTCTCGGCTGTCTCGGCTGACTCGGCTGTCTCGGCTGACTCGGCTGTCTCGGCTGTCTCGGCTGTCTGGCTGTCTCGGCTGTCTCGGCTGTCTCGGCTGTCTCGGCTGTCTCGGCTGTCTCGGCTGTCTCGGCTGTCTCGGCTGTCTCGGCTGTCTCGGCTGTCTCGGCTGTCTCGGCTGTCTCGGCTGTCTCGGCTGTCTCGGCTGTCTCGGCTGTCTCGGCTGTCTCGGCTGTCTCGGCTTGTCTCGGCTG